>CM060731.1:14294632-14894632 GCA_030704615.1 Takakia lepidozioides | reverse complement strand
TCTGAATCTGCTGAAATGCCTCCCACATTTGGCATACATGTCCACGAGGGTATGGTTCAGAATGACATCTGGTACAATTCCAGCTTTCACGATGCAACCATGCACCTCTTTGCTCTTTTCCAGGGCTGTCAGGCTTGCACATACATTGCAAATGCACACAAACGTGATGTGGTTGGGCTTCACCCCTTCCCCCATTATTTGATCATAGGTCTCCAAAGCCACCATCCCACGTCCTTGCTGTGCCTACCCTGCAAGCATCGCGTGCCACGACACCACATCTTGTTCAGCCATAGTGTTGAAAACTCCCTTCGCATCCTCAATGCACCCACATTTGGCATACATGTCTCTGTAATCCAACATGCATTCACCTTTTTGCCTCGATTGTTCCACCATTGACTCGGGTCAGAAAAGTATTCATTCCACAACTTTTTCTCGTCTTTGTTACCTGTTTCTGGATACTTTCCTCTTGTCACATTGGCAGTATCATGTCAAAGTCACTCCAAACTATCAATAGGAAACACCCAACTCAACGTATCACACTAGTTCATATGCTCAATTGCATCTGCTATTCTCTACAATCCAACAGGCATTCACTTTTTTGCCTCAATTGTCCCTTCGACTGGGGTCAGAAAAGTATTCATTCCACAGCTTCTCCTCGTCTCTGTTACCTGTTTAGCCACAAGGCTACGGCAAACAACGTCTTATGAGTACATTCTGTTACATGTTTCTGGATGCTTTCCTCTTGTCACATTGGCAATATCATGTCAAAGTCACTCCAAACTATCAAAAAGTCACTCAACCAGCTAATTTGCAGAATTAAACATGAAAATTTAGGGACGACTCTGATAACAGGGAGAAATAGGCTGAAATGTGTTGGAGAAGGTGCCTTCATGAGCAATGCCTTGTTCTATCAATTGTGCTGCTGCCACTGTTGTTTCCAATTGACCATCTACTATTCTTGTAGCTATTGATCCACAGGGAATCAAAAGTAATTTGTGTTTGAAATCTGGCCTTCTTGGATGAATTTGGACCTCTATCCCTAGCCCTGTGAATACAACCTGAGCCTTGCTGCTAGCAGCTGACGCTGACGGCTTGAAGTTCTTCCAGCAAACACCCCAACCTTACTTTTACAGTAGTTTTGATTCTGAATTGCATCTGCTTCTCTCTGTAGTCCAACAGGCATTTACCTTTTTGTCTCCATTGTCCCACCATTGACTGGGGTCGGAAAAGTGTTCATTCCAAAGCATCCACCATGTTTGATCTCCCTCTAAGATCGGTATGTGACCCACCTGCTCAGGAAGAACAACCTCGATACAGACAGCAAAGCAAAATTCTGACTTCACTCACCAGTCCACACAATACGATCGTACTAGAGTTCAGTCAAAGTCCTACACAAGAAAGCTCACCTTGTCAAGGCTACTGTCTCACCATTGTGAAGTATCTTCAAACAACTCCTGCCAGCGCTGTTCCATGCTCCATGCGCTTTCTTGCTTCATCACCCAGAGTACATTCGTTTCAGGCTAGAATTATCAGCAGGTTAGTAGGGGAAGTTTCACTGCAATAACCTCTTTTGCTGGGAATAGGGTACAGCCAAGCATACATAGCATGTACTCCTTATCTGTTTCTATAGAGACGCCCTCCAAGCCCTCCAATTCGATGCTCATTTGCGGTCATTTCAAAGCGGGCCGTTACAACCGACCACACAAATGACAACGATGACATGTCTACGATGACCTGGTTACGATGATGTGGCACTTTGGCACCCTATTCACGCTCTACGCTAAACTAGCTCTCGACCTTCGGTCGTCACTAGAATTTACATTCTGCCTCCCTTTGGTGGGTTTTGCAAGCAGGCCCTTAGAAAATAAAATTTTGGAACCTGAACCATCTTGAAATAAATACCATTCCATAAAACTGAGGCTACACACTTACCATATTCATCCAACAAATTGAACCTTCCTAGGATAACCTGATAAATTCACCGTAGGAGAAGAGACATTTTAGTGTTTTAGTGGGGGGAGGATTCAATTGCAAAGTATAATACCGTAGTACCTTGGCAAGATCAACAATCATCTGTCGAAAATTTATTTTATTTTGAGAATTTCATTTCAACATATGGAATATTCTTAAAGATGCTTTATTATCATTCACAAATTTACCTAATTTCACACAATAAATTTTCAAAATTTTCAACAATCTTTGAAATATTAAAATTTGTGTCGAAATTGCCAAGGTACTACGGTATTTGAGTTTTGACCAAGTTTTTTTTTTTCCGGGGGGAGGGGGGGGGGGGGGCGTGGGGGGTTGGGGGTGGGGTGGGGCATAATAGGGGACAGAGGCCCTGGATTTTATTGAAAAGGGAGATAACAAGTGGAAAAAATTAACTAATGGGGGCCATGAAGGCGTAGGACTCCCTAACCGAGAGAGAGAGAGAGAGAGAGAGAGAGAGAGAGAGAGGGGGAGGAATAGCGGGGAATCGTGACACAGAGAGACAGAAGACATGGAGAAGATGGGAAATAGAAGATGGGGGTCTAAAGGCCCACTTCCAAAGTCTAAGTGAGCCTTAAAAAGGGGGAGTCGGAGTTTGCGATGACACCAGTTAATCTCTGCGTCGTCTCCTTCAATTGGCAATTTTCGAGGGATGGGGGATGTTGTTCCAAGTAATCCTCGAGGCAGAAAAGTGGGAGCAGATGTGCCCATTCTGCAACAGGACTGATCAAAAGCCCAAAGGAGTTGCAATCATCTCCTTTCTCCACATTTAAGACAAAACCACACCTTACGCCCCTCGGACATCAAATCTGAGAAAATCCTTGCTAAGATCTTCCTGATGTTGGGCTCTTTGAGTGACAGGTTGATTTTTGCCTCCCATATAGAAATGTGGTATGGTATCCTAGCCAACTGCTCTGAAAATTTCAAATCAAACAACCTATTTTTAATAAGGGTCATTCGTATGTGTTTGAAGGGGGGTCAAAATGACCTCCAGTATAACTTGGCAATTCAATATGAGCTAATGTCAGCCATTGATTTGACATTGATAGTGAGATGTTTCACTAAATCCCGGCGGTGAGGGTGTGGAATGCATTACAGTAGCCTGGTGATAAGTAATTCTACTAATGTGGGCCAATCATGCCTCGCCACATGGACAATCAAATGTGCATGGTCCCTCCTGAATGCCCCAATTTCATGATCCATATGTTTTCTAAAACATATACAGTTTTGTACTAGAATTGACTGCTTGCTTTCAGTGTGAGAAAGTGTGCCATGTTTAATTGTGGTTGGAACTTGGAACCATTAAAAATTATTAAGATCTACAAAAAGTACACATGAAAATCTACTTCTTCGAAACCCAAAACAGGTCTCCTAGGTCCTTAGGGGGCACGAACATGGTTTTTTATTTTTTATTTTTTTATTTTTTTATTTTTTTATGCCTTAAACATGTTTATACATTGACTCAAAAATATTACAATTTGTTTAGTGGCATCTTGTTAAGTGAATTTGTGTTGGGCCGCCTTTTCTAGGTTTGAATACGCCCAATTTCTTCTCGCTGTTGTCACTTCTCTTCTTTCGTTTAGTGGTCCAAAATCATCTTAATATTAGTATTAGTAAATTAAAAAATACAATAAGAAAACTTGTTGATTTGAGTGGTGTAATGGTAAACTTAACCATTAAGCGATGAGCACCTTTTTGGTGGGCCTGTCCTAAAACAATTATATAGCCTCATGCTCATGCATGAGGCTATATCTATCCACCTTGAATCATCCTCAGAAATGAACCATACAAACGTATCCCTACTTCATCCACATACTATCAAAATCTTTGGACAATTCACCGTTTTCAAGTCCACTAAAAATTTGGTCCTGGTTTGAACAAGCTTTAGCTCTACCTTATAGATTTTTCATGTGTGAATGCTCCTCACAATAAGCCTTGCCACCTAGGTGGTGTTGTCATCAATTCACAAGCAAACTCCAAGTGTACTCATAAAACAACGTTTGCCGTAGCCTTGTGGCCATAGACCCCGCGCCCAGTTTGGGCAAAACAAGAGGGAACATACGCTACCTTGAGGGGCTCACTCCAGTAGTAGGACTTTCCTTGGTATTACCAATTAGTTCGGGCTTTCCAGATTTCCTCTACAAAGCCCTTCACACAAACATCACCCTATTGTGTGTGAGCTGCCAAAGCAATAAGACTGCAACCGGGCTAGAGCTTTAGGCTTAGCCTTGAAATTCTTAAAGTTAGTGAGCAGAGGAATGAGGTCATTTGTATGTAAAATTTGGGGGGTAAAATTGTCCTCCAACTACACTCTCATAAAGATAAGATAAAGTTTCTTTAACGTCCCAGTGAATTTACAAAGCCTACTGCTCAACACACATGCCATCGAGGGCCCAATAGAAAGTAGCCCATGGGGCCTGCATCAGCAACGCAACCGCGTGAGCCCACGCTCACAGTCATTGTGAATAGGCTCACACTTAGGCACTAATTTAGTAATTTGGGAGTGTAAGCTCGTGATTAGCAAATCATAAGCCCAATATTTTGACAGATGTTCCAAATAGGACCCTATTCATATTATATTCCCGTTGATTTTTTAGCAATTGAACAATTGTGAATTGGATCGTTTGTGGTAGTTTACATAGTATATTGGTCGCTAATTGGAATATACGATGCAACCACATGTTTGGTTCCTTTTAAGACTTTTACTTGGTTTGCATACAAAATACGAGGTCTATCCCATTAATATTCGCGAGGATGGACATTTCAAAGATGAAGATATCTCTCACATCAATAAATGAGTCTCCAGATGTATGCTCGTATTTAATTTATGTTATGTTCTTAATCTTAGAAGCTTTCGTCTCACAAGTGACTATGGAAGATTCCATGAAGTTCGAAAACTCCTCAAGTACACATAGAACAACCATAATACGATCATTACTACACACGTGCAAAAAATAATAGTTCACTAATAAACTATATGGTTAAAATAAAATAGAATCAAAGGTAAAAAAAATCTTTTACTATCACTCTGTCTCGTAAATATGCGCGGACAAATTACAAAAGCATTTTGTTAACAATTTTTAATTGTTGGGATGTATATTCTGTTTGAAAATTTGAATTTGTTTGGCCCACGGGAATCGAATGAGACATATTGAAAATCAATAGTCTGCCAACGAATTGCTCATTTTAACGATATGATTTTGGTGTCATTGCACTTCATGTTTGTATAAGCTTATATTTTAATGCCTAAAGCTATATCAAACGATTCAAGCAAAATTATTATTTTTATTATTTTTATTTTTGAGAAAAAATAATTGGTCAATACAACATATATACTTACGACGTTATAAGTATAAACTGAAAAATCAAAAGCTCGCCAACGAACTACTGATTTTCACAATAATGTCTTCTCTGTCTATTTTAAAGTTTAAAGAAAACATCAGTTTTTTTTTAAAATAGAGGCTTGGCTGATGCAACACTTATGTTGTCGTGGGACATACTGAAAAATCAACAGGTTGTTGGTGAACTTCTGATTTTCACAGTATGTAATTTGTGTCATTTTATCGCTTATAGAGATCTATATATGTGACACTAATGCTGTTAGTGGATCTTTGTAAGAACTCAACGGTTCCTTGGCGAACTGCTGATTTTCACGATGTGTCTTCTGTGTCAATTTTTTGATTTTTTTTAAATATAAATGTGATTTGTGTATGCTTCTTTAATATAACATACGCTGTAAATGGAACATGCTGAAAAATGAATGGTTCGTTGGCAAACTGTTGATTTCTATTATGAGTGATATGTGATTATTTTCTTATTTTTATTTTTAAATATTCAGTCTTTTTCTTAAAATGGTCAACGCACACTAACACTATAAATGGGAGGGGGGTGCTATTCCGTGAGCCTGGAGGCGTGAGCCTGTGAGCCCAGGAAAGCGTGAGCCCAGCACAGGCTCACGCCACGTCAGCATGCAAACAGTGCCTATTTCCGCGGATGTCACCTATTTCCGAGTGGTGTCACCTATTTCCGCGGGTTGATGTGGGGAGAATTGAGAATTGAGAACAAAGTGGTTTGTTTGTTTTTGCAATGTACTCAAGTCTGTGAGGTCCACAAAACAACAAATATATTGAAGGAACAATCCGGGCAGTCCATGCAACCCCCATCTCCAACAATAGTTTGGAACCATGAATGTGAATTCCATGCACACATTGCAAAGAGGACAATAAGGACACACAACCATCCCATTTCAAATTTGTCCCAGAATTAAACCAAAAGAATACTTCATATCAAGTGTCGCAGTCATCACAATCAATGTCCACCTCCTGTGCTATGTCATCTACAAAGATTCTGGCCCCAACACCACGTGTTCTACGAAGGCCATCGCAAGGTGGACTCTGAGTGCCATGAACGGACATGCTTGCTGCGAGTGCCTCCGCATAGACAGGTAGCACACAAGACCGAGGAGGACTGAAAACAAGTCCAAATAGGTGTGATAGCCCAGGAGGGCAAGTGGAAGCACGCGGACTCCTACACATGTCCACAAAATCCCATTTTAACACAATGATGCAATGCACAAGTCCAACGAAGAGGATGTCTCCCTTGTGCACTTTGCCTCAAGAACAGCGATTCTCGATATTGAAACAACAATGCAAGCATGCACAGGTTCAACTTACTCACAGGCAAAGTCGGAGTCCAGCTCCTTGTCAGAAGTCTCCTCTGTACCAGTATCAGCGGGACGGGGCTTCGGAAGGACCTGAGAAGTGTGTCCACCCAAACCCATCAGGAGGTTCTTGTAAATCTCAGCATCCCCTTCAATCCCAAAGACATGTCGCGCACTGGCCTTGCAAGCGTGGTACGAAGCACCTGCAGTGGAATAGAATGAAGTGAGCAGACATTGAAGACACATTCGGAACGGTGGAAAGTGCTGAAAGTGCAAGCTCAATCAAACCTCATGAAATGTGAATGTTGAAGAGACGAACCTGTGCCCATCGACAAATCCAGAACTCTGGCGTCTGTGTAGGTGCAGCACTCCACAATCGTTTGAATGAAAGCCGGGCTCCTCTCCCTCGCCCCTCTCCAAGGAACCCCATTCCCCCTTCGCAAGCACACGTTGCTGTCGACGTAGTTGTGATGCATGTCATCCGTGGGAGGATCTGTCCTGTCATCTATGAACTTGCCCCCGTGAGTGATGGCAAACTCCGTAATGCCGGCCGGAGTCGTTGGTGGATGCACCCGGACGAGACAAACAGCTTCAAACAGACGAGTCTGCGAACATGACATCCACAAGGAACTAAGAACCAAAATAAAATCGGGCCCCTACATATGAGTTGGAGCGACCTATACAACACAATCCCAGAACAAAAAAGAAGAGGAAGAAGAAGGGAAACTCACCATCTCTCCCGGACGATCCCCCTTCGTAAGGTACATGCTGTTCACACAATTCCATGTCTTCACGACTCTCATGCCCGAGGCTTTCAAATAGCTGGCAAGGGCACGGCGACACCGAACATCGATGGACTGGATGAGAACCAAAACACCTGCATCGGAAAGGAAGAAGTTGCAAAAGGAAAAAACCCACCGCCAGTAGCGCTCATCAAATGCATTCCAACCCGGACAAGCACCCGATGGAGGGATATCCGGGACTGCCAACCCATCAGGGATGTCCAAGATGATGAGTTCCGCTGCATATGGCTTCTCCTTCCCGTTCACCCACGATTTGGTCATTTTAGCCTGCAAACAAAATACAATGGAATTCTGACAAGTTTATAAACGATCCATGCCCACAGCAGACAAAGAGAGCAGAAGCCACAGAACCCAAAGAGAACACGCACCGTGCTGAGGAACTCGACAATCCTCTCCCACACTGGTGATGGCTCGCCCTTGTAATCAGATTTCTTCGACTCCATCATTGCAAGGAACCCGACGTTGGCAATCTCCAACCTGGTTGGACGAATGACCCTCGTGGGATGTTCCACTGCATGGTACGGGTCCTTGGGATCAACCACCCCCTTGTTTTTTCTCCCGGATCCCCTACCATGCGGTGGAGTCTGCTGGACATGCTCCACAGGGCCAATAGCTGCAACACTTCCCTGCCCTTGTGCCACCTTCCCTCTACCCCTTCCCTTCCCCACAACACCAGCAACATCTTTTCCCTTTGCCTTTCTTCCTCTACCCGGGGTATCCTGAGCGGGAGGCTCCTTCTCTGCAAGAGTCCTCAGATTACGCTCATGAATGTCGAGGTCCGCTGCTGCGGCAGTGGCTGCAATACGGTCATTCTCTCTCCTCAAAGACAACTCTACAGCTGGGGTCTCTGAAGGAGGGCAATCCAAATACCAACCACAAGAAGAAAGATGGTCTGGACCCCAGTCATGCAAGATCCCAGCAGTGAACATGGTCTGGTTGCCAGCAGGGACAAGCCAAAGGTCCACGAAATCTGGATGTTTGTCCAAGCAATTCTCTTCCAAGAGAACAAACTTAATGTACCTGCAGGAACAGACACAGCCTCATTTTCCAATGCACATATTGTGTCCCAGCTTTTTCAACACACCAGGAAGACCCCCTTAAACAGTATGCCACACAACACATTGCAACCACAACACAAGCAAAGAGTGCAAGGGTGTGCACCTGTAAAGGCATCATTTCCAGGCTTCCTCTCCTTTTTCCTGCTGGTCAAGCTCATTTGTTCGACTGATGCCACCCTCCTTGCTGAACTCTCTAAAGAAACCAGAGTGCCACACTGTGGCTCTCCATTTCCTCATGTATGCTTCGAAGGAGACCTTCGGAGCTGTCATAGTGATGCCATAGTCAGCCAGCTGAGTATGCAGAACCGATCGGGCCCTTTCTTCCAACTGCAAAACAATTGAAATGGAAGAATGAACCCAAAAACAGTCACAGCGAATGTAAGAGGCAATGGGAAGAGAAGGACAGGAAAAGAGAAAAGAAAGTGAGATACGAGAGGACATCACACCTGGCTCCAGTAAGTGGCCTTGTGAAGCCAGGTGTCCAGCACATTGTCACTGACAGGAACGACACGCTGGGTCTTCTTCTCCTTCTCTGGCCTTGGGAACATGTGGGTATCCCTAACTGTGGGATCGGAGTTCCATATCTGTAGCCACTTCACCTTCTGTTCAGAAGACACGACGGCGGTAGACAACCTGTGCAACTTCTCCTGGGCCATCTCCGGCTTGCCTGGCTTGTTATAATGGTTTTTTATCTCCAGGAGAAACTGCGGCCCGAATGATGGGTCGGCCATTCTCAACTGCTTCACAAAAGCACTCATTATTGTCCTTCTTGTAGCGTTCATCTCCTTCTGGATGTGACTTTCAACCCCCTTTGCTGTCCTTCTCTCCTCAGGGGTAGAGCTGTAGTATTCCAGTTTGCCACGCTCCCCTGCATCTGCAATGTCTTGCTGCAAGGGAATGCAAGAGAGTTGCATCAATCCAAGGTCAAGGGAGACAGACAGAAACAAACATGTGGAAGCAGGAATATGGAAAGGCCAGATGAAGGAAGATGTATCTCACCGTGTACATGTACTCCATGAAAGCCTCACGGGTCAACGAGTACCATGTTTCCGAAGTCTTGGAGCTTTCGCATTTCTTATACATCTCTGCCGAAAGGATGGTCTTGAAGTTGGTCAAGGGCATCTGCCCGATCCTTTGTATCCTATACAGTGTGTGAACCAGACTCGTTTTGACATGCGATGTCTCCGTCCCTCTGCAGAATGATATCTGAATTTCAGAATGTAATTCAAGGACTTGAATCAAGGAAGAACGGAACCAGAAGTGCAACATGTACAATGAGAAACCAACCTGTTCACATCATTCATTGCCGTCAGAAGACCCATCATGTTGTCGTCACAATCAAGCACCATCGATCGAACAGAGTAATGCCACTCTTCCTCCTGTGAGTGCAGCCTCCCAATGACAGCCATCCATGCAAGCAACCGGTGGTTGCCATCCCAAACGTGAAACATCTTCCCCGAGAATACTTGGGTGGAAGGTTTCCTGGAGAGAAGAAGTTCGAAGGATTCGTTCACCTGTCTCCAAATGGGGTCCCAGGAGTCGACGATTGACTCATCCAAAAGGAGCTCGTTACCTCTAGAATCCCTAGTAGAAACGTAAAAGACTGCGGATCCATCCAAATACCCATGAACAAACTCGGCCTCCAGCTTGAGAATGTCTTTGACAAGGGGTGGACGAACGACGGGCATGGAAACCAACCTACACAGGGGAATCTTCAACCTCCCACCAGGAGCAAGCATACTTTGAACCACAAGCTGAGAGTTCACCTTTTGACCCCCCAGCATCTCAGCGGCTTTGCTTTCATAAAACTCATCGTCAACATCAACTATGGTCTCCTTCCCCTGACCCTGAGGGACCTCATCCGCCACACTTTGCATTTTCTCCTGCAAGGTTGTTCACTCAAATTCTTATAAGAGAGGAATGAAACGTCGACCGATGCATGAAAAAGTGGGATAAAAAGGTAAGTGTTCTTTGAGCTGCCAGGTAAGTGTTCATTGATCCTCACGGACCTGCACTATGTTCCCGATTTTCACAGGGAAAGAACATTGAAAAGTTCTGCTCAAATATCTGCCCATGAGGGCCGAAAGTTGCGCCCTTCAATATTCATATGTTCTGCCTAAACAGTGTGCGGTTCCGCAGACTGTTTGAGCTGACAGTGAAGGGTTCATTTTATACTCAGAAATGTGCCCCTGAAGTCCAAATTTTGCACCCAGAAACATTGAAATGCTCAGCTCAAACAGTGTGCGTTGCCGCACACTGTTTGGGCTGACAGTGAAGGATTCATCTCATCCTCAGAGGGGTGCCCCTGAAGTCCAAATTTTGCAGCCTGAAACATTGAAGTGTTCAGCTCAAACAGAGTGCGTTGCCGCACACTGTCCGAGCTGGCAGTGAAGGGTTCATTTCACCCTAACATAACAGACATCAAGACCAAATTTTGAACCCTAAAACATTGAAAAGGTCTGCTCAAACAGTGTGCGTTGCCGCACCTGTTTGAGCTGGTTTTGAAGGGTTCATTTCATCCTCAGATAACAGACAGCAAAGACCAAATTTTGCACCCTTAAACATTGAAATGTTCAGCTCAAACAGTGTGCGTTGCCGCACACTGTCTGAGCTGGCAGTGAAGGGTTCATTTCACCCTCACATAACAGACATCAAGACCAAATTTTTCACCCTAAAACAGGGAAATGTTCAGCTCAAACAGTGTGCGTTGCCGCACACTGTTTGAGCTGGCAGCACAGTGTTCATTTCATCCTGAGATAGGTGCCCCTGAAGTCCAAATTTTGCACCAGGAAACATTGAAGTGCTCAGCTCAAACAGTGTGCGTTGCCGCACACTGTTTGGGCTGACAGTGAAGGGTTCATCTCATCCTCAGAGACGTGCCCCTGAAGTCCAAATTTTGCACCCTAGAACATTGAAATGTTCAGCTCAAACAGTGTGCGTTGCCGCACACTGTCTGAGCTGGCAGTGAAGGGTTCATTTCACCCTCACACATGTGCCCCTGAAGTCCAAATTTTGCACCCAGAAACATTGAAATGCTCAGCTCAAACAGTGTGCGTTGCCGCACACTGTCTGAGCTGGCAGTGAAGGGTTCATTTCACCCTCACACAGGTGCCCCTGAAGTCCAAATTTTGCACCCAGAAACATTGAAATGCTCAGCTCAAACAGTGTGCGTTGCCGCACACTGTCTGAGCTGGCAGTGAAGGGTTCATTTCACCCTCACACAGGTGCCCCTGAAGTCCAAATTTTGCACCCAGAAACATTGAAATGCTCAGCTCAAACAGTGTGCGTTGCCGCACACTGTCTGAGCTGGCAGTGAAGGGTTCATTTCACCCTCACACAGGTGCCCCTGAAGTCCAAATTTTGCACCCAGAAACATTGAAATGCTCAGCTCAAACAGTGTGCGTTGCCGCACACTGTCTGAGCTGGCAGTGAAGGGTTCATTTCACCCTCACACAGGTGCCCCTGAAGTCCAAATTTTGCACCCAGAAACATTGAAATGCTCAGCTCAAACAGTGTGCGTTGCCGCACACTGTCTGAGCTGGCAGTGAAGGGTTCATTTCACCCTCACACAGGTGCCCCTGAAGTCCAAATTTTGCACCCAGAAACATTGAAATGCTCAGCTCAAACAGTGTGCGTTGCCGCACACTGTCTGAGCTGGCAGTGAAGGGTTCATTTCACCTCACATAACAGACATCAAGACCAAATTTTGCACCCTAAAACATTGAAATGCTCAGCTCAAACAGTGTGCGTTGCCGCACACTGTTTGAGCTGGCAGCACAGTGTTCATTTCATCCTGAGATAGGTGCCCCTGAAGTCCAAATTTTGCACCAAGAAACATTGAAGTGCTCAGCTCAAACAGTGTGCGTTGCCGCACACTGTTTGGGCTGACAGTGAAGGGTTCATTTCATCCTCAAACAGGTGCCCCTGAAGACCAAATTTTGCACCCTATAACATTGAAATGTTCAGCTCAAACAGTGTGCGTTGCCGCACACTGTTTGGGCTGACAGTGAAGGGTTCATTTCATCCTCAAACAGGTGCCCCTGAAGACCAAATTTTGCACCCAGAAACATTGAAATGTTCAGCTCGAACAGTGTGCGTTGCCGCACACTGTTTGGGCTGACAGTGAAGGGTTCATCTCATCCTCAGAGAGGTGCCTCTGAAGTCCAAATTTTGCACCCTGAAACATTGAAGTGTTCAGCTCAAACAGTGTGCGTTGCCGCACACTGTTTGGGCTGACATTGAAGGGTTCATTTCATCCTCAAACTGGTGCCCGTGAAGTCCAAATTTTGCACCCTGAAACATTGAAGTGTTCAGCTCAAACAGTATGCGTTGCCGCACACTGTTTCAGCTGACAGTGTAGGGTTCATTTCATCCTCAGATAGGTGCCCCTGGAGTTCAAATTTTCCACCCAGAAACATTGAAATGCTCAGCTCAAACAGTGTGCGTTGCCGCACAATGTCTGAGCTGGCAGTGAAGGGTTCATTTCACCCTCACATAACAGACATCAAGACCAAATTTTGCACCCTAAAACATTGAAATGCTCAGCTCAAACAGTGTGCGTTGCCGCACACTGTTTGAGCTGGCAGCACAGTGTTCATTTCATCCTGAGATAGGTGCCCCTGAAGTCCAAATTTTGCACCAAGAAACATTGAAGTGCTCAGCTCAAACAGTGTGCGTTGCCGCACACTGTTTGGGCTGACAGTGAAGGGTTCATTTCATCCTCAAACAGGTGCCCCTGAAGACCAAATTTTGCACCTTATAACATTGAAATGTTCAGCTCAAACAGTGTGCGTTGCCGCACACTGTTTGGGCTGACAGTGAAGGGTTCATTTCATCCTCAAACAGGTGCCCCTGAAGACCAAATTTTGCACCCAGAAACATTGAAATGTTCAGCTCAAACAGTGTGCGTTGCCGCACACTGTTTGAGCTGGCAGCACATTGTTCATTTCATCCTGAGATAGGTGCCCCTGAAGTCCAAATTTTGCACCAAGAAACATTGAAGTGCTCAGCTCAAACAGTGTGCGTTGCCGCACCCTGTTTGGGCTGACAGTGAAGGATTCATTTCATCCTCAAACAGGTGCCCCTGAAGACCAAATTTTGCACCCAGAAACATTGAAATGTTCAGCTCGAACAGTGTGCGTTGCCGCACACTGTTTGGGCTGACAGTGAAGGGTTCATCTCATCCTCAGAGAGGTGCCTCTGAAGTCCAAATTTTGCACCCTGAAACATTGAAGTGTTCAGCTCAAACAGTGTGCGTTGCCGCACACTGTTTGGGCTGACATTGAAGGGTTCATTTCATCCTCAAACTGGTGCCCCTGAAGTCCAAATTTTGCACCCTGAAACATTGAAGTGTTCAGCTCAAACAGTATGCGTTGCCGCACACTGTTTAAGCTGACAGTGTAGGGTTCATTTCATCCTCAGATAGGTGCCCCTGGAGTTCAAATTTTCCACCCTGAAACATTGAAATGTTCAGCTCAAACAGTGTGCGTTGCCGCACACTGTTTGAGCTGGCAGTGCAGGGTTTATTCCATCCTCAGAAAGGTACCCATGAAGTCAAATTTTGCACCCTTAAACATTGAAATGTTCAGCTCAAACAGTGTGCGTTGCCGCACACTGTTTGAGCTGGCATTGCAGGGTTCACTCCATCCTCAGAAAGGTACCCATGAAGTCCAAATTTTGCACCCTTAAACATTGAAATGTTCAGCTCAAACAGTGTGCGTTGCCGCACACTGTTTGAGCTGGCAGTGCAGGGTTCATTCCATCCTCAGAAAGGTGCCCCTGAAGTCCAAATTTTGCACCCAGAAACATTGAAATGTTCAGCTCAAACAGTGTGCGGCGCCGCACACTGTTTGGGCTGGCTGGGAAGGGTTCATTTCACCTGCAGATAACTGACTCCAAGGCCAAATTTTGCACCCTACAACATTGAAAAGATCTGCTCAAACAGTGTGCGTTGCCGCACACTGTTTGAGCTGGCAGTGCGGGGTTCATTTCATCCTCAGAAAGGTGTCGTTGAAGGAAGAATTTTGCACCCTTAAACAGTGACATGTGCAGCTCAAACAGTGTGCGGCAACGCACACTGTTTGAGCTGCCGCTGAATGGTTCTTTCTTTCACAAATACCTGCCATTGAAAGCCGAATTCTTCACAAATATGGGTCCTGTAGATTTTACCTTTTTCCTAGCTACTCGAGAAGACTCCCCAGTTGCCGGGGACCCTTTCCGCTTCGGGCTGCTCTCTTCGCCGACTATGTAGGTGAGCCTCTCCCCCTTCCTCTTTCCCGTGGTCAGATCGTTCGTGAGGCCAGTGTCAACATCTTCCTCCATGTCGTCTGTCTCTCCCTCAGACGCAGTGTCCTCCTCGCCTGTTCCTGGAACTATGGTGGGTTGTTGTTCTTCTCCAGATTCCTGCTCCTCCATCGCCACACTTTCCTGTATTCCCTCTTCTTCCTCCTTTTCCTCTTCCTCCACTCTTTCCATCCTCATTCTATATCTAGCTCTATTCCTGTTTCTAGAACTCGTGAAGTATAATGACTTCCTTCTCTTTCTCCTCCGCTGGAAACAAGGGCTCCCCACGATGCCCCTGGAGCTCTCCAGTTTGACGTTTGCAACAAGTGCTGGTATCGCATGTAACAAAAATAAAAATGGACGTTGTCAACCGTATTTGGATGCGGGTGTTGATATTGTGTGCGAACGGAATTCATCCATTTTGTCGTCTTTGTATTACCCAGCTAATAAAGCGCCGAAGAAAAAGAACATCCGTTGCATGCATTTGCGATATATGTCAGATGTACTTCGCCGCCTGCCAATACATGGCGGCCTCCTTGCCTTCTTTCAAATTCGAATGCGCCGTAGAAATGTAGTGCTTTTTCAATTCCGAGCAGTTCTTCCAGATTCGCAATAATTGTTATGCTTCACATATGCATCCACGTGTGTTGTACTGCATGCCCTGTGGTTTTTTTTATGCCGTGACCGTCCCCATGGGGTCATTCGGTATAAAGGATTGTGTCGGATATGACCATGTGTTGCACACATTCGTGCGAGGTATCTCTTGGAGTGTCGGTGTTTGTTCTGTGCTATTCTGGCGCAACACAATCTCATTACAATCGGATCTTCCTGTTTACTGCTCTCCAGGGTTGTTGCCGTCATTTCATAATGGATGGTTTCATGTCATTTTCAGGGTTTGTTTTCCATCCAAAAACAGTACGGCTTCTTGTGGCTCTGGTCTTTCAAAACGGTTTTTCTGGTTGGTGGGAGGTGAAGGTGCACGTCATCCCTACATCCTTGGCATGCATCGCCGGCAGCCTTTGGTTTGGTGCTACCCTTGTTGACCTCAGTTTGCTGGTGGTATTTCCACTTTCGATAATTACGGGCTCTCAGTTCGGGGATTCCGTTCTGAATCGGCAGTTTCGTTCAGTGCTGGAAAACATGTCGAGGGAGCGAGATGCACTCGCTCGATTCCATTCCAATGCAGGTACTCTTCCACTGACTGCCACTGCAGACGACGATGGGTATGCAGTTGTTCATGAGGATGAGCTGGTTACAGTGTTCCCGCTGGAGTTGGGTTCTCTGCTTGTTCAGAAAGAGGTGTATGACGAGGATGGGAATTTGGATTCTGGGCACTTGGAGAAACCCTTGGTTGGCGAGTGTGGAAGGAAGTGGAGAGTCCTTCCAGGAACATACCGTGTCCTTGGAAAAGAGAGAAGACAATCAGCAGGATCAGTCGTTACCCCTGGCACTGCAGCATCGGTCGTGCAACAGAAGGGCACAGTTCCTGTGAAACAAGAGGTGAGCACATCCACTACCTTCGTTACTCTTTCGGACTCGTCCTCGGAGGATGTTTCTGAGATTCCTCCGCCAGTGCAAACTCCCTTATTGGATGATGACGAATTGCAAGAGATAACAAGTGTCATTCCAAAATTGAAAGCCCTCGCAGGTGTGCTTGGGTGCAAGAGCGAGCTACGTTTTGTTGATTGGGAGTCCCTTCCAGTGCAACGGGTTCAATACGTGCCAGCTCAGTTTGATGGGGACATCTTGTTTGAGCTCAACCCTCCCACGTCTTCCAGTGGACTGGCTGGGCTTCTGCAGGGCATGGACAAGAAACATGACGGACATCCTTGGTGCAGGACAAAAACTTCGAACATCCATAACGACATTGGCTTGAAATTTCGGAGGTCGGTTTGCGTTGGGCATTGCAAGTGCCTGAATATTTCTTGCCCTCGGCTGAGAAACAGCGCTCAGCCAAACGAAAGTGAGTGGGAAGGTGTGCCCCTGAATCCTTTCACCCCAGGGCTTGCACCTCCCAAGACCAATACTTTTGTGTGCAGGTTCTGCAAACTTTCCCCGTCCTGTGTTTCTGTTTGCCACGCTCGTATGTATCAGGTGGCACATCGATGCAAGACAATGACTCGTGCCTGCATTCATATGGGTGCACACGAGCATCCTGTGTCCAAAGGGAGTTGCAGGGATAGCGTGGACATCGCTAGAAATCTACTGAAGCAAGAGTTCCATAATGCCCCTTCTGCAACACCTTCTGCTATAGCGCTTGCAGCTAGCAAGGCATTCCTGGAAAAACACATACTGGGTGAAGGGGATGCGACACAGCCAATGCTGGATGCAGATTCCCTTGAGGCAGTCATGGACCATTTCTCCGTGTTGAGCTCTCCCAATATTCGAAACCAGGTGAATGCACTCAGAATGGGCACAGGCACTGCTGGATTCATGGACAACATTATGGACCTCAAACGGAGGAGTCGCTATGAATTCATTCAAAACAGTATCTTCCCTGGCCAGGGCTCGTCCAAAGTGTATTTGTTCAAGATGTCCGCTGTGGGCCAAGGCAGTGGTGTGAGCATTGTCCGCCGAATGCAACCTGGAGGAGATTTGGCTAAATGTTGGTTAATGTTTGATCACTGCAAACGGGTGAAGGGTTGGACAACCATGGCGTGCCATGTGTATGATCCAGCGTACCAGCGTGTGCTCTCCATAGCAATTTGTGATATGCAGTCGGAGGACACTGAATCCCAGATGCTCATGTGGAATTCCCTCCTGACCGTCATGCAGCGCAATGGAATACAGAACACAAATTTTGCGGGCTTCATGGCTGATAGTGCACAGGCAAATTTCAATGCAGTGCGGCGCGTGTTTGGTTCTGGGGATCCTAAGGTCCCCATGGAAAATAGGGAGCGCACATGCCTCTTCCATTGGAGTCAATCTCTGGCACGTCATACAAAGCGCTGCATTCGCCCTGACCTTCAGTTGGAGCATAGAAGGCTCTGTCTGAAGTACAAGAATGCCACCTCAATGGGAGAAGCTGAGAGCACTTACCAGGCAATCCGGGCTTGGTGGTTCTCCGCTGGTGCTGCTACAGGTATCCACCTGAAGGAGTTGGAGGACTGGTTGGTTTTCTGGCACTTCAGGTACAGACAGTGGGGAGCTTTCATGACGACGGTAAGCCTCACAAGTTTTCCTTAAACACAAATTGCACTTTGCATCGTGCCTGTTCATTTGGGGTTGTTCGATTGTCACTTGAAGAACCTCTACCATTTCTTTTCCTTCCTCACATTTCCATGCAATGCCTCCTGCAGGACATGTCCTTGGAGGACTTGGCCGACATGCCATCGTGTAATTTGGCAGAGACTGTTCACAACGCCTGGATGCAACAGTCTACCAAAGTAGGTCGTGACTTGTATGTGGCCACTGCTGATGACATGGTGCGGGCACTTACACAACAAACCAGGTACCGCAATTTTCTGATGGGACGGGGTGGAGGGAAGGGCCCCGATTCGACTTTGTTGATGCTAAGGGCTGCGAGTAGGTCCGGAGACCCGTCAAAGATGGCCAGAGCTCTAAACAGGTGCACTGAAGGCTCCCCTCTGCAATCCAGGCTCCCCCATTTGGAAGGCGAGGAAAGATTTGGATCATGCAAAAGGAAATTAAACACTCTTCCAGGGTCAGATGGAGATTCCCATAGGCCAGACAGGGTCAATTTCTCTGTGCCAAAGGTGTCTCCAGTGCAGACTAAGTCCTGTGCCGGCCCCTTCCCAGGTGGGTCCTCCTCCTGTGGAGCAGGTGCAGAACATGCAAGCATAGCAGCGGAAATCCCATTGGAGGAGGTGGTGGCCATGGTGCAGGAATCTGATTGCATTGATAGTGACTGGCATATAGAACGCACCCCACCAGGATCTAGAGTGGCTTGCATGGCAATTCGGACCCCCTCTTTCAAGAAATGCAAATCAAAAATATGCAAAGGCTCCAGGGGGACTCCAGCTCCAACATTCACAGGGTTGTTCCGACCTTACCATAGTGGGGAGTCAAAAGAACACAAGTTTTGGTTCTGCCCAGACGATATGGCACGATGCGTGAAGGGAACAGTTCGTCCTTCCGTGATAATGAAGCCCCCTCCCCCCGCAATTTGGCCTGTGAAAATTGGGACATCGCTGTCCTCAACCGAGATAAGCATGCTGGAGGAGGGAGGGTTTTGTCTTGCACGGTCCCGGGTGGTGCCCTTATGCACTGTCGGCACAGATGTGCCACATGCTCCGACAATGCCTCCACCCGGTGCCGACTCCCACCCAACAAAAAGAGATGGAAAAACAGTGCGCCGTGTTGCTTCGGGTGCAGATCACGAATGCAAGATGGAATCGGCTAGAATTTTGCAGGCTACGGTGACTCGTATCACCGAAGTCCCTTCCCCGGGGTATGGACGGATTTACACAGTGCTGTCAATTGGCTCAGTTCTTCATGCCAAAGAATATCAAGTTACCATTGGGAATTTCCCATCGTGCACTTGTCCGGATTTTGTAACGATGCGTGAGGGCGCTCTCGGCATGAGAGGGAAGTGGGTCCCCTGCAAGCATCAATATTACATATACCTTGTAATTATGTGTTGCGACGGTAAGAGAGACCAATTCATTCACCAAGCCACACTAGGCTACGGAGAAGTCATCACCCTTCTGCAGCGGGACACCTCGCGTAGAGCTCCGCCAACTTCTCTTTGAACACATACGAGCCATGCCCGCTTCCCATGCTGGTTTCCAGGTTGCCGTGTGAAGACTTTTCATTTTATGACAAACATATACATTTTGTTCACTTGTGAGGGCAAATGCACTTGCGATTCATTGTAAGCGTCTCTCTGTGAATTGAAATAAACTGTGTCAATCATTCTGAGCTCAAATCTGCCATGTTTACATATTCCTCTTTTTTGGCACGCATTGCAGACATGGTGCATGGTGGCCTCCTTTGTTTTGTCCACGGTAATAGGCCCTCTTCCTGCAATCCTCGCCTATAGGACCTGCTTCTCCAGCAGATTCATGCCGCTCACGCTTCCCTGAAGCGTGAGCTCAGCTCACGCTTCAAAGCTTGAACGTGAGCTCAGCTCCCAGGCTCACGGGGCTGGGCTCACGCCGTAGCTACGCTGTAAATGGGACATGTGTATTTTTCAAATTAAAAATAAACTAAACTAAAATTAAAACAACAGTTCATGTCCAAGCTGCAACAATAGTTAGTTCAGTGACACAAACATTAAGCTTAGGCATTCATCATATTTGGTCGTTTTTTTATTTTTCAAATTGTGACACCTATTGAATACTTGGTTACAGATGGTTTTCTTTAAACATCATTGTAAAGTGTTATGAGATATCATGAAAACCTAATTTGTGGAAATGAAATAAATTTATCTCTACGGTTATACATATTCTCATGTGATTGAAATTTGAATCCGCGCTCATTGGTTGCATGAGCCCATTGTTATATGTCCAAGCTCACAGGCTCACCAATTATAGACATGTGCTCACAATATGCATTTTGGGGCCTGCATCATTTCCATGAACTGAAATTTTTCAATGGTTCAAACAGACAAGCCATTGATCAGATGTTTCCCAAGATCATTATAATGTTCAGGTACAGCTAACTCGGACACGCATCTCCCGAAGTGATACCTCACAAACAACTTTGCTTGGTGGTGGCCACCTTCATATGATGCCTCTCTAAGACGCAAGAGAGTATTGCCTAAAGAGATTCTATAAAAGTAAGTAAAGGGCCAAGTAACTGCATATAGAAAGCTAGCAGAATGCTGGTGATGATGCACATGAGTCCTTTTGATGTATATTTTTGTTGAATAGAACCAAGGTTACATCTGATGGTTTGCATATCATCAATGGCAAGAAGTAGCTAGACAGCTGGACATACTAAGTCAAATAGACCATATTATACAAAACACCATGAACAAAGTTAAAGCCGAACTTAATAAGAGAAAAGTAAGCAATCCTGACACAGGGAAAATCCCCTCGCTCCCTCATAGACTGAACAGATTTGCTGTATATGTACAACCATAACCAAATTGAATGGGTCTTTGAATTGCATAACCAAACTGCCGATGTTTATGTAGCTGATTTCTTTAGGAATCGTTTTGCTATTCTCATGCCAACAACATCAGGTCCACTAGGACTGCCATATTCCGAATTCTGTATCAGCCACCACGGACATGAAACCAGGAACTGAGCACCAAATCTCCAATTCATTCAATTTATGGTGGGTCGTGGCTGCAAGTTGGCCGGGGTGGCTGATACGTTCGTTTGAACATGACGATCTCAGAGGACCTGATGTTGTTGGCATGGGAATAGCAAAAAGAGTACTACAGAATTCAGCTACATGAACAACAATAGCATCAAACACCTTACCGTAAATATGATTGTTGACATTGATTGTGACAACTGCGATCAATAGAGAACTCGCACCATAATCCATCAGTTGCAACTTGCGCTCCAGCAGCAATACTGGTCTTCCGAGTAAATAAAGTTTCGTTGTAAATAATAAATTGCATACGCTCGAATCTCACAGATGTCATTTCAACAAAACTGGCCGTGTACTGTGTCACTGTTTGTATGTTCCAATGTTCCAATGTTTCTGACAAGGTTCTGAGAAAAACGATGTATTGGTTCCATAGGTTTTAGACAACTTACGTTTCATATCTCATTTTTATGCGTGACACTACCATGTGAGGCATGAGTCACTAAGTAATAGGTGTACATGCGACCTCCGGACGTTCCAGCAAAGCATTTGCTGGACTAGTATCGCACGTTCGGACTTCGAAGGCCGCATGTGCACATGTTACTTACAGACTCATGCCTCACATGGTAGTGTCGCACATCCAAATGAGGTGTGGGACGTTAGTTGTTTAACTCGTACGGAACTAATACATCATTTTCTCAAAGCCCTATCAGCTTGCACCTTGGAACATTACAAATATAAACAGTGAGACAATACACAAACCATTTATGTTGCGATGAAAGGTGTCAGGGTCGAACATATGCAATGTAGTATTTACAATGGGACTTTATTTATTACATGCACGATCAAAATTGAGTTCTGTCTTCACAAATGAACCATTGAATCGCTACAAATCTCATATCTACGAGACTATGGTCTACTCCGTCCTATATACCTCTTTGGGCTCAGGCCAATTGAATGGCTTGCCCATGAACCGAAGTACTACATGGGCTAATGTGACTCTCTCTTTCTTGTTGTTGTCATAGGGTATTTGCAGAATTGGGTGTCTCAGTTTTTGCGTAACATGGCAGTTTTTGCAGTGACATTCCTCCATGGTTTTACCCATATTTGTCCAACAACTCAATATTTCATCTATTTTTATATGGTGTAGGGTTTCTAACTACAATAGGTATGTGTACCAATTGTTAGATTGCAAAAACAATCATGTACCAGAGAGCTATGGACTTTTAAAGTTGATTATTGTGGACTGCAGATGTTACACATAAAATCTTATGGACTGAAAAAATATCATGTACACTCATACAGTGGCACAAAGAAAAACACGCTAGGGGTGTCATTTTTAAATCCAACCCAGATCCACTTTTATATGGACTAGTTATCTTAGGAATTGAGAGCTATGGACTATTTTGCACCTAAAAACAGGTCGATTTGCTCTAGTCCATAACATCTTATGTTTTGGGTTTTTGAGGTGTCGTCTTTTACTAAAAGGTATAAAACATGTAATCTAGAGGTGTCAGGTGGTATATGGACAAGTGGTTGTAAACTATAGATTTTGACGTCTAAATATTTTTTCAAATTAAACATTAAAATATCTAGTAAAGAGTGTTTTCAATATTTGAGAAGGGACATTGTATAACCCTTTGCCCATTACAGGGACAAAACCTGTGTTGGCCGGGTATAGCACTTTACCCCGGTTAGTGAGTCGGTTATCACCCTGATTAGTAGGTATACATAACCGCATACAAGGTATTTTTACAAAACAGAGCAAATAGATAACCGACGGTTGGGAGGTGAGTATGTATATGTATATGTACCATATATTAAAGTTAGCACTACACTGTATACCCGGATTAGTAAGGCGTTTTGACCACCCCTAGAGCGGTTACAGTATATGACACGTTTCTCCTCACACAACGCAACTGCATTGATTGCCATGATTGTCTTCCTCCTCACACAACGCAGCTGCATTGATTGTCTGCATGCCTTAGTATTGGCAACTTTTGTAAGAGGTGCGCTCAGTATGTATAACTTATTGCTATGTTAAATGTTAGTCAATTTCTCTCTTTGACTTTCTTCCTTTCTTACTCTAGTCATTTTATTTGTCATTGTGGATAAATCTCTCATGTACTTGGAGCATTCTAGCATTATCTATCTATTACTCATCTTTATTAAAGGTTCATTTGGATGTCATGTGGGAATTGATTATTTTTAACAAAAATCATTAAGAAATACAAGTGTCAATTCAATATATTATATGTAACCGCCAATTGCATATATATCCACCAATTTTAGGACACCTCTAACCGTCATATTCATAATCGTCGAAATTTGAAGAATTTTGTAGAATAGATAACCGGTGAATATATTAAAATAAAAAATTTATCCTTATACATAACCATGGAATGTGTCTATCCCAAAAATATTGAAGTAACCTTAACCGGCGGATATGTAAAATTCTTATAACCGGCCAACATTGGACAAAACCTCAGAAAACGGCAATGGACGCGTGTGGATGGTGTCTTCGTAGTTTCTACAAAAAAACAGATCGTCGGAGATCCGAAAACAGCAAAATGGTGATACGATGATTGAACCGTGAACAAGGGTGTGGGACTGACCAATAAAAAACCGACAAAACCTCTCTCTCTCTCTCTCTCTCTTTCCCCCCCCCCAAAAATATCACATTTACACCTCCCGTTGGCAGTGCTAAGCAACGAAGTCCGAAAGAACCATATGATGCCAAGGAACCGCACCATGACAGAGGCAAAAGTGATCAGAAAATGAGGGGGGGATGGTTTATATAGGCGCCCACCAGCCCCCCTCCCCTAAATGACATTATGCTTGAAAGGGCGCGACAAGCCAATGGCGCCTCGCCACATGTCAGCGCGATGCGACTGGCCAATCGTCAGTCGCCACTATAACACCCAGGATCTACACAAACTAAAATAGAAGTACTTCTCAACTTTTTCCCAAAACAACTCGTTGCCTTCTAGGCTTTCATTGCAGGTTTATATACCCTTCACAATATGATTATTTTAAACGTTTGACTTGAGAGCCTCAAGTCAAAACTTCCTAAAGTCAACCTTCCTAGGTTTGACATATTCTCCACAATATGACTTTATCAAAGATTTGACTTACTCTCCATAATATGAATATCTTAGAGATTTGACTTGAGAGCCTCAAGTCAAACTTCTTTAAGTCAAACTTCTTAGGAATCTTCCTAATTATTCTAGAAACTTCTACAGAACTTTCTTCCTCCATCTAAAACCTTTTAGATTCTACCATGTTACAATCCTTCCCTTTTTCAAGAAGCAACGTTCTCGTTGTTCGAATTTTCGAAAGCTTGAATTGCCAATTGATCATTTGCTAGATTTTGCACCGGTTCCCATGTAGCTTCATGTAATGGAAATCCTTTCCATAAAACCAAATATTCCAACACCTCATGTCGCCCTCGTTTGTATGTGCGTTTTTTCATGACACGGTCGATCTCTCACTCTTCATTTCCGTCTATCAACTCTGGTAAAGGTTGTGGTTCTTAATTATCTTTGAATATTGATGGTCAAGGTTTGTAACAACGTACTAGAGAAACGTGAAACACCGGGTAGATCTTCATATGTGATGGTAACTCCAGCTTGTATGCTACTGCTCCAATAAATTTAATGATCGAAAAAAGACCAATGAACCGCGCCCTTAGTTTTCGCGATCCAATGATGTGTAAATTGGTGGTAGACAACCACACTTGATCCCCAACTGCAAACTCTTAATCCCGTCGACGTGCATTTGCATACTGTTTTTGGTGATTTTGGGCAACCATCAGCTTCTTTTTAGCTTGATGTACTTCCCGTCGAATTTGTTGCACAAATGTGTTAGTCGCGGCTACATTGAATAACTCCTTATTTTGTGATTTGAACTTTGTAAGAGTTGTTGGCACATTTGGGTGTTCGCCATACATTAAAAAAAAATGAGTTTCTTTCGTTGACGCGTTGACCGAGTTATTGTATGAAAATTCTACCAATGGTAATAACCAATCCCACTCTTCTTGTTCTTCTAACGTAAAGGCCCGCAACATGTCTTCAATTGTACGATTTGCTCGCTCTGTCTGTCCATCTGACTCCGGATGATAGGCTGTTGATACAGCTAATTTGGTTTTAAAAAGACCAAATAAGTTTTTCCAAAACAAGCTAGTAAATTCGGTACCCCTGTCAGTAATGAGAACTTTAGATAGTCCATGATGGGAATAGACCGCTTCCAGATATAGTCGAGCTAGTTCAGGTGCAGTGACAGATTTTCTAGTGCAACATTGTATATGGCCCAATGTAAATGCAAGTAACAGTATGAACAGGGTGACAGAAGTTCGAGGGTTGGTATTCAAGGGAGATAAACTTTGGATCCATGATGAACCTGCATTGAAGACAAAAGTCTTGTTTGAAGCTCATGATACGGCGATAACATGACATGTTGGAGTTGAAAAAACATTCGAACAACTAAAACGAACATTTTATTGGCCACGGATGCAAGACGAGGTGGAGGCATACGCTCGAAGTTGCATGAAATGTCAACAAAAATAAGTCAACAAACTGCAAGCCAGCAGGTCTTTATAACCACTACCAGTACCAAACAGACGTTGGGAACATATGAGCATGAATTTAGTTTGTGAGTTACCTCAAACCTCATCGGGATACGACACTATAGTGGTCTTTGTAGACAAATTGAGTAAGATGATACACATCCGTCCCCGATCTCCCCATCATCCTTAGAAGCCGTCGCTATCTTGTTCCATCAATCGGGTTGAATGTTAATTTCTGTCAATGTGTTCATGCATGACATCCTTGCATTGCATCTGCCAATTGCCGTTTTCCCTCCACATAGACGATCTTCGTGTTAAATTGTTGACGTCACTCCGCCCAACGAATCTGTCTCTTCGATAGATCTTTCTGTGTCTCCAAGTACACCAACGGTTTATGGTTTGTCTCCACTATGAACTCTTTGTCTCCAAGATAGTGCCTCTACTGTTTTGTAGCCACAACAATAGCCAATTCTTCTCGTTCGGTTGTATGGTAATTTTGTTCCGCAGGTAACAATTTGCGAGAAAAATAACATTGGGTGCCATCCATCTTTCCATTCTTGTTGTAACACAACACATCATTTAAGGCCTGAAATGCTAACTCCTCTTCTATACCCCACTTCCATCTAATTTCTTTGCCCAAAAGATTTGTCAATGGTTGGATAATCTTTGAAAATGCCCGTACAAATCGTCTTTAGAATCCGGTAAGGCCAAGAAAACTCCTTAATTGGGTAATGTCTTCAGGGGCTATCCACTGCTGAATAGCTTTTACTTTCTCACTCATTATTTCAATTCCCTTCCTACTCACGCTATGCCCAAGATAATCTATTTCTTATTTTCCAAACTCACATTTAGATGTTTTGGCATATAGCTGATTCTCACGGAGAACTTGCAATACTTGTTTGAGGTGGTTTGTATGCTCGACAAGACTGTTACTATAGATCAAAATATCATCTAAAAAGACTATCACAAATCTATCTAAGAATGGGCGGAAGATATCATTCATGAGGCCCATAAATGTGGCTGGGGCATTGGTGAGACCAAATGGCATAACCATGTATTCAAAATGTCCATACCTAGTGCGGAAAGCAGTCTTATATACAGCTTCATCAACGACTCGAATTTGGTTGTATCCACTCCTCAAATCAAGCTTCGTAAAGTATTTTGCTCCTTGCAGTTGGTCAAATAGATCGTCTATGCGTGGTAACGGGTACTTGTTCTTCACTGTCTGCTGGTTGAGTGCTCGATAATCAATGCACATGCGCATTGCTCCTTTTTTTTTTCTTCACAAACAACACCGGCGTTCCATACGGGGATACACTTGGTCTTAGAAAGCCCTTTGATAGTACTTAGGTCCTCGACTTAAGCCTTACATTCTTCCAACTCGTTTGGAACTAATCGATAAGGGACTTTACAAGAAGGAGTACTATTTGGAACAACCTCAATCTTATGATCTACTCTTCTCTTTGGCGGAAGTCGTGCTGGTAAGTCATCTGGAAAAACATCTTTGAACTCTTTCAATACACTCTGTAATTCTATAGGGACCTCACTCATGTCTTTTTTGGATTTTCCACATCACTTATTAAACCGAGACACATTGCGATATCGTGGGGGCGGATATCGACCAGGTATTCGGAGATTCAACCCTGGGGACTATGTGTATATGCAGCAGACAACACCTACGATCTTGGATGTCACAACAGGGCGTATGATTCTACGGGTACGGGAGGTGTTGCCTTCAGGAGTGTTGATTTTGGAGGGTCGAGATGACATGGTATGGAAGGACCATGTGCGTAATTATGCGTCATGTCACCTTCCACATGTGGATGAGAGAATGGATCCTAACCTTGCAGTGGTACCTGCAGGGTTGCGTTGCATGCTATGTGGGCATGCTGGTGGTGCCGCGACCATGTTGGTGTGTGACAAATGCTCAAGGGGGTGGCACATAAGATGCTTGACACCGCCACTTGAGGAGGTTCCTAGTGAAGAATGGTTGTGTCCACGATGCCTTGGACATAAATAGCGGGCATGACAATGGTGGAGTTGACAAGTGACCCAAGGTCTAGTTAGTGGGAGTTCAACATCATGGATACCCTAGTGAAAGCCATGGATTGTAGGAAGACAACTAACGATGGGGCTACTTTTGCACCCGACCTCTTGATCTATCGACTTCGGATACTGGGACTTGTGCGATTGAAGACCAAGCAATGATCTTATTGAGATTGATACTTGTTAACTATCTGGTGTTAGAGGGACCTAATCACCAGCTAGGAGGGCAATTGTGACATAACTTTCTAGGATTGTGTGCTTAGAATGTATGTTGGACAACGATGTATGTTGTGACACGATGCTTAGGTGCACGACAGTTGTCATGGTTTTAGTCATGGTTAACTAGAATTACCTACTTCTAGTTAACTATGACATTTTGGATATTTATATTTGTATTTTGTGTGTTGGGACTTCATTTGGTCTCATATGCCAAGTGAGGTGTCAAGCCTCACTTGGGACATGGGGATGGGGTTTTCCCCTTGTGAGGGTTGAGGAGGGCTCATCTTCTTGTAGTTGAGCCTCCATGAGCCTCTCTCACCTCCATGAGCCTCTCTCACCTCCATAGCTCTAGGTACTGAGAAGGAGTGTGTTGAGTGCTTCGTAGGGTGGATTCCTTTAGCAAGGGTGCCCTTGGCTTGACTCAGTTTATGTGATTGAGTGGAGTGTTTCCATTGTGTTCACTTTCATTATCACTACAAGAAGATGCCCTTATGCTTGTGAGTGGAGTGTAAGAATTAGCTTAGCACTTGTGTTGGTGTACACCAAGGAGTGAGAAAGCTAGGAAAAACTCAAGTATCTCACAAGGCTTGCAAGGTGTTGCAAGGGAGAGTGTTTTTGCATTGCATCAAAGAAGTGGAGAGCTCAAGGAGAGAGCTCTTGAGTTACAAGACTTTGCAGGTATTGCAAGGAGAGAGTCTTGCATGTGTGGAAGCAAAAGGTTTGAAAGTTTGAGAATAGAGCTAGAAGAAGGAGCGCCATCTCTTTATCTCAAATATTGTGACAACACCCCCCGATCATACGGTCTCGCCCTGGCTCCTCACCTGTGTATGTCAACCCCATGAGTTTTGCACATGCCCCGCCAGACTCTGCCCAGACATTCTGCTGTATCAGGGACTCCCCATAAACGCTTCTCCCCCCACCAACCCAACGCAGGCCCTCACTATACACTTTATCGAATTTACCTATTGCCACGACCGCTTTCCGAGCTCTTCCATTCTCACTTGTGTTCACTCTCATTATCACTACAATTGTGACAACTTTCTAGGATTGTGTGCTTAGAATGTATGTTGGACAACGATGTATCACTAGAAGCATTCGTGTCATTTACCACTGGGGTAACGACTCATTTTTAGTCGTAAAAGTCAAAAAACCGGGATCGACTGGAAGTCAAGGCCAAGCGTCGTATGAAATCAACATCCGACAAGAAGAAGGATGGACATACCACACCAACAGGCCATGAGGGTCTCTGCAGGTATATGAGTATTTCTGAGGAGGAGATCTGTTCGCGAGCACAACGCCCTCAAACAGATGCAGGGCAATGGAATGTCCATATGGGGAGATCTGGGATGAGAGTAGAATCCGCTACCCGTTCTTACTAGCCGGGTGACAGTCTTCCACCAACTGGGATATTATAAATAATGTACATTGACAATGAGGCTATTCTCTAAGCGCAAATTATGAATACAAATGATTCATTGTTTTTTATTCATTTCATGTCAGAGCGATGGATACCATGGCTGTGCTCTATGTTTCTGTGTAGGCTTTGTTCGGTTTTGGATTTCATTACTCATGTCGATATGAGAGGTATCATCACGGGAGATCTCCCCTACCTGACTATGTGCATGTTTTGGTTTCGTCATCACACCCGTCAGACTCTTTTAGACTAGAGAGCGTGAGTAAGGACGGGAAACCTCCCATCCTCTTTGCCTTTCTATTTGTGTTTGTTCCTGTCAGACCCCTCATTCTCTTATGGCTTTGGTGGGTTGTTGTAACTTGTACATGTTTACCCCTCAATTTAATTTGGCTATGCCTGATGTGTATCGCTAATTGGGATGGGAGACCTCCCGTCTGTCCTGGTCCGCACGTGTTTTGTGCGTGGAGCTATGACTTACATGAATGAAGAATAATCGGTTCACGGCCTTGCCTGTGACCTTGTGTTTCTTATTTTATGGATGACGCTCTTGCCCTACAAATATTACGTCTTTCTTACATATAGTTGTAGTACCTATAACAAATGATGGTAGGTTTCGATATGGTGTCCTCACTCGATCTCACCATATTTTCCAATTCTGGGTTTTGACTATCTTTCGACGCCAATCAACATCGGGGTTGTGAGATTCCATCTAAGGCATGCCTAATATTACGTCATATCGAGCCAGTTTGACCACTCGTCATTATAAGATTTCTCTATATTTATCGATCGACAACTTTATGCTTTTAGGTAATGTCTCAATAGCCTCTGTATGTCCATTTGGCATTTCTACTTCTTCTCTTTCATCTTTTTCTAAGGGGAGTCCTAGTTTCAAGGCAGCCTTTCTAAATAAGAAGTTTTATGTTGCCCCAGGGTCTATCAACACTCTCACATGAATACCTTCCAAGGTTCCATCTGCCACAATTAACTGCGTCTCTTTCTTGCCCGCATGATTGATTTGTCTCTTCTCCTTGTAGAGCCCCTCACTTTTCCTCTTCTTTGTAAAACCAGTAAGACCGCGAGGTCTACTTACTGGTTGTCCTCGTTTTCCTGCTCATTGTGATGTTCGTTATCTTCTCCTCTCCTTAAACTGTTAAGAGGTCTTCGATAAGTTTGTCGATTGTACCTTCCACTTCGGCAGTTGGCCGCAAGATGTCCGAATTTTCCACAGTTGTAACATTGTCTAGTTTCCCTTTGTCCTTCTGTTCGTGAGAATGTTGAGGAGGTCACATCCTTGTCATTCAATTTTATTTGCCATTGTGTGTTATCTTCCCCATATCTGATTCCCGACCTATTTCTTTGAGAGTATTGGAAGTTATCCCGTCTTCGAAGATTTCCAAGCTCCATAGGCGTTGGTCCGTACTGGTTCAATAGAACGTATATACCTTTGTCGTATCTTGGTAGCGTCCCCTCAATCTTTTGGGCCAATGAAATTGCTTCGTGGACATCAACCGAGTTGCGTAAAATTACCACTCCTTGAATTTTTTTCTTCAATTCTCTTTTGAAGTTGTCTAAAGCTTCTGCAGGACTCACGTCTTCGATTTGGACCTGAAGATTCAAAAAATCTTCAATGTAATTTTGCACACTCCCGCGTTGTTCTAAATTCCATAATTTCATTCGAGCAGTTGTAACAGCATCTACTGCCTTGAATTGTTGGAGCAGTCCCGCTTTCAAGGTGCTCCATAATAAAAGTTCTCCTTTTGCAATCTGACTTCTCTCCCATGTCTATAACCATGTTTAAGCATTGTCGAGTAGAAAAGATCGTATGAACATTCCGTGGTCCAAATCACTTGATGTAGGGAAATATGACAGATGTACCTCCATTCGATAAATCCATCACCCATGACGCAACTTCCTTTAGACGGCTCGACCTTGCATGTCTTGGTCATTTTTTGCAGTAACGTATCCGACCCACTAGCAACCAGTCCCGGGGCGGTTAATTGTCTTACTTGTTTAAGCTCCTCCATCAACACGTTGTTTTGTTGTTGGGTTGTGACAAGAGCATTATGCAATTCGTGTAAGCGCTCCATTATCCACACCATCTGATCATTGGCTTGATGGGTAGTGTGTGCGTTGTCTATCATTTTTTCATTGTCCGCCATCTTCCTCCATTACTCTTTCTTTCGTGGTGTTTATCTTCTAAGATTAATGTATATTATCTCTATTTTCTTATCATAATACAGTCTGTAAATAGTGCAATCCCAAACCATCCCGTACGTGACTATTGGTAATACAAAAGGGACGTTTGAACTCATGACAAGGTTCATGAATTCTATTCCAAATTTTGCAACTAAAAATCTTACAAGATGATGTTTGTCGATGGCGCGCACATTGATACTAAATACATTTGGCGGTGGAAAATTAGGTGGAAAATATCTACCTCGATCCATGAACTATGTATATACACATATGTATACCTTCCAATTTCTAATTATAGGAAAGACGACATGTCGTTAACACTTCTTGATATTGTTCCTCTCCAATATCATATCTCTAATTTCTGCCTTACGACGACATATAATTTTAAACTCACACTCCGAAGGAAAATCACAGAAAAATGGTTGATTTAAGTCCATAAAATTTTGATACTATCGTTATGATGCACCATCACTACTATCTATTTAACATTTAAAATTATTAACAACAAAAATCTCTTAAAAAAACATCTTAATCGAATCCTCCTAAAGAGGGTATTCACTCCCAACTTTAAGCAAAACTTGGCTATGATACCATTGTGACACCCAAGATCTACACAAACTAAAATAGAAATACTTTTCAATTTTTTCCCAAAACAACTCGATGCCTTCTAGGCTTTCATTGCACGTTTATATACCCTTCACAATATGATTATTTTAAAGGTTTGACTTGAGAGCCTCAAGTCAAAACTTTCTAAAGTCAACCTTCCTAGGTTTGACATATTCTCCATAAAATGACTTTATCAAAGATTTGACCTACTCTCCATAATATGAATAGGTTTGACTTGAGAGCCTCAAATCAAAATTCCTTAAGTCAAACTTCTTAGGAACCTTCCTAATTATTCTGAAAACTTCTAGGGAACTTTCATCTTCCATCTAGAACCTTCTAGATTCTATCCTGCTACAACCACGCACACCCCCATGGGAGAGGTCAAGGGTTCAAAACCACCTGCACCCCCCCTCCCATTTGTTTCGTTTTTCTTGACCCGTGGGGCCTCGCCATGTGGCTGGCTAGGTGCCGCTTCATGATTAAAAAAAACAAAACGATCGCCACACGACAGGTCTCTGGATTTCCAAAAATAAACAAAAACACGCGACCGCCGCATGACGGTCGCTATATTTTAAAAACAAATAAAAGCGACCGCCACATGGCGGTCGCTATATTTTAAAAGAAAATAAGAGCGACCGCAACATGGCGGTCGCTGCATTTTTTAAAAATATATTAAATAAACTACCGCCGTTTGGCAGTCGCTTAATAAATAAAAAACGACAGTTGCCAAATGGCGGTCGCTAAAGTTTTTATTAAAATAAAAGCGACCGCCACATGGCGGTCGCTTCATTTTATTTAATAAGCGACTGCCATTTGGCGGTCGCTTAATTCGAGATTCAAAATATAAAAAAACGACCGCCCCATGGCGGTCCCTGCATTTTTTAGAAATATATTTAATAAACGACAACCAAACGGCGGTCGCTTAATTCAAGATTCAAAATAAATAAAAAACGACCGCCGCCAAATGGCGGTCGCTGCATTTTTTTAAAATATATTAATTGAGCGACCGCCAAACGGCGGTCACTATATTTAAGAATCAAAATCAAATAAGCGACTGCCGGCAATTGGCAGTCACTACATTTTTTATTAATAAAAATATCGCTTTATTTAAAATAAAATAAAATAAGCGACCGCCGCTAAATGGCGAATGCTAAATTTAAATAGAAAAAAGAGCAACCGCCATATTTTTACAAAATATATTAAAAATATAATAATAATAATAATATAATAAACTGCAAGCGACCGCCAATCCAGGCGGTCGCTTAATTTAAAACATAATAAACTTCAAGCAACCGCCAATATAGGCGGTCGCTTATTTTAAAATATAAAAAAATACAAGCGACTGCCAATATGGGCGGTCACTTCATTTATAAATTAATAAATAACCGACGACTGCCAATATAGGCGGTCGCTCAATTTAACAAAATATTAAATTACAAGCGACCGCCAATATGGGCGGTCGTTTGATTTAATAAATATAAAATTGTAAGCGACCGCCAATATAGGCGGACGTATTTTTTAAAATGAATTAATAAATATTAATAATTGGTCATGTCTGTTTTACACCGTGGCTGCTATGTCATTAGAAATGGTAGAAGTAAATCGTAAAAGTCAAATGTAAAAAAACTTATATGTGTAAACCTCCGGATTCGACGTGACGTGACAGCCGACGTGTTAGCGCCACATCACGTCAAGAGTGATAACTAAGATTGCATTGGATTACCCTAAATCGAGTATGAGTTAGGTACATAACACTTGAAAGATATCCAAATTTTTCGAGCACAGTGCTCATGTTTATTATGTCTACTTCATAGTATCGTGGGAAATTACTTACATCTACACTACAGCCCTCGTATCTTTCCTAAAGTATTGACATTTTTGTGCACATGTGAGCCTACGGATATCACTTGGATTGATGAAATCCACCTGAAAAACAGCTGCGATACAAACAAAGGGACAGAGTTAAATTAGAGGAGTTCATAAATGTTCGGAGCAGTTGTTTAAACCTTCAAGGTCTCCGTTATCAGATGGAGATCAGATGTGAAATCATTAACAAGTCGTCAAATTGTTACTTCTTGAGCTCAACAAGAGAACCAGTAAACTTTGTAAATGAAAGAGATTGTCTTTACAACTGCACCATTGGTGTCCGGAAACAACACCAGGAAAGCCTGAACTTTCCATGCACGCATGAGTTTGGAATGAGTCCAAGCTAGACAGGTCAGGTTGCCTCTTTTCGACGAACGTAAATACGTTAGGATTGGGGGTTCGCAGACACAGGAAGAGAGAGAGTGTTGGAAACAAACTACTTACCAGACTACGCCGGAGCCACGGCAGCGGTCAGCGAGGACATGAGAATTTGAGAACACTATGTCGGCAGGACCTCGGCGGGACATTTGTGCTCACATGATACATGAAGGAATAACACCAGATTACGTTCGTTTTTGTGCGTCTATGAGCTGCTCAGCAACACCTCCGAGCAGCTCCCCTGCGAGCTCCCCTGTTTGTGGAATTTCTATAGGCTTGGCCACTCTCCCTGCAGTTGCCTTCATCAAGTCCCAAAAATCCTAGAGTATAGCGAGATAGATGGATAGCTAGCATCATGCAGCTGTGCTTTTGAAATCTTTACTAGTGAACTAACTAATGAATCAGCACTAAACATCAACTTACAATCAACTGCAACTCCAAATCTACCATAAGCATACAACAAACCGTTACTCATAAATGAGTGAAGCCATAATTTATTGGTTAGCATCCGAGTCATGATCCCGGACATGATATGTTAAACTTAATATTAGAGAAAAATAAGAAAATACTGGCGTTCTAGATTCACGTCTTAATTAATGATTTTAGAACTCCTCCCATACATTTTCAGAAAAACTGAAATGCCGTAGGTTGTGTATGTGTCAAATAATTCCAGATTAGTTGCCTCATTATTCAGTTGGTTACATTTGTATAGTTCCCAACATTAAGCAATAATCTAATCTATAAATTCTAGTAAAACTCATGGCCGCTAAAATACATGTCAATGTCTTCATTATTTTTTTTATTCCAACATATTTGCAAACAAACGTGTCAGATTTGGTTATGTTTAATATCTTTATTACAGTTAAAATAATTACAAACTACCTTAATTATTTTGGCAGTGGCAGAATCTTTTTGTATTTCGATAGTTTCTAATATATTTGCTCATATTATTAATAACTAATGTATTAACTTATTACTTAAACTCATGGCCATTTTGCACTAGGAGCTAATAGCCAAAAAAACATTTTTTTGCTTCTATGGCACTTTTATGAGGTTATTTTTTCCTCAATGTACCTTTCAGGCTTTTGTCCCTTGGCTATAAAACTACAGGGCTTGGACCATCCCCTTTCTTTATACATATATATACGCTAACTCTTTACGCTAACTGGAATTCTAATCTTTCCTTTCTCAGCCTCTGCTGTTTTTTTTTTAATATTAAAGACGGCCTAACATTCCGTTCATGCCCTGTGTGGGAGTCTTTGACGGGTACAATTCTGTGGCAAATCTGGAAGAGTAGGTGTTCTATGGTATTTCAAAATGCAATGCCCTGTCTTCAGAAAACCTTGCATATGGCTCACTCAAACTTGATGTCTGAAGCTCGTAAGTGTTGGTTGACAATTGTTACTGCCTTGCCAAAATGTGGAACCAGAAAGAGGAACCAGCTCCTCTCTGCATTCGACAATTCCTGGGGAAAAGGGGGGGTTTTCTGCCGGCGAATTTCGGATTCCAGAGTGCAATGGGAGGACCCTGCTGGCAACTCTGTTAGTGTCAGAAGCTCCCCTCAACCTGCTGAAGAAGAAGAAGTCATTTGCAGAAGCAAAAGAAGTCTCAGAAAGGGGAAATCAAAAACTCATTTGTCATTTGAGAGCCTCTAAAGGAAGCGAAGCAACTCTTAATTCCTTTCCTCCTCCTCTGTTAGCTTTCAAGATTACTTGTAGTTAGACTTTCGTAGTCTTTCTCAGGTTTTCGCTGAATGGCTTGTAGACTTAGTGAGTTCTTGTATTCATGCTGGTGGTTTCTTGATTCCTGTGGTCTCTTAACTTCATAGTTCTTTTGGCTACGAGTGGTACCTCTATCATCTGCCTTATGGCTCTTTTTGTAAGGTTATTTTTTCCTTACCCTTATTAATAAAAAAAAATATGCTTGGAATATATATATATATAAAGTGTGTTGTATGCGTTATATGTGTTGCATTATATTAAATGTCTTGGATTATGGATGACTACTTAGTCAACATAGTAGTAGTTGTCATACGTTTAATATATGACAAATGTATAGTATATTGGATGGAATGGTAATCGTTTAAAGAATCAATTGTCATGCATCTAAAATGAAATCACATGAACAAACTCTAAAACTCTGAAATAATAATATTATTTGGACAATCATGACATTTTATTTTATTTACAGAACAAGGGTTAGAGGATCTGATGAATTTTATTAAAAATTTATTTGGGGAAAAAAAATTAAAACCCTAATTACACCATAAGGCACAAACACCGTGATCAGTGTATGCAGAAACATCCTCCCTCGATGTGAGGGTTTGACTACGATACCACAACAGAGAACAAGTCTCAATAGTCTACCAATAACTACAAAGCCTCAGAGTAATGGATAGCCAAACAAGGCTTACCACTGCTTACCACTAATGCTATGCCCTCTCTAAGCTCTTAAATGAGAGCCATTGACCTTCTAATAGTAGAGTTGTTATATCTGTAATTAAGCCTCGAGGTTTTCAAGGAAGGCTTGAGGTGTCTCCAGTTAACTTCTCGTTGAAACTCTGGACATATCTGACAGCTTCCATAAAACAGACGTTGATGACATGGCTGTCGATGATGATGTGAAGGCGGGCACGGAGGTCTCGCCACCTACTTGGCCGAGGGAGGTCGGCCCAGACTTAGATGTCATGCGGTGGACTACTGCAGATGAATCCTTGATGATCCCAGGTCTCGGGGAGGTCACTCCCTATCTAGTTTCCTAGGCACGTGAGGCAAATAGGCATTTTCTATGGGGGTATTAATTTTATTTCTGAATTATTGGCCACCCTATTATTACATAATTTTGTAATATGACATATTTTCTTGTAGGCTATATTATTTATATTTTATAGCAGGTAACAAATATTGGACACCCTATATTAACCTGAAATTTTGAAAAACAAATACGGGGTAATGATTTTTTTTATTTGCTGGAAACAAATTTATCCAAAGTAGATGCATCAGCATCATTTAAAGTATAAAGGTTCTGAGCAAAATCAAATCTCATAGTAACTGAACTAATAATCGAATTTATGTCTATCCATTTGCTGTCAGTTACATCATATTTGAATTTCAGATGCCCTCTAGATTTTGAGAAGTAGTTGAGAAGCACCATGATTGTTGTGGCTGGTTTGTTAAGGATGTCGTGCGCATACGTATTGCTACACAACTACATCGCTGTCCAAACCACACCACACATATATGCACAATAAAGTAGTCTGTCACAATGATAGAAAACTAGAAACACACTCTTAACACAAGAAACATGAAATCCATCTCATCATCACTCTTTCAGATAATAGTCGAGCCAGGGGCACCCCAAGCTATGGGGACTCCACCCCACAACAACCTATCCTCCCATCATAAGTACACTCAGTTCTAAACGATGAAGGAGCTCGGTCGCGTAGGCTCAACTCGAGAGAGATGAGCTGCGCGACTGCCGCTCTCGTGAAGATAAGACGGTTCAGGTGTCAAACTAAACTTGACACCTGACTTAACACTTGACCTAAATCCAAGTGTTAAATACAAATAACTAGCTTTATTCTAGTTGTTTTCACACTATGCTTATTTAACTTGACAGCTGTCGTGCGCATACGTATCGCTACACAACTACATCGCTGTCCAAACCACACCACATATATATGCACAATAAAGTAGTCTGTCACAATCGCCCCCATAGCTGGTGGGTAGGTCCCTCTACCTCCAGATAGCTACAAGATGTAATAGCCACAGCCGTACTAAGTCCTCTATCACTGCCCCTATTGCACTCAAACTCTATAGACCAAGAGGCCGGGTACAAGAGTAGCCCCATCGTTAGTCGCCGTCTTGCAATCTGTGAACTTGAGCCAGGACCTCGTGTGTTCAAGGTCACCTAGTAGCTGGGCCTTGCGTTTCTTGTTAGCCTTCCATGGTTGTATCCACTCCCACTATCCACTCCCACTACTCCTCGGAAGAGGGTGCAATTGTGGAGTAGGGGCGTTGAATGAAGCACGCACCCTATCACACACCATGCACCTAGCCACAAATTGTTGCACCTCTGTGTGCATACCACGCCACCAATACTGCCCCTGCAGTAGACTATGAGTGCGTCGCACCCCAAAATGCCCCAACTCCTCATGGGCATGCCGCACTAACCGTGCCCGCTGTGTTGGATGAGGCACAATCCTCATTCGACCATCCTCCCACACTCGGAGCAGGTGTGTCCCCTCCCACCTGAACCTCTTGGCTCGTTGTAGGATCCGATCCCTCTCCTTGGCAGTCACAGTGGCTGCCGTGTCTCCACTGCGGAGGTAGTCCAACACAACTAAATCCTCATGTATATCTTTGGCGCCACCCTGCTCATTGCTGGCCTCAGGGTCCTCAGACACTTGATCTACAGTCATCCCTGTTGTAGGTCCAACCTGGCCTTCCGCTGCCAAGATACACAGAAATGCAGATGCATGCCATCCGGGCACCATCTCCTCGTCCGTCTCACCATGCCACCGAGCTCTAGTGTCATCCTGCTAGCTCGTGCATGGATTGCGACTCAACCCATCTGCATTGCGATTGACCAAACCCGGTCGATGCACCACCTGAAAGTCATACTCTTGAAGGATGAGTGCCCACCGTGCAAGCTTCCCCGTAAGCTTGTCTGACTCCATCAACCACTTGAGTGGTTGGTGATCCGTGACAAGGGTGAAGAGATTGCCGTATAGATAGCACCTGAAGTGTGCCACGGCCCACACTGCAGCTAAGCATTCTCCCTCATATGAGCTATACTTAGACTCTGCAGCGTTGTTCGAGCGGCTAGTATAAGCCACTACGAACTCTCTTCCCTCATCATCCACCTGTGTGAGCACCGCTCCAAGCCCCAACATGCTCCAATCTGTATGCAGCTGAAAAGGACGCCCCCTGATAGGTCGTCTCAAGATGGGCGCCGAGGTCAACCTCGCCTTGAGCTCTTGAAAAGCTTGTTCTTGCTCATCTTCCCATTGCCACTCCTGGTCCACCTTGGTCAGCTTGGTTAGAGCCTTTGCAATGGCACTAAATCCCTTAACAAACCGTCTGTAATAGTTTGCTAACCCCATGAAAGCTCGAACTCGGCTCACATCCGTAGGGCGTGGAACCTGTGCAATGGACTCTACCTTAGTCTGCTGTACCCCCAATCCTCCAGGATATATCATGTGACCCAGATATTCAATCTGGTTGTGGAAAAACTTGCACTTGCCCGGATGTAACTTCAATCCGTGCATCCTCAAGCGCTCAAATACCCCCTGAAGATGTCTCTCATGCTCCTCCACCGTAGCACTAAAGATGATGATGTCATCTATGTAGCATCGAGCAAACTCCACCCCTGCTAGAATCCTGTCCATGACTCTTTGAAACTCAGCAGGAGCGTTTTTAAGCCCAAATGGTAAGAACCGCCACTGGTATAGGCAATCCTTCCCGTGCTCATTGATCCCCCAGAATGTCGTCTTTTGCTTATCCGCCTCCTTGATCGGCAATTGGTGATATCCGGATCGTAAATCCAACGTGCTAAAGACCTTGGAATGCCCAATGGCATCAAAGATCTCCTCTGGTGTCGGCATGGCATACCTATCGGACTTGGTCTGACGATTTACAGGCCGGTAATCACCGCACATACGTCTCTCCGTCCAATTGTCATAGACATCCTTCTTGGCTGGCATCACTGTGGCTGAAGCATACTCTCCACCAGAGAGCTCCACCAAACCTGCCTCCCAGAGATCTTGCGCCCTCATCTGAATCAAAGACCTCTCCATGTCACTGTATCTATAGGGTCTCCGAAAGATTGGCGTGTCGGTGGCCAACTCAATACTTATCTCTTGACCCTTGAGTGCTCCCAAGTCTTTCAAACTGAAGGCAAAGCAATTCCTGTAAGCCCTCGGGAACCGCCGCATACGTCGTCTCTCTCCTCCGGTGACAATGGGTCCAATGTCAGGCTCCCAATTGTCCTCCGTAACTGCAACCTTAAGTCCAGTGGGCTTAGAGGTAGAGGACGCGTCCCGTGGTTGCTATGCTGCAACCTCTTGAGCAGTACTCCTTTCATGCTCAATCAATGACAAGGCCTCATCCTGCCCCATCATCTCATCATTGAGAACCTCCTCAACCCGAGAAGAATCCCCAACCTCATCTATCACAGCTGCCTTGGCTGCCAACTCCCTCTGGACCTCGAGCACCTCCCACGTGTGCCATGGATGTCTACACCCCGTGGTCCTCACCGGCCTGCCCCCACTCGCTGCCTGTACCGTCTCGGTAGGCAGAGAGACCGTCAAGGGAAGTGCACTCCGCACTCTACGTTGCTCAGCCATAGCCAAGCTGATAATCCAGGTCAAGCAATTGAGATCCATTGCTTGCCCCAACACCTGACGACGTGATGCCTCAGAAAGATAAGACACCGCCGTGATCCCAGTGGAAAACCCCATAGCCCGCTCTCGCTCGTCGGCATTAGGCTCCACTAACTGTTGCAACTGAGCATCCCACAGGAGGCCAGGTCCACCATCCCGAAAAGCATGGGATCCTGGGAAGCTGAGCAGTGTAGGTAATGCTGCTCGTGGTTGACCCACCATGTTGACCACTGCCAAAGGCGAACGGTCATTGTGTCTCACACGTTGAGACTGCTTCCCTGTGTCCAAAATGCCATCCACGGTGAGGTGTGCTGGCCGCCTGCACCCCATCAAATGCACGCTTGAGTAGTGCGGGTGGCATCAAGTTAGTCCACCAAAACCGTGGACGATGAGCCCGTGACCCCACTGTAGCTGCATCCAGCAACACTGCTGACCCAAGCCACGACCGGACTTGATGCACACTGGCCATCACCCTGGCCCGAGAATCATCCATCAGTGGCACATTCTCCAAGATGTATGTTGGAGATACAGCTTGATGAAGTTGCAAGTAGCGTAAAATCCGCACCATCTCCCAAAACAGACCCGTCCTCGAGTCTCGCAATCCATTGCCATGCCCGGCTGATGAATGCCCTTGGCAGGGCCAACCTGCCACTACCAGATCAATGGAGCCAACCTGCTCCAAATCCTGCGCCCCCAGCAAGGAAATGTCTGCTGACAAGGCTTGTTGGTATCCACGAACTGCAGACACTGGCAACAAGTCAGGGTATTGCTGTACCAACTAAGCAACATGGCGCAGTGAGACCCATCATGCAGTCTCATCCCTCTCCACATACAGGTAACGTCGAACTCGTACACCTGCCTGCAGCACTGCAGCCAATCCAGTGCTGATCCCGCCAAACAAGTCCAGAAGGCATATGCCTTCATCCGGGCGTTGCCACACAAGAGGTGTGGTGTCCAATGGCGACAACTGGGGTGGTCCTGGTGCAATCACCCCACTCTCCTCCTCCCCTGACGGTACGAAAGCTTCTACCCAAGTTTGTTGCACCCGTCCATCAGCAGCCTGCTGCAAATCCTTGCTCGTACCCCACAATGGAGTGTGAGCAACCATGGCAGGCAACTGCGCCATACCATGCATGTCATCCCGTTCTGCTGGAGGTGGCACATCCTCTGCATGGGCATTGCCTTCCAGCAACTCTCCAGGCCAAGTAACTGCAATTGTAAAGGCGGCTAGTATTGGCATCTCGCCCCGCTGGGCAGCCGCAATACTCCCAATGAATGTCACAGGGAGTTGTGCACGACGACCATCCCCTGACTGCCAGCCAGGCCTGTAGAATGCTGACTCCTCCCAAAATTCCAGGGTGAAACCCATGGGGTATAACACTGCCCCACCAACGAAGACATCGTAAGAGACTACGTCCGTTACAATGGCCTTGGCTCGCATCACTGAGCCATCTACAGGATGATCTGCTTGTAGTCCAATGGCCAACTCACGCCGTGTCATGCCCCGAGCCTGCTCTGATCCTCCCAGAGATGTGTGTATCTGGAAAGGACAAGGCTCCATATCCGCCTCCATGAGGCCCAAACCTGCAATAGCAGCTCTGCCCAACATCAGTGGCTGAGCTCTTGAGTCCAACAGGACCCGCAGTGGCCGGTACTTCTTGCCTGCCGGTCCACTCAAAGTGAAAATGCCTCCCTGGTTGTCTAACAAGACAACTCCAGGTGTCACCATGGCGCGCTCAAAGGCTGGCCTAGCTGGCAGATCCGTCAACCTCGCAGCTGCAGCTTGCCATGGTGTAGCCGTGGCAGTCTTGACCCTCAAATCCGAGGATCCCTCTGCCACTATACGTTCCAGTAATTCCGCAGAAGATGAAGTGACCTCCCTACTCTCGCAGAGTGTTGCTGCTAGTCTGAACACTGCAGTTGGTCTTACCCCCGGCGTCGCAATCATGGTTGCCGAGAACAGTGGGGCTTGACACACAGAGGTGGCTGCCCCCAACAACACACCGGCTGCACTAGCCTTGGCAGCAAGTGTCAGTGCTGCACGTGTAGCTCTCCCCAATGGCATAGTAACCTCCGCCTCGGTAACAGTCAGGCAAGAACTAGGTGCCATGGATGGCGTCGACACTGTCTCTGTCAATGTGAATGATTGAGGAAGCCTCGCCTGACAGCTTGCCTCCCCACGATGTGAATCCAATTCCACCTCTGCACCTCGTGGCTCAGGAACTCGTGCTATTCCTCGAGTCACGGCTGCAGCAGACTCCACCTGCTCTAGTGGTAGTGTTGCTTTGCACATGAATCCCATGCCTCCCATATCTCCTCCCTCAGGCGCAGGAGGTGGACCATCCCGCCTGAGCTGTAGCCATGGCAGCGAGCCTCTGCTCTAGCTGCTGAAGCCGGTTGGCCATGCCTTGGTCAACACCTTGACCTCCGCGTCCTTGGCCATGTTGAGCTTGCCCTTGGCCTGCACCTCGTGCCCGACCACCTCGTCCTCTCTGGGCTGGTCCACCTCGCCCCCGGCCACCATTGTTCCCTTGGAACTGGCCTGGCGCAACTCATAACACTGGGCATCTCCATGCCCATACTTGCCACAATGCCCACACTGCAACTGTGCAGGCTGTGCTTGTGCCGGCCTTTTGCCACTCTCTGGGCAATCTCTCTTGACATGGGATCCTCCACATGTCTAACATATCACCCCTGGTTGCTGTTGGCCTGCAAAAGATGCCACGGGCCTCTGCACCTGAGGTCCCTTGTAAGCTCCATGGAACTTGGGTTGGGAAACCTTGCCCCCCTGACCACGTTGTTGGGCAGTCCCTTCTGCCTGTGGGCTGGTAGGTGCACCTCGTGCATGCATGTCTTTGCTAAATCCAATGGTAACAACTCGCTCCTCCACTATGTTGAGCTCAATCCGCTCAGCCAGCAGAAACACATCTGCTAATGTGGGTTGGGCTGCTTGTAACAGGGTTGCATCCCGCACCCTTCTCCTGAGCTCCTTGTCCAAAATTCCATACCAGAACTGGATTGCCTGAGCTTCAGTAACCCCTTGGGTCACACTTATCAAGCGCCTCATACGAGTGTAGGCCTCTCGCAAGCTCTCACTGGGTTTGTGCTGGAAGTCTTGCAAACCTCGCAGCTTCTCTGTCCGTACACCTTGGTAGTTCCTCCGCAACTCCTGGAAGAACTCCACCACCGGGTTGAATCTAGGCACATGTGTTGTAGTCATGGCAGGAGGAGTAGTAGCACCTTTTGAACTGGAACCACCTGCAGAAGTACCGGCACTACTTGTTCCACTACTAGTGCTGGCAGTAGGAGATATTGGTACTGATGCAGCTACTGGTCGCGTCGTGCCTCGAGTAATGGAGACGTAGTCAGGTAACCAATACATCCTCCACTCCTCAATCTCTGCTTCATGTCCTCGCCTGAACTCGTGGTAATCGTCCATAGGCGGGCCTTCCAAATGCTGGAACAGTCCCTTCCACGCCATGAATGGGGTGAACAGCTGTGGATTGCGCATCTGCTGCAAATCACACCAGCTGTCGAACTCCTGGATAAAGTCATCCAGCTCAATTGTGCCCACAGCTCCAGAGTACCTACGAGGCCCCTTGGTAGCTCCATACATCTCCTCCATGTCGTCCCACAACAATGGCGAATGAAACTGCACACCTGTTGATGAAGCCTCCGAGTCTGTGTCTGACTCTGCACTAGTTGAGGGTGGAGGTGAAGGTGGTCTGAACCGAATACCTCGTCTTGTGAACCCACTTTCACTGTTACTGCCCGTAGCCGTACTCCCCTCAAAACCCTTGGGTAACTCCGTGATGACACTCACAATGTGTACCTCCCCCCACGTGACACTATAAGGCTCTAGTATTAATTCTAATAGTGACACGGGTGGGCACTTGTTGCAGTTTAAGGGTCATATCCCAGTGGCTCAGGGCACCTGCACCTGCATCCACCGCAAGAACTCCTATGGTTGGCTGGTCATCAACCCAGTCTCACCATAGAAGAAACACTGGTGGTCTTGCTGGTCATCACTCCAGCCTCACCACCGACAGCATACTCTATGATTGACCGGTGATCAAATCCGGCCTAATCCCTATGAAAGCAAGCGCCCACACAAAACAACCATGGCTCACAGTCAAGCATGCAGGTGTTGGGGGGGATCCAAACACAAGAAATCAAAACATCAACACCCCCACACCAAAATCAAGCTGCAATGCTGACCCTGCAGAATATCCCAGCCCACAACCCCGGACTGACTGGCCTCCAGCAAGAGAGGCTTTGGCAACTACAAGTACAAGGTAATGAGAATAGTACAGAGATGGAGGGGAAGAATAGAAGATCGACCAAGCAAGATCTAATCCTGATCTATGCTATCAACTACCAGACTTCTCTCAAAAGTGCCTCGCTCTGCATGATGGTAAGGTGTAGGAGGTATATCTATGTCCAGAAACCTGCCACTAACCTTGTCCCAAGCTATAGTCGCTCGCTCTAACCAACCCTCCTCATCTTTCTGCCAGGTAGAGACAAAGTAATACTCCCCTATCTCCCGTTCACTGAACACTAAATAAAACAAAGGTAGGGTCTGATAGTCTCTCAACTCGAAAGCTTTGAGACGGTTGCGGGTGTCCTCATTGTGAATGACTGCATCTCCATCAAGCAAAACAAACTTGTCATTGCTAATGAATCCCCGCTCATGGTTGCCTTGTGCAGAGTGTGTCCGGCTGCAACCATGTCTGATTGCACAAACTTGTGTAGCTCCTGTTCCTCTGCTCCAGTACACCACAGCCTTGTGGCTGAACACCTTGGTCCCCGGGGCTGTCTTTGGCTGTGTTCCAAGCCTAGCTTTCACCCACTTTGGTATTTCACTTACAGCTGCAGAACTGCTGGCTCCAACAGAGTTCTGACTGTCCAAAGCAACATTGAGGCCCTCAATGCCAACTACAACAGTTTGTTGTATACTGCTAATGCCTGACTCTTAGTATGCAATCAACTCATCCAACTGTTCTCCACTCAAATCAGTCTGAGTTCCTTGAGAGACATAAATCTTGTCCCCTTGGGTGCACATGCTATGAAAAGAAACATGCCCTTCAATTACGTCCTCATTTCCCCCAGCCATACAAGAAGGCCATCCACAGATTTGTCTCTCATATAGACCAGAACAGGTTCTAGAAACAGAATTGTGGATCTTTCATGGCACACTCACACTCTAAAAATTCCATAGATTTTTAGCAGAGTCCCAAAAACAAAAACCAGGTCTAGATAGGTAGATTTCCCCTTTCTACAGCTATCCCCCCAAAAACTGAGTCAAACGGAGTCCATTTGACAAAGATATGACCAATTAGGCTCTAAATCATTGAAATTAGATCAAAAAGGGTTTATTTTATTTATTTTTATTTTTATTTTAAAATAAAAAATAAATAAAATTTTAACACCAAAACGTTCTTGCCATTAAACGTTGTTCCCACGTTATCTTAACAGGTTCCAAACGTGTTCATGTAGTTCTCACCACAGATTCCCTGGATTTCACCTACAGGTGTTTCGAACATACACCGGTGAACTGCTCTGCATCTCGCAAGCTGGCTGCTCAAGTCCATGGCCCACCTTGGATTACAATTCGTACTGATTCCTCCCATGCAGCCAACGCTACTTCTATGGATGCTCCCGAAGAGGAAGATGCCGACGTCAGCGATATACATCTGTCTGACAAGCACTTCTTTGCAACAAAACAGACATACCAAACCCGCTCGACATGGAATATGGCAATGGACAGGGTGGGCCACGACCCAAACACTCCCATCGCTCCCCTGGCTGGCAGCTGCCTGAATAACAAACGCGCTTCTAGCACGATCAACAGTGATATGGGCAGCTCTTACTCTAACCCCAAGAAGTCACAAGGAGTTGCTCCAGATCTGTCACATATGCACCCCCAACTCATTTTCTACGCGCCAACTGTGGATGGGCTATCCTGCCCTCGAGAAACATGCCCACGATGCGCAATTGCCCTTCTTCACTGAAACGAGGACAACGGCAGAGCTTCAGAAGTTGGGCCTTCGGGCCTTAGAAATTCACGAAATGCGCCACTGCCTCAAGGCCTTCCCTCACGTCCCACAGCTATTCTTCCCTGCTGTTAGACCAGATGGGAAAGATGGGCAGCTGTACCTACTCACCCAGCTTCCAAAGGGCATGAACGTCGACCCCGAATCGGGCAGTCGAGCTGCTGAACCCGACCGCTGACGGGATTGCGCTGCTCAAGAACAACAGGGCCTTTGTTATGGAGATGGCTTCCGGGATCAGGCTGCAATGTAAAATTGAAAAGGCCTTTGACGTGCTGGCATCCCCGGACTACCTCTCTCTTTACTTGAACAGTGAGACACTGCTGGGCACCATCCGTTACAAGCTCACAATGCACTTCTTCATGGAAGCGTACTACCACGGTGACGAGTTCGAAATCATGAACGTACACAAGCCAGGCCCTGACAACAAAATTATTTTATCTACTTAGCTTCCATAGATACACAAACGGATGCTGGAAATGGAAGTCCGCATCGACCACACCCTCATCAGGCCGCAGCTGCGTACCCGCCGAGGCAGCCCGACAGGTCTTGCCGCCACCCCCAGGAGATAGTGGCAGAGAGGGATGCACTTACGCTGGTTGTAAACAACTTCGACCCGCTGCATTCCCAGGAGGTTACAGAAGCTGCTCTCAGGGATGCCTTCGGCAAAGATAACATCATTCACGTCTGCTGCAGCAAAATCGCCCCAATGGAGAAAACCAAACACTAAGGCATGGAACTCATCACCTGCAAGAATCCCAGCATATACACGCAGTGGTGTAACAAGCCCCCCGACACAGGTGGTAGGCAGGCTGGTGAGATCAAGCCACACACGAATAGCCTGAACGGCTTGAATAGCTAATTTGCGAGCGTGATCAACGTGCTCTACTCCAATGTACTTAGCAGGCACACGCCTTAACCACTCGTAGCTGTGTTCTTATGCCGTGCGATCGTCCACTCCTGATATGCCTCTCAATCCAATCCAGCTTCCGTTCGATCCATCCCCTGCGCTGCGGCCTCACCCTCTCATTGGAGCCTCCCTGACAAATGGGAGCATAGGACGCGGTTACGGAGTTCGTCTCCATGCGCGCAGGCTGCAGTGTGAAGAAGCTTGAAAGTGGCAGGCAGCCATGGCCGAGCTGCTGCCGTGCTTCAACCACTCTACCTATACCCCCCGAGTCCCACCATTGCGACTGAGGATGTGAGACGAACTCAAGCTAGAGCCATTCTATGCTCATTGCTTGAGCTGTGTACAAGACCATGACCATCTATATTATAATAGTGCTTAAAAACAAAAACATCATATCTAGCTTGGCACTAGAAAACTAGATAGACGGCTGATCTCTCTCGAGTGATAGAAAACTAGAAACACACTCTTAACACAAAAAACATGAAATCCATCTCATCATCACTCTTTCAGATAATAGTCGAGCCAGGGGCACCCCAAGCTATGGGGACTCCACCCCACAACAACCTATCCTCCCATCATAAGTACACTCAGTTCTAAACGATGAAGGAGCTCGGTCGCGCAGGCTCAACTCGAGAGAGATGAGCTGCGCGACTGCCGCTCTTGTGAAGATAAGGCGGTTCAGGTGTCAAACTAAACTTGACACCTGACTTAACACTTGACCTAAATCCAAGTGTTAAATATAAATAACTAGCTTTATTCTAGTTGTTTTCACACTGTGCTTATTTAACTTGACAAGGAGATCAACTGGTTGTCGAGAGACCTCCCACCTGCTCCCTACCTTTCTTCTCATTTTTTGTATTCTGCCTATCCACCATGTCCCTCAAAACCTATGGGCATGCTTATGTTGTCATCCTTCCCTCTCAATCTACGCTTCTCCATTGTCACGCCTTGCAAGCTTCAAAACCAATGGGCCACAATGCTTGCACCATTGAGCGCACAACCCTTTATTTCTTTCTGTCTAGCACAATGTCACCACGAATTGCAGCCGACAGGAGAGAGGGAAGCCTAGGGTTGTTGTGCACATGCGCCTATGCCCTCTCCGTTGTGTGTCACTGATCGACACATGTCCCTTTAATTTATTTCCACCCTATATTAGTTTTAATTTTTTTGAAGAATCCGTCTTTATTTTGGACCCTATTTTAATTTAAATGTGGTGCCGCCAATATATTAGTACCCTATAATATTTCTAAATATATTCTAAATTTTATTTTCTCAGAATTTTTGGCACCCTATATTTTTTTGCACATCAAGTGGTAATATTTGGAAGTGACCTCCCCTTGTCTCAGGTGCTTTGGAATTCTCCCTGAATCGCTGCTGCATTCCTGTCGTGCCGCATGATGTTTGCACATGTTTTGGCCCACGCTTTCCGGGACTCAGTTTGTAGGTCGAGAAAGACGTTGACAAGGAGAGATGAGATATGGTAGAGGTTTGATCCGAGAATGTTTTTTTTACATCAAAGATGTTTGAAGAAGAACAAATAGTGAGTCCAAACATACCCACCAATGCTCGATTCGCTGCACATGATGATCTTCATAACCTTTAGCATGATATTAATCTTTATTTATTTTTATGCTACAATCAAAACAACAAAATCAACAAGATAGTCAAATACAAATTGTGTTTGATACCTGTTTATGGACTGATGCACCGGTTAGAAATATGTTAGTTACCGAAGGCCGTGCTGCTTCCATGTCTTGTCGCACCAACACATGTTCGCCTGCAAAATCAGATCGAATTCGGAGAGGATGCCCAAATCGTTGGATTGCCTCAGCATAAGCCGCAAAAAGAGTCTCATTCTTTTTGTTGGTAGCCACTTTTGCCCAAACTACGAAATGTGATGCTCCATCAATTGCGTCGTGTACTCAAAAACCTCATCTGGCTAGTTTATTGTATGTTGTTGATCACCAAACCAATATTTTAAAGGGGTCATCATCAAGTTTGGGAATACCTTAAACATATACATCAAATCATTACAAAAATAATAGATGCTTACAATACATATGCCACAAGTGCATTGGGATGATGACAGTGTATTGCCCTCGATACAATGCTCGCATTTGACGTCGTTGTAGATGTTCCGGCTGCAAATCGCTCATAGCATTTCGCAATTCAAGTCTTGCAATACGGAGAGCACAATGCCATCGCAAATATGACTGCACCATTCGCACCCCCCGATTACATCCACCTCGCTCCAATGGGATGTTCTCTTGTACAACATTGCACGTGATTTCTCTGGGTGCCATCCCAGCCACTTTTAAGAAGTCTATGCCTAAGAGGTTGTCTTGTATAGCGTAAATGTCCAGCAATTTTGTAAAAATGTTCTTTTTTTGTGAGGACGTGCTCGACGTATTCCACCAACTCATCCCCGCTTAGGTCCAATTCTGACCCATCCATATCGAGGACTGATGTAGCTGCCATGGTGTTGATGTTCAGGAGAGCCATCTATAAGAGTGAAAACCCCCAAAGACACCTTCAACGTAAGATATACAATAGTTCTTTCAAAGTACATTGGGTTAAGAAAGAGGGAATCGAATGACGTCTAGCATTTCTTGAATCTTTCTTTCTAGAATCTTGCGGCCCAATCACCTGTATGCAACCTTATCTCCTTCTCTTCTAAGGGCATTTGGAAGATCTAAACAAACAAACAAACAACAAACAACCCAAGGGATAGAATCAGATCAAGGGTTTTGCATGTACTTGCTGACTAGGCTACTCAACTGACCCATTCATTGATGGAGGCTGTCCATAACTTTGAGCCCTACAAAAACAATGGCACCCACATAGGTTGGAGCAAGTAGCTACATTACCACTACAGCACAATCAATGAGCTGAAAGAGTTCCACAAAATTTGTCCAACTTGAATAAGATCCTTTAGAAAAAGCAAGGTTGGAGTGTCAAGGAATGCTATTGAAGTACTGTTGGTGAAGAAACGAAGAGAAACTACAACAAAACTATGACCAAAAACTCATAATGAGTGCAACTACGATAGTCAATCTCTTTTGGGGTGAATCTTATTAAAGTAATAGCACCAACCATTTCGACTGGGACTGAAATGGTCCATTTCAAATCTCATAGGGAAGTGACCGAGTCCAAAATGCTCCTATTACTAACTACATAACTGCAATTACACAATCATATATATATATTATATATATGACGCCAACCGAAGCTAGCGTCAATATGAGCCTCTTTACACAATCATATATTAGCTGGACTAGTTGCCAAAAAATACAATACATTTTTTTTCTTCTTCATTTTTTTGGGTTTTTTTTCTTTTGTTTTGGACAAGTCGTACAGTTCTAGCAGCTTCCATAAAACAGACATTGATGATATGGCTGATAATGATGATGTGACATTACCTATTTTTGCCTATGCTAAAACTAGTCTCCAACTCACTAGAATATTAAAAGATTAGAAAATTAGAAAATTATTATTAGATTACATCTGACACTTGGCAGGTTGCAGTCAGAGCTCATGGATGACAAGTCTAATGAAAACAATCAAAACAAGTTTTCGACATTGCCACCACATAACCTATATATATATATATATATATATATGACGCCAGCCGAAGCTAGCGTAAATATGAGCCTATTGTACACAATCATATCAATATATGGATCGAAACTTTTGTTTGTTTGTTTGTTTTGTTTTGTTTTGTTTTATAGCGTTGAGATGTCCCAAACCGGGAGGCCCCAGCGCTGATGCTTGGTACCGTTGGAAAGCCCTTGACGAGGAGGGGTGCACCGGCTTGGTCTCACGGTTTTTGGACCTGCGGTGTGGGAGATGTGGCATTTCAAGTATTTTTGGTCGCCGAAAATTCACAAAAAATAGCAAAAATGGCACAGTGGGCATTCCTGGGACAATGGTTGGAGCCTCGACGGGAGAGATATCAATGGAAAGGTCTCCGGTTCAAATCTGGTCGTAGGCTCTGTGGAAAAAAAATGCATTTGGACTTAGATGACATCGAACACTTAGGCCAACGGCACAGGCTACCGGGGGATGCTATTCTGTGAGCAGATCCCGTGAGCAGAAAAATCCGTGAGCAGAAATCTGCTCTATAACCGCGGGCGCCTACTCGACTTAGAAGACCTATTACTACGCATAGTGGCCAGTATTACAAGCTCGGTTGTGGATGCTGCTGGGATGAATGAGGGATGAATGGCGGATGAATGTCTGTATGATGAATGAGACATGGATGAATGAAATAAATGAAATAATACAAAGTTGTTTTGTAGTAGTAGCTCCGAAATCCCCGGAGCTCCGAAATCCTTTAAACCATGCTAGTCTTGCTTGCAAATCAATTGTGAAAGTGCAGTGTATATTGCCAACAATGAATCCACATTGCCTTGTGGATTGAGGAGGGGTTACTTGTCATTTTTCCAGGTATCCAAGGTTGAGAGAAATGCTCACACCCAAATCTAAAGAAGGCAGAGAGGTGAACTCGTGCTTTATAAATAAACATTTCAAAACATGTACTAGGAATTAAGATGTCGTTGACGACACCTTACTAGCACCTGCATACACACCGCCTTACCGCCAAGGCTCGTTCGCCATCAGATTTTTTTGGGTGAATTTTTTTGGGGTTTTTGATTTTTCCATGAATTGTCATATGCCAACTCGTACTGGGAATTAAGATGTCGTTGACGACACCTTAATCCCTAGCACCTGCACACACACCGCCTTACCGCCAAGGCTCGTTCGCCATCAGATTTTTTTGGGTGAATTTTTTTGGGGTTTTTGATTTTTTCATGAATTGTCATATGCCAACTCGTACTGGGAATTAAGATGTCGTTGACGACACCTTAACCCAGCACCTGCACACACACCGCCTTACCGCCAAGGCTTGTTCGCCATCAGATTTTTGTGGGTTGAAATTTTTTGGATGAACAAAAAAAAAAAAACAACGTTTTTTTTAATATATATTAGGGAAAACTTGCTGGGAATTAAGATGGCGTTGACGACACCTTAATCTGGCACAGAAAGAAAAAGAAAAAGAAAAAAAAGAAAACGGATATATATATATATTTGAAAACTTGCTGGGAATTAAGATGTCGTTGACGACACCTTAATCCCCACCACCTGCACACACACCGCCTTACCGCTAAGGCTTCTTCGCCTTGAAAGTTTTTTGGGTTGAAATTTTTTTGGTTAATGTTTTTGGGAAACAAAATTCGGGGATTTTGGTTTTTCCGTAAGCTGTCATGTGCCCACTCGTACTGGGAATTAAGATGTCGTTGACGACACCTTAATCTCGAGCACTTGCACACGCACCATGGTTCATTCATGTCGCTCATTTTTTCATCCAAAAGTCATCCAACATTCATCCATTCTTTTTTTCATTCATCTCAAAACCATTCATCCGGCAACTTTTAATCGCACATTCGTACCATATGGTCGTCACCCACCAAGGATTCTTCCGTCGGATGGGGTGGAGATTGCGTCCGTGCAGTGTATTTTTTGTCCATGGCAATAGGCCATCTTCTTCCCTCGGTTGTAGGATCCCATTCACTAATCTGCTCATGCTTGCAATCCGCTCACGCTTAAGGGATTTTGCTCACGTTTACCACTTAAAGCGTGAGCGTGCTCACGTGAACTACGGTAGCTACCCTCCAAGCTACCCTAGGGCCTAGAGGTTGCACTTGGGCCTCAACATATGAGACGCACTTAGATACATAGGAAATTACACTTGGTCTTAGATTTCAATTCTTCACATATGGGCCAAACGGCATAGGCTACACTAGAGGTCGCACTTGGGCATCGACATAAGAGACACAGTGGGATACATAGAAGATCTTCCACTTGGGCTTAGATGACACTCGACACTTGGGCCAACAGAACAGGCTACCCTAGAGGTCGCGCTTGGGCCTCGACATAGGAGACGCAGTGGGATACATAGAAGATCTTACACTTGGGCTTAGATGAGAGTGGACACTTGGGCCAACGGCATAAGCTACCCTAGAGGTTGCATTTGGGTCTCCACATGGGAGACGCACTTGGATACATAGGGAATTGCACTTGGACTTTAGATGACACTGGACACTTGGGCCAACGGCACAGGCTACCCTATCAATCTATGAAGGAAGCCAGTTTGTTTGTTTTGTTTTGTTTTGTTTTGTCACGTTGAGATGTCCCAAATCGCAAGGCCCCAGCCCTGGTGCTTGGTACCATTGGAAAGCCCTCGACGAGGAGGGGTACACGGGCTTGGTCTCATGATTTTTGGACCTACGGTGTGGGAGATGTGGAATTCCAAGTACTTTTGGTCGCTGAAAATTCACAAAAAATAGCAAAAATGGCAAAGTGGGCATTCCTTGGACAATGGTTGGAGCCTCGACGGGAGAGATATCAAGGGAAAGGTCTCCGGTTCAAATCTGACCGTAGGCTCTGTGGAAAAGAAACGTGACATTGGACACTTGGGCCAACGGCAAAGGCTACCCTAGAGGTTGCATTTGGGCCTCGACATAGGAGATGCACTTTGATACATAGGGGATTGCACTTGGACTTAGATGACACTAGACACTTGGGCCAACGGCACAGGCTCCTAGTGAATATATAAAGCAAGCCAGTTTGTTTGTTTGTTTGTTTGTTTTGTAGCGTTGAGATCTCCCAAACCGTGGGGCTCTAGCCATGGTGCTTGGTACCATTGGAAAGCCCTCGATGAGGAGGGGTGCACCGACTTGGTCTCATGATTTTTGGACTTGCGGTGTGGGAGATCTGGAATTTCATGTACTTTTGGTGGCCAGAAATTTGTGAAAAATAACAAAATGGACTTTCTTAGGACAACGATTGGCCCGAGACTTATGGAATTATAAACAATTTTGGTCACTGAAAATTCAACTAAATTACAAAATCAGGTGTTGGAAGGACACTGGAGGTTGCACTTGGGCTTAGATAGAGGCCGCGATTTTGGTCCAGTTGGAAAGCCCATGAGTAGGGGTGCACCGATTTGGTTTCACAAAATTTGGATGTACCAGCCGAGAATTATAGGAATATGAACAATTTTGGTCGCTGAAAATTCAACTAAGTTACAAAATGAAGTGTTGGAATGACATTGGAGATCGCACTTGGGCTTAGATGGGCGTTAACATAGGAGGCACATTTGGATGCATAGAAAATTGCACTTGGAGTTAGACGACATTGAACATTTTGGCCAACGGCACATACTACCCTATTATTTTATTTTATGTTGGAGAACAGGGGATAGAGGCCCTGGAAATTTATTAAAAGGAGATACAGTAGGTGGAAAAAATAACCACTAATAGCTCCTATTATTAGCTGGACCCAATTGCAAAAAAATGTTATACATTTTTTTTCTTCATTTTTTTCTCATTGTTTGGGGGTTTTACATTACCTATTTTTGCCTATTCTAAAACTAATCTCCAACTCACTAGAATATTAAAAGATTAGAAAATTAGAAAATTATTATTAGAAAATTACCATTACATCTGACACTTGGCAGGTTGCGGCCAGAGCTCATGGATGACAATTCTTGGGAAAACAACCAAAACAACTTTTCCACATTGCCACCACATAACCAAGATGCTGGCCCAAGCTCCGCCCACAATGTCCCTAAACTTCGTTTCTTTATTATTTATTATTGTAAATAATAGAGCGACCACCCCTTCTTAATTCAAAAACAAGAAGGGTACCGAGGCTCTGTTCTATTTTTTCCGAAAACAGAAACAGGGCCAGGCAGTGACCGCTCCGACAACTTATGTTCCTAAGATACAAGATTTCCTTTCAAAATTTCTAATAATAATAATTTGTGAGCAGTGGCTCCCTGGCCCCGTTTTTTTTTTTTTTTTTTTTTGTTTTATTTTTGATTTGTTTTTTTTCAAAGCGGCGATAGAAGCCTGGAAAATCAAATTAAGAAAAAGGGACAGGAAAAAATGACCCATCTTACCAAGCCAAAGATAGAGAAGACTCCGGCCGAAGCCGGCGTAACTAAGAGCCACTTCGCTTCAGGGCTATTTGGCCCCTTTGGGGCGTGGGGCCTATCTTTACCACTCGGTAACCAATCAATTACAGGGGAAAAAGCAAACAAGAGAAGGGGGCCAATATGTACCCCAATCCTTCAAAAAATAAAATCGATGAATGGCCCCATGCAGTCTCAAGGGTGGCTAATTGCATATGGGGTCCACATGCACTCATGCGCATGGCTGGCCAAGGTGATCCAGGGACGAATGTTCTAGAATGGAGGGAGGCGAGTGGAAGGGAGGTAGGATCAAGTAGCGCCTCGCTAGTTGAGTTCACGGTACTCAAGCGACGCTCACTTTGCAGTGAGGACCAAAGGAAAAAAGATATAAGAGAACGTGAGGCCGGCAACAAGGACCAGCAGGAGGAGGGAGGCGGCGGTAGGGGAGGCTCACTATGGGGTGTTTGCTGTAGAGATTGGTTGGGGCTGGTGGCAACTAGGACCAAGAAGGCTTCAAGGAGATTCAAAGGTTGAATATATACTTATTATGGCCATGGGTGACAGTGGTTGGGCATGACCACGAGGGTAGAGGGTATAAAACTTGTGTTATACCTATGTGAAGTGGAAAGGGCCCACCCCCGAGAGGGGGAGAGGGGTGAGGCGAAGTGGCTCTTAGTTACGCCGGCTTCCGCGGAATTCTTCTCTCTCTCTCTGCGAAGTGGCAAATTGTATGTCAGCATACGTTTTTTTAATTATGTTGCAGGATGTATATGTGACTAGATATACATCCGCAACAGAGTTTGTTATATTCCATTATGACGCCATATGAGTCTACACTGATTTTATAAAGGATTAAAGGTAAATATATAGTTGTGTCATAGAAGGGGGCCAAGCTGCCCGAAGGATTCTCTTCTTGAGAAACAAAAGAACAGGGCCGAGTCCACTCCCTGTCCCCTTCCTACTTCAAAAAAAAAAAAAAAAAACTAATAACAAGAATTAAAGTTAATTCAGCCTGGCCTCTGTCCCCAGTTTCTTGAATTATGGTCACGGGTGGTATCCCACCAGTAAGCCTTCAGAGCCCCAGGGTGGTTATTTTTTCCACTTCATTGTACCTTCATCCATCCTTTAATAAATTTCCAGGGCCTCTGTCCCTGTTCTGTAGAAAAAAAAGAAAAAAGAAAAAAAAAGATTAAAAGGGCCTCTGTCCCCTTTCTCTAAAAAAAGAAAAAAGAAAAAAGAAAAAAGAAAAATTGTAGTAGCTTCTTTTCACAAAGCGTGTCACCGCCTGAGTGAGTGACTCAGCGGAAGAAGACTTTTTACTTTCTTCTTTTCTCTTCCATTTATGTATTTCTGGGGTCTTCCAGGAGGCCGCACGTAGGCGGGGCGTGAACAGGGTAAGAAGGAGCCACGTAGCAGGTGGGGGCATTGACCGCACTTAGGCGGGGCTGCAAAGCTAAGGCTGTCCTGCGTCCCCCATAGCCAGCGAGCTCAGCGCCTGCATCGTCACCTTCCTTGCGCCGGCGCAGCGAGGCTCTTTCGTGCCAATTACGCTGCTCAGGGAGGGCATCAAGGGACGGGCAAGGTTGGGTTGTGTTGCTTCTTGGCTATATTTCAACTCTCTGCTCAGCTTGTGTGCTCTGTGGAGTTCTTAATCAAGCTAACAAGAAGGGAGGAAGACTGCGGTGTAGGTTTTCGTCTGAAGGCAGCCTTCTTGTGTTTTTCACTGTGAATTATCTTGTTCTTCGTTGTCGCTTTCAAGTGGCCGTGACGAACTGGGGTCCTGAATCGGGCTTTGTTCGCCTCCAACCCGAATTTTGGATTGTGTGAGTGGAGGTTGTGTCTTCTGGCTGCGAACAGTTGTGGGAGTGAAATCAAAGTGGGGTTCGGTTGCGGGGGAATCGTCGTTGTCTGCGTAGGGTTTCGAGTACCTCTGGTTGGCCGTGGGCTATAATTTTAGCAGTCTCTGAGATTTGAGTGTGCATCCAAAGCAGCCTTCCTTCCCTGGTGTAGGCAGTTGGGGTCGTTTGTATTGATAGGAAGGAGACAACTAGTGGGAGCTGAGTGAAATCGGACCGCCATACCTTTGGTGAAGTGAAGTCATGCTATTAGCATCGAAGCGAAGTGTTATCTGCTCTTCTTAGTCGCCCATTCTCAAATCCGTAGTAGCACTGTTTGGTTTAGTGGGCTTGCCTGAGCAGGCTAGTGTTACCTTTCTTTGGGGTTTCGCTGTTGGGTGCATTTTTTGTGTATAACGATTCTTCAGGAGCGAAGAGAGAGGGTGGACATCTGTAGCTGGTAGAGCCATGACAACCATGAGAATTGTGTCACTTGCGCAACCAGCAGTGGTTGATCTACTCCGGGGCCAGGGGTCTGCACAGGCGGTCAGCTCCAGCTCGAAAAACGACATGTTTTCTTCCCCTTCTTCCATCGTTAGTGTTCAGCATGTGGGCCTTAGTAGGATACATATGCAAGCTTCAAACGATGCCGTTCCTCTAAGGCCGATGTTTTCCTCTGCCACCCTCAGAAGCTCCGTTGATTCCAGTATAGACACCCTTAGGGTTTCTTCAAGATCGGGGTCAATTTCCAAGAGAGGTCATAGAGTTGAACATTGCCTTTGTGTGCGGGCCTTGTCGAAGGAAGCGACAGAGGAGGCACATGTGCCACATGAGAAGGCAAGAAAATCTTTGGAAGTCTCCTACTTCACTGAGACAGGTCCTTTGTCCGTCCCTCTGCTGCCTAGGAACAGAGCCGATGACATCTCTCTGCACAATCCACTGCTCCGACTAGAGCGGATGGGATGCGGATGGCTGGGATTGGTACTAGAATGGGAAGGTGTGATTGTGGAAGATGATGCCGATATTGAGAGGAAGGCATGGACAGCCCTTGCCGAGGAGGAAGGGAGGAAGCCCCCACCCACATTCCTACTAAAAAGAGCAGAAGGGATGAAGAACGAGCAGGCAATTTCTGAAGTTCTGTGCTGGTCCAGAGACCATAGGCAAATGAAGCGTCTGGCAATGAGAAAGGAAAAATTGTATGACGAAATGCAAGGTGGTACTTACAGGTTGCGGCCGGGGTCCCGGGAGTTTATAGAAACGATGAAGAAGTATAATATTCCTATTGCCATTGCATCAACCAGGCCAAGGAAGTATTTGGAAAGAGCGATGGAAGCAGTAGGCATGGAGGGGTTCTTCAATGTTGTGCTTGCTTCTGAGGATGTATACAGGGGTAAACCCGACCCTGAGATGTTTCTATATGCAGCTGAGCGACTCAATTTTATTCCAAATCGGTGTATTGTATTTGGAAACTCAAATTCTGCTGTGGAGGCAGCCCACGATGCGTGCATGAAGTGTGTGGCTGTTGCTGGGAAGCACCCCATTTTTGAGCTTGGAGCTGCAGACTTAGTTGTCCGCAGGCTAGACAATCTGTCTATGGTTGATTTGAAGAATTTAGCAGACCTTGAGTCAGAGTTTCAACCTCCGGAGCCGCAGCCAGAGATGGAGGTTGAGGAGGAAAGGCCCCGTACTTGGGTTGCCACACGCGATTGACACTCCTTGTCCAGCCCTCACATGGGATGCAGAGGCTGAAATGACATTGGTTGGTATTTTATTACAAATTGTTACTTCATGGCCTTTCTTGTCGCATATTTACAATGTTTGATTTACAGTGTATATACCACTAGTTGTATCCTTAACTATTGATTAGCAGATGATAGCACTTCAGGTTGCACCCACTCTCTCCTGTCATTGTAAATATGTGGATCCATTGGTGTGGCCTTTGGTTGTGTAGAGTCCTTGGGACATTGTACCAATTTGAAGTCCTTCACATGGGCTATAAAATGCGATAATTCGCGACAAAGGAATGATTGCCTTTTGGACATTTTGAAAATTTTGATTCTCCCCCACTCTCTCCCCTTCTCATCTCTCTCTCTCGTCCTCCCTCTCATCACCCTTCTTTCTTCCTTTCCACCAATGTTGGGTGTGATTTATGACCGCATTCTGATACTCTGTTTGTTTCGCCCAAAGATTGGAAACCCCACCTCTTGCCTGTTGGATGTTGTACTTTCAACGAGGATTCGACTGAGAAGCAAGATCACTTGTTTGCTTTCAGCCTGTTTTACACGCAGGTACCATGTCAGATTTGGTACATGGATGAAGCTTGCAATGTGGGCCTGGTTAGTAAGCATATTTGAAGTCTGAACAGCACGGAATTTGAGGATTTCGCTACCTAGTAATTTTAAGTAAATTCTTTCATCTCCTGGGCCCATCCAGGGATCGTTTGTCTTAGGATCTTGGGCCCCAGCACATTCCGGTGGGCTGGTGAGGATTTGGTTTTCTCTAGAAGAGAGGGACATACGACAAGAATTGGTGTGATTATGAAATAAAATCTGTTTTCAATGAGATAGGTCTCAAAATGTGTGATAATAACCTACCATGAAACTTCTGCTGCATGAAATGTAGACCAGCAACAGTGCACCTTTTGAAGCTTACAAATCAATAGAGCAATGTCAGATTTATACAACAACCAGCCCTCTTTTGTGCAAGGCACATTAGGTAGATGAAGGAGATGGAGAGGGAGAGATGAGCATTCGGAAGGTGTGTGTGTGACAGAGAATTGGCCCCACAATACAAGGAAACAATAACCCTACAAAACATAGGGGCCGCACAGCTCCATGTGAAATGCAGACCCCATGAGGAGGTTTCAGTTGACTAGTCACCATGTCACCGATTTTGCCAAATTGAATGAAATTCAAGTGCCACTGGCTGGGCAGAAAAGTGTGGTATTCCACAACAATCACTAAAATGGTGGACCAGATGAGGTTCAAACGTTCAAACTTCAAACCCTTTTCTTATGGGGTAGGTCCAAGGAGGAGACAACATGGAGGCTAAGGGCCACTTTAAACTACCGACCAGATCAAAAAAACGTTTCAATGGAATAAAAGACCATGAAGAAAAAGACCCTATCTGTCTTACATTGACATCATTGAGTGGATTTTCTTGTGGGTTTAGCCTGTGTTGTTTCTCCTCCATAGCAAATGAACATGTCCATCTTCAGTCTTTTTGCTTAAGAAGCAAAGACTTACTAGACAATTGTTAGCTGCCTCAACAGAGCAACTAGACTAGATGCACGATCAGCGCCATTGTTAGTTGTAGACTATAATGGCTGGTCATCCAGAGATTGGATAAGGTCTGCAAAGCTCAGGACAAACCAATCGGCACCTGCCATAACAGTTGGGCGTGCTTGAACTCCTCCATAGCAGATGAACATGTCCGCCCCGCCTGGTCTTCGAGCCTTTCCCACAAGTAGCAACCAAAGAATTACTGCACAGTAACAAGGCAGACACGCAGACCACCTACTACCCATATCCGCAAACACAGCCAAATAAGAATGTGAAGAGAACTGCATTGACTTGTCAAGAGATATTCGATACCTCAAGGTCCGTAGCACCATCACCCACCATCACCAAGCTCTGATATCCATGTTCCTGTGACATGTACCCAAAGCTATCAGCTTCCGTAATGTCAGTTCAGATGCACTAAATTACAGCTCATCACTTACACCCCCTGTCAAAAGAGGGTAGTAGCCTGGAAGGAGGCTCCTAGTTAGGCTGGCTCCAGTGGGCGCTTTGACTCCCTTCTTGGCATTGATGGAAAATCTCCAATAAAAGTGTTTGCACCAACTACTTTCGGACAACCAAAACGAACATTTTCTGTACAGATGTTCAGACCTGCAAGTTACGAGTTCAACATCTCTGTATGGGGAAATAAGACTGACAAACCTGTTTGATCTGTTCTATGGCCGTGGCCTTGCCTCCACTTCGTGAGGTGGGCTCTGTGGCATCAAAGCCCATGAAATCACCATTCTCATCAAACAAGAGCGAGTTTGCAAATATATTGTTGCTTGGTATATTTAACAATGCCGCCACAGGCTGCCCCATCAAAACACAGATCATGTCAATGTTTCCAAGAATGAAGGATCACATACCATCTCTGGGTACCACATATCCTCTTGCATGGGAGGCTGTACACTGATCAACAATACTTGTACCACCTTCTAGCTGCACTTTGTCAAGTCTCTCCCCCCCTTCCCTCTCTTTCTGACTCCATTTTCTTTGATTGAGTGGCGGTGCGGTTACGTACACAGCACTATTTGTCACCTCTGTAGCTGGAGGGCTACAGCAATGGGACTGGTGCAGCAGACAGAAAAACAGAAAGAGGGACACGAATATATGTGCACACACACAGAACCTATATAATCGCACAGGGAAGAGGACAGGCGTAGGAAGAGGTAGCATGTACTGCAATCATCTGCCGGAAACCGCCAGAAACAAGGTAGACATGGGTTCCACGATAATGCAAGGTTGTTACCAACTCCTCGATACCTGGACTAAGCCTGCAATGAACGTCCTCGTCATCAGGACTGGTAGGATAAGTACTAATCTTTTCCTTAGCACGCCCAGTGATATGGCATGGTTCATACCTTGGCCCTTATTTAGGCCAACAAAGAGCAACATGGATTTCTCTGAAAAGCTTGTATTGACTTGACCAATCAACTCAATCGTACCAAATGCAAGTAAACCCATTCAACCCCAATAGATCCTTCTCAAACTCACAGTATATTTACCTGGGGGGTTTGCTAGTAAGAAACCTTCCAACTGTGGAGGCAGAGGGTCGGAACAAGGCTAGCCTTGCAGCTAATGCATCTTCAAATGGCACAGACCCGCCCATTGCCCTGCAGGTTGAACGAGCCATATTGTGGCGAATTGGGTCTCCAAGAATAAAAAGAATCAAGAAAGTCCCAAAACTTTCCATAAAACTGAAATCCTGCATAAGGTGAAGTTTGAACTTGGATCGCTTGCCCTGCCCTGCACTCAATAGCTTTGTCTAGAGATTTCACAATGTTCTTCTGCCTACAGTCAATCGTGCTTTTTACACTAGTTTAAAGTTGGTGTATCATAAATTAACATCTTAAGTTACTTAAACAAAGTCACAGGCAAACTTTTCATACTTCATGTTACCAATAAGTGGCAAGAAAACACATCTCCATGCTAATTGATACTGGTGGCCGACAAAAGACAGATACTGATACAGGTAAATTAACTCTAGATCTGTGTGTTGCAGCCCATCCACTAACCAGGTCGGTGTCACCTCGGATTCTTGTGATTCTTGTGAAGGTCTTGCAGTGAACATCATCTCTTAAGATCGTTCAACGAGGTTCAGGCACGATTGTGTCAATAATTGTAATCACATCTAGGTTGTTCGGGTTACAGATCTGACGTAGATGAAAGGCAGTGTCAACCTTGCGGTCCAGGCAGCCACAGCTTCGCCTGCCCCGCAGAAGGCTGCAAGTTCATCGACACCTTCGTCCAGGCACACTGTGCTGTCCACATCAAAGCAAACTGCTTCCGCACTCCTCCAGGTGGTCACCACCTCTACAAGCCCAAATTTATCTGATGAGTTCACGGTTTCACAAACCTCCAATGGATACATGCAAAATGGCGGTAGTGGCTGCGCCCTGCTCCAGAGGGACTCAATGTGTTTCAGACTTTCGATGACTAGAGGACTACATTAACGAATGAGCTCAAATTCTTTCAGAACTTGCAGCGTCATATCCGTTGGCTGTGCACGAGCCCTATCACAACTCTCACTCTGAAAGGAGACCTGGTAGGTATTTTTCCCAAAACAGGGCATCCCCCAGGGGATATGGCTGCAGGCCAGCCATTTCAATACATTGGAAAGAAAAGAAGTACACCACAAAATTTCGGATGTCGCCCAGAAAACTCAAGGAGTGCAATGAAGAGGTCAATGCACTCACGTTCCTCTACTCCTACGACCCAAATGTGGGTAGTTTTGGCTGCCATCGGCAACAAATAATTAGCAGCCTGAACCCGCTCCGATGCACACAATTTGAGACAAGAGTTTAATCCCTGTACCTTTCTTCGGCTTCCCTGGACTCGGCTTCAGGGGAGCCATAGCCATCACTTGCAAGGGTCTTCGGCCTGGCCTCGCCAATGTGCACACCCTCATAGCCTGGCCCAACAATCTGCAGCATGATCTAAATCCTCCCTCCCATTGAGCGCAAGGAGAAGACAGGGCCTTGGCAATGCCCTCCACCTGAGGCCTCAGGAGAGGGGTGGAGCAAGCTGCCATCCCTCTCTGATCTGCTCTGTGGGTCTGATTACTCCGGTTCTTCTTCTTCTTCTTCTTCTTCTCTGTGCTTGTATGACAGGTCCCAGCAGAGAAACGAAATATGCGTATCAGTTAGTAGAATATTCTTTTAGGATGCTACGTCCTGACATAGATGCCAAAGGATGCTGTGCTTTTGCTGGGAGGATTGGCTGCCATTTTCTTTTGGGCCGAGCTCTGATTTAGGAAACGGCAGGAAATGGGGTCTCGCGAATAGTAGGGCTTCATACAAACAGAAGAGTCTACTAATTGCACAGAGCGTGTGAGAAGAGGCAAGAAGGCATCTGCCCACAGAGGGAGAGCTTCCACAATCTCACACACCCAATTTCCTTCGGATCTTGCCCGTGCCGGCATTGCTTGACTTTCAGATCTTCTCTTTCTGCTGGTCTATTCCTCGCTCTTGGGTTCACAGTCGCGCCTGCACTGTGCTGGGAAAGATGGCCTCGACCAGTGCAGGAGGCCCACCTGGGACTGGGTCGTCGGGCACAGGCGCACCCACCAGGAGGTTCAAGCTGCAAAAGGAGAGTGAGCTGCGGGTGGAGGTAGGCTGGGATGCGCCCTTGCGACTGCAGCTCGTGAATGGCACAGCGGAAATCTTTGGCACCGAGCTCCCGCCCACCGTTTGGCTCTCTTTCCCTGCGGCTCACAAATTTGCTGTAAGTTGATCATTAGGTTTCGCAACCTTGTATGCGGTTAGAGAGAGAGAGGGAGAGAGAGAGAGAAAGAGAGAGGCATGGTCCTGAGAGAAGTGATTTCTCTGAATTTTAGTGGTCCGGTTAATTCTGTCAGGAGTTTACTAGCCTCGAAGTCAACTGATTAGAGCTCCAGTATCCCAAGGGATTTGTGGTTCTAATTCTACACCTGTTTGCATGCCCTCAGTGCTCTTGGATTAGAGTGGAGTTTCATCTAAGGCTTAGGGTTTTATGTTATGATACTATGGGTTTTTCCAGTGACAGGAAAGTTTCCAAAATGCATATAGGCACGTTCAGATTTACCTCCTGAGGATAATCCAATTCTACAATGAGTTAAATTTTGCTAAGCCTGTGACTACCATGACAGTTTTCGCTCAAGTGTCCAGCAGGCGATGTGCACTCTCTCATGCCAGATGACTGCAAACCAATAAAATGAGATCTTATATAACTTGTCATTTCTTTGATGACTGAAATTTTGAGGAGGTGAGGTTTAATCCAGTGGGCTGAGAGCGTGAAAGGTTCTCAATGCTTATTACCACATTTCCGACATATGGCAATGCCGATAACTGGATGGTTAGAGACAGAGGAGCTGGAGCATTGTAATTTGGGAGGTCATGTTGAAAGATTTGTCTTGCTGCAGGTGTTTGCTTGGACTAGTGCGACAATTGAGCTGGATGGAATATCTGAAGTGGCATATGTTGCTGACGAGGTAATTTCTCTCATTGGTTCAATACTCAGCTTTTCATAGGTGTGCAGTGTTTACTCAATGTAGCTGATGGATTGCAAGCCACAATTAGCTGGAATCTGGAGTACCCGATAATCTCTTTAATTGGATGAATTGTACATTAAGATGTACATCACTCTCTATGTCTGGCAAGCTAAGCCCCTTGTTTATGTGGAGATCTCCAGCGTGTTCTTTGTACTCATTTTCCTGGGTAGCAAAGTTGCATCATTCATAGCCGTTGAAATTGAACCCTGCTTTTTCTAAAGCGAAAGCACTTCACTGGGAGAGACCATCAGAACCAGAAAAACCAGAAATGAACCCTTTTGGTGCCAAAGATCCCTTCAATTTCTCAGGGTGGTAAAGATGAGACTTTGACTGCTACAAGACAGGCCTTTCTTGTGGGCTGGGGGGGTGCGGAAAACAGACTCCAATGGTCAGCTACGTCAACGTGCATGCTGTGCTTGAGCGGCGGCGCCAGCTTGCCTGGGAGGCTTCTGCTTCATCTACTCCCCCTTTGCCTCTACCTAATGGCATCTCACCGATGTCTCAGGTAGCTTACTCCAGCATTATAACTCTTTTCCCAGGTTGCAACAGATGATTTTGTATCTGCTTTGTTGCTGAAATATCTGATCTTGCTCAGGGATATGACAGAACATAAGAGACTTGCAATATCAGAGGTAAGGACTTCTAAATAGCATATATCCTAATGAATTTCATCTGAAGATGTGTTTTGTTTGAAGTGATGGTTTGTTGGTTGTAAATTGGTGTAAATGAAGTGCACCGTATCAGTTTGCATTTGACCGTTTTGTAAGTTTGATTGGATGGGGCGCTTGTCATTGCCAGGGGCCAAGAGTGATAGTCGTTGGGCCCACAGACTCAGGGAAGACCAGCCTTGGAAAGATGTTACTGGGTTGGGCAGCAAGGCTTGGTTGGAAGCCAACGTATGTGGAATTAGATATCGGACAGGGTGCTATCACACTTCCAGGAACAATTGCTGCCACACCTATTGAGATGCCCATTCACCCTTTTGAGGGCATCCCTCTTGACTTGCCACTTGTATACTTCTATGGCCACACAACCCCAAGGTATGGATAGTGTCAGTCTGGTATCTGAATTGTTTTTTATTGGTATTGCTTTTCTTGTCCCCTTTTTGCATTTGACTTTTCCTGCTATAGCCTGCTGCAATAAGACTTGGTGGGCCTAAATAGACCAGAAAAGGGGGAGAGGAGATTCTAGAAGTCTTGTGATTTTTTAGCCGGTAAGAGTTGCCTCTATCACTAAAATCTTGTGTTCATTGATGGAATTATGTGCTTGTGGGAATCCAAGGATTAGAGTTTTGGAGTCCACCTCTTGGTGCCTTGTGTCCAACATATGTCCTCATAGTTAGAGAGTTTGCCTTTGAAACAAGTGCTTTCTTTTAATGTGGTTCAGAGACGATGTGCTGCAGCATGAACCCAGATTTGTATAGGGTACTGGTTAAGGAGCTGGCACACACTTTGGACGTACAATTTGCTGCTAATGCAGAGGTTAGAGCTGCTGGCATGGTGATCAATACCATGGGATGGGTTGAGGGTATCGGCTATGAGGTGGGTCCTTTTAATTTCTTTGTTGGATGATCAGTTCACGTGTTGTGATTTTAGCGGTCATGTGGTTCTTTTTATTTTGTCCAGGTTAAATTTGCATTATTTCTGAACTGGAGCTCAGGTTATCCACTGAGAAGTGTGCTCTTGACGAGCTTATAATTCTGAAGATACTCAATCAAAATACCACTGACTGCATGGCTCATGGAATCAACGACTGTTTCTTCATTGTCGGTCTTTCATATTTGCTCCATGTCCCAGTACCTGCAGCTGTGTTAGTTTGACTTTCCAAGCAAGAACTGACAATTCTAAATCTGTGGACTTGTTTGTTCATGTGCTAGTGTCTTACAGCAGAATCTCTTATTGCACTGTTCTTGTCTATTAAAACATGGAGACTTTGTTGGGATGGATGGATGGCAGTTGCTATTACATTCGATTGAGACATTCCGTGCGGACGTCGTTCTGGTACTTGGACAGGTATGCACTTTCTGAGCCTCATATATCAGCCACTTGTGAGGTGCTCAATCAGAACATATCATCTCGTTTTACAAAGGTTACTTTTTGTTATCCCACATGGTTGTTTTGGAATGAAGAAGGAACCTATTTATCTCCCAAGAAGTGGTCCATTAAATTCTTTATGCAATTGAAATTATACTACGGGTAATTGATTGATTTTGACTTGTAATCGATCTGCATGAATTCTTTTTGAACAGTCACTGATGGTAGCTGCTGATTTATGCAGGAGAAGTTATATAGTGTGCTTCAGGATGTGCTGAAAGAGAAGCCGGGGGTTGAAATTGTGAAGCTTCACAAATCTGGTGGTGTTGTCAACCGCAACAGCAAGTATCGGCAACGGAGTCGTATTTACAAAACCAGGGTGAGGTTCTGTTTTTCCTTCAATACCACTATGATGTACAATTCAGAGCAAACTCTTGCTTCGGTACTTCTATTTCACCCACAGTGGGATTTTACAATACCTAGCTCTCTGTGAATTCTGACTCAATAGTGACTGGAGTAAAGAACTAAATGAGAGAGAGTTTCAGAATGTACTCATAAGATGTTGTTTGCCATAGCCTTGTGGCCATAGACCCTGTGCTTAGGTTGGGTGGGGAAAGACGCTACCTTTATGAGGGGCTCACTCCAGTAGTGGGACTTAACCAAACAATCAGTTCAGGCTCCAGATTTCCTCTAGCCTAAAGCCCTTCACACAAGCATCAATCGGCATTGTGTGAGCTGCCCCGCAATTAGACCTTGCGCTCAGCCTCGAGATTTTGAAAGTTGGTGGTTAGAGGTGCAGGGACTGTCTTGCTGGCTCTGAAGAGGGTCACTCTCTGATGAGAATCCCTGGACATTGTATCAGAAAATGGATATTTTCTTCAGGCCACCCGAACATTGGGCATTGACCATCTCCTTTTCCTCGCTGCATCTGTTTATTGTACCAAGGTAGACTCCCCGCCCTGAGTTTAAATTTCAGTTTAGTGCTGAGGGTAGGTAGATCCTAGAGATCATCCTTAAGGGGACCCATGTCACAAACTGGAAACAAGTTCAGGGAAGTTTTACGCCCAACTTCCTCTTAGCGGTCCCTCTGAACACTGGGGCGTACCCTTAAAGAATAGGCACCATGGGAGAGGAAGCATTCCAGGCCCAGTTGTGGAATCTCAGCCCACCACGGACATCCGATAATTGACATGGCGCTCATGCATATAACCATCAAGCATGTGGGCACATGGATTATTAGATGTAGCTGGTTTGGAGACATCATGCCAGAAAACACAATGTAGCACTCCAGCACTGCTGCTGTAGCCCCTAAGTTTGCTACAGGTGGCAAGGAGTTTCTGAGAAAGGGCAGGGGTAGAGAGAAGACACTCATAAGACATTGTTTGAACAGAGAGGGAACAGACACTACCTTTGTGAGGGGCTCTCTCCAGTAGTGGGACTTACTGTGATATAAACGATTTGTTCAGATCTCCTATAGAAAGCCCTTCACACAAGCGTCAATCTGCTGTGTGTTCTGCACAGCAGTTAGACATAGGGCCAGGGTTTTAGGCTCAGCCTCAAGATTTTGAAAGTTGTCGAAGAGAGGTGCAGGGACTATGTTCTCGATGTACCTGAAGAAGAGGGTTACTCTCTGATGAGAATACTCCAGACATTGTTTCAGGCTGCCCACACATCAGGCATTGACAATCTCCCTTTCCTCGCTGCATCTGTTTATTGTACAAAGGTAGACTCCCCACCCCGAGTTTAAATTTCAGTCCAGTGCTGTGGGTAGGGGAAGGCAGAGAAAGAGAGAGAGAGAGAGAGAGAGAGAGAGAGAGAGATTCTGTCTTCACTAAATGAATACATTGGTGCAGGCGTACTTTTATGGGCGAATGAGCGATCTATCCCCATGTGCTTCAGTCTCGAACTTCAGTGAGTTGCAAGTCTTTCGCATTGGGGGTGGGCCCCAGGCACCTCGGTCAGCGCTTCCTATTGGTGCCGAGCCTACAGCAGACCCAACTCGTGTTGTCCCCGTCAGCATTAGCCGTGACCTCATGCATGCTGTCCTAGCAGTCTCATATGCCAAAGATCCAGAGCATCTACTATCCAGGTACCTATGTTTCAGATATGTTTTATTGCCATCCTTGTAAGAAGTCTTGCCACTAAGCAGCTTTTCATGGAAGAATCTGTATATCTCATGGTAATGGTACTGGTTTAACATAAGGGACTGTGGTGGGCGCAGTAACGTGGCTGGATTTATCTATATCACAGAGGTTGACGTTCCCAGGTTTCTCTCTCTGTCCCACCCCCCCCCCCCCCCTTCCCCCCCCCTTCTCTCTCTGTCTTCTCCATATCTCCATCTCATTAGTACATTCTCTCTTCTCCACAAATGTTTAGTGGGAAAATTTGTCAAACTCCAGCCCTTAAATTTACACTCACTCTGCTGTGACTCGATATCCAGCTTTGGAAAAGGTATGGCAACTTCTGGCTGAGTTTTATGTCCTAGTGGGCTGTAACCCCATGACCAGCTCCAGGAGGGTTTGTATCTCACAAGCACCATGCCCTCAAGCCTATAGCAGGCAGGGAGCGGTCAACGAGCGCATGAAAAGCTATTACATGCATGGCTTAATGATCAACAACTTATCCTCTCTTCTTTGCCCTCTGTATTATGAGACCCGTGGGAGATTCCACTGTCTATTCCGTGGGACTCAATCTCTCACTGAAGTCTTCCATTATGAGGATCAGAAATGCTTGGCAGCGTACCTACACGAGACCTTGACCCTTAGGCAATTCCTTGAGCAGTAGTTGCTTTTGGGCTGCTTTTTGGATTTGGATTTGTCTCCTCTCTCTTGTTGTTGTGCCATTTTGTCCCGCGGACGTTATAAAGTACCATTTCATTTCATTTCATTTCTTTCTGAGTAAAGCCTTGAATTGGTTCACTAAAATCTCATGTAGCAGTCGCTAACCAGTTCAAGTGTCTGTTGATGCAGGAAGAAGGTGACTTATGTGGCACCCTGCCCTGGTCCTCTAGTAAATAATATTCTCCTTGCTGGTTCTCTGGCCTGGGTTGAATGAAGCAGTCAAAGAATGGAGGATTACATACATGTGGTTCCGAGGCTATTCTCCACAAATTTTTCCTTCTCTTTCATGGTTGGAGAGTTGTGCCCATTCTTCGGAGTTCGTAAAGTTTGTATGAATGATTCACATTCATTTTTAGCGGTGCCCATTTGGGGGGATCCCCAGGGTCATAGTTTTTCTGGACGAGGCTAAAACATATGCCATCATCATCTTGGCTCCCAAGAGGTCCAGTGAGAGTGAGTTTGAGGGAGGTTGTGGCTTTTCAACCTCATTCGGCATGGTGCGCCTGCAGTCCTTAGGACTCATTGGGAGAGAGTCGAGGAAAGAACTGTACCATGTCTGCGGCAAAAAAACCCAGAGGCCCATTGGGACAGCAAGAGACTTTGAATTGGCTGGCTGGAAGGCTTTGTATGCCAAATACTTTTGAGTTAACTGCGATGAGAAGTGTACTGGAGTATTACACGCCAGTGCTTCTTGCAGTCCGATGGGGCTTCCGCCTTTGAGAATGTTATAAAGAGAGAATATCTTCATGCTCAATTCACAGCTTTCCTGAGACTTCTGCTCTGTTGGATGGATATGGAGATATGGTGATTTTGGTAGGATGATTGAAATCGGTTGGGTCATTTACACTTTTGTGGACGGGGTGGGGGTGGGGGGGCGTGGTATATCCTATGAGCAGTCACCATGGTTAGGAATTTGGTAGTTACTACACCGCAACTCAGTGGCGAAATATTTGAGTTTCACCACATTTGTGTTCCTCTATGTCCTTGTTCTCAGGCCAGTAACACGATAAATCTCCCATTTGCTGAGGGTACCAAAAATAGTCTGATTATTAGTCAGATGGCAGTGAAAGTGCAAGGCCAATGCAGTGCACTGAATACTTTTTTCACACCCCCTTAAGTTGTTGGGAAATGGAGAAAAGGCCAGTAATAATGTTTATGCCCTTTTGGACGAGTCTTTGTCTGACTGAACCTGTCCTTTAATTGGCCTGCTAGCAGATATGACTGGACAAAGTGCTCCATTTCTAAGATTTCTTATGCATTGTGTTGGAAGGGCAGCTTCAGCTACCTACTAGGAACCACCCAGCAAGTAATTTTCTGGCCACAAAGCTGTGGGGCTAAGGCCTTGCTGGAACTTGCTACAACCATCAGAAGATGGGTGAGTTTTGTTTGGCATTCAGGTTGGGAAGCTGGATGCTCTCCACTCTTATCAGTTTGTTCTTGTACATTAGTGAGCTTCTCTTTCACAAATAAAGGGAAATAAATGCTTCATTGCAATGCGTTATCACAGCTCTGTCTGAAACCTAGCCCAACAAATAACTTTCAATTTTCAATGTGAGAAATATCGAAAGATGTGCATTGCTTTCGAGGTCAGGTTTAGACATGAGGGTTCACTTGCCATCCTCATGACAACTCCAGAACACACTGCAAAAGTGGTCCTGTGGACACTGATCGTACCAATTCAATCATCAATCTGGGACATCAGAATTGCAGTCTACAACCAACTGAAGGCCTAGAGGGGAGGTGAAGATGAGGTGAGTGGTCAATCTGGCACGCAGTTTGCAACCGGGAGGTATCCATCTCTGGCAGTGCTAAGCCACTATTAAACTCCAGACCATTCTGTTGTTGGCCAGTTGACTGGTGGCTATGCAGTTGCAGTCCCTCCTCCCCCTGGTGATGTGACATCACTCCTGCCCCAATGGCATCCATCATTCTGGCTAGTGCTGGCCGCTGCTCCTCCCACCCCATGCTCTTCTTTCACAATTGCATTTCACCACTGAAGACAATCCCTTCGCTTCTTCATCTCTACTACTGATACCAACTGCTGGGACTAGCCTACTTTCCATGCATCTGAATTCTGCAGACAAAGTGCAGGTTTAAAATTTCTGAACACCATCCAATCATAACTTGCAGACGAACACAGACACAGGGAATTCAAAGTCTGATGGTCAATTAATAGCCTTATAGCAAGATATTTGGAGGGGAGAACTGGAGGCTACATGTGGACTAGTTTGCTATCAAAATACCTGATAGAAGGCCTGGGGATATTGGGCTCCAGCATATGCCTGCTGATGATGATGTGACTGATGCCAGGTGGAAGCACTGGCACTTGCGTGCTGCTCACCCGGTCTTGTAAAGCTCTCTGTGGGTTGCTCTGCCACAGCCCCACTATTGCTGGCCACTGCATACGGTCCCCTGCCAACTTCAAGTTTGGCCTTTTTCTGATCATCATACTGGCTTGACTGGTCCATGGCCAACTCTTGCATGGTCAGACTTTGCCCACCCACGCGAATGCCTTGTGGCATGTTCATCTGGCCCAATGTCTCGTGCAAATTTGCATGTGATCCAGCTGGAAAGTATCTGGATGGACTGGCCTCACTGTTACTTTGCACTTCCCTTCACCCAGCCAATTTGAGCACAGAAAATGGCATTACTGTACTGCAACGATGAAAAATTGCTAGCAACTGAGGCCGCAGGTCCTCGAGACTTGACCCCGGTATCAATTGCAAGGGGAGAAAACTTCAAAGTGGCTACCAAATCTGGTCAAAGATCAGGCAAGCCTTTCCCTATAACAACATGTCCTGGTTGCAAAGATAGGTCTGTACCTTGAGATTTGCTGAGGCATAATGGAAGTAGAGTGGGATTGTTGTTCCATGAAGTCTTGGAGAGTGGCCTGCTGCTCACGCTCAGGCTGCTGCATAGTGGTCCACTGCAGAAATTGGGATCCTTGTGAAGGTGTCAATTGTTGTTGCGCCCCTTGCATCGCGATCATCTGCATGCCATCCCCTTCCTATCATCATTGATTTTGTCCCCAGCTGCAACATCCACCTACAGTGCTCTTTGAGAAAATCACAAGGTATTCCAACTCAAGAAATCCGAACTCCATGCCTCACCATGATGAAAGTCTTAGGGACAACCTTAAGGATGACCAATGTTCAGTTCAAGGATACATGTAAGGCAAGGAACAGCTAAATAGTGAGAACATTCAACCTTTGGTCTCTGCTGGGGACCAACCAAATTGTTGGTCCCCCAACTGATTGGACATGTTAACAATGTTGACTGAACAGAATAAATATCAGGAGGCGCACGCTATGTAGTTACACAAGTCAACCGCAGTGTAAATCCATGTTGCTGTCATGCACACAAGCATAACAGTATCACAAAGGACACTGTTGAACACACCTGCTGATACGTGTTGCCCAGAAACTCATGCTGCTGCACCACAAAAGCAATTGCTATTGTCAGGTAGGGATATAACCAACCTAAAAGGAAAATCTTGAAGATACATTAGAGTTATCCGTAAAGGGTCCCAAACTCGGCATGAGAACCCTGAGTTTGGCCAAAACTCGGTATGAAACTCCAAACTCAGGATCAAGCGGTACGACTAGAAAAAAACACGGGACCAAACTGCCAGGACTAGGAAAATGGGGGTGGCAGGAGTTTGGTGCCGAGTTTTGATGGTCGTCCAGGCGGAGGCGGTCAGAGCTCACGAGCTCGCGCCATAGCAGCGGTTGCCCTCATCCCCAGTTTATGATTTGGTGCCCTCTTTTCTGACTTCGTGCTCAGTTTTCTGCACTTTACGGATTCACTCAAACTCAGGATGAAACCCGTAACTCGGGTCCAAACAGGGTACCAAACTCAGGCTCACTTTACGGATAACTCTATTCTGCTAATAGTTTAGAGAGAATAGTCAAGGTTGGAGAGTCCATAAGCATATGCCTGGTTGTTCAAGAAGATCATTCAATGTGCTTCAGTCATGAATTGTGCCCAGTATACCTGTCTTTGATTTATAGCACTAGCAGCCTGATAGGCACTGTTGATATAGTTCTGCAATGAATCCACCCCCACCATGAATCCAGGTTGCTAGTCAGATATCAGATAATACATATTGAATTAAACGCAGTACCCTGCAAAATTTGACCAATTGTGAGATGACTTAACATACCTTACGTTGACGCACTCTTTCCAGAGCTTGTTCCAATTCTGTCTCCATGTTTGCCAGTTGCTGAACAGATGTCACGGTGTTGATAATTTGCTCATCTGCTAGATACAACCTGCATATACCCATCCCCACCAGCTGTAAAACACACCTTTCTATGGACTGGATTAAAAACTGTAGAGGTTTTAGGTTCATTGACCCTGTGGAAAACTAATCCTCCTGGAGCCTTTTGTGGGGTTCGCACCCACCAGGGTTGAGAGAGAGAGAGAAGGGGTGGGTACCGTGCTTGTTGTTGCACATGGTTCTTTTCTTGTTGAAGCTTCTTTAGTTCCTCCTGCAATACCTGCACCCCATCTTTTCTCTGATGAATATTGACACATCTTACCATGCCATAAAAGAAATGAGTTTACAATCGATGTAAATAAATACTATGCAAGTAGAACACAATGCCTGCCTCACACAGAAGTAAGACATAGGGCCACCAGAGACAAGGGCTTTGGCCAGCCCAAGCTCTTATCTCACACAAACCCGACAGCCAACATCACCTTCACTAAATATATACATCACAAGATTAGTGGAAATGAGCTCAAAGTTTGAACATGGCGTATGCTAGCTCACAACAGCTGATATGTAAACCAGGAACAAATGCCAGTACTCACCCCAACCTCATAGCTTTGGCTGTGATTGCTCAAGTCCCACATGACAACCCAACATCCCATCATGTGCATGCAAATATGTCAGAATGGTAAATTGTAAATCGTGGAACAAATCACACCCTGCAGCTCAACAATGCCTAGTAAGGTTGATACCAATAGCAAGCAGCAGAATCATATATTACAAATGTCTAGGTTTTCTCTAATATTACCTTAATTCACAGCAAACAAGGCCATAATACTCACTTTCCAGAAATAAGTTGTTGATTGGAAGCTAGATCCTTTTCCCCTGATAGCTTCTTCAATGCCTTGTGCAGATACTGCAAAAATGCACCCATCCCCATTCATTATCTGAGTTTTTCTCTGGAAAAAAAATCTCAAGTCTGTGTATCTCGCAGAAACCTACCAAGCAACCTTGCTCTCCTTGTTCACTCAGCTCAGAAACTGATCTGTAGCTTAGAAGCCTTAAGCCAACATGGGTGATGAGGTTCAAGGACCCAGCATACCTCCAAGTTCTCAATCTTTCTGAATTGCGATAATATGGCGCCACATTACATGTATAACACCCCAAAACCCTGGTTACATTACAACACTTTGACACAGACAGTAAGGAATAGGGTCACTACTTTGAAACAAAACTGAGCATGATATCACATGATCCAGTAGAGGAATTTGCCAGAAGTGGGACCTATAGATGAATAATTCAATGGAAAAGGAGGGATGCACACCTATATTTGCTGAGGTCATGATGCATGAAATTCGAGTAGCGAGTCATCATATCCTGAAAACTGCCCCACCACAAAGAAAAAAAGACTCGCTAGAAGTTCAAGGAAAGTTGGTGGTTTAACATAACGAAGAGAGAGGGCGGAAGGAAGATGCACACCTTTTGTTGCGCTCGTGCATGGGCAAATTCGCAAACCGACCGATGACGTCCTCAATACTGCCCCCAACAAACCAACATTCCCCCCGAAAGAGGGACTTTGTAAATTATTACTGTAGAAAAATCTTGACAACTTGTGCTACCACTTCCTCCTCAAGCTACTCAAGCTACTCAAGCTAAGTGCACTCACATTTCTCTGCTCACACACTGTTGCAAGAGACTCTTCAAACGTTGCCAGAAAAAGTTGAACCATCACACATCACACCTGCAATTGCAGTACTGCGTCAGTTTTCCCGAGGGCGAGAACATAATGAGCGCGATGTCGATGTCGCAAAGCACTGATAGCTCATACGCCTTCTTAATAAGTCCATTGCGCCTCTTCGAATACGTCACCTGCCTGTTGGTAGGATTCTCAATTTTTTTTATCTCCAACTTCACCCTTCCCATTTCTTTCCTCTTCTCCGAGAATTGCTCTTTTCTTCCTCTTCTCGAAGAATTGCCACCCAGGTGTCCTCGGTCCTTTCTCTTATCTCTTCTCTTGCACTCGCTTCACACCAACAACAACGTCGGAGAAGATACCAACTTGCAAGTAGGAGAACCAGAAAGAACCCACCTTGTTTTTTCCTTTTGCATTCTCCTTCTCAAACTCTCCCATGCTTCCAATTCCCCATCCTCAATCCTCCCATGCCTTGCCTCTACTGTCTACTCATCTTCGTCCCTCCACACAACCTACTTGGTTGCACAGATGGAACAGAAATATACCCGCTTGAGCAGCTTGGCTGATGAGTTCGAGTCTGGACAGTGCAAGCTTGCACTGTGAACAGATGGGGATGCGGCGCGAGGCCAGCACGGCCGGCCCCCTCGCGGCGCCTCCGTGCGTGACGCAATGCGGCAGGCACGCACGGCGAAAACGCCGCGGCTCGACTGCCGAGACTCTGCCTCGCCAGCGAGTTATTCACCCACCCCGCCTGCCCATCACTCCCTTTTACCGCGGTGAAATCTAGCGTGCTCGAGTGCGCGAGTATATTAATCACTAACTCTTTTTAGATTATTCTCTCGGTTGAACCAGCGGGCCCACCTCCACATTGGCGGAACAGAGCTCGAGCTGCCTACTCTCGCGACCTCACCCAACACACACTGGCTGGCCGCCTTGTCTCTTCCCACTTGCACGCATTGCTGCTGCTTTCTTGGAGATTTCTCTTCTCGAACTGTTAAGTTGCCCACTTGATCAGCTTTCGAAACTGGGTTTTTATTTGTGGTGATCTCCGTGGTTTGTGAGGGGAGGAAGCTACTAGTACCATGAGAGAAGTTGAGGAGTTGAATGGAAGTTAAGCACCGCTGATTGACTGACTGCAAGTGCTTGGGCCAAAGTGTAGTTGTTTTATTAATCGGCTACATGTTCCATTGTAGACGCAATCAAGGGCTTTTGGTAGGAGCTTCATTCAGGGGGGAGAGGTTACATTCCGAGCAAGGTGCAGACCGGACGAAGACGAAGAGGGAGAAGCAGCGAATTTAAGGAGGAGTGATGGGAAGGGTGAAGTTGGAAATAAAGAAAATCGAGAATCCCACTAATCGCCAGGTGACGTATTCCAAGAGGCGCAATGGACTCATTAAGAAGGCATATGAGCTATCAGTTCTGTGCGACATCGACATCGCTCTCATTATGTTCTCACCGTCAGCCAAGCTTACTCAGTACTGCAATTGCAGGTATGTCGATCGGACTAGATAAAGTTTGACTTTTGTGGAGCCTCCAAGTAGTAGTGTTCCGAGACCTTGAAGTGGGTAGAGAATGCATATCCGCCAGTTGGGTCTATGTCCTATCGTGGGCCACGGCATACTAGCTTGGAGAAGTGGCATGCCAAGTTGTCACAATTGCCGTCGTCTACATCAATATATAGTGACCAGTGGGAGTGGTACTTTGTGATGGAGCAGTATTGAGGACGTCATCGGTCGTTTTGCAAATCTGCCTATGCACGAGCGCAACAAAAGGTTTGTATACTCTAGATGTGCCTTGCTTCATCTCATTGTTCTGTCACACCATCACCTTTCTTGCAGTTCTATCGAGTCTATTTGTGGTGGGGCACTTTGGAAGATATAATGAGTCTCATGTGATCACATCAGACATAGTAGGTGTGCATCCTCCTTTTTCCAGCTCATTGCTTTAACTATTTTGTGGTTCCTCACTCCAAACCTTAGAATGTTGTAACCAGGGTTTTTGGGTGATTACATGTGACGTCTGCTATGGCGCTGCTGTGGTTGTTAACACAATTCAGAAAGATCGAAAACCTGGAGGTATGCCAGGGTCTTGGAACTCTTACCAACTATAATTGGCTTAAGTTACACCTGCTGTTGCTGAGCAGCACCAGTGTACCTAGCTTGATGGAGCATAGATACTTATATAAAATGTTACATGGTGTTTCAAGAAGTTGGTCAAAGTCTAAGCTGAGAGGAAGTGAATGGGAACTATGCAGTATTTGCGCAAGGCTTTGAAGAAGCTGTCAGGGGAGAAGGATCTGGCCTCCAATCAACATCTTCTTTCCGGAAGGTGAGTATTATTATGCCCTTGTTTGTGTGAAATATTGGGTTGTGAAGTATTTATCTAGTGATGCTATAGGTTAATGTTGTACCCTCTATTTGATAATGGTATCAAGTATCTACCTTGGTAGGCATCTTTGAACTGCAGGGTGTGATTTGTTGTATGAAACAGAAAAATTATACCGTTCTAACACTTCTGTGATGGGCTCTTGGTTTGGCAGCAAAAGCTATGATGTTGGGGTAAGTAATGCAGCTTCCTCCTATATTATCTGTTTTGGGCTATGATGTTGATGTTTGTAGTAAGGATAGTGGCCTCTCATCTCATTTGTAAAGACTCGTTCAAAGTTCAATACTCAACACCCATGAGCAAAACTGGAGCAAAGAAAAGAAAAGAAATCCCTAAATTATGTCCCGGAACATTTAGTGAAGGTGAAGCAATCACAAGGTTTGCTGTCAGGTTTGTTTGACATAAGAGCTCAGGCTATACGTTCCCGCGGTAGCCCTGAGTCTTACTCTAGTGTTCAGCGTCGTTCAGGTTGGACATGTTCTTTATTCACATCCATGGTGAAGTCATTTGTACCATGGCATGGTATTTTGGTGTTTGCCTGTAATTAAGAAGGATGGGGTGTGCAGGTCTTGCAAGAAGAATTAAAGAAGCTTCAGCTAGAAAAGAACCACGTGCAACAACAAGCACGGTACTCCTTGCAAGCTCCATTGCACCCGTGCTTGCAGTCCCTTGCTCGCAGAAAGGATTCTGTAGAACCTTAAACCTTTGCAGTCCAGAATGCAAGTCCAGAGACAAATGTGTCGTTGACATCCAGTGGGGCATGGGGACATGCAGGTTGTATTTAGCAGATGAACAAATTATCAACACAGTTACATCGGTCCAGCAACTGGCCAACATGGAGACAGAATTGGAACAAGCTCTTGAGAGAGTACGTCAACGCAAGGTATGTTAGGCCATGTATCATATTCACATGGCTGTCTTTTATGGCACACTTTGCATAAATCTAGGACCTTTAGTCTTAGATCTGAGTAACAGCCTGGATGCATGGTGGGGCTTGGGATTTCCTGCAGAGCTATATCGACACTGCCTATCAGGCTGCCAATGTTCTAAGTCAAAGACAGGTATACCTATGCTTGCACTGCTTATGACCTTCCATCTTACTCATCCTCTCCAATTTTTTGTACCGGAGTGTTATTGACAACTATCTTGAACCTCTTAGGTTGCATATTTCCCTACCTGACTAGAGCAAGTGCCTTTTGTTGGTGCAGCAGCATGAATTTATGGGCAACACATATCAGCAGGTATGTAGAAATATTTTACTTATATAATTCTGTGCATGCCAGCTCTGCATTGGCATTAATTCTGTTACATGTGTAGGGTAAACATTTGGTTTTTCCCTACCACAGTCAAAGGTTGCAACGGCATCACAAGTAGCTGTTTGAATCTGCCTTGCATTTCTGCCTCTCCTTGTCTTTCATGTCTCCCTGGACTGTCCAAATGGCTCAAGAGTGGGAACATTTGGTTTGCCCAAGTTTGTACTCCAGACATTCTTCGCGCAGATCGGGTATCATGAGTTGGTGTACCTTGTGAATCTCTCAAAGCAAGTGGATGTTGCTGGTAATTTTGCTAAGTTGGGGCTGTATGCAGATGATGGCCATGCGTGGGCAACAATTGACCGGCACGCATGGATCCCAATTTGGGCAATGGACCACTATGCAGCCTGAGCGTGAGCAGCAAGCCACTCTCCAAGACTTCATGGACCAGCAATTGCCTCAACAGCTGTCGAGGTATGTGCAGTCTTTTCTGCTGTGTCCAGGTTATGTTGTTTGATTTTGGGTGCATCCTTCGACCAAATACTGCAGCGACTTTATAAATGTTGATTTTTGTGAGACGAGTCTTGAGGACCTATGAGCTCAGCCACTGGCAATCCTCTATCGTGCAGTAGAGTGACGTTGTTTTGCTGTGCTGGAATTTGATGGGTGAAGGGAAGCCGGAGGTAACACTGAGGCCACTCCATCCAGCTTCTTTCCAGCTGGGTCACAACCAAATTTGCATGAGACATTGGGCCAGATTAACATGCCACAGGGCATTCCTTTGGCTGCGCAAGGTCTGACAATGCAAGACTTGGATCAGTCAAGCCAGTTTGATGATCAGAAAAAGGCAAAACTGGAAGGTGGCATGGGGCCATATGCAGTGGCCAGCAGCAGTGGGGCTGGGGTTGAGCGCTCTGCTGAGAGCTTTGCTGGACCAGGGGAGCAGCATGCCAGTTCCAGTGCATCCACCTGGCATCAGTCACATCATCAACAGCAGGCGGTATATGCTGGAGCCCAATATCCGGAGGCCTTTTACCAGGTATTGTGAACGCAACCTTTTGTTATCCAGAGCCAGCCTGAATATCTCCCCTTTCCAAGTAGCTTGCTGTCAGGCTATCAATTGAGCATGAATCTCTGAATCACACCCTGTGCTGTTCCTGTGCAAGTTATTGGATGGTGTCTAGACGTTTTAAACATACACTTTGTGTGCACAATTCAGGCATGCATGGAAGTAGGTTATTTGAAGCAGTTGGGTTAAGCCGTAGAGATGAAGAAGTGGTGGAATTATCTAGAGGTCTTCGATGGTGAAATACATTTGTGACAAGGGAGCATGGGTGGGAGGGACAGCAGCCAGGACTAGACAGAATGATGGATTCCCTCAGGGCGGGAGTGATGTCGCATCACCAGGGGGAGGAGGGATTGCAGCAACGTAGGCACCACACAGTTGACCAACAACAGAATGTGCTGCTGGAGTTGAGTCGTAGCTTAGGACATGCACCCATGGATCCCTCTCAGTTGCAAGTTGCCCCCCAAATTGACAACCAATCTCAGATTCAAATGCGTTCCTCAAACCATCTTTCATTGTCGTTACCATCACTAGGTGAAAGTACGTATTGATGGTATGGGTGCCAACTGCAGGTCCTGGTTGCATGCTTAGCTTGCCCAATTTCTTGCACGGCTTGGCTACCAGGCTGTAGACTGGGATTGTAGCACCCCAGATTGAGAGAGAGAGAGGACCCCGGCCAAAGCCGGCGTAACTAAGAGCCACCCCCAGATTGATAATTAATTGACAAATTCAGTGGCACTTATACAGATGATGTTCAAGCATTGAATTTTGCCTTGTTATGAAAAAGGACAGGCTGTCCATTGTCAAGCAACAAAATGTCCTTCTGCTTTTGTCATATGGTCTTTAGAAGTCACTACCTCACCACATCTGGCAACATATACAAGGGACTTCAAAACATCCAGAGAAAGAAAGAAAGGAACTCATCATCCAAAGAAAGCTGAAAGATCTTACAGTTGGAAAATTTTGTCAAAACAGACAATAAACAAGGGGGCCCTCTTACAATCAGCCATCAAAAACCATAAAACTAAACTCCACTGTTGAGTCATTGAAAGCCTCGCAAATGGAATCTTGCCTCCTACCACATGCAACCCTCGTTTTCTATGGCCGTGGCCAAACCAGCCGCCATACCAACAGGCATCTCCTCCCAATCCACCTCCTCCCAATCTTAAGTTCTGAACCTGGCAAACTGCCAGACCTTGGAGGAGACAACCCAGTCTAAGTAAAGTTAACTCGTGTCTGGTAGTATTATAAAACATGTGATGGCCGGCAGAATATGGCTGCGTGGGATTTCCAGCCGCAGGGTGCCGTGCCGGCACAACACATTGAATCGCACGGTGGCCCTTGCTGTTTTTTCCTTTATTTTATGAGCCCAACCGTGTCAAGAAGAGTTGCGCAGTGAAAACGAGGATGGGAAGGTGCAGAAGAAGTACCTTTGTACCTACCACAGTGCTGTGAAGGATTGGGATTCCGAGTCCCGACCCTGTGATGGTGATGGAGCTGATCCTGTCGGTGGAGATCAGAGAGGTATGGTCTAAGGAAAGTTGAATTTGGTGATGTCAATGTACAGGTATCTCGCCAAATTGGAGCATGTGGGGACCGTACAATCGGCCTCGGGTTACTACTTTAATCTAATGATGGCCTGGACCTGAAGTAAGGAAGGAGTAAGGATAGGTACAGAAACATTGAAAGACCTCCAGATGTGAGATGCCACTGTCCTCCGTGTCAGTCATATCAAACCGTCTGGATGGAGTGCTCGACTCTGGGAAGTGTTTGAGTACTCATGACTGTGTGTGTTTCTGCCGGGAGGTTGGTTTATGAGGCACATTTCTCTTGCTTTACATGGTGATAAATCTTTGCATACATTCTCCCAGATCTTAGGGGCCATTTTGTGACGAATTCATATATTGCGCCATAGTTTTTGCTGAGAGGTTTATGTGAGATGGCTGAGCCATGAATTTGGGGTCAAACACCCCATACTTTATGGGAGACGTGCTTTGAGTTTGGACGTGCTGGAGGCTTGTTCTCCACCATACCCACACCATACCCACCTTAGGTCAAATCTGTAGAGATGACCAGTTGCAACCACTTGGCGCCTTTACAAAACGCACGTGAATTCCTTCAAGTTCCTTTGATTCCTCTCTAATAAGCTTGGATATTGCAGATGTTTCCGGAAGAAAGAAAGATGGTCAATCTTGTAATCCTCATTTGCAGTCCGGAGGAGCTGAAACCAACGCTGTGCTTTTGGTGGTCCCTGACTATGTATATGTTGTAGTTTTTGAAACAGCAATCTTGGGCGGTATTCACAGCAGAGTAGTGATCAGATCTTGTGCTTGTGTGAGTCTGATGAGTATTTGAGGACATCCTGAAGCACACTACATGAATTTTCGTGGACGATCGAAACTAGAGCTCTAGGACCAGTGACATTACAAGTCTAGCTTCATCAAGTTCGATCAGTTTTGACTGAAGCAACATAGCAGTACTGCCCATCCATCCATCCATCCATCCAGCAGAGCTATATATGGTCAATACAAAGATGCTAAGCCCAGATTGCCGAGTTAAGATCAGCTCTTGAAATTAGAAGGTGAAAAGAACACATGTACATCTGACTCCAGAATGGGTATTTAGCAAAGTACGGGAGACTATGGCAAGAGAATACTGAGCAAGTCAACGATCGCAGATGAGTCCCTAGAAGCCAGGCGTGTTAATGAGCCGAGCTCCCTGGAGGTCGGCCATAACCGGAACCCCATCACCCTCGCTCGAGAACTGCTCCGCATTGATCCATCCAACAAACAAGCCACAAACAAGGACCAACCTCATAGCCCACATCTGACCCCAGCTCATATTGTCGAGCACCATAACCCAGCAGCTCTAACCTCGTTAGCGGCAAAGTGGATCATATCGAGGTGCAAGCTCCGTTACCAATACTGTATACAAATCTGGACTTTCATTCTAAGTGCGTATATCGTTTCTGAACCGATGTTCAACGAACGCATCCAGTCCGAAGAGGAGTTCGGAAGCGAGCAGAGTGGAAGACAATGAGATACAGCTTGAACAATGTTAGCAGTTTAGCGTCTAAACCAAAAATCCCCGAGCACAAAATGTTCCGTCAGTGAAGACAGTATTTTGGTTAGTGAAAGCCAACTCTTAACCACCCAAAGTGTAATGTTCAGGACTTGTCTATAACCCACTATGGTCTCTCAGACCCAGCGAGGCTTTGGCGGCAAGGCTATGGGAGGAGAAGCCAAATCATACGTCTGCCTTCCACTAACGAGTGCATCTCTGGACCATTCAGGACTACAAGAAAGGAAAGACTGATCAGATCTCAATGAGCACTGCAAAGCAGAGTTCAAGCCTGTCCCCGCCCGTACCTTGGAGTCGTGTGGGCCGCAAGATGTACCCAAGCGGCAAGTCAAGAGAGTTCCTTCACAGGACAATGGGCATCTCCATAGGCATGGCAGAAATCGTTCCAGTAAGCGCGATAGCACTCTGTCCTGTACCCAATTGCGCAAACTTGCCCTTGCTGCCCACCACGGTAACATCTTCTCAAAGCTACTCCTCTTCCCCGAGTCTATGGGGTCAACTACTCTCACTCTGCAACCCGGCGAGGTGTTCAGACACCATCAGGTCCAATCCAGAGAAGCTCTGTATGTACATACAATTCGAACATTGCTGGTACCCTAAGAGCTTCGACGGCATCCCCAGCGGTGAGCATCATCATCGAGGGCAGGCAGGCAGGCAGGCAAGCATCAAACCCCCCTCCATATCCGGGATTTTGTGCTCTCTAACCTATTTCTTCGCAACCCCACCAGAGAATGGCAGGGTCGGGAGACCTCTCTGCTGTTGCACCCGAGGAAAACATCGACCCACCCGATGAATGTGCGCAGTGTCATAAATAGCGCAGAATCATGAGAGCTGCGAGTGGGTGGGAGTGAAGAGCAGAGCGGCAGAAGAGGGGGGGAAGGAGAGAAGCTTGGCAGAAGGGCGTGCGCGACGACGTGCGGTGGGTCCCAGATGGGTGCGAGCAGCAAACCGTGCAAGGTCGTGTGTGCACCTGCGGCCCATTATTGCTCTCGAATTTCTCCCAGCTCGTGAGACGCCATCTCCCGTACACGAGCATTACCGTAGTAAAATCTAGGCTGTCCTTTGAATTGTGCGCATGCCTATGTTTAGCTGTCAACTCTTTTTAGATTATTCTCTTGGGTTAAAATCTAAGGGCCCACCACCACATTGGCGGAAGAAGAGAGCTCCAAGCTGCTAGCTGACAGCACCACTGCCGCCTTGTCTCTTTCTCTTTTTCTCACTCATTTCAGCTCTAGTCTGTCTCTTCTGGATCTCTACCCATGTTGTCTTCTCTCCAATCGACGTCGTTGTTTGCTCGGGAGTGCAGGTGGGTGCACACTGCAAGTGGGTTCTCAGGTCTTCGTTGTTTGTGAGAGACGGCATGAATCTCTGCGTACAGGAGTCATGAGAGGGGTGCGGATACAAAGTGGAAGGTGCCAGGCACCGGGCATGCTAATTCTGTTCGCTTCTCCTGGTGCTCCTTGCTGTTGTGTTTGGATTCCGGTTTCCTGTTAGACGCTTTCCGTGTGTAGTGCTAGTAGTTGTAGAAGAGGGAGAAGTGTGCGGACGGAGAGACAGAAGCACAGCACGGCAACATGGGGAGGGTGAAGCTAGAGATCAAGAAAATAGAGAATCCTACCAACAGACAGGTGACGTACTCCAAGAGACGCAATGGACTCATTAAGAAGGCCTACGAACTTTCGGTGCTTTGCGACATCGATATCGCCCTCATCATGTTCTCACCGTCAGGCAAACTCACCCAATACTGTAATTGCAGGTGCCAGCCGTTCCTCTGCTTGTGCTGTTTGTGCTTGGCTGCTTGCTGGTGTGCGTAAGCTCGTAGCTTTACAAGTTAGCAGGAGTTTAAGGGTTGGTAGGAAGGCGCTGGATGAAGTGCGCTGGTGACAGGGCCGACAGTGCCCACAGTTTTGGATGCCTGAGCCTTCGCCACCGCCATCGCGTCGCAGCGTTGCTTCGTTTGGAACTTCGGGAGGAGTCAAGCGTTGTCTGTAGGTAGCCAAATTATTTCTTGGAAAGCCTCGGAACACAGTTCGGGAGGCCTCTCCACCACACACTACGTTTCAGGAAAGATCAGGACTTCATTCACAAGGGCAGTCAGCCTGCTAAAACAGACAACAACCTGGAATAGTTTATGACTTGTTCTTATCTCCTTCCCTACGAGAGGTAGTAATTTGCCAATGGCGCAGGCAATGGCGCTGCTGGCCACCTGACTTACTGACGGTTGTAGTTGTATGACAACTAGCGTCTTCTCTTTGGATAGTGACCTGGTGATTTGCAGGGAACTAAAGGAACTCCCAAATGTAGCTTAGAGAAATGGCATGGCAAGGTTGTCAAGTCTGGCACTGTCTACAGCTATGTATTCATACGAAGGTCTGTGGGTTGTGGTTTAACTTTGTGGGAGCAGCATTGAGGAGGTGATCAGTCGGTTTGCAAATTTGCCCATGCACGAGCGCAATAAAAGGTTTGCCTCCTCCTGCTTCAACCTTCTTGTCATTATGTCAAGCCTCCACCTTTCATTCAAATATTTAGCGAGTCTTTTTGTGGTGGGGCAGTTTTGAGGACATGATGACTCGCTACTCGAATTTCATGCATCATGACCTCAGCAAACATAATAGGTGTGCATCCTTCCTTTTCCACTGAATGCTTCATCTATAGATCCAAGCTCCGCGCATTTTGTTTTGAGTTCCTTGTGAGGATGTGGATATCATGCTCAGTTTTGTTTCAAATTAGCCTCCAGATGCCTATGTCAGACTGTTGTAATGAGGGTTTGTGGGTGTGGACACATGTGATTCTATGGCACTATTGCGACATGTTGAAACAATGCAGAAAGATGGAGAACCTGGAGGTATGTTGGCGTCTTCAAATCCTTACCATGCATGCTTGCTAAGGCACACAAGTGTACCTAGCTTGAAGGAGGATAGCAATGGCAGGTTTTTGTGAAAAGCAATGAGATTTCAACTAGGAGCTCATAGAAAATGTGCCTCTGAAGTCAATGGGGGATGGGTGCACTCTGCAGTATTTGCACAAGGCCTTGAAGAAGCTGTCAGGGGAGAAGGATTTGGCTTCTAATCAACTTCTTATTTCTGGAAGGTGAGTTTATGCCCTGGTTTTCTGTGAAATAATGAGTTTTGGAAGTACCAGTGATGCTATGGGTTCTGTAGTAATGTCTTCTTCTATTTTATAATGACTACTGTCAACCTTCATAGGCAGCCTTGAGCTGCAAGGTGTTATTTATATATGATGTACAAAGTAACAGTCTAACACATTACATAATGGGCTGTTGGATTGTCATTTGGACGTGATCTATCGCAGCAAAGGCTATGACATTGGGGTGAGTACCGTAGTTCCTTCCTAGTGTATATATGATCTGTTGTGGCCTAAGATGAAGTGATGAATGTTAGAACATTTACCTCCCATTGCATTGGACATTTGTGGATTGTGTTCCAGAGACATTTAGTGCTTTGTAAGAGTGCAGCCTCAACATTGGCCAGTTTCCATGGTCCCCAATCTTCCTTCTGTTTGAAGCAGATTCTGCTTGAACATAGTTCGAATTGGAAAGGGTATAAGCATTCTTTCATGGCACGGTGTTAAAGGCGTGCGGTTATTCACGGTATGGGGTTGCAGGGCTTGCAGGAGGAAATTAAGAAGCTTCAACAAGAAAAAAACCATGTGCAACAACGAGCACGGTACCTTTCTTACATACCTCTTGCACCCCTGCTTGCACCCCCCTTTTTCTACCCCCTTCCTCCCTGCCTCCCAGAGAGGCTCAAACTTTGCACCCTTAAAGTTATACATGCAAATCCAGAGAGAATGTACTCATAAGACGTTGTTTGCCGTAGCCTTGTGGCCATGACCCCCCGCCCAGTTTGAGTGGAAAGCAAATCCAGAGAGAGAGAGAGAGAATGTACTCATAAGACGTTGTTTGCCGTAGCCTTGTGGCCATTGACCCCGCGCCCAGTTTGAGCGGAAACCAAAGGGACAGAACCTACCCTGTCAGGGGCTGACATTGGTAGTAAGACTTACCTTTATACAAAGAATTGATTCGGGTTTTCCAGATATCCTCTAGAAATCCCTTCACACAAGCATCAATCTGCTGTGTGTGATTTGCCCAAAAACTAGGCCTCAGAAGGGCCTGGGCTTTTGGCTCAGCCTCGAGACTTTCAAAGTTGGTAAACAGAGGTACAGGCACAATTCTCTTGATAGATTGGAGGAGAGCTTCTCTCTGGTGAGAGTACCCCGGACAGTGAATCAGAAAATGAATATTGTCTTTGGGTTGCCCACACAACGGGCAATTGCACTTTCTTCCAGAGAGAGAGAGGACAAAGCACTTTGGGAGGCGAAAGCACCCAAGGGACAGACAGGAACATGTGGGCTTGACAGGTTGTATGGTGTCGGGACATGCAGGTTGTATCTAGCAGATGAACAAATCCTCAATACTGTGACAAATGTCCAACAACTGGCAAACATGGAGACAGAGTTGGAACAAGCTCTTGAAAGAGTACGTCAACGCAAGGTATGTTTGGCCTTATCATAATACAGGGCCAACTTTTGTGGGGTGCTGCATGTCAGGTAGGATTTAATGGGACATTAGTATCATGGCTCTGATTGATAGCTTGGATGTATGCTGGGGGTGTGGATCTATTGCAGAACTATATCAACAATGCTTATCAGGCTGCCAATGTTCTAAGTCAAAGACAGGTAAACCAAGCACTATTTATGATTGATTCACACTGTAGCATTCCTGACGACCCGTCTAAATGTTTGTACTGTTTTTGACCCGCCCTTGACTTGGTTTCACTACGATTGTAGCTATATTAACAAGACTTCCGGTTTCAGGGTCATTGTCCCTACCTAACAATAGCAAGTGTCTTTGTGTGGTGCAGCAGCATGAGTTTCTAGGCAACACGTATCAGCAGGTGTGTGCAACATGTCCTTTATTGTCCTGCAATGCTGGTGTAGGTTCTAGAAAATTATGGGACATTGGTTGTCACTGAAGGTTGAGTGGTGTAACTAAATAGGGAATGCCTACTTATACCACCTTCAGAGTCAACCTCAGAAGGGATTCAAGAAGTTGATAGGTGTGGCTAACAATTAATGGTCTCTAGCAGAGACCAAACGGTGGAAGGTTAGGACCTGCAATTTCCTCCCATCTCCCATGTATCCATTAACTGCTCCCCTAGCCGCAGAAAGTCGGAACATTGGGTGTGCTCCAGTTTGTCCCTCAGGCATTCTTTAAGGTAAAGGATGAAGGTTGGGTTTCCTGAGTTTGAATACCTTGTGAATATCCAGCAAGTTGAAATTGGTGTCGCTGCCAAGATGCTGGACAAAAACAGTGATGATAAGTTTGCGGATGGCTTGCAGGCGCTGGCCATGCGTGGACAACCATTGACAGCCACGCAAGGATCCCAGTTTATGCAATGGACGTCCATGCAGCCAGAGCGTGAGCAGCAAGCAACTCTCCAAGACTTCATGGAGCACCAGTCTCACTCTTCTTCACTTATGCCTCAACAGTTGCCAAGGTACAGGCTTGTCTTTTGTAACTAAGACCTGTTATTCTAGGCCTGCTCAGTGATCAGACATCATCGCAAATTTCCCTCTACGTTTAAGGTTGTTGGACAAATCTGGGGGACCTGCAACCTCAGTTGCCAGCAATTTGATGTTGCAGTTGAGTGATGCTGTTGGCTGTGCTGGAATTGGATGGGTGAAGGGAAGCCGGAGGTAACAGTGAGGCTAGTCCGTCCGGCTTCTTTCCAGCTGGGTCGCAAGCAAATTTGCATGAAACATTGGGTCAAATGAGCATGCCTCAGGGGCTTCGTGTGGGTGCGCAAGGTCTCACTATGCAAGACTTGGCCATGGATCAGTCAAGCCAGTATGACGATCAGAAAAAGACCAAACTGGAAGCTGGCATGGGGACATATGCAGTGGCCAGCAGCAGTGGGGCTGGGGTAGAGAGGCCTGCAGAGAGCTTTGCTGGACCAGGTGAGCAGCATGCTAGTTCCAATGCCTCCACCTGGCATCAGTCACATCATCATCAGCAGGCATATGCTGCCGCCCAATATCCCCAGGCCTTTTATCAGGTATTTTGATATTAGCTCTCCCTTTTCAAATATCTTGCTTAATGGCTATTCATTGAGCATCAAGTCTCGGACGCTGCACAGGCGCTCCTCTACAAGTTATAATTGGATGGTGTCTGTGATTTAAACCTGCACTTTTTGTCTGCAGAATTCAGATGCATGGAAGTAGGTTAGTGCCAGCAGTTGGTTTCAGTCGTAGAGATGAGGAAGCAGCGGGCTTATACACAGGTCTTCAATGGTGAAATGCAAGTATGAAAGAAGAGCATGGGGTGGGAGGGGCAGCGGCCAGCACCAGCCAGCATGATGGACTCCATAGGGGTGGGAGCCATGTTGCATCACCAGGGGGAGGAGGAGGGATTGCAACAGCAAGGGCACCAATCAGCTGTCCAACCACAGCATGTGGCAATGGAGTTTAGTGGTAGCTTAGGCCTTGCAGCCATGGATTCCTCTCATTTCCAAGTTGCCAACCAAATAGCCCACTCATCTCAGCTTCAAATGCGGGTCTCAAATCAGCTTTCACTAGGTGATTATTGAGTTGAATGTTGCAGATCAGCGTAGCTCCCAGCTGTCTTTGCTTGGCTTGTCTGGTCCCTCATAGGGCTTCTGTTTCTGTAGACAAAAATCCTCGCCCCCCAGATTGATAATGAAATTGGCACCCACGCACTGGCATTTTCTGCAGATCACTTGGAAGCTGCAGATTCTGAGTTGTCATGGAAGATACAGTTTTCTTTGTCGCCAACATGGATCCTTGTGCTGTCGTCATAATGGCAGAGTTTACTAGTGTCTCACATTGACATATGTGTTGTCATACTGTCTGAGTCTGGGTGGTAATGCTTCAATATGTCTGCAAAGACTTGTGCAGCTCACTTCAGACCTGCAAGAGGGAGATTGTAGGAGCTCACTCAACCTCCGGAATTTTGCACAGTTTCAATTCAAATCAACCAACTCTGAAATCATTCTGAGACATAGTTGAAGAAAAAAAAAAAAAATGGGCCCCAGTAGAACCACAAAAAAACACCAAAACCTTCCATGGAGAGTGGAGCTCTGTTGCTCACTTAGTCAAAACGGACAAAGAGTGGGTGGATGAGTTAGTCTGGTGCGCAATCGATGAAATCTGTTAGCTAAGTGTAGCAGTCGTTACCTAACGGTGGTCCCACCACTGTCTGCCGGTTTTGATAAGGAATCTTGTTAGTTAACGTTGCGTCAACCCTTCCATGGGAACAACACGAGTTTACATGGGAACTTTTAGAGAGCTTGTTCCAATGAGCAAGGTCTCTGCTGCTTCCTCTTCTCACGTTGGATGCTCCGGGCCTGGACCCACAGTGGGAGCGAGGGAGGGAGGAAAAGATTGACACAGGATCCTCATCGCACAAGTGCTGCTTCTGCGCACTTAACATCTTTGGGTGTCCTGCAAGGATTGCCAGCAACTTGGGTTGTTGACCACAGAGTAGGAGATACATATCGAGGAGAAGATTGGGGGTGAGGCAATTGAAAACAAGGAGAAGGGTCAAGAGGTTCGTGGATGCACGGGACTTGTGTCGAGGAAGGAAGCAGTAATGACGGATGGGGATTACTCCTCGCATGGCAGTTTCTATTCATTTCGGCAGATCACACGGGACCGTAAGTTGTACTTCCTGTTGATGGCTCCATTATGCAGAATTTGTCCATTGACAGCGTTCGTCTGTAGTCTAGATTGCGATTTGCCTCTGTAAAACTTGATACTGTTGGCTTGGTCACGGACCTAAGGAAGTCCTATGTAGATCTTAAGTTCGTAGCTCCTTGGCCAACGTTCTGGAGACTTCACTTGCAGCTTCATAATTTTGAGATGGAGAGTCTCCTTGAGCCGAGGCAATTCAAACGACTTCTATGTGCATTGACATGCCATACTGTAGCAGCACAGATTGCTGGATAGTTTAGCCTGGTAAACTCATCTTCATTAGCTGTGTCTCCTGCACCAGAAGGGGTATGTGCCAGAAGTAGTAATGTGTCTCAAATCTAGCCTAAGTGGGACCATTTTTTCGCAATGGCTTTGTTCAAGTTATTGGGATGCACTTGACACAATTGATCGGAAAAAGATGAGTCTTGATAGTAGGAGTACCTGGGTAGTGGTGGATCGAAGCTGCCAACAGTGAATTTTAGGGTTTTTAATGTTAATTGATTTTCTTCTGGTTAGCATCTCGCCCATATCTTGAAAATAGACACTCAACCCAGAGGTTGTTCACAAACGTTGGAATCACTTGTGCCAACGAGGTATAGAGAGGGGTTTGTAGCTGTCACTGGGAAGAGAGATGGATCATGCCCAAGGACATTGCAGACATAAGCTCTTTGACTAAGGACTAGTGGTAGCACAAGTATGCAGCTTCTCTACTGTCTATGGATCAAAATAAGACCTGAGTACCCCCATGAGGTTTGGTAGGCCTTGTGGTTCATTCACATCAAGGAGGAAATTTTGAAGTAGTAAAAGATACACGAGGCCTCCTCTTTGTTTTTGTGGTGGAGTTGTGATTCCAGTTATTGAGTGCTCACCCCCCAACACCTGATCAACTTTCAAGTTTTGTTTTGGGAAGTCTTCTGAATCTTTGGGAATTTTGAGAACCTCTTCTCGCTATTGAACATTATATAGATGTGTCCATGTACAGCACATAGAACACTTGGTGAAGTCTCGAATCTTTCTTGGCTAATAGTTTTGGTTGTGAGGAAGTTTTAGAGATGGAGGAAGAGCTAAGAGGCATCATATAATGCCTGAACGAGGTTTGATCACATGGAATAACATGATGGCAGGATTTACCAAGCATGGGTGTGGTAAGAATGCCTTAGAGATGTCTGAGGAAATGCCTTGAGAAGGGGTGAAGCCCAACCAGGTCATGCTTGTTAGTGTGTGTGTGAGCCTGCCCTGGTAAAGGGCAAAGAGGTCCAGATAAGCCCCTCACAAAGGTAGTGTCTGTCCACTTTAGTTCCACCCAGACTGGGGGTGGGGTGTATATGCCAAGCAATGTCTAATGAATACAAATTCTCCTGTCCATTCTATGATGTCACGTACTATTAAGACCGACAAGGTGACTCACTACATTGCCTGGAGATGCATAATACTAAGCACCTGGCTTAAACCACCAATTAACCATTGCTCTATAATTATGAACACATAGTTTGGAACACGAGTAATCCTAAATTTAAAGCTACTCTAGTTATTGGCAAACAAAGTGATACTTACAGCATCTTTGAGCCATGTAAAGGGAGAGGTTGTTGAGCTTCTCCATCGTTCTGGCTTCTTGCAATTGATCTGTCTTCAACTTAAGGCACTGCACATGGTTCATCTGGGGGCAAAGAGAGAGCACAATGAGAGCCCACTAATGTTGCTTAAGGATTGCTCCAGGAGCAGGATTTATCTTAGTACTCTTAATTATGATCGTCTCCCAAAAGATATATAATATTCTTTGGATGCAAGAAATCAACCAGAAATCAAACCAAGGAGATTGCTATTGGCATTCAGAGAGAGAATTCACCCGTTGCTTCGTTTGCCATAGCCAGCATTGACAGAGAGATAGGGCTTGCCTTGTCTTGACATGGAAGAATCTGTCTATTTTAGGCAAAACAACAATAGCCTTAGAAAAAGGCATCATCATATTACCTCTTATCCTGCCCCAGTAGTTAAGATCTTTTCCATAGAGATGATTGGGATGGATGGTGGTGTGGCACTGTACATGATCAGTTACAGGTTTCCCATTACAACAGAGGTAGGTAGAATGTTTTGTTTTTCAAATACCATCTCTGTCAAGTCATTGCAAACCTACCACGCACATGGTTTGCGTGAAACTGGATAGAGCTCATAGCTTGGACAACATATTGGAAAAACCTCAAAGTATAGGTTAGATCCCTGGAGAAGGGCAACCCACTGTTACTGTTATTCTTTCCTGAAGTCCTCTCCTAGGTAGTGGCACCATAACTGGGTTCATTTTAAGGTACATGTGATGCTACAACCTGATGGTAATGTGCAGGTCTTCTTCAGGAGATGCTTCGCTCCGCCAGGACAGGCAAGGCAGCAGGGGAGTGGAAGGTGTGTCTTTTGTGGGCCTTTCCTGGACGGTCACTAGTGTTGTTGCTGCACTTCTTTGACCTCTTTGACCTTCACTTTTACAGAGAGGGCATTTCAGTCACAATACCCACTCTCTTTAGGTTTTATGGTGCTTTGACAGGGGATAGAACAGACAATACCTTTGTGAGGGGCTCGCTCCAGTGATGGGACTTCCCTTGGTATAAACAATTAGTTCGGGCTTGCCAGATTTACTGTGGCAAGCCCTTCACAGAAGTATCAATCTCCGGTGTGTGAGTTGCCCAGGAATCACACCCCAACAGGCCCAGGGCTTCAGGCTTACCCTCAAGATTTTGAAAGTTGGTGGACAGAGGTGCAGGGAGTAAGTTCTTCATGGTCCTGAAATGGGTCGCTCTCTGATGAGAATACCCAGATGGATGTTGTTTTCAGGCTGCCCGCACATCAGGCACTGACATCCTCCCTTTCCTCTCTGCATCTGTTTATTGTTCAAAGGTGGACTCCCCGACCTGAGTTGAAATTTCAGTCTAGTGCCGAAAGTAGGTAGGCCTTTGAGGCCCTCACCCCATGTCGCAACCTGGAAACAAGTTCAGGGAAGTTTTTTGCCTTACTTCGTTGATAGAGGTTAGAGAATGCACTCATAGCCAATAGAGGTTAGAGAGATGGTATGCCAGGAATGTAGGCATGAGTGAGCTGCCCACAGGGAAAGTAACTGCACAATGTAATATCAAAGGTACATGGTGTATCAGGAATATCTCATGGCTACTATCCCTATCGTGGCTGGTGGATGGATGGACCTGGTTTAGTACTGTAGGGTAGTGCAATCACAGCGAAGTGTGAACATCCAAACTGTATGCTGTTGTTATGGGCCATGGCAAAGACTAGGTGATTCCTTGATGCAAGCTTGGAGATTATGCAATCACAAGTTCTTCCAATGGATGTAGAAGGGCTCGCACAGGAGGGGTGAGAGGGTGTTGGGAGACTTTGTGGATGACGAACGTAACTGAATGGAGGGCGAGTGTAGGTGCTGATCATGGATGAAGTGACGGTGAAGGTGATGTCATGCTCATGCAAGATGGCAGATATCACGGACGAGGGCATCTCTTGTGCGTTCCTTTTACCCACCTTTGCTTTCACATGCCGGAGCTCTGTTAGTCAGCACCACTTAATTACTAGAAATCTTCTTGGCAAGTTGTGACACTCAGATGAAGTATTGTCCTTCTTTCATGGAAACAAGAGCTCTATATGCTCAGGGGATCATCTATGTCTGCTGCATGATGGATAACAATTCTTATTGAAGGAGGTCTACGTGATGTGGATGGGAATTTGATGCTTGCCTTGTGATGCAGTGGTAGAGGACTTGAATAAACGCAGACAGCCATTACCTGCTCTTGACGCTGTTTACTTTATTCAACCATCTCGGGATAGGTGAGTTTGTGTCATCTGCAGAAGTGTCTTCCTTTCCTGTCAATGTTTGAGTGGAAGATTAATGTCCATCTGGAGAAGAGGAATTATCCATAGCTTTCTACTTTCTTTCATAGATATACGGTTGACAACCAGCATGTAGCCCAGTGGTAATGGGCACATACCACGTTGGATGTGGTTGTGGGTTCAAACCACGGTCTGGTGTGTCATGAAGGTGTCCACCTTCCTGCTCGAAGGCAGTAGCCCTTCGGGGTCAAGAGACACCATAAGTTACGCTCCCTTCGGGAGGCGTCATACTAAGATATAAGGTTAGAGGACACAGGCGCTTGAGCCATGCCAGTGGTTGAGGAGTGTGCATGCGATCACAAATCAAGGTGCAGAATGGAGGTGCATGGGCTCCTCATGCTAATTCACAAACTCACTGAACTCATAGGACTGAATTCAGATTAAAGTCACTGCTTGTGGTGCTGCATTGGATTGCGTAGGTCATCTTATCCTCGCACATTGGTTTAGCCACAGTTACAACTCGACACACAAACAGACCCATATGTGTATTGACAGCTGGTGGTTGAAATTGCTTACGGTTTCGGCACAGCTTCTGCAGCAATCTCATAGTAGGCATGACCCAAACTGTAGTAGAACCCAGTCTTTTATGGATTGTACTCATAAGACATTGTTTGCCGTAGCCTTGTGGCCATTGACCCCGCGCCCAGTTTGAGCGGAAACAAAAGGGACAGAACCTACCTCTGTCAGGGGCTGATGTTGGTAGTAAGACTTACCTTCATATATAGAATTAATCCGGGTTTCCAGATATCCTCTAGAAATCCCTTCACACAAGCATCAATCTGCTGTGTGTGATTTGCCCAATAACTAGGCCTCAGGAGGGCCTGGGCTTTTGGCTCAGCCTCGAGACTTTCAAAGTTGGTAAACAGAGGTACAGGCACAATTCCCTTGATAGATTTGAAGAGAGCGTCTCTTTGGTGAGAGAACCCCGGACAGTGTATCAGAAAATGAGTACTGTCTTCAGATTGCCCACACAACGGGCAATTGCACTCTACCTTTCCTCTCTGCTTCTGTTTGCTGTTCAAAGGTAGGCTTCCTGCCCGAGTTTAAATTTCAGTCTAGTGCCGAGAGTGGGTAGACCCTTGAGGTCATCCAAGATGTCCTCCCCCATGTCACTGACTGGAAACAAGTTCAGGGAAGTTTTCTGCCTAACTTCATTTTCATCAGACAATCTCATGGCAACAGACATGGCTTTGGACACTACAGCCTCTAAGTCAGATTTATCCAGCAGGGTCAAGACTTGCGGATCCAGGTCCAGGTCCTTGAGAATCTCTTCTACTCTCTTCTGCCAGGACTTAGCCTGTTTGACAGGGCGGTCCTGTTTCCAAGACATAGAGTCGATTAACTTAGGATATCTGGTGTTGGGCATATGTTGCAGCTGACCCCACCATCTGACCTTGAATTCATCTTGTCGGGAGCTTAAGGACGGAATGCCAAACTCACCCCGAACAGCCACATTGGCTGTTTTGGAGCATGCCAACATACACTCCTTAAGCACCCCCACTTGAATGGATTCTAGAGACTTAGCTTGGTTGGAGTTATCAACCCATATTGCAGCTCCGTACTCCAAGGCAGGTCTAATAATGCGACAAAGCATGGTTTTCTTAACCTCAGAGTTGACCCCTCTGCGGTGGAAAAATTTAGTGAGCCCCAGAGCTTTGCCCTTGCCAGTTTGAACAACTTTCCGGATATGTGCATCCCAATTACAATTGGAGGAAAACTCAATGCCCAGGTAAGTGTAGGAAGGGAGGACCGGGATCTCTTGGCTACCCCACTGCCACTTAAGATCACTTCCTCCCTCTCCTCTGTCGTTGAATGCTACCACTGCACATTTGCTGACATTAGCCTCTAGCCCCCAAAGATCAAAGTATCTCTTCGCGCAATCAATCAACTCCTGGAGATTGGTTGGAGTCTCCCCTATGCCTGCGAAGTCATCCGCAAACATAAGGGCTGGTATGGTGGTATCACCCACCCTTAACCCAAATCCCTCACTTTCCACATCCTCGAGGAGTTGATTGATGAAAACATTGAAGAGCAGAGGGGAGAGAGTACATCCTTGAGCTACACCTTGGTCTATGTCAAAGAAGTTGGACTTCTGTCCGTTAACAGTGACACAGCTTTTGGTGTGAGCATACAAGTTGTGGACAACTCTCCACATCTTTCCCTTGATCCCACAAGACCAGAGGCGGAACCATAGGCCATCTCTCCACACTGTGTCATAAGCCTTTTTGACATCCAGGAAAAAAACATAAGTGGGTTTCCCTTCTTTTTTCCTTCCCTGGATAATCTGGCTTAGAGTGAAGATATGATCCACACAGCCCCTGTTTCGCCGAAAGCCAGCTTGGCCTTCGTGGAAACAACCTCTAGACTCCAGATCAGCCTTGAGACGAGTACTTATAACTCTGCAGAATGTCTTGCCAACAGCATTGAGGAGCGTGATGCCACGGTAGTTCCCCGGTTCTTCTCTGTCACCCTTCTTGTATAGATTGACAATGACCCCCTGTCGCCAGCGAAAGGGGATCATTTCAGTCTTCCAGATAGGGTTAAAGAGGAGAACTAGGGCCTCTATCATGGGATCGCCACCGTGCTTGATAAGCTCGTTGACAATACCATCAGGTCCACCAGCTTTGTATCCATTTAAATGTTCAATTGCTTCCACAATCTCAGAAGAACTAATGGGAGCGTTATAAGCCATTGAAATATACTCCAGTTCATCAGGGCTGTTTTGAATCATAGGAACAGTTTTTCCAACTGTGTCCCTCCATTCAGCAGAAGACCCCTCACTGTCAGACCTAGAAGTTCTGCCAAGGATACTGTAGTGAGTTTCAAAGGTTTTGACAATGTCAACCGATGAAGTCACCACTGCACCTTTAGTAGTCTTCAGCGCTTGTACTTGCTGACCGTTTTTCGGCTTGTACAAACGTTGAAGGGCCAACCAGAATTTCTTGTCATTACCACCATAGTGGTTTGAGTTTTTTTCACTGTATAACTTGTCCCAGTATAATTTCTTCTGAGACCTAACAAGCTGATTGATATCTTTACGGAGCTGGTAGTACCTCGCCCACAATTCTCTGTTGGTTTTCAAATTGCAGCACTCTTTATAGAGGGCTCGTCTCTCAGCTATCTTGAGTTTAATCTCATTGGTCCACCAATTAACAGCTCTACCGCAGACAATTAGTTTCCTCCCAATGATCTTGTCAGCCACAGAGGAAACGAAACTCTCCCAAGAGTCCACTGCTCTTTCGACTTCATTTCTTGCGTTGTCAGAGCGAGACTGAAGTTCTTGGAGCGACTGGACAAAATGAGGGAGAGCCTCTTGCAAGGCCTGAACATACTCAGCCTTGACCTCCTCATTATGGAATTTTTCTATGCGCCACTTCCGAATCGAACCTTTCACAGATCTCTTGGTGTTGGGAAAACACCTTTTGATCTCAGTCCAAACCAGGAAGTGGTCAGAGGTACCAATATCAGTTCTGTCGACCAACACATTGGCACACTGGGGAAACAAATTTTTGTCCATTATGATATAGTCCACAATGGAACGTTCCCCAGTTTGGGATTTCTCACGAGTCCACTACACTTGGTCACCTCTTGTCCTGTTATTCAAGGTCAAAAGCTGAAGCTCTTCCAGACAGTTAATTAACCGTCTGCCATTAGAATTCAGCTCGTCCTCACCAAAAGGCCCAATGATATCGTCCTGATGGAGACCTTTGCCCATCCGGGCATTGAAGTCACCCAATAGAACCACCTGACCTTTGGCAAGGAACGAAGCACAGTCCAGCTTTACATCTTCGAAGGCTTTGTCTGCGTCAACACTAAGGGTCCCCTCTGTGGGCATGTATACACAACCCACAAAGAGGTCCTTCGTATTCACGCCCTTCAGATTCAGTTTTAGCCAGATACTATGCTCATACCTCAAACCCTTGTTGATAATTTCACAATCATCAAACAAGAAATCGCGGACAAAGAATCCAACCCCTTTTTGGCGGCGTTTGGCAGAGAGTACACATCTTACCCGTCCACTTATACCCATTGACATCTCCAACCAATTTATCCGGAGTTTCCCATGTCTCCTGACCAGCACAAATATGAATGTTATTGGCCTGAAGAACTTGTGCCACTTCGAGTTGTTTCCTTTGGTTAGTCAGCCCTGAGAAATTGAAAGTACCCAGCCGCAAGCCAGCCCTTTGCATATGAATTGTTTGTCGTCTAGGTAGCTTGTGATTGCTCCTGGACGGCCAACCGTTCTGCAAAGGGGTGACAGTTACCCCGTGTGTAGATTTTACTCGTCTTGTGTAAACTTTGAGAATTGGTAAACCTTTCAGGGTACCAAATCCTTCAGTTACACGACGTACAGGCTCCGCACACTTAGGGACAGATTGTCCGTCTGACTGCTTGGGGACAATTACCCCGTGTATAGATTTTGCTCGTCTTGTGTAGACTTTGAGGATTGGTAAACCATTCAGAGTACCAAATCCTTCAGTTACACGACGTTCAGGCTCTGCACACTTAGGGACAGATTGTCCGTCTGACGGCTTGGGGACAATTACCCCGTGTATAGAATTTGCTCATCTTGTGTAAACCTTGAGGATTGGTAAACCATTCGGAGTACCAAATCCTTCAGATTTTGGACGTTCAGGTTCCGTACACTTAGGGGCATCTTGTCCTTCTGGCTGTTTGGATTCAACCTCATCCAGAGCATCAAACCGATTAGAAACTCTCAAGTTGAAGTCCTTGCCCTTGGTTGTCTTCCTAGAGCGTCCCATTAAATCACCAATGTCTAAGACCGCTCTCCAGCCAGTCAAAGGACGAACTTCTTTGAGATTGAATTGATGTGGGACTCTATTAGAAGCACTTTTGGTCATTGCAACCTTCAACGTACCCCTGTTATCAAGTCTCGAGATGGAACCATTAGCCATGAAATCCAAGCCTAAGCTAGAGCATGTAGTTTTAAAGGACACATCGTCCATCCTGGGATGTACCCCAAAAACTACACATAAAGCCCTAGATTTGGCATAAGTAACCAATTCACAGGAATCACCCTGAGGAGTGTTGATGTTGATAGGAGCTAAAATTTTGATTGTTGTCGCAGGCTATAAGTTTAAGCACAGGAACCAACCCGAGCCCAAGTGCCGAGTATGCTAGACAGAGCATACGACTGCCCAATTTGGGCGGAGGGGCTGCCCCCAAGCGGTAGGGGTCCGCTTGTTACCATTCAGAGATCACACTCCAGGGAGTTGCAAGGAATGGCCCGTGTAGGCATATTCTAAAGAGGGAAAGGCCCCAAGCTTTCCAACTAAATCCAATGCACTACCTTACCTGGAGCAAAGCGCTTCAGGTCGAAACAAACAAAGACACGAGGTCACAAGGCCGGCATTTAGTCACAGAGACATTAATGTACTCCCGTATCAAGTCCACCCAATGGCAATAGGCTTCCTAGAGGACAGGGAGAGAGTCTTTTATGGAGAAAGATTGTCAGCCCATAAATAGCAAGCACTTTGGCTTGTTGTTGCATGTGTCATAGGTGGTGATAGTAATGCCGCGTGCTTGGTTAGCCTGAATGTACAAAAATAGTGGTCCTCACCTTGGGAGGACCAGATTGTGCCTCCTGGTTATGCAGCTTAGCTGTTGCCAAATACCTTTCCAGTTAAGTTGCTCTGAATATTTTTTCGTCGCCACCAGCAGCTTGAAGTAATCTAAGTCTCAGTATCTCATTGGTTTCAACTCACGAGTAAGAAAGGTGACATGCTCATATTCTGATGTGTGGGAGGTTATTCTTTCTCGCTGTGCAGCATCAGGAAATTTATCGAAGACATGTCAGGAAAATCACCTCTCTACAAGAAGTGGGTATTTGGTCCCATGATCTCTACACTCTCTTTTGAATACCGTCTTTCTCTAATAGATTTTGTATGCAAAATGTCCATAAGGTCCTATTGATGGATGGAACCACTGGAATGACCCCGTCTGCTGCAGTAAAGCTGAACAAATATATGAGAACATAAAACCCTGGTGATCTGATTGTAAAAGCTGCCACAAAGGATTTGTCAAGTGGCAAGCAGTTGTTCCCAGCCTTACAAATAGGCACTTGTAGTCTAGCACCACATACCACTGACCAAATGTGTGTGAATAGATTGGCAACTACCATGAAGGATATGTGAAAGCTTCCCCTTCATACAGCTCAAGTTGATTCTCGGAAGCCCTGTCAGGTGTTCGCAGGCGCAGGCGCTTTTGGGCATTCTTGGTTCATTCGCAAATTCAGTACTACGTTCCGTGAAAGAAAAGCATTTCGACGTTGTCTTAGCAGATGGTGTCACTGAGGAGTATGCGCATGCCATGATATTGTTGAAAGGGCTGGTCAGGCAGCAGGTCATAACTCAAAACGACGGCCTCTTCCGGCCCTTCGCAACAAGCTATTCCTCTCTCGATTCAGAGATGATCTCCTCTCATAACACATGAAAAGCAGGAGCCACAGGAATAGTACAAAAATAACCACCCCCCCCCCCCTTAAATATGTGAAGGATCAACGGTCCTAGGACCGCTGGTCTGCGCCGCCGCCGCTCAGCGGGGCGCTGTTTGCCCGCCGCTGGATAAAAAGGGGTCGCACGGGCCGCTGGTCTGGCGCCCAATAATTCAATCAAAAGCCAGACATGGACTGCTGTTGGTTATAAACTGGAATTGTGAATGTTCTCATTAGGATAGTCTCAGTATTTCTGTGGCAGGGCGTATGTGTTCTTTAGTTCACCCATTGCACGTGATTTGCTTCAAGCTATCAAGGGCGATCCATCTGTTTTATCTCGAATTGCAGCTCTTAGAGAGGTGAGATTCCAATGTTGACTGCTTGGGCCTCATAAGAAACTTGTGAGTTGGAGGAATTTTAGTTGCAAATGTTCTTCTAGACGGAACCACTTTTAAATGTCTAAATGTAACTTGGCTTATAGCAGGTCAATACTTCAAGGTCCTTTCCTAGCAATTTTGTGCTTACAGAGTTCTATGCCGGCACTTTGCAGATGAACTTGGAGTATTTGACAATTGATTCACAGGTATTTCATGCCATAATTGTTCTTTATTGGATGGTCCTAATCTTTATAGGCATCTTCTGCACATCTTTTGTGAAGTGATATATGCAGCATATTAGCCAAATTAAGATGTACATTCTGCAATCTGACTGTGATATGTCTGTAAGGAGCTTTGTGGGGAAAGCCAATAGGGAGCCTTGTGGGCTAGGGGAAAGACTGGTGGACATTGTTGCATGTTCATTTTAGGTCGGGTTTCATGAGATGAGATAGTAGGCTGGGCATGAAGCAACAGATTTGTATGAATCAGTGAGTCATTTCGAAAAGGGTACTGTAGGGATTCACTACAGACAACGAGGAAGCCTTGGAGCAGCTTTTTGGAGAGCGCAGCGAGGGTACTCGCAATTTTGACTCTTGTATTGAGACTCTAGCAATTCGACTATCGACAGTGTTTGCATCCATGAAGGTTGGCTCTTCACTTGCAGTTGCCAGTTGCACAGTAGTGGTCCAACTCTTGCACTTGCATCATACTATTGTTGGGCCCTCACAGTCCTCCACCCCTTTTCAGAATGTTGATACTTCCTATGCAGATGAGCCTCTATTGAGCTAGGCTGCCTTGCCAAGTGTTATTTGTGCAGGAGTTTCCTTTGGTACGCTATCGTGCAGCTAGATCTGCTGCTGCTGATTCTACATCAGCCACCACAGCCCGTGACCTTCTACCTACAAAGATGGCAGCGGCACTTTGGGAACGCCTTATGAAGTACAAGGCGTCTTTGCTGAACTTTCCTCAGATGGAGACATGCGAGCTTGTTATTGTGGATCGTTCAATTGACCCGGTACTTGATAACGTTTTTCTGTGGCCTTTCCGCATAGTATTTCCAAAAAATTTGTTGGATCTGCCAAAATTCCGCTGCACAGCAAGACCACTGTGGATCATCTGTCGAGCTGGAAAGCATAACTTGTCTTGCAGTTATTAAACTGTTTCATTCATTCCTGGCCTTGAGACTTGAAAGTTCTCCAGACCTGCTGTGGGACTTGATGGAAGATGTCTTATTCTCTTGAGATCCGAGGAGTTATACTGGAAGCTGGGTAACTAGATTATAGTTGTAGTAGGCACGAGGGGCATCAAGTCGAAGTTTTAACATATAGTTATACAAGCATCAACTCGAAGAGTGTGGAAGGGTGCAGGTGGCACCAGTCATACATGAGTGGACATATGATGCCATGTGCCATGATCTCTTGGATCTGGATGGCAACAAGTTCTTATATGAGGTAATGTGCCTATGGGCCCACTGGCTCCTTTCCATCTTCCATCTTACCAACTGTGTTTTGGGTCGCAAAATTTGATGTTCCAATAAATTGTACACTGTGGACCCTATGTATGCTGGTCAAAAACTGTACACTACACTAGATGCTTGTCTATGTTGAGTTAAAGAGCATCACTGATGATTGGAGCCTTTGCATTGTGCTGCAATGCAAAGTTGGTTTGTTCCTTAGACTATTTTAGAATGAATCAATGTGCAGATGACCAACTCATCAGGCAAGAAGGATTGCAAGGAAGTTCTGCTGGAGGAGCATGATCCCATCTGGGTGGAACTACGGGACCTCTTCATTGCTGATGTATGTAATCTGTGCTTTACTCTGGCTGGTTAGTTCTTACTTGTCCAACTGTTCTGGCAAGTCTGATCATGTGCTGTGCTACTCATGGAGCAGGCAAACGTGCTATTAACCAACAAGATGCAACAATTTGCCTCCAAGAATAAGGCTGCTCAAATTAAACTGGGTTCAAGGTACGGTGACATGTTCTGGCCCAATCTAGTTGGTCTCAAGTGAAGTCTTGAAAGATAGACGATTGCTCCCTGTTGTAGGGAATGGAAGCTGGGTGGTAAAAGTGACGGATTACAAAAGAATATAGCTGCTCTGCCAGGCTGCTTGCTGTTATGCATAATTGATATCCCTTCACTGCTTCACCTGAGGGAGTGTGCTTTTTCCAGCTGGCTGAGTTTCAAGACAGCACACTTATTGCAACCTGCTGTGTCTTCAGCGGGTATAGATGTCATCTTCTGTGAGCACTTGGCTGCACCATCCTGGGATCTATTGTCTGTCGTAGTCTCTTGCCTCCACTTTGAAGAAAACTGCAAACAGCTGTACATTTCAAGATGGAGTGTGCTGAAGAGTTCCGTGAACAACTATATACTTGTGGTGTTCATTTCTCTGATGCTTTTGGATGTGACATATCACCATTCCTAAAATTGAAGGTGCATGATATCTGTTAATTTGGACAGGGAGGGGCAAGAGTTGTCAACCAGAGACATGCAGAAAATGGTGCAGGCGCTCCCACAATATCGAGATCAGCTTGATAAGCTCAGCCTTCATATCCATGTAATCATTCATGTGTGCTATATGCTTGTTGTAGATTTGTTTTTGGTGATTCGCACTGGTAAAGCTAGACTAAGCTGTGCCGAGTGTCTTGTAGTAGAGTCTGGCACCTCCTTGGGAGAGCATGTTGGAAGTTGTTGGCCTGACATCCAAGCACGATCTAGAATCCAAGTAAACAACCAATTGACGACTTGGTTGCTGCCGGTTCAGCTTGACCATCTTAAAAGGGGAATTGAAACGCATTAGTTTGAGCATGGTACTGCATAGGAAAGTTGAGGGAATACTCAACTGGTTCTTGGTGCAAAACAATTGTGACTGGCTTGTGTCATGTGGTCCAGCCCTGGGTAGTAGTGACTTTGAAAGGAGCAGATAATCCTCTTGACCTGGTGATGTGTGGTGTTGTTATACCCTTTTTGTTATGATGTTATCTGGGAAGACTCAGTGTTTGTATTCTTTTCCCCTAATCACTATGCTAGTGCTCCTCATCTTAGTGCTGTGGGAAATGCAAAAGTAAGAACAGCTTATGCTGTTGACGGTTTACCAATAGGAAAGTTCTTCTCTGTTACTTGGCCTTTAGTGGAGTAGAACTTGAGTTTGTATCCCAGAGAAACTGTCTCACCAGCAATGGCTGGCTGTTTTGTCTTCTGTTTGTGAATGTAGCATAAATGTGACCCTGTTTGTGTTGTGCCAATCGTATTCATTTGCTTGCATTGTGTTGTCTAGGTTGATCACCTGTGAGTCTTCATTGGTTGCAGATTGCGACAGTGTTAAATGCCAAGATCAAGGAAGATGGGCTGAGTGATATCGGCAATCTGGAGCAGGATTTTGTTTATGGAGATGCAACAATGAAGGAGCTTATCGGCATACTAAACTCTAACCAGGTGCAAGCTCTACCTGGTTTCAGCTTTCATTTTGATGTTAGAGTGTGTCGCATTTGTCCACCTCTGGGCTTCCCGCTTTGGTATATTTTTCTATCTCAACGGATTGGTCACATGTTTTGCTCTGTAGGTCTAGTTTATTTACTAACTTGAAGTTGAGTGCGGTCACAGGAGATGAGTTCTGAAAACAAGTTGCGGCTTTTGATGATCTATGCTGCTACCCATCCTGAAAAGTTGGATGCAAATAAGCGTCTCCAGTGGATGCAGGTCTCACCATTAGCTCATGCCAACTTTCCTGTTTGGTGAACTAATATATATCTCTTCCATGATGTGCAATGGGGATGCTTTTTTAGCAAGCTGTGTTTGTAATTGAGCTAGAGTTCTTGACCATGCATGAGGGATCATGGCCGGGCCAGTGAAAATGAGTGTCATGATTGGCATGATTTTTTTTTGTCATCCTGGCATTAGATCAGGGGTTCACTAGATAAGATGCTGAGTTCTAACTTCTGGTGCTATAGCGTTGCATTGAGCAACTCTGATGCTATGCTGACATTGTGCAGTTGGCACGATTAAGTGCCGAGGACATGAACGGTATTAACAACTTAGAATACCTTGGAGTTCAAGTGTCCAAGAAGCATTCCGGAGTGGGGTTTTCGCTTAAATTTGGCACGCGGAAGGTAGTGTTGCACGCAATATCCTATCCTGACCAGAGAATGTTGTGTTGCAGCTGCAGCTGGGCTAACTTTAGGATTGATCCTGCAGTTGTAGCTTGTACTTGCTCTGAATGTCATAAAATCTGAGTTAGGAAGCCACGTACCACCACTTGAATCCATGCAGGCATCCTCTTTGGGTTGGCTTGAAATGGCTGTATTGGCATGCAAGTCATCGGAGCTGTCAGAAGTCTCCTGGAAAGTGTCTCAAAACTTTCAGTGCACATAAGCCAAATCTTGAGCTATTTGTCGCAATTCCAGAGTGCAAATATCGTAATTAAAAGAATGTAGTGGGGATGTGTCACAGTTGGAAACCTTGATGCATATGACTTGGAGGGTATGGGTCCCTGAAGTATTTGGGTCAGCTTGGGCACCAATCAATCTAATCAGTAATGAATGTGCTAAAATATATGAGTTTTGCTTGTCGGTCAGAGTTTCCTGAAGGCTCATGATCCTTAACCTACCTTTTGTACCCTTCTCCTTTCAGGAAAATGACAACCATGAATAATGCTGAGCCCTTGATTCCTTTTTGGTACCTTCACAAGCTGGAAGGACATGTAAATCTGATTATTTTGAGGTGGAAGTTTGTGACTATGACAACAAATGTGAACTGACAAAAGGTGGTTCTGTGCAGAACAAACGACCACTTAGAAAGGAAAGAAACCAAAATCAAGAAAGTTGGATGTTATCGCGTTTCTCTCCGTTAATTCATGTACCCATTTCTATCCATTTCAGGTTTCCTGTTTGTTGGTACCCTATGTTGGGATGCCTCATCGTAGTGTTTCTGTTCCTAAATCTGCCGTATGTCACGGCTCAAGATGAGTCTTAGCCAGATTTGCCATTGCAATTGCTTTTGACCATGGAGTGAGTTATCTCTCACACATGGTTTCCTCCACATCCGCACGTTTCAAAATGTGATGTGCTTTTTGAGGCTATAATCGCTTAAGGAGACAAGGTAAGGGAATCGTGTTTTTTCTTAAAATTAAACAAGGCTGTACTAAATGTGTGAACGCTGTGGATGGAGGATGCAGGATCTGGTGGAAGATTTGGACAAGGGACAGCTGTCCAGGGAAGATTACCCCTATCTGAAAGAACCATCAGGTGGAGCAAGAGACACATCCTCTTCGTCTCATTCTGTGCGCCCTCCAACAGCCCCCTCTTCTACACCGGTGCAATCCAGACGGACTACTGCCAGGGGTCCAGGTACTACCTGGGCCTCCAAGTCCCGAGCAGCCTCTGATGATGGGTTTTCAAGGTTTTACTCTTCTCCATCCCAGGGCTCTCTCTCTCTCCCTCTCTCTCTTTCTCTACTGGCATAAACTCAGGGCAGGAAGCCTACCTTTGAACAGCAAACAGAAGCAGAGAGGAAAGGGAGAGTGCAATTGCCCGTTGTGTGGGCAATCTGAAGACAGTATTCATTTTCTGATACACTGTCCGGGGTTCTCTCACCAAAGAGACGCTCTCTTCAAATCTATCAAGGGAATTGTGCCTGTACCCCTGTTTACCAACTTTGAAAGTCTGGAGGCTGAGCCAAAAGCCCAGGCCCTCCTGAGGCCTAGTTTTTGGGCAAATCACACACAGCAGATTGATGCTTGTGTGAAGGGATTTCTTGAGGATATCTGGAAAACCCGGATTAATTCTATATATGAAGGTAAGTCTTACTACCAACGTCAGCCCGTGACAGAGGTAGGTTCTGTCCCTTTTGTTCCCGCTCAAACTGGGCGCGGGGTCAATGGCCACAAGGCTACGGCAAACAACGTCTTATGAGTACGATCTTTCTCTACTGGCATAGACCAAGGTGTAGCTCAAGGATGCACCCTCTCCGCTTTGCTCTTCAATGTTCTCATCAATCAACTCCTCGAGGATGTGGAAAGTGAGGGATTTGGGTTAAGGGTGGGTGATGCCACCATACCAGCCCTTATGTTTGCGGATGACTTCGCAGGCATAGGGGAGACTCCTTCCAATCTCCAGAAGTTGATTGATTGCACAAAGAGATACTTTGACCTTTTTGGGGCTAGAGGCTAACAACAGTAAATGCACAGTGGTGGCATTCAACGACCGAGGGGAGGGAGGAGGTGATCTCAAGTGGCAGTGGGCAAGCCAACAGATTCCAGTCCTCCTTTCCTACACATACCTTGGCGTTGAGTTTTCCTCCAACTGTAATTTTTGATGCACATATTCAAAAAGTCGTTCAATCTGGCAAGCGCAAAGCACTGGGTCTCACTAAATTTCTCCACTGCAGAGGGATCAACTCTGAAGTTAAAAAAATCATGCTTTGCCGTGTTATTAGGCCTGCCTTGGAGTACGCATCTGCAGTATGGGTTGATAACTCCAACCAGGCTAAGTCTCTAGAATCCATTCAAGTGGAGGTGCTTAAGGAGTGCATGTCAGCAGGCTCTAAACAGCCAATGTGGCTGTTCGTGGTGAGTTTGGCATCCCTTCCTTAAGCTCCCAACGAGATGAATTCAAGGTCAGATGGTGGGGTCAGCTGCAACATGTCTAATATCAGATATCCTAAGCTAATCAACTCTATATCTTGGAAGCAGGATCGCCCTGTCCAACAGGCTAAGTCCTGGCGGAAGAGAGTAGAAGAGATTCTCAAGGATCTGAATGTAAGCCAACAAGTCTGTACCCTGCTGGATGAATCTGACTGTAATGTCCAAAGCTATGTCTGTTCCCAGGAAATTGTCTGATGAAAATGAAGTTAGGCAGAAAACTTCCCTGAACTTGTTTCCAGTCTGTGACATGGGAGAGGCCATCATGGATGACCTCAAGGGTTTACCCACCCTCGGCACTAGACTGAAATTTAAACTCAGGGCGGGAAGCCCACCTTTGAACAGATGCAGAGAGGAAAAAGGGACTGCAATTGCCCGTTGTGTGGGCAACCTGAAGACGATATTCATTTTCTGATTCATTGTCCTGGGTACTCTCACGAGAGACGCCTCCTCAAATCCATCAAGGGAATTGTGCCTGAACGTCTGTTCACCAACTTTGAAAGTCTCGAGGCTGAGCCAAAAGCCCAGATGCAGAGAGGAAAGGGAGGTTGTCAATAACGAATGTCGGGCAGCCTGAAGACAATATCCATTTTCTCATGCAATGTGCGGGGTAGTCTCATCAGAGAGCGACCCATTTCATGACCATCAAGAACATAGTCCCTGCTTCTCTCTGTTCACCAACTTTCATAATCTTGAGGCTGAGCCTAAAGCCCTGGCCCTGTTGGGGTCTAACTGCTGGGCAGCTCACATGCATCAGATTGATGCTCGTGTGAAGGGATTTCTAGGGGAAATCTGGAAAGCCCGAACAAATTGCTTATATCACAGTAAGTCCCACTACTGAGTAATCTCCTCACAATGGTAGTATCTGCTCCCTTTTGTCCCGCCCAAACTGGGTGCGGGGTCTATGGCCACAAGGCTATGGCAAACGTCTTTATGTGTACATTCTCTCTCTCTAAGTGTGGACATCATGCAAAGGGAATTTTGTGAATAGGCACTTCTTCCAACGATGTTGGTGTCTTTGATATGGTCTTCAGGAGGTCAAGGTGTTCTCTTTTTCTTTCTTTCTGTCATCCGAGAGTAAGTAATTTTACTAACTCTGTTAAGTAGTACATGTGGTGTTAGTGCGTGACTGCTGGGTGATATCACCAATCTGTTTCATCTCTTAACACGGGTGTGTTTTTCACCTGGCAGCGACTCATCTCTAAGAAGGGTTGTTAGTGATCCGAAAGTAAATGGGAAGCGCATATTTGTTTTCATTATCGGTGGCATGACACGTTCTGAGGTGAGTCACTTCTAGATTTGTCATAGGAAAGTACAAAGTGTATTTTGAACTAGGCAATCATCCCTTCATGATTGAGTTTTGGAGTTGGAGCAAGACGAAATAAGCAGCACTGGAGTACACCATCCAGAAGTAGATGTCTGACATTTCGTGGTGGGCTTGGATGGGCTGGTAGTTACGGGCAGCACATAGGCTGACTGGGCAACTGAGACGAGAAGTAGTACTGGGTTCCACTAATCTGGACGATCCCCATCAGTTTATTCAGGTATACCTCATGCTCAACTCATTTTTATCTTAGTGTCTGCAATGCAGTTACTTGCAGTCAGTTACTCCTGGTGCAGTGGCTCACACTAGTTGACACCTTATGATACACCTCTGACCTCTGACCAAATGCCATGGATGGTGCACTGTGCAGAAACTGAAGGCTCTGAGCAAATTAGATGAGATTTAATTTTAGTATCTTCAAGTTTTCCTGCTTGAAAGCAAAGAAAGCCTGACCTGCAGAGTGAAGGTGTGCATGGCTGGCCTGGAGAATGGATGAGCCACTGGATTCCTGTCATCTTCTGTGGATCAGCATGCACTTGACATTTTCCGTTAGATGGGCTTAGTGCATTTTCTGAAAGGTTTGTGACAATTCAGGCATTCCTAATAAAAGGCTGAGCAAGGATGACCAGGTTCACAGGTCGACTGTCTAAAGAGTGTTGTAAGACAAGTTGTACACATGCCAGTATGTATAGTATAGTGGAGCAGTGGAGCTCCAGTGTAACTTGGGCAATCTTGACTTTTATTCCCTTTGCAGCTGCTTCCTGTGTATCACCAAACCAAGATGTCTGTCGTATTCTATGAACTTATGTCTTTTTCCTGGATGTCAAAAAGGCTTATGACACAGTGTGGAGAGATGGCCTATGGGATCAAGGGAAAGATGTGGAGAGTTGTCCACAACTTGTATGCTCACACCAAAAGCTGTGTCACTGTTAACGGACAGAAGTCCAACTTCTTTGACATAGACCAAGGTGTAGCTCAAGGATGTACTCTCTCCCCTCTGCTCTTCAATGTTTTCATCAATCAACTCCTCGAGGATGTGGAAAGTGAGGGATTTGGGTTAAGGGTGGGTGATACCACCATACCAGCCCTTATGTTTGCGGATGACTTCACAGGCATAGGGGAGACTCCAACCAATCTCCAGGAGTTGATTGATTGCGCGAAGAGATACTTTGATCTTTGGGGGCTAGAGGCTAATGTCAGCAAATGTGCAGTGGTAGCATTCAACGACAGAGGAGAGGGAGGAAGTGATCTTAAGTGGCAGTGGGGTAGCCAAGAGATCCCGGTCCTCCCTTCCTACACTTACCTGGGCATTGAGTTCTCCTCCAATTGTAATTGGGATGCACATATCCGGAAAGTTGTTCAAACTGGCAAGGGCAAAGCTCTGGGGCTCACTAAATTTTTCCACTGCAGAGGGGTCAACTCTGAGGTTAAGAAAACCATGCTTTGTCGCGATATTAGACCTGCCTTGGAGTACGGATCTGCTATATGGGTTAATAACTCCAACCAGGCTAAGTCTCTAGAATCCATTCAAGTGGGGGTGCTTAAGCAGTGTATGTCAGCATGCTCCAAAACAGCCAATGTGGCTGTTCGGGGTGAGTTTGGCATTCCGTCCTTACGCTCCCGACGAGATGAATTCAAGGTCAGATGGTGGGGTCAGCTGCAACATATGCCCAACACCAGATTTCCTAAATTTATCGACTCTATATCTTGGAAACAGGACCGCCCTGTCAAACAGGCTAAGTCCTGGCAGAAGAGAGTAGAAGAGATCCTCAAGGACCTAGACCTGGATCCGCAAGTCTTGACCCTGCTGGATAAATCTGACTTGGAGGCCGTAGTGTCCTCAGCCATGTCTGTTGCCATGAGATTGTATGATGAAAATAAAGTTAGGCAGAAAACTTCCCTGAACTTGTTCCAGTCTGTGACATGGGGGAGGACATCTTGGATGACCTCAAGGGTCTACCCACTCTCGGCACTAGACTGAAATTTAAACTCAGGGCAGGAAGCCTACCTTTGAACAGCAAACAGAAGCAGAGAGGAAAGGGAGAGTGCAATTGCCCGTTGTGTGGGCAATCTGAAGACAGTATTCATTTTCTGATACACTATCCGGAGTTCTCTCACCAAAGAGAGGCTCTCTTCAAATCTATTAAGGGAATTGTGACTGTACCCTTGTTTACCAACTTTGAAAGTCTGGAGGCTGAGCCAAAAGCCCAGGCCCTCCTGAGGCCTAGTTTTTGGGCAAATCACACACAGCGGATTGATGCTTGTGTGAAGGGATTTCTAGAGGATATCTGGAAAACCCGGATTAATTCTTTATATGGAGGTAAGTCTTACTACCAACGTCAGCCCGTGACAGAGGTAGGTTCTGTCCCTTTTGTTCCCGCTCAAACTGGGCGCGGGGTCAATGGCCACAAGGCTACGGCAAACAACGTCTTATGAGTACAATCTATGAAATTGAGTGGTGGGTTAACCCCTAAACGGCCGCCAGGCCCGAAATGGGCCGTTTATATTTTTCTAGGACGGTAGAGTATGTGCTCCACCGAACAAGCCACGGTAGTAAGCCATGAAGTGAACAGGAGAAACAATCCCCACAAGTAGGTACTAGTGCTAGATTTCGACGGGGAAAACAGTGGGTGAGGTACTTGTTATGGGGGTTAAAATCCAAAAAATCGCATGAAAGCATCAATGGTGGAATATCAGCCTGTTCCCGAGCTCGGACTGGAGTTAGTTAGAATGGGATGGGTCAGAGATTTTGCATCCTCAAACCATGTGCAGTCTACAAGAGAGGACATCTTTACCTTGCCTATCCAGCTCACTTCTTCCCAATCAGAGATTTCTCTACATAGAATGTATTCATGAATGAGACGTTTTGAGGTAGCCTTGTGGCCATAGACCCCGCGCCTAGTTTAGGCGGAATAAGAGGAAAGATCTCTCCTAATATAGATATCCAAGAAGCTACCTCTCTTCTCTAGAATTGTGTACCTGGAAAATTCCCCATTCTTCCGTCGCACATCTAATCTCCTCCAGGACTGAGGCACGCCCATCACCTTATAGCTCTATCACAGGTATGGACTAGTGTTGAGCGGTTATTTTCATAACCGGCGGTTCCGGTTGCTTCAAATTTTAGAAAACTATTAACCTGCGGTTGCGGTTATTAAAATTTTTATGGCTAGATATAACCTGCCGGTTACGGTTACTTGCAAAAACCTCAAATACCGGCGGTTTTCATCAAATAACCACGGGTATTGGGCGGTTCTTTAAGAGGTTTTTGCTTGGTTATTTGAATGCGTGACCTCCGCCGGTTCCTAACTGAACCGGTTACTTCATTTTTTCATCTCTGCCGGTCATATATACATATAACCGGATAGGTAACTGCCGGGTATTAGAGAGAAATTCAAATAACCGCCCAACACTGGTATGGACTGGTGACCCGCACTGATGAAGCTTTCCCCAAGCGACTCCTTTTGTACTAGAGAACGGGCCACGTTGACCGATTTTGCCCTGAAAGTGGCCTTTGGGCGAGCCCTATGGCCGCGCACAGGACAGAGTCGGCCGACGCGGCCCGTTCACTGGCGTTAAAAGCAAGTGTGGCGGATTCTCGCCGCTACGTGGCGCAATATGATTGAGGTTCGATTATCCCATATCGATTGCCCAGATTCAGAGCCCCGGAGAGGATATAAACGGGGCGAGCCTCAGGGGAAGGCGGGGGTGGTTGATGGCTGATGACATGGGCCTCGGTGGTAGGTCTGCCGTCCTCTGTGCGTAATCGGCCATCCCTGCCGATTCTGCCCTGGGTTGCTGATTCGGCCTTGAGAATTAGGCCGAAAAAGTGGCAGAATCCGCCACACCTGCTTTTAACGAAGATGGAGGGAACCTCCTTCATCCCCGACAGTTCCTTCACTGAACCATATACTCGAGCAATATCCGGTAGGACAGCAGCTAACGCCATTCTTCATTAAGAAAGAACTCAACTTAAGCAAACCAACTAGCGATTGTGCGATGCCTCTAAGCTCGGTACAAAAGATGGAAAACTTGTAAGTTCAACACGGAGCTCTTGGGTCTAGACCAGTGTTGGGCGGTTACCCGCCGGGATCTAGGTTAACTGCCGGTTCAGGTTCAGGTTAACCGGAACCGGGCCCATTCCTACAGAACCTGACCCGGAACCAGAACCTGCCAATGGGGATCGGCGCAGAACCGAACCGGCGGTTCCTGCTGGGTGTGAGAACCGGAGAACCGGGGCGCAAGGGGATAAAAACAGGTTCAGGTTCTTGACCCCTTGGTGGGGCTGGTGGCCCAGGTCAAACTTATTTAATGCTCTCAAGCTCCTGAGATCCTGGGTTCAATGCTTGAAGGCCATGAGATTCTATGTTCAATGCTTCAGCGCCATGAGATCTTGGGTTCAATCTCAAGCTCCATGATATCCTGGCTAAGTTCATTAATAAAATGTTTGAAGATGCCAATACTTGCCAGGTAGCTGAATAGTACTTTCAACCCATAAAATTTTACCCATTTTCTTCTACCAGTTTATTTAGAGTATTTTTGTTTGTTTTTTTGTTAGTGAAAACTAACAAAATCGTTGGATTTTAGTTCAAATATGTGAATACACTGCTATTTAATCTACCGGACTGATAAAATATTTTAAATCTAATTAAATTAAACAAATATATTTTAAAAATAGAACCGGAACCTAACCGGAACCGATGGTTTTTATCAGCAACTAACCGGGAACCGGAACCGGCTCAATACAAAAAAACCGGAACCGGATCCGGAACCGTCTCTTGAAATAATTGTGGAACCGGAACCGAAGGTTCTTTCACAAATGCAAGAACCGCCCAACACTGGTCTAGACCAGTGTTGTCCGGACATTATTATGTCTTACTGTCCCTTTGGGTCCGGGTATCATCTCTATTTTCAAAATTTTATGTACTCTCCGGATAAAGGTATATCGGCGCTTGGGGAATTTTGAGCAAGAGGTATGACTCTTGGGAATCTCAAGGGTTAGTACTTTATTGGCAATTCCTTATAATGCAACACATGTCGATTTATTCGGTTTCCTGTACTGATGCCGCAGCATTTATTCAGTGTGTGTCTGATCGTCGGTGAAAAGCATCTGCGAACACTTCCCACCTTCGCCTCGATATGGTCGTCTGATGCTTGGTTGGAAGCCATCATTTGTGGAGATGACGAATGCTGATGATACTCTGGGATCATTCTAGTCAACACTTACTTTAACTCATTCGATTAAGAAGCTGTTCAAGTGAATTTTAGTTCCAAGGAACTCTAGATCCAATATCAGAATAACACATAAGCATTTGACATTCTCTCAGCGTTCAATGTATAACGCTACTTGGAGATCGATTCCCTGGAAGTTGAATTCGAACACGAAACAATCCTACGGAACAAGGAAGAAGATTTACATCCAAGTTTACGTCTATGTTTCCAAACAAGTATTCAATGCCTTAAGGCACTGAAACCAACAGCAGCTATCTCCGTTGGTTGGGCAACCACTTTTCCGTCACCCCTCATTTTCATACAGCATATGCCTTTTGTAGAACACTTCAATTCCAAGTATAGTAAACTTGTTGTTTATTTTCCTGGGGAATAGGGTCTTTGATGATCATTGTGTGGATATTCAGGAACTTAGACTCGTAGCTATATCAACGTCACATGGTAAGGCAGATTAGCATCCCGTAACCTAGGAGAGGCTTCCCATGGGTCGTATATATAGTCATATTTCACATGTTATCGGAGTCCCCTGCACCTTTGTCAACCTCCACCCCCTGCTGCCAAACTTTCCTTTGGGACAAGTGGTTCACTGTATCAAAGTCCACTTGGTGAGATGGAGCTCGCGACATATGTGTCTGTCCTTAGCCTACTTTTGATTCAACTTCAAACCAAAATAGAATTTTATCTATTGTTTGTTACTTCGCCCTACTCTCTTTAACTCTCTCAAATCTCCCAAATGTCACTCCCCACCAAAACAGAGGCTGCACCTTGGTCTCTAGGCCTCCTGCAACTTTAGTAAATCTCTTTGTCACTGGTCCGTTTATGTTACCAGCGTTGCAACCTCAGACCTTACACTGAGTTTCCATTCCAGAAAGCTAAAACCCAACTTATAACAATTTCAAAGGCACAAACAATGATTCACCCTGCTGGGGTGAAATGTGGTATTCCTTCAAGCACTTGAGGACAAGCCTCTAAAGGGAAAGAAAAGATATGATCAGCTTGCACATATGCATGTCAAGTTTGCAATGAGTTCTTGGGGGTCCGACCCCATTTTTGTTTTGCCGTACGGCCTTATGTTGAGGTTATTTTTTCCCCAACTTCTCTTCATATGAGCTCCAGGGCCTCGGTCCCCTTTTTATTTTATAAAAGAAGAAGAAGAAAAAACAAAAAGAACTGAGTTGAAGATTTCTACCTTCATGTCAGTTTAACCAGGACCTACTATCAGGTTCAATAAGAAACATTGTTGGTACTGCAGGTCAAAGGAGCTGGTTGGAATTGTGTCCTCTCTTCAATAGGAATGTATGTTAGATAGATGAAATTCATAGACAAATATTTAAAAATGGAAAGCGGGGAGCTGGCCTTGTAATTCATAGTAGATTGCGTCTTGGATTGTGAAAGCACAATCCGTCACTCGCTTTCCACACACTCTATGAACATCAACAACAGGTGTCTGTGCTATGTATCTCCCAGTGATTGCTCAACCTAAAGCCACCATCATATATGCATCTGCCAGTCTTACCAAGTGAGTCTTAGAAAAGATAAAGATAAGGTTTCTTTAACGTCCAGTGAATTTACAGAGCCTACTGCTCATCACACAGGCCATCGAGGGCCAAAGTTGAAGGATTGAACCCAGGATCACCTAGGTTGTGCACAGGCAAGGCACAAAGACCCAACCACTGAAGTGAGGAAAATGTGTGGCTTTGGGAATATCCCTAATTGTCTCCCGTTACCTAAATGGCCTACCCTCGGCACTATGTCCCAGACACTATCAGGGATAAAACTGGCCGGGCTGCCACGTCCTCCGGCCCACCTGAGTGCCCAGCCCAGCCCTCGCACTTTCACCGTTGACTCCCCGCTCCTCAGCGCCACGCAGGCGCATGGGCCCACCTTGCCTTCAGCTCCCACGCTCATTGCTTGAAACCCCTCCACGCTCAAGGATGGCGGGTATCGTATCATCATCCCTTCCTCGCGCTGCAAAGACATTTTCGGGCAGTCCGGGCAGGTCCGACGAAAATTGACGACGACGAAACGTGACGACGAAACGTGGCGACGATGATGAGGCACTATGGCACCAATATATGTTCTACACTAAACTAGCTTCTGACCTTCAGTCGTTGCTAGAATTTTGTTTAATGATGCTGATGCTTCATACTTCAGTTTTCAGTTTTACAGACTTCAGTTTTCAGTTTACAGCAAGATTTTCAGCGAGTCCTTCACACATCTCAGTTAATTTTTAACTACCATTGATTTCAGTTTTACAAACTTCAATTTTCAATTTTGTAGACCGCAGTTTTCAGTTTCCAGCAAAATTTTCAGCCAATCTTTCAGACTTCATTTTTTAACTACCATTGATTTCAATTTTACAAACTTCAGTTTTCAGTTTACAACAAGATTTTCAACCAGTCCTTCAAACATCGGGGGGTGATAGCGTGTGAGCCTAGCCACGCGAGCCCAGGAGCCTGTGAGCCCAGTCCACGTGGCACGAGAATGGGGGAAGATGCAGGGTGTATTTCCGCGGATGAGCACCCATTACCGCAGAAACACGACAAACACGGTAAATCGGCAAACCCTAACCCCTAACCCCTAACCCTTAGCGAACTGCCATGTTCGTGAAGGGAAACAGGCTGGGAATTAAGATGACGTCATTACCGCGGAAACACGACAAACACGGTAAATCGGCAAACCCTAACCCCTAACCCTTAGCGAACTGCCAGGAAACAGGCTGGGAATTAAGATGACGTCATTACCGCGGAAACACGGCAAACCGGGGAAACGCTGCGAATCGTAACTCCAAACCCTAACCCTAACCCTAACCCTTAGCGAACTGCCATATTCGTGGAGGGAAATAGGGTTGGGAATTAAGGGGCGTCAGACACATGAGAATTCAAAAATAAATTGAAAAAAAGTAAGTTGTTTTTTTTTTCCCTCCCCCTGCATTTGAATAGATGTCGTCGATGATCATCGTGAAATCATGATCATGAAGCAATTGAGTGCGTTGACGCACTTAGTCCTCCGCGGCGGGGGGGGTGGTGGGAAATATATATATATATTGTTTTCCCCCCCCCCCACGCGGACAACTGAGTACGTCAACACACTCAATTTCTTCATGATCGACGGTGTTGTGCGGGTCCGGATTTTCACCTTGGGTACCCGGCGGGTAAAAAAAAAAAAAAAACAAACTTTTTTTTTCTTGTTTCTCCCCCCTCCCCCGCGCAGAACTGAGTGCGTCAACGCACTCAATTTCTTCATGATCATGATTTCAGGATGATCATCGACGACATCGATGACAGTGTTGTGCGGGTCCGGATTTTCACCCCGGGTACCCGGCGGGTTGGGGAAGGGGGGAAGGGGGAAAAAAAAAAAAAAAAAAAAAAAAAACTTGTTTTTTTTTCGGTTCCCACCCCCGCGGAGAACTAAGTGCGTCAACACACTCAATTTCTTCAGGATCATGTTTTCAGGATGATCATCGACGACAGTGTTGTGCGGGTCTGGATTTTCACCTTGGGTACCCGACGAGTTAGGATCAACGTTTTCTTTATTGGCAATTTTTCGCCATTTGGCCGCTTGAAAATCCCCTTGGCGAATGAAACAAAGGGAAAAAAATGTCCAAATAAGGCAGTTTTCGCCAAAAATTGGGGGTGTCAAAAAGGTCCTCGCCTGTGGACCCACGGGGGCATGGCGGGCCCCATACAGGATGATTTGACGGGCCGAGGAGTGGGTTGAGGATTGTGGGGCCTCCTCTGTTTCCATCCCAAAGAGATGCTCGTCGCCGGCCTTGCGAGAACTATACACCTCATTTGCACCAATTAGCCTATGGTTTTCATATAGAATAGAAAGAGTTCCATTCGTCCTATGGTTTTTAACTATTTCTGTACTTCACCTTCTATTGTTCATCAACATCCATTTGATTCGCAAAATATGGCAAGGGTGGAAATACATATAGCCTACCAATTCGAGGAAAATTACCTAGAGTGGGCAACTTGCACTAGCCTACACCCAATATATATAGCCACTCCTACTCCTTTTCAAAATCCCTAAAAAAAACCCTGGTTAGGGTCCGGGTTACCTATCCGGCCATCACCAAAAATTCGGACCCTAAAAATGAACCCGGAACCGGACCCGGACCCGCCATCTAGGTCCAGAACCCGTTAAAGCCGCTACTCGCGGACCAAAGTTGGTATAGCCATCTTCCCTAGTTCACTAGTTGACTTTCTAGAGAGTTCTACTATTGTCGGTGGGTTGAAAAGCAACTCACTAGTGGGTGTGGCTGCTGTAGGAGTATACTTATAAGAACAGTGACTAGAGAAGATTAGGGCTTGGTAAGAGTGGGGCCATGTGGGATCGCGGCTTGGGGCTCGTCTTCAAGATGGAGCGCTTTGGACTGGTGAAGGGTGGGACCAATTGCGTGAAGTGTTTGGGGGTGGGAGTGTTTGGGGTTGACGAAGTAGGGCTGGGGGAATTGGGTCGATCGTTATGGTTCTAAAGGGGACTCAATACTGCCGTGTTTGCTGTATATTACCGTGTTTGCCGTGTTCACCTCTTCTTCCAAAATATATGTTTCCACGGTAATATGACCCCCTCTAAACCTTGTCCTCGGTTATAGGACTTGCTTCTCCCTCCTCTAAACCCTGGGCTCACGCTTAGAGGGCAAAGCATGAGCCGAGCTCCTTGGCTCACGCGGCTAGGCTCACGCCGTAGCTACGCTCTTCAAACATCCCAGTTAATTTTTTTAACTACCATTGATTTCAATTTTCAATTTTACAGACTGCAGTTTTCAGTTTACAGCAAGATTTTCAGTCAGTCCTTCAGACATCTCAGTTAAGTTTTTTAACTATCGTTGATTTTAGTTTTACAGACTTCAATTTTTGGTTTGACATACCTCAGTTTTCAGTACAGCAAGATTTTCAGCCAATCCTTCAGACATCTCATTTAATTTTTGTAACTACGAATGATTTCAGGTTTACACACTTCAGTTTTCAGTTTTGCAGCCTTCAATTTTTAGTTTTATAGACCTATGTTTTCAGTTTACAGCAAGAGTTTTAGCTAGTCCTTCAGACATCTCAGTTAATTTTTTTAAACTACCATTGATTTCAGTTTTATAGACTTCAATTTTCAGTTTGAAAACTCCAGATTTTTAGTTTCCACCTAACCAACAATGTATATCAGGAGTTATAGGGCTCTCATTTTAGATTAATTGGGTCTTTAAGGCTCACGTTTGCGCTAGGTAGCGCACGGACGCACGAACATCGGGTCGCCCCCGACTTCGCCCGTGACCACCCGGTGGGTCTGCTCGCGTCCAACGGTGGGTCGGGTCTGGGTCTGCTGGCGTCCAATGGCGGAATATAGGGTTTGCCGCCGCAGACCGCCCCGCCCCGGGGACTTCGAAACTTTTTCGGGGAAACTCGCCCGTAAAAATGATCATCAGTAATGCACTGCAACACTAGCCGGATTTGAACTCGTAACCTCATGGACCATCCGACGCCACCACACTATCCGGCTGTCTGTTGCTACACCATTTTTTTTTAATTGCTTATACTAGAAAAAGGGAGCTGTGAGCCCCAACATGGCCTAGGAGAAGGGTGGACCCAACCTGAGCAGACCCCTACACCACACCAGGGTTTGGGGCAGGAACGGAGGCGGCCCCACGTCCGTGCATGGGCCGCTGTTTGGCGCACACGTGAGCCTTAAAGACCCAATTATTCAACAATGAGAAGAGAATTATAGAGGCATATTGGAGAGATCACAAAACATATATATAAATATAAATAATATGGCCCACCTCCGAAAGGGGGTAGTAGCAGTAACACGAAGTGGCTCTTAGTTACACTGGCTTTGGCCGGAGTCTTCTCTCTCTAAATATAAATATAAATATATTGCTTTCAAATTATCAAACCATGTTGTTAAATATCGTCATTCAACAATATGATTATCGGAGACTGTTTATATATATTCAGTAATCTGATTGCTGTAATCTGAATTAGTAATCTGATTGCTTCAGATTTATCTATTTAGTTTAATTATTATTCAGTCCCCCTATTCAGTACCTTTAGTTCTATTATATTCCGTTCCGTTCAGGTATATCACTTTAGTTCTATTATATTCATTTTCTCACTTTTTTGTTTTTTTTAAGAACAGGGGACAGAGGCCCTGAAAAACATAAAAAAAGCAAAAAGACAGTACAGAGAGGAGGCAAAAATAACCTCCAGGAAGGCCTTAAAAGCTTAGCACATGGGAAACACCCAGAACCAAAAGGGAAGGGTGGGAGAAGTGGGATGGAATGGGATTGGATTTTATCAGAATGACTTCCACATTCAATTTTATCTTTTCCCATTTGTTTCTTGCATTTAATTCATTATCATCAGGACTGCCAGCACTACCATTTCAGTTTTGTGATTAGGGTGGAGCCATTACGCGACTAGCCGCTTGTCTTAAGACACATTCCTTCAAAATATACCCTGAATATGTATTGCTCATTTAGCACAAGAATAAAAATAGAATTTGAGTTTCATTCTTCAATATCAATTCTTAAACATGTTAAAAATAACCCTCAAGGCTCATAGTAATCTATGATTACTATAGCAATGTAACATGGATGTGTGGGAGGTGGCCTAATAATAATATATGACGCCTCCTTCAGAAGGAGTAAATTATGGTGTCACTTAACCCCGAAGGACACAACTTTGTGACACCAATCTGTGGATTGAACCCACAACCACTTTTGAACTTTGTGGCACCAATTTGCCACAAACCACTTTTGAGGTGGTATGTGGCCATTACCAGTCTAAGGTGGACTCCCCATGCTCCACCTTTTAAAACCAGGACCCAACCGGGTTCTGGACCTAGCAGGCGGGTCCAGCCCGGTTCCGGGTTTATTTTAGGAACCCGGGTCAGGGTCAGGGTTTTTCGGTGATAGCAGGGGTCCGGGTGCGGGTAACCCGCCGGGTACACGGGGTCAAAACCCGGACCCGCACCACACTGGTAGCTACTGACGTTTACATTTTCTATTGGGATTCAAGGGTCTGCAGGCAGAGACAGTGCTGAGCATGTGGCCAATGTGTACTTAGTATGTTTGCAAACATTTGCTGTGTGAACAATGTAGAATCTGTACAAATGTTGGTGTATTGGGAGTAGGCTATGCTGCTTCAGCAAGGAGCAAGTGCTTGCTGAGAAATAAGAAAAGCTGGGTAAATTCAGTCAACCAGGTTGACAGAGTGCTCACTACCTGAGGTCACTAGCTGGGGTCTCAGTCCCTACCACTGCTTTTGTGTTAGAGGAGTTGACAGCTTGACCTGCTTGACCTTCCTCAGACAGCTTGTACTTTGCGAGATCGCTCTTGGTTTGCATGGCAGTGTCATAGGAGGCGTGAAGCCCCAAAAACCCATAGTAAACCAGCATAGCTGCTGTCCACACGCCAAAACGGATGAAGGAATTTTTGTCAAGTGACCCAAGCAAGAAGATGTTGAGGGCCACAGAGAGAGATGGAATCCATGGCACCAGTGGCACACCCCAAATCTTAGGGGTGCGCACCTGTGGCACAAGCACCGCCATGCCCAAGGTGGCCAAAAACCAGATGGGAGCGCACACTGCATATACTACCCACTTATTAGGGCTCAGGCCCCAGCAAATTGCAATGCCCACAGATGAAGCCATTATCATGAATAGAAAGAGACAGAACAGACCGCTGCTTCGGACTGTAGTTGTCTCTGGCACATAGTATCGGCGCACCAGAATCCCCACCGCCACCAAGAGGAAGATGAAGAGACTGCTCAGAGAAAGCAGATTCCCCAGAATGGCGAGCTCCGTGAAAAATGCAATGACTGCACTTGCAATCACCATGACAGCGGTTGCTCGGATGGGTGTTTGCGTTCGCTCATCCACAATGCCAAACCATGGTGGAATGAGATGTGTTCTGGCAATGTGTGTGAGATACCTTGCCTGGCCCACTGCCGATACAAGAAGCACAGTCGTTATCCCCTTAAGAGCTCCCAGTGCTACCACATATTGGGCCCAATTCCATCCCACACTTTTGAAAGCTGCTGAGAATGGGGCAGAGGGGTCTATGTCAGGGGTCGCCACCATTAGGCAGAGAGTGAGTGCCATAAGAATATAGAGTATTGTGCATATAGTCATGGAACCCAGCAATCCAATAGGAATGTCTCTTCCTGGGTTCTTTGTTTCCTCAGCCATGGTGGAAACTGCGTCGAAGCCAAGGTAGGCAAAAAACAGCACCGAGGCTGCATTGAAAATGCCATGAACTCCGTATGGAGCAAATGGCTTGTAATTTGCAGCATTGGCATGGACCAGGCCAGCAATAATGATGAAGATAATGATAAACATGTTCGCAATTGTGGCAACATAGTTTATGATCGATGTGTATTTTGTACTCCAGATTGCCAATACACCTGTGATGAGCAGAACGGCCACAGCGATCAGATCAAGTTCATTATAGCCTGAAGTTAGGTTGGTATGAATGCGCAGTGGTCCTGTATGATTGATCAGACTACCAAAGTAGTTAGTCCAGCCCCTTGCAACGGCGGCCCCTCCAATGACGTACTCCAAAACAATATTTCCAGCTCCGATGAAGGCAATGAAGTCCCCTAGCTCCACCCTCAGATACGCAAAGGATCCCCCTGCAACAGTATCCCAGGACAGCAATTGTTAGCGTGAGCCACTATCGACCAAGTCTACACGAGTCTACACCAAGTCTATACGAGCAGACACTCGCCCAACACAACACAACACCCACCTTTGTCAACTCTTGTGCTATTTCAGAGGATCACGGAAGAGAGATCCCTTCTCATAGTCATTCATGCAGGTGGTCTCAACTGGCCCACTAAACACCACAACCGATCCTCTCAAATCTCTTCATGTGCTTCGCTCTCCAAGCACTTCACCATGGTCCACATAGAAAAAGACCAATTGCACCCCGCATTGTTCAAACGTGTGTGCAGTGGAGGTAGAAAATTTGCAACAACATATAGCGATTGACTAGCTCATGCTATTGTCTTGGTTATGAACTTGAGAGCTACAGTGATGTCGAAGGAATACCCGCACTCCTCTTTCTCTCTCACACTACGTACTTACCAGCAACTGGAATCTCCACTGCAAATTCGGTGTAGCAGAAGACAGAAAGCATGGCCGAAAACCCCGCAAGCGCATAGGAGATAATAATAGCAGGGCCCGCTACCCCGTTCGCTTCTTGGCCTGTTAGCACAAAGATACCAGCCCCAATCACGGCTCCGACGCCAAACCACATCAGATCCCACCACGTGAGATTGCGCTTCATCTCATGCGTGCTGCGAGCCTTCATCACATAAGTCTCATCGTGCACGTTTGCGCGCGCAAACACACGGTTTCGGAATCTCAGCGGTGTGTGAGAAAGTGCCCTTCCATAGCTAGCCCAGCTATTGAACGACTCCTCTGGTAACCACAAACTCTGTTTCTCCATCCCGCCTTTGCAACTGCTCCAAAACTGCTGTTTGCTACCTGTCTGACAAGGACCACCTCCAACCTACAATCACAGTCACCTCAGATTTCACAAACTAAGAAAATCCTTCCGGAACATGTACAAAAATTCAAGAGATGTTGAATCCAAAAGTAGTTTGCTTGATGCATCAAACACCGCGTGACATATACCTCGTGAGAGAGAGCGAGGACCCCGATTGAGAGTGTGAGACAGATAATGCTACTTTGTAACCTCCGCGGAAAGCTCAAAGAGCTTATAGAGAGACGGAGAGAAAGACGGCGAGAGAGACGAGCCTAGCGAACGTCTCGGGTCGCGAGCGACGGACGGAGTTTGCTTCATCCGTCACGTCAGCTCGCTTCATTCGTCACTCTAGTCAACTCATTGATCCTCATTCGGGATCTACGATACAGATCCCGGAATCTACGGGCAGCGCCGGCAGGTCACCGGCAGGAGGGCGTTCACACGGGTCCTTAAGAAGTTCTAAATCCAGCCCATTCCGACTCGTGTGAATGCATCCCTGCAGCCCTGACACTCTTCATTCATCCATCGCCTGCTCTGTCCATGGACGCCGCCCTCACACGTGCCGGCTGGCATCCATTAGGCCGTTACAGATTTTCACGGTAGTCATCCAAACCCTAATGATGGTCTGCGGGTGGTCTCTCGTCGTCCTCACCGTAGCGCATGATTCAATCCTGCCTACCCGAGATCTGCAGAATTGCGAGCATGTGATCGTGTTGATCGGGGTCATGACGGGGCGGGTTGTGGTTGCAACGCGTTTGGAATGCGGACCGTATGCAACAATAACAAGTGCAGCGAGTGAATCAGCCCGACGAATGTGGATACAATTTCATGCGTGCTTCAGAAAATGGGATGCGGGGGTCTGTTTACCTACCCGGGGTTAGAGGAGATGACCAGAGGTAGAGATGGAGAGTGTGCGTGAATAATAACTGTTGCGCAGCGTCCGAAGGCATCTCGTGGCCGTTTCTTAAGATCACAGCCTGCATTGCATTGTCCATGTATGTGAGGCAGAGATCTGTTAACTTCTTCAAGAGAGCGGAAGAGGAAGGAGTGGATGGCTTGAGAGGAGAGGTTGCGTTAGGTAGCAGCGAGGAGGAGGCCAGTGCAAGAGAGAAGGAAGAGAAAACGAGGGGCTCAATGCGCAGGCAACAGCGGGGCCCTCCGCCATCGCTGCTGACCAGGGCAGTTGACTCCGTGTTCGAGCTGGTGCGGGTTGCTGAGTTCGAAATTTTGTTTGTCCTCTTCTTCGTTATCGCGTTCCTGCTCTTCAAGGACCTGGTATGGCTCGGGCAGCGATTTCAGAATTTCTGTATCCGTCGTTCTCTGGCCTCTACGTGGTTACATGGTTGTGTGTAGATTTTCAATGCAGGTTCAATTCGGTGATCGGGCGGAGTGGCAGTTGCATGCTGCAGGGTTTGTCGGGGATCGCCTCGTGCGGAATGCAGGATTCTCCTTATTGTTAGAGATCTGGTCCTGTTTATTTAATCTCTTTGCCTTTTTTTGAAGATCGATGGTCGACCTCCATAGCTGCGCAGGGGTTTTCCAGCAGCAATTTTCTTCCCATATGTTCTAAAACCATTTTGAGACCTTGCATTCTTGACTCTTATGGCGAGGGCATCCGATGAAAGGGCAGCCTCTAGTAATTGTAATAAATTGGATTGATGGGAATGGAATAGCCTGCTAATGCTGGAGTTTTATTCACAGATGCAGCTATGGAAATGTGTATATGTTTGTAAAACACATTGTAAAACTCGTGTTTCCAGATTACTTGCTTTTAGTGTGTTTCCAGTCAACTTATATGTATGGACTAAGAATTGTTGTAAGCATACGCATCCAAACCAGGACAAGTACTAATCGGTCTCCACGGAACACCCCCAACTCTTTATCCTGGTCGTAATGCTTGAAATAGATTCAGTTTGTATGTTAGTGTGAGATTGGCTTGGTGATCCAACTCAAAATTTCAGGGCATGAAGTAAGGTCTTTGTCTGGATTTGTTATAGCATGGAGTGGGTCTCTTCTTAATTGGGGATGTCACCAAAACAGATTGTTTGATGTGAGTCTCGGAGCAACATTGTATGATATAATCAACTTATAGTTGGCATGAGCTAACAAGGTTATTATTTGTGGTTCTGCAGACTGCTCGGCCAGAGTATAATCAGATTTTGTCTAAGAAAAGGTTAGAGGAGGCAAATCGCTTGTATTGAAGGGGAGCTGCTTATTTCGACAACCAACATGTTTAGGAACACGTTTCAGTCGGGTTTTCTCTCGATTCTATACAGCATTGGGTAAGTGCGAAGACAACTTACCATTGGCAACTGTGAAATCATTGCCCCATTTTCATATGTATGACTTCTGGAGGACCTCAAAATTTTGTGTCTGCTTTTACATCCATCATCAGGCAGCTTGAGTATAAGTACTGCAAATATCCCTGTACTAGTGTAACAATCAGTAGTTGAGTATGTGACTCAAGCAAACCTCTTTATTTCTTACTTTTAAGGTCAAATGCACGCCCGATGCACTGCATGTTTTAATTGCAGGTATGAAGAAAACCAGTAGACTATTAGCTTCAAACTGAAATGTGGCATTGGAGTCAAGCAAAGTTTTATCCAACAAGATTTGCTTAGCATGTTGGAGATCCCTTTTCAAGTGCTTCAATTGGATTAGGGTTTCTCTCTCTGCAATGGGTCAGGCAATCTGACATTTAAGTTGGTGAGGATCATCTCATTGTGAAACTCATAGAGGTTTCTCGTGTGCTTCTTCTGTTGGTGGTTGTGGGGCAGGAGTAAGCCTTTGCAGATATGGGACAAAGAAGGTAAGCCCTTGCTCTTGCTGTTTCTTTCAGAGTGGTCTAACTGCCCTCTAATGTTAGGTACTGTCTAGCAGAGACTATCTTGGTCAGTATGCTTCAGGATCATGTTCATTGGAGGAGCTTGAATGATTGGTTCCTCTTACAATATGGCACAAGAAAGGTGACATGGTCCTAGTTTTGTACCAATCTACTCCATGTAGTAGTCAGGCTTTAAAGAACCCTGTACAGTTAGCAACCAGGCCATATTATGGCACAAATGCTTCTGTATGCCGAACTTAGACTCTGTAGTTCTTGGACCGTCAAGTTCAAATTATTCGCAAGGTGTGCAACTGTTTCAGCATTTTTGGATCTGTAATAAAGGCTTATGGCTCATCATCATCGTTCACAGTGCACTCCCTCTACAGTGGTGTGCTTGGAAGCCCCATTGTGATACCGAGTATTGGGAATTGTTGATGTCATGTTTGTCTTTCAGGGAGATTTTTACGCTAAGCTCTGTTCAGTAATTTTCTTTGTTTCACTACCTTCAAACAATTTGTTTGTGTATCTAGAGTGAGTATCTGAGTAGAAAGTTGAGCTTTATTTCCTACGTCCATTTCCCACTCACTAATAGGTGTCAGTTTGTTTTTCATCCGTGCGTGAGAGATTGAGAGAGGGAGATGTATTACATCCACAGGAGGGTCAGAGCGAGAGAGCCATGTACTCTTTGTCTGTCCACAAAAAGTACATTGGAGTTGCAAAGAGAGACAGGAAAGAAATTTCTCATGTCCACAAGACGTCCAGAGGGAGTACCTTTTGGTGTTCCCCAAGAAGCTGGTAGGAGTTCCAGTATAACAAGAGAGAGAGAGAGATTGATGTTATGTGGGTGGGATTATAGTATGACCACAGGCACAGGAACAGTAGAAGGCTCATGATGCTTGTATGGGGTTGTATGGTGCCAGTACAAAATGGGCACATCAAGAGGTGTACTGATGAGGATATACAGTCCACTGTATTGGAAATAATGGGAACAAATGTTAGCACCAATTTCATAACCTGCCCGGGTGAACCTTCACAAATTTTGGGCATTAAGCTGCCATTTCTGGTCATGATCATTAAAAACATGAAGAAATACTTCACATTTGAAGTACAGGTGCTGGACGATAAGAACATACGCCGTCGGTTTCGAGCCTCCAACTATCAGGTTCTAGTCTACCTCAGAATGCTGAGTAGGTTGATAAATTTTTTGGGGCTGTATCTTTTTGTTACCTTGAGAATGTATGATCCTCAGCTAAGAGCTTAAGAAAGCTTGGAGGGAGTCAGTGCAGGCCACTTGGTTGCACTCAAACCAGATATTTTTGAGTAGCCCCTGTGTGTCATCTCTTATGGATTAGAAATCTTTCTTTTTCATTCCATTCATGTGAGGTTTGCTGCTGAGATCCAAATATACATGAATCTACAAAGAGGGGAGACAGCTGCTGGTACTTTTTTTATGGTTGTGACATCAATCGACAGTTGCTTTTACCTCTCCAGTACTCTGTTTCCAGTGCCCTCGAACATGATGTCTGTGGCACTCCTAGAAGAAAAGCAGTCAGTGGACAAGAACATCTAGGTGTTAGAAGGGAAATATGAGGTGATTTATGATCTCATGTTGAGGCTCCAGGTATGGCATGGTTTGTCGGAAGAGATGCATTGTCTTTAAATTTCATCCCTCTGGTTTTGTTTTGGCTGTAAATACATCTATTACGGATGCACTCCTTGCGTCACACAATTTCATGTGGAGGCCGAGTATCTGTCTAGCAACAGGGTTTTGAAATTTTGATATGAGGGACCACCAGGCAGTCTAACATGGATACAAGTTTCACAGCTCTCATTCTCGCCCATATGGGTTGGGTGACAGTCTTCCACCCGAGTGAAACCATTTATTTGCACAATGCCAATGAGGCTGGATGAGGGGTGGAACCAAATCCAGTTTAATCTCTCGGATTTTACAAGGAGGGCATATGGGACTAACTATGTGGAGACACTGCGCGTGCAAGTGCATGCCAACTGCCGCATCCGGCGCATCTACTTCTCTGATCGACTCTACTCAGAGGAGGAGCTCCCTCCCGAATTCAAGCTTTTCTTACCTATCCAAGTATGGGCAAACCTCTCTTTTTCTCCTCTTCAAAGTTTTTTGTCCAGAGGGAAGAGATGACAGTCTCAATGGAATCCCTAATCCAACTTGACTCTCTTGAGTTCCCCTGTGGACTCCATACAGTTTCATTCTTTCCTTCTCTTGCCCCCATGGACATAATAAATTTGATCTTTTCCTCTTTCTGTCTTCCTTTTAGAACCTTTTAGCTGTACATACTTCTCCCCTATCAGATTCTGAGTATATGTTAGTTTTATGTAGTTGTGATATGGACTAGGTGTCTGCTGGGCGAATACGGTCTGTAGTGGGCCCGGGCGGTGGCAGTGGCAAGGCCTGCTACAGGTGGTATTGGCCGTGCTCCAAGCGATACCTAGCGACCGGCAAATGGCAGAGTGATATGTCATCTGTTTGAAGAAGAGCTCCTGCTACGGGGGCTACAGGTTATAGCGCCTCCGCTCTCAACGGATGAGAGTGTGCCCCATCAGAGGAAGCTCTGCATTTGCCGGTTATGTAAAAGGTTGCATAAGTAAGAGGATAATTCCGCTGCAGTGGGAAGTCTAACCATGCTTCTTTAATTTCATGTTTGTCACCCAGCAAATCCAGAGGCTCGCTTTGGGGGGACTGGGTGGCAGGGTGTCTTTGCACTTGACCCTGAAGTATAATCCTTGAGTCACAATCACATCCGCACAATCACATCCGCCTACCTTATGTGACTGAAAATTAGGTGCATAACAGACTATTACTAATAGTACACAGACCACAGTTGCGTAGTTCAGCAACTACTGGCCACAGATTTGGCCCTTATTTATCCATCCATCCGATACACCATGAAAAGCTCACATGCTAGAAATGAAAGCAAACAAGAAATCTTGACAGTGGACACTGCAAATCTTCCAATTATGAAGATCCGCTTTCTGAGCATGCCAGTGGATGATGAAGCCAAGTTGGAGCCCTCCACATCAGATTGGTTATGTGAGAGCATATGGAAGTGGTACACCATATGCCAGGAATATCTCTTCCCCCTTGTAAACTTTGGAGTTTACAAGCTACGTCTTTGATCCTTTGGTCAATCTAACATGTGCCAACCATGGATGCATGAATCAGAGTTGGCTCAGAAATCTGGTGACGAGCCACAGCAAAACTATTATCATGCAATGGCCTTATGGCCGCGTCCAGATATTCAAAGATTCGTTTAATGGAATGTGCAGAAAACTTGAACCGCTTCAATTGGATGGTGTCCCTGCTCTTCGCCGTCGCTGCCCCAAGAGCTGTGTTGGTTGTCCTTCTTAAGTGATTGAGTCTAAATTAAGAGGCAGGTTAAGTTCAAACCAGCTTGGTTTGTTCTGTGAGCGTGGAGACAGATGCCCCTATTGACAAACCAGGCACAAAGTTTTGTTGTGTGAAGACTGGATTTATGTCCAGCTAAGAGTAGAGGTCTCTATGCAATCCCATGATCAGTTCCCTGTATAGCAAGGTTGAGAAGCTGCACAAGTTTTGTAGCATATTATCTGTATCTATGCCTAAGCCTCCATGACCAGTTTTCCTTTTCTCAAAGTCTGCTATTCCCTTCAATGTGTGTAGCGGTGGTTCAAGCATGCACTTGAACTTTTAGCAGGACAAAAATGCTGATATTGAAGCATTTCCCTTGAACATGTTGCTTGCTGAGCATGGTGTGGATAATCTTGTATGTCATCCAGTTGGCTGTGGATGTAGACTCATCAAAACTTGCACCTTGCAATACGTTTCGTTTCAGGTTGGTCATCTATTGACAGCTGCTGAAGGTTGCATTGCAAGCAAGACTTGGCTATCAAATTTTGTGGTTGATGATTTCATTTGGCTGCTAAACATCGATCTATTAGACCTCACTCAGAGAGGAGAGAAATCATAGCTCTAAATAGATCACTCACAGGCTGAAGTGGACATTGCTCAAATGCTGATAAGCCCAACATGCAATTTTACCATGGTGTACACAAATTCCTTGGTAGGCTTGACTGACTCTAGGGAAGCTCTGGTGATATTGAATTGTTTGGTAAACTTAGGACCCAGCTTCCTTGTGGATCATACTTCCAGCCTAATATTTTCTGGAAAGAACAGTTGAACTGTAAACTACCACAGGACTACAGTTTGAGGTAAACACAGCTGCCCAATTCTTATTTGGTCATTCTTAAGGTTGTCATCTTCCCCCTATCCCAGCATTCCTTAATCTCCTACTGGGAGGACAGATACTGTAAGAGGTAAAGTAATTTTCTGCCAACATCCGGGGCACAAGCTGGAATGTGATGTTGCATCTTATCGTGGTGCAAAACATGGAAGCTGTGGAACAGTTTTCTGGACAGGAAGGTGTTCAATTTCTGTGAGGAAATTTTCAGCCAGGTTTTTTAAGAAACTCCGGACTACATCCTCCACTCTTTACTTGGGCCAATCCAACAAAAACCTGCGCATTCAAAGAAACTTTGGGAAGAGAAAGCCCCAAAGATTCACAAGGTGAATGTCCCACAAAACAACCAGGTCAGCCATAAGCAGCTGTCCGGTATAGAATCCCATTGAACAGGGCCAACTTCCCCTACTGAAAAGAAATGTGGATTAAACACACGTCTGAGAACAGTCTGCAAGAGCTTGCAAGTGAATGTAGGTAGGCATTAGTTGGAATGGGATATGAGCCCAACTGCAGATCCTCAAATCTTTCCATACACACATGTACATCTGCAAATCATGAGACTGTGGAGAGCGAAGAAGCAACGTAACGCTTACAACCCTTTGTAACGACTTCCTAGTCTGTAAGTGAAGTTTAGTCATGATCGTTCATAATCGGATTTGACAGGTCATTGCGGACTGGCTGGAGATCCTCATGTTTCATGTATGTCGCGTCCACACTAACTATGCAGACACTCTAGAAGAAGAAACTCCGACCAAGGTCTGCGTAGCTAAGAGTCACGCAGACACTGTAAATTAGATGGCCACACTCATGATTAAATGTAGGAGGAATGCAGAGATTACTCACTCAGGTCCGACGGAGAGGAGAGATGACAAAAAGATTGACATGTGCTGGGAAATTATGTGGGAAGGCTCCGAAGAAGCAACCAACCTCTCCTTTTGGAGACGTTTGGGGGACCGGAGGAGAGAGAGATTGATATGTGCCCCGGAAAGACACAAGCAAAGGGATATAGAAAATGCAGCGGCGAATGATGTTTCACACATATGCGTGATCCCTGAAGCTGGACGATCGTTTTCCATGTATAGAGGAACCTGCTGTTGCAATCGTTTCTTGCATCGGGGTTGGAAGGACCAAAAATATCTTTGCTTCTCCCTCACGGCTTAAGGGGCCGGGCTGTGCAGCTGAAACTGGATCCCCCTTAGCATGTGGTTGCATCCTACCGAAATTACGTGATAACACGAAAACACTTTTGCGGTTTCCCTTTTGGAGTCGCTGTGTTGATCCGGCTAGGAATCCAGCAGAAACCAATGTATTCTGCGCTGGCAGGAGTTCTTTAAATATCCTTGCCAATGGTGGGACTAGGTAGAGCGTTGACAATGTGAGGATGTGGAGGGGTGTGAGAGAGGGGTGTGAGAGAGGTTTACTGAACTCTTATTGTATCATGTTGTGTATGTTGAGCAAGATAGATGTCAGCTTGCGTTGCAAAGACTGCTCTTACTGTCAGTATGCTTATTCTTCTAAGGAGGATGCGCAAGGTATTTCCGCTGGAGTTTAGGAGCGTTGATGGTCAGTTACTCTTCTAGTCAAACCAATCCAACATCTCCAGACTATCGATCACACAAGTGCTGCAAAGATTGAGGATTTCCTCTTATGGTTGAATATGTAGAGCAGTTTCATTCGGGCCCTGATTCTAGAGTGCTCCAGGAATTACTGTGGCTCGGGAAATAGAGTGGGGCGCTTATGTAGGAAGGCCACGTGTATTAAGGAATGAGATGAGGGGATCCAAAAAAAGAAAGGAGGAATTGGCCAAATTTAGAATAGGGAATCTTATAGGATTGACATGTTCAGGGCCTTCTAGAAGGGTCCCACCGCCATAAGAGGGTATATAAAGGAGCCCCCCCCTCTTACTACCTACTAACTTATTACCTACTAAATTAGTAAATAATGGGCTCTGCAAAGGCAGGCCCCCCCAAAAAAAAACAGCAAACATGAATCAATTAATTGATAGAAACCATAATATGATATAGCTAGCATATATGCACCCCAACTCGTTTGCAAAATAAATGAATGGAATATGTGACAGTTATGCAATGATTAGCATAATTTGGAAGTGCAAATGTTAGATAAATTGGTTTGTGGTCGGTCGGTTACTACTAGGGTGGATATGCCCATTCGGGTGCCCTTACCCATTCGCGTTACCTCTAAAACCCACCTATTACAGTTACACAACATGTGTTTTTACCACTGTTGGGCGGTTCTCTGGTTTTGGGTAGAACTTGCAGGGTAGGTTCTATCTTGTGGAAGGTAAATAGAGAACCTTTGGGGCCTGGTTTTTCACAATATGGAGAGTTACAGAATTTGCGGTGCAGGGTATATCTCTGAGTTACATTATCACGGATATGACATTCTATACCGGTTCTTTCATGCAATTACCCACCAAATCCGGTGCTCAGGTATATGGGTAGAGAACCGAGAGATCACCCTGTTCCCTCCCGGTTCTGAATTCTAAAAAGTTGTTATGGACAAAATAATAGAAAATGTGCATGTATGAGAAAAATTCCAACCCCACAATTATATATATATAATTGAAGGTCATTTAAAAAAAGTGGACCCTAGATAACCGCCCTTATACCCAAGTATGTGTCAGGTGCAGTTACCCTTACCCTCCCCTCTCGTTCATATGGAAAACAACCATTAGACAACCCCCGGTTCGGTGAAGTTATCGGGTAAATGGATTTTGGTATCCGTTGGTTCAATCCTGACTAGGTTATTTGAATTTTTCATACCCAGAGGGTAGATACCTGGCCCGGATCGCCGGTTCTTTCACCCAAAACTAGAGAACCACCCAACCCTGGTTTTTACTGCATTTAAGTTCCACTCAGCATGTGTTTTTAGTTTTTATTGCATCTAAGTTCCAAGTGGCGTGTGGCACCATAATAGAAACACCTATTACAGTTACAAAGCATGTGTTTTTACTGCATCTAAGTTGTAAGTGGCATGTGGCACCATAATAGAAATAGGTGACGTTGGTAGTTTCTATTGTCGGGTGTTGCACCAGATTCAATAGAAATAGGTGCCTGATTGGTGGTATATCATTTTGCTCTCCTTCATCGTGATAGCTACGTCTGCCAGCACTTGTAGCAGTGTGAAAACCTAGTGTGGCACCATAAATAGAAATAGGTGACGTTGGTAGTATATATTGTCGGGTGTGGCACCATACTTAATAGAAATAGGTGACGTTGGTGGTATATATTGTGGGGTGTGGTGCCATAATAGAAATAGGTGATGTTGGTAGTATATATTATCGGGTGTGGCACCATACTTAATAGAAATAGGTGACGTTGGTGGTATATATTGTGGGGTGTGGTGCCATAATAGAAATAGGTGATGTTGGTAGTATATATTATCGGGTGTGGCACCATACTTAATAGAAATAGGTGACGTTGGTGGTATATATTGTCGGGTGTGGCACCATAATAGAAATAGGTGACGTTGGAAATATATATTGTTGGATAATGTCCGAAAATGACAAGCCGTGGTGTCCTGGAATAGAATATATAGCTCACCTGCAAGTGACGGCTAAAGGACATGGACCCTTCATCAATACTAGAAATTCTCCTAATGGTAAATTGTCACGTCGTTCAAGGTGTGCACTTTGTCATAAACTTTGCACTACTTTTATAAGATTAAGAGCATGCCCAGCAGCCCCAAAAAGAAGGGCGCAAACTTCAAAATGACTCACGTTGAATTTTTGGCTGCCTGTCCGCGTCCCTAGCAGCACCGCGAGGCTCTTTAAGCTCCCCGCTTAAACTCATCCTCTCTCCCGCGGCTCTACTGCTCATTTGTTGACCCCGATAGTTGGCCGCTATCGTCAGATTCAGTGGGCCAACGGTCAGGTTGTCCGATGGACTGGCAGTCCCACCTTGCATATGTCTGGGGAAGAGCGCACGTGGCGTTTCCAGGCTATGGTGGAAGTGGAGCTGCTACTGATAACCGCGCCAGATGGCGTGCGTCCGCAAGTTGCTATTGGGGCAAATGGCAAGTTGGCCGCTTGCTAGCATTATTGCCTCAGCAAAAGATCCGCCTAGTGGACAGTTTTGCGCTTGTTTCATGAGGCTCTACTGGTCATGCCCTAGGAGTATGACCAGCATTCGCTCGCTCACTAAACTGCCGCTCTATTACTATTTTAGTGAGGCATATGGTGAGGCACGCAAGCTAGATAGTGTGTGGGCTGGCAAGAGCGCGCCCCAGCAGCAACCAACCATATCCATATTAGAGTAATGGCGTGAGGCTGAGTGGTAGATCGATGACCATGGCCCTGCCACCAAAAGAGACTCCTAGTCCATTTGACCAGGGAGTTGTTTTCAGGGGCAACGGATCAGGACTGTGGCTATACGAGAGAACGTTGCTCTCAAATAGCATTGTACATAGTGCGGGAGTGGAACGAAATTTGGTGAGAATCACAATTTTGAAGTGCGAGATATGTTGCGGGGACGCACGATCATGTCCGAAATTGGCGGCCATGCTATTTTGAAGATAGAGCGCCCCCAAACCCTGCTGTTGGTCATGCTCTAAGGGGGGTGCTTGCAATGCCACCAAATTGAGGTGGAGCTTCTACACGTGGTGTAACGATCAAACCTCTTACGAAAATTGCTTAACAACTAAGCCACCTCTAAGCAAGATAACCTCCCAATCTAGAGATCGACCTCTCTGGCTGCTTGCTAAAGAGTACAGGATCCCTCTTGGTGCTAAGTCTGCCTTGCTCTCTCTCAAGACTCTGAGTAACCACATCTGATCATCACGCTTTCTTTGACTACTTGTCCTTCTGTTCTCTTTGTGTTTCCTCTCTCTACTAGACTCAACATCAGATCCCTTTTAAGTACTGGTCTTTGGGGTCTCACCCCCCTTGCTCTTAAGATATCCAGGCTGTAGTTATTCCTAATATCCCTTCTTGTTCTTAAAGCTTACTCTTTGCTTTACTTGGCTCTAGCCTTCTTTTAGCCTTTTGCCAATCTTGACTTTGCTTAAGTCTATACATATACTTTTACCCTATTTTAACTAATTTTGGACTTTTGGCTTAAATTCAAAACTTAATATATATTTGAATTAAAATTAATTCAAATGTTAATAATATCATGGTGTAATGTGTGATTGAATTTTGTGAAATTACAGGTGATGTCATACTTGCTTCAAAATGTGACATATAAGATGTCAATTTGACATTGAAGTGCTTGTGAAGTTGCAGTACTGAACAATTCATTGAACGTCCACCGGGAAGTCGAATGATGTAATATTACATTATGTAATCACGATAAACAAATGGGTCGAATTGAACATGGGGTAGACTCCTACTCTACCATACTCAATACAACTTGATAGTAATTTTGATTGAATCTTCATTTTGACAAGCACAATATTCGGAGACAATGCCATTGGAATGATGTTTTGGGTGTGAGAAGGGCAGTAAAATATTAAAATAGTTTGAAACATTAGGAAGATGACCTACTAGGGTAATAAAATAAGGTTTAGGGTGTAACTAGATATATTAAGTGCAATAAGGTCCAAGTTTGTGGTGAGGAGGAGGGTTTAGGGTTTGGATTTAGGGTAGAAAGAGAGAAACAAATATAGAAGACTCACCTCCATAGAATGTAAAAATATAAGGGGAATTTGATATTCATGTAATCATTCTATCATACATTATCCAACAAAATTAAAAGAGAATGATACATTTAATCTGCTCTACAATATCACTACAGCTTTGCATATAACAAGCATCTACTAATCATCTTTCCTCCTTCACCGTGCTCTCTATCTTTACTCTCCGTCTGATCCCCTCTCATGCATGACCAAGAACTCCCCCCCCTGAAGTGCTTCCAAGAATATATATATGTATGTCCCCTTCTCAGTCCTTGTTTCTCCCTTTATCTTCCTACCCGTGGCTCTAACCGTTTCCCTCACTAACCGTCGTCCGTGAACTAACATGTTCCATTTGCAGGTGTTGTTCCCCACAGTCGTTCCCTGCCCTGCTCTCCGTTCCCTATGGTCGTGACAGCTGTGTCAAGCTGTGACTGGCTGTGTGAAACTGTGACGGGCTGTGACTGGCTGTGCGACTGTGTTTGGCTGTGTCAGGCTGTGACTGGCTGTGTGGCTTGTGTCGGCTGTGACGGGCTGTGTCGGGCTGTGCTAAACTGTGTCTGGCTGTGTCGGCTGTGACTGGCTGTGTGGCTGTGTCGGTTGTGACGACTGTGACGGACTGTGTAACCCCCTCTACAGTGCGCTGCTGTCACCCCTAAGGCTCCTGTTGGTCTCAGTCCGTGCAAAAATTAAGGGTACCCTACAGATCCCTTGTAAGTGTCTATGTCCCAGACAATCCTCTAACATTATCCCTTCCCCTCTCAAAAAGCCGTGTCCTCACGGTTTACTGATTGCGATTAGCAACCTTTGTGAGTGCACCTTTCTTACGTTGAGAGTTTCGTGGCGGACTGTGTGTACGAGCCCGAGGTCTGTCACTGGTTGACGAGATGTTTTGAACACTACCAGGATAAGTGAGGCCCTCTGGAGGTTGATATCGAGGTAACCTTTCAGGCATGTGGGGACCCCCGTCGCTTCTTCTCTGCCATCTGAATTGCATAGTCTTCTCCCATGTCAAAAGAATCCGCTTAAGAAACAGTTGTATCAGAATCCTCATCACCTCTCAAGTGTTTTAATTGTCGAACTTTTTGTGGAATCCTCTGGGGCATACAATGTTGTCCTACCATGTCTGGAAGTTTATATTTTACAACTTGCTGTAAACGCTGAACAGCAAAATTGGTGAAGACACTGAGCTCCTTGTCAGTCCAGGTGAGTGGGGTACCAATTACTTGTGCACCGTGCAAGTATTTCATGCCACATGTCCCTTATAGAAAATATCATCAATGGCCGAATTTCTGTGTTGACAAATTGTTCCAGGCCGCTTTGAAAACCATGAACGAATTTGAGAATCCTTTTGGCATCATAACTTTGGCCGGTCAGTGAGGACTGTGTACAGGTATGATTGGCACTGGAAGGTTAGTCGAGATCTGCTGCATGATCCCCCTAGAAGAACTCATGCAGATCGAGAGCTGGTGGCTTGCAAGCGGAGTTCTGCTCAGCAAGAAAATGTGATAACGTGTCGGCCAAAAACAAGCGAGTGGCGTAGTATAACCCGCATTCCCATGACAATACTTGCTACCTCCTTGGTCTTGGTATAAATGAATCCATGTACAACTTGGAAGGCAATTATTTCCTTCAACATTGTACTTGCCTCATGCCAGTATTGTGCAAAGTGATGATCCTCAATATGTCGATTGTTCGGAAGAACTTTAGTCCTAGTTGCCACTGGCAGCCAAATACCATGATTTGGTAGTAATGTGCGAATGACTGCGGAGGACTAAATTCTTTCCAAGCTAAATCCAACATGATGGGAATTTGGTTGAAGGGCATAATCATAGCCCTACTGTACTCCCTTGCAGCTGGAGTTTTAGGTGGGTTAAAAGCAGCATTGCCCCATACCTCAGGCTGTGTGTGGCTGTGTGGTGGTTGTAGTAACAACAGGTTCAGCTACTGGTACAGTGACTTGTTGTGAGGGGTGATGCCCGACCGCACCACATTTGTATGCATTTGCAATGCGTGTGCGAGCCTCGCAGCCCTGGAAACTGGCTCTTGTATCATTGGCATCTCCTGCACCTCCTGTGAAGACTGAAAAGAAGGCCAAGTTTTGGCTTGTAATAAGAAGCCATTAGCTGTTCCTGAGGGATATAGACTCTTTTGTCGATATTTGAAGTGAGGGTCCTCCACTTGAGTCTGCAGTCCGTCTACATCCTCCTGTAACTCTGCTATATCCTACTATAGACATTGTCTATAGTAGTTGTGGCAATGTTCTGCACTTGCAGTCTGAGCTCATTCATCATCTCGCTTTGGGTGAGCTTTCGTGGTGCTTTGCCCTCCACTAGCCCTTGTGCTAACCAGACCTTCATAAGGCTGTTATCCACCAAGTTGCTTGTGGTTCCTCTGAGAGTGTGCTCCTCTCTGAGTTTGTACACTTCTAACTGCTGTTGTAAGCCTCCATGGCGCTCGCATGAGGTTCAACCAATTTCGCATAGGCAGCAAGTAGATTATTAGCTTCCTTCCAAGCCTTGTTAGTGACCGAGATTTCATTTCTATTGGCCACGAGCGTTTGTTGCAACTCCAGGATGTACTTCTCTTGATCAACTTCAATCTGCTTGTATTGCTTGAAAGTATCCTCATTGCGACAGATTGTATTCTTCATATCGACAATGAGGTTCATTTGCTCACATTCTCTGCTTCTGCTTTGTACATTTTTCCGCTTGACTGTTTATTTCTTTTGTAGATTGGTCAAGCATAGTTGTGAATGTAGCACATGGTATCGCCATCCTGTCATGCACTGTCAACAACTCCGTATGTAGTGCATTCACTTCTTGCAACTTGGTTTCATGCTGCACCTGCATTTGGTATAGCTGTTGCTTATGTGCTTCGTGCAACTGGTCTTGCGCGAGGCCTGCCTCAATCAATTGTTCCTTGGCCAATTGCAAAGCCGCTTCTGTATTTTCCAAGTCCTGCTGCATCTTGAGAGTGACCTCTTCATCGACCTTGTTTGCACACTCAGTGGCTAGTTGAGCCTCAAACTCCTTCCTGAGTTCCTCTCTCAAGGCTGTCAATTGGGTAGTTGGAACATGGGATTTGACAAGTCCCCAACAAATTAAGTGTCCTGCCTATGGAACTCATCAGCATTGCCTGTTGAGGGTCATCATGGTGAGGTTGCTGCTGTTCCTCCTCCTGATCCTCAACCGTGTGATGTCTCACGAACCACTCAGGCCATTGTCCCACCGGATTTTCTTCTTCCTGAACCACTTCATCCATCACCGGTGCTGCAGTGTCTGACATTCTACCTGTGGTACCTCCGACACATGTGTGTGTATTATATGCACCTCAGGATTTCCCTTGGGCAATTGTTGTACCTCTGGAATCTCTGTCTCCTTGACCAGACCAGAATATTCATAGAGAAGGTCCCCTTTTTCAATTTCTGCCACTATCTGTTCTGTAGTTGGAATATCTAACCCTTCTTTTTCCAAATCAATTATTTCTGATTGAGCTGCATGGACAACTTGTAACCTTGTGACAAGCCGATCAGCTGGATGTGATGGCTGTGATACTGAAGTAACTTCCTCTTCCATCTCTGAAGGTCCTGCTTCCAGTAATAGCAGTTCTCTGTGCTGCTGTGCCCCTTCCTGCACATGAGCTTGGGAAACATTATCATGCGGAATCCGTGAAGCCAGTGGATCCGCCACTACAGTCTTTCCCCGTCTCTGCCTCTTAGTCTTGGGTTGCCCTGCTAATCCACCCTCACTGTGTGAAGAGCCTTGCTCTTCCATTGCAGTGGTTTCTGGCTCAAACACTCCCATCTCCTTTCTTTCTTTTCTTGCGCATCAAGTATGCCAGAATCAAGAATTATTTGAGCAATGATTGGGCCAGACACTATGATAGGAGACTTTGTGGTAGTACCTTGTAATCTTTTCATCTCCTCCACCAGTGCGTTGTACACTATGTCCGCCCATTCTACCTTTTGTCCTTTCAGGGCTTTGAGTATTTCCTCCGTGTAGGATCTGCTCAAATACTGTTGGTTATGTTTCATGGCAATCAGAACGTTCAATACCTGGCCTACCTCCTTTAGCCCTGGGTACACGCCTTGGTACAAGCATAACCCTGAGTTTTAAAGAAACTCCCTTCTTGGAATAAGTCCCCTATTTGCAGTCTTGCCCTATGCTCCTCCACATGCACCTGACCTGCTGGCAATCGAAACAATTGCTGGAGGTATAGGGGAGTAATTACTAATTCAACTCCCTTCAACCGTTGTTGTTCCTGTCCTTGGCTCAAAGTTCTGCAAGAATTGTAACATGTACTGTCTATGGTGCAATGTCCAATCTATGCTTTGCAATCCTTGCAATCTCAGCTCCTTCAGTTCTGTATCGCCTGTGGGTAGCAATCGTTTGTTTCTGCAGAATTGTGGTGCTCTTCACCCTGATTTCCTCCATTCCTCTCACTCTCTTCATTTTAGACCCACAGAAATGTTTTTGGCTGTAAAACTGCAGAAATGCCTGTAGTGCACAAAGCATAAACGTATGGTTGCCACAAAAGCTATGGGTAATTTCTTGTAAGCCTGTGGAGCTTGCAAGCATCGTTCAAGAGAAAACTCCGCTCTGTTCTTTTCGTGTCTATGCCACTGCGTAATTATATTGCGAGCGTATGTCTGTTAGTTCCTCCATAGTTTCCAAGCTATAGCATTGATGGTCTGTCCCGTCGAGACGCCCGTTACTCAGTATGACGCCGCCTCTTGTGCTTAATTTCCCTCCAATTTCTTGATCCTTTCTCTGGCTTTCTATTGGCTCTAACCGCTGTGACTGGATTTTAGATTTCATTTTCTTTAGTGGACTTTCCCTGCTGGATAGTCCACTAGGATCACACATGTGACAAGAATTTCGCTTTTCTGTACTTGCCGTTTGTTCCGTTCCCCTTTTTCCGTATTCATTAATGGCCCGCCTTTCATCCATTTGACGCGCTGACTTTTAATTCACCACCTAGATGTGTTCTTGCACTTTTCTCAGCTGTGTGTCGCGCCCTGACTTCCACGTGTCTATTTTTTAAACTGGTTTCCGTCTTTTCTTCCGTCAGCCATTTTCCTGAAGTTATTGTGCGTCCACCTGTCACTGATTCTATGGAGACTCTCCAACACCATTACAGTTGAGTTACATGAGTGAAGAAGAAACCCAAGGGCAGAACTTGGAGGATGAAAACAGAGAGAAGAAATTGGAAGAGGAAGAAGAAAGTAACTCAACAGCTGAGGTTGAGACTACAACCAGGACATCCCAACCCGTTGGACCTGGATCAAGTGGAGCATTTGGATCACAGGCCAACGAGGGTCGGCTCAGGGGGGCAGGGGGGAAGTGCTCTGGGGACAGGAGTGGGGCGACTGAAGCTGGGAATACTGTAATATCGTGGGGCCTTGTTCCAGCCACCACTTGGTGGAAGATCCAAAAAAACACCAGGTCAGAAGGACCAGCACAAGCAAGGGTGCAGCACAGTGCAGGGTAGAAGGTAGGCCACAGATGGCGTTACAACCAATACGGGCAAAAACCCTTTCCAATATATTCAGGAAAAGGGGAAGGATGTATTAGTTGAGCACATGTGTATAGTGAACAATGAGAATATGATGTGATGAGATTTGTTTCCTTGTTCATTATCAAGAAAAGTGATGGAAGATATCATAATCATTTTTAACCTGGAATGGCTTGAAAAGCATTTCGAAATAGGTTCAGGAAGTAAAGGATGAAGTGTATGGAAGTTTACAACAGTTAAAGCAAAAGAAGCATGAAACTGTTGAGGAGTATATGGAAAAGATGGAATTGATGATGAAAAAGCTGGCTGCAGTACCAGCACTCGGTTTACAGAAGACTTGGTTTGTGAGTGGACTAAGACCAGAGCTGCAAAAAAAGTGGATATGTTACCCCATAATACAGTGGAGGAGGCATTTGAAACTGCAAACAGAATTGAGCAATTGGGAATGCTCAGGAGAGAGAAAAGGGATGATGAAGACTCTGAGGATGAGTCAGATGAAGAAGAAGAGCAAGAACTAAAAAGGAAGAGTAAGAGAAAGGAGAAGTTGAAGAGGGATAACTATGAAAAAAGATTGGAAGAAATTTGAAGAAGTATGCCACAGAGGCTGCAACACATTGGAGGAAGGGTGTATGGTGTGCAAAGTGCCAGAATGAAGGCCATACCACCACAGAATGCCACATGAAGGAGAAACACTGTACTATCTGTAAAATGGATAACCATTCTATTGAGAATTGTTACTACAACAGAAGGACAGCTGCAAGAGAACCTAGGCAAGTAAGGGTGCATCAGGTGCAGCCCCCCAAGAAGAAACAATGATCAGGACCACTATGGTAGGTCTGGTGGTTATAACAATGGCATGGAAGGGAGAAGTAATTCAAGAGGGAATTACCAAGGAAATTCCAGAGGCAACTATCAGGGTAATCCAAGGGGGAATTACCAGCCCGGGAATCAGGATTACAGAAATAATCCAAGAACAGACCAAGGGCGAGGACCCAATGGTGAAGAACTATGTTACTATTGTAATCAGCCAGGACATCGCAAGGCAGCCTGTTCATTCTGGATTAGACACCAGAATGAGATGAGAGCTCCTGTGAATGAGGGCCCAGTGGTGGCAGCTCACATGGTTAGGCCATGTGTTGTACCAGAAGTAAGTACAATGATAGTAACAAGAAGTAAAGCCAAACTAATACCTCCAGTAGTAGAGGAAGAAGATGATAATGAAGGTGGCAGTGATATGCCTGAAGATGATGAGGCTTGGAGAGATGAGAAGGAACTGCATAAGGAAGTGGCAGATACCATAAGGGAAATGCAGAAGAGTACTGATATTCCTGTGGCAGATTCCTCTGATTCTGATGGAGAAGAAGAAGGGAGTGAGGATCATTGGACAGCTATTGGCTGTGGCACCTTATTGTAGGCACAGGCTGTATCAAGCAATCAATCGAATTGCTCAGGAGACAGGAAACACAGACCTGAACAGCAAGGTGACCAGTTATAATGTGAAGCCGGAAGGGCGAGAAACAGTCATGGACTTTGATGATTCTATGCCAGTAATCCAATTGAGAATTGGAAGCACAGAACTAACTGATGTACTGATAGATGGAGGTTCTGGAGTAAATATCTGACAGACCAATTAAGAAAGAAGCTTGGTCTAAGTAACATGAAACCAGCCCCATTTACAGTAACAATGGCAGATCAAAGAAGTGTACATCCATTGGGATTAATAAGAGGGTTTAAGATACAGATACAGAAGATGATCTTTATGATCACAGTAACTGTGTTGAAGATGGATGAAGTCATGGAGGCTTACTCCTTATTATTGGGACGTCCGTGGCTGAACATGCCAGGTATTCCATGACTGGAATTCTCAGTGCATGGGGACGAGATACAAATTACCACAAAGAAATCTAGTAGATTACCTGCTACAAGAAGACCTCGAGGAGTCAGAGAGTATGACTGGAAAGGAGGACTGGATGAGGAGCAGGAAGCTACCCTATTTGCTGCACACCCAGAGTGGGAGCAGGTTGCAGAGATGCGGCTGGAAAGCCTAAGTTGTTTAAGAGGTATCTGCTGTGGTGTAGTGACAGCAACACCAACTGAAGAGAAACCAGCAGTTACCCATCACATTTCTATGAAGAAAGAGAAGGAGAAATGGAAATCCTAGAGGAACTAGCCACTGTGAGCTTACAGGATGAAGTGGTGACTGGTTGGACAATCACAGCTGATGAGCAAGTGAGGAAGTGAATGTGGGAACTAAAGAGGAACCGAGGATGGTGAAAGTAGGAGCTGATTTGGAGCCGGAATTCAAGCCAAAAGCTTGTTCATCAAATACAGAGATGTATTTGCTTGGAGCTATGAGGATCTAAAAGGGATACCACCCAGCATAAGATTGAACTGGAACCAGGGTCAGTACCAATCAAGCAGGCGAGGTACAGAATGAATCCCAACTACGCACAGAAGGTTGGAGAAGAGATTAAGAAGTTGGCTGAGGCTAAGTTTATATACCCAATAGAGTATACAACTTGGTTGTCACCCATTGTTATAGTTCCCAAGAAGAATGGTAAACTAAGAGTTTGTGTGAACTACAAGAAGCTGAATGCTTGTACGAAGAAAGATCCTTTCCCTTTGCCATTCACAGAAGCAGTATTAGACACTGTGGCAGGCCATGAGATGTACTCATTCATGGATGGCTTCAGTGGTTATAATCAAGTGCAAGTGGCAGAAGAAGACCAAGGAAAAACAGCTTTCATCACAGACTGGGGTGCTTATGCATACAAAGTCATGCCCTTTGGACTTTGTAATGCACCAGCGACCTAACAGAGAGATAAGTGAATCTTTTCATGAGTATCTGGATGATTTCATGCAGGTATTCTTGGATGATTTCAGTGTGTACAGCTCTAAGAATGAGCACTTACATAAATTGGAGTTATGTCTGGCCAGATGCAGGATGAAAGGTCTGGGCCTGAATCCAGAGAAATGTACTTTCTGTGTGAACTCAGGGTGCTTCTGGGACACATTGTGTGTAAGAAGGGACTTCTTGTGGATCCCAGGAAGATAGAGTCCATTAAAGCCTCTCCACCACCAGTGAATGTTAAGAGTCTAAGGAGATTCCTTGGGCAAACCAGTTATTACAGAAGATTTGTCAAAAGGTATGCACAAAGCAGCACCATTGAGCAAGCTTCTGAAGAAAGATGCAGTGTTTGCCTGGACAGCTGAATGTCAACAGGCGTTTGAGGAACTTACACTGTCAATAACAACTACACCTGTGCTGATTAACCCTCACAGGCATGTAGTATTTCATGTTCACTGCGATGCATCAGGAGAAGCATTGGGAGCGGGTTTAGCCCAAAATGTTACAGGAAATATAGATTCACCTGTGTACTATGCTAGCAGGTTGATGAACAGTGCTGAAAGGAACTATAGCACAACGGAAAGAGAAGCATTGGCAATGATCTATGCAGTGAAGAAATTCAGGCATTACCTGTTGGGCAAGAAGTTTATGTTCTATGTGGATTATCAGGCTCTGATATACCTGGTAAACAAACCTCTGATAAGTGGAAGAATAGCAAGATGGTTGATAATCTTGCACGAGTTTGAGTTCGAGGTTGTTTACAAGCCTAGGAGACTGCATCTTGTGGCGGATCACTTGTCACGGTTATCAACAGGAGAACCAGCCACAGGAATAGATGATCAATTACCAGATGCGAGTCTATTTGTAGTGGAGGTGCAGGGAAGTGCAGATGACTGGTTAGATTGGCAGTGGCCAATCAGATACTACCTTTGCTCATGGTCAGTGCCCACCTAGTTATGGTAAGGAGCAGAGGAAGAGAATCGCTATCAAAGCTTTACCTTATACTATGGTAGGAAGCAGAATGTATAAGCTAGGACCTGATGGAGTACTAAAATGATGCTTGTACCACCATGAAGTAAATAAAGTTTTGGAGGAAGTTCATAAAGGAGTGGCTGGAGGTCATTTTGGAAAAGAGACTACCAGTAGGAAGATACTACTCGCAGGTTACTGGTGGCCTACTTTGTTCAAAGATGTACACGAGTATTGTCAGAGTTGTGATGAATGTCAGAGGCTAGGACCTTTGCAGAGATCTGGAAGGATGGCCTTGCATCCTACAATGCCTACGGAACCATTTCAGAAATGGGGACTAGACTTTGTTGGACCAATTAACCCACCAGCCAAGAATACACGGAACAGGTACATAATTACAGCCACTGATTATACTACGAAGTGGGTGGAAGCTAAAGCTTTGAGGGACAACACAGCCAAGTCCACAGCAAGGTTCCTGTATGAGAACATACTTACACGATTTGGCTGTCCCTTAGAATTTATCAGTGATCAGGGAAGTCACTTCATGAATGAGACCATTGAGTTGTTGACTAAAGTTTCATAATTGTGCATAGAAAGAGTACAACATATTACCCGCAGGGTAATGGGCAGGCAGAGGCTACCAACAAAATACTATGTACTATCTTGGCTAAGATAGTCAATGCAAACAGAACGGATTGGGATACAAAGCTGCTGACAGCTTTGTGGTCATACAGGACTTCATATAAAGTCACCACTAAGTATATACCATTCCAATTAGTTTATGGTATGGAAGCCTTACTTCCAGTGGAATTCCTGTTACCTACCATGAGAACGGAGTGGGGAAAGAGAATGGAATTGCAAGATTCCATTAAGGTCAGGAAACATGAATTATACCATGTGAAAGAAGTACGTGCTGATGCAGCTGATAATATGACCAGAATTCAGATGAAGAGAGAGGAACAGTTTGATGAAGGCAAGTTAAAGACTTTTAAGACGGGGGATTTGGTTCTATGGTTGCAGAAGAAAGGAAAGATTAAAGCTTCTAAGCTTAAATCACCATGGAAAAGACCTTATGTCATACAAAAGATGTATGATAACAACACCGCCATGTTACAAACCATTAACAAAGAAATACTGGGAAGAGTCAATGCCAATAAGTTAAAAGGATACAGTGGTATCCATGACAAACCCTTGCAGCATGATTTGCATGTTGAAACGCAAGAGCAGTCACGGGCTGCACCAGTGTTACCAACGGAGTATGGAGCACTTGTCGCTAGGCCAAGCATATATGACCAGGGCGGGCGGAAAAGGCGAAACACAGCCTATCACAGCCCAGCACGGCGCAACACAACCTATCACAACCTACCACCGCATGTCACAGCCTATCACAGCTTACCACAGTGCATCACAGCCTATCACAGCGTACCACAGTATGACACAGCCTATCACAGCTCAACACAGCCTACTAGGGTTACACACCCCCTTGCCCCCCTCTAAGACTCTCTTTGAGCTCTTTTCGTCCTTCCAAGTATTTGTTAGGAAAATTGCTTGAGGGTGATGTTTCTCTCGAGGCTACTGGATGCAGGATTCATATACCCAGTAGAGACACCACAATGGTTATCACCCATTGTGATAGTACTCAAGAAGAATGGTAAATTACGAGTATGTATGGACTACCGCAAATTAAACGCAGGAACCAAGAAAGACCCCTTTTCCACTACCTTTCACAGAGATAGTGTTGGACACAGTGGCAGGACATGAGATGTACTTATTCATGGATGGGTTCAGTGGGTACAATCAGGTACAGATGGCAGAAGAAGACCGAGAAAAGACCGCACGGCAGTTGCAAGATTGAGTGGACCAAAAACGGCAGATCCTGCTCCATGAAAGTCATGACCAAAAAACAAAGTTGAGGATACTATCCCAAAAAAAAATTTAGTGATAGATAATGGTATACTGAACATATTTAGTAAAGAGTCCTACCCCAAATATTAAAGATATAATTCATTAAATATTTTAGTATATTATTTAGAGAATTATGAAAAACTAAAAATTAGAGTTTACAAAAACATTTCAATATGACACCTAGCCATTGAAGATTATAGGTTTTTATACTTCTAGAAAAAAAGTGACCCAAAATCCAAAAATCAAGATGAGCTATGGACTTTTCAAAAAACGCCTATTTGTTTTACATATATTAGTCCATATGAGTCAAATGACAAATGATTTTGCCACTTCAAATCCATACCTATGATGTGGACCGAAATGGCTACCTTATGTCCAAATTTCAGTGGAATTCATCAATGTCACATAGGAGATCTTGAGTCCATTGTAATTCCATTCATTGCGGTAACGGTCCACAATGACGATGTTCAAAAGTCCATAGCGGAGTCATTTCTTATTGGATTCATGATTGGAGAGTTGCTATGGGTGCGTATTGAAGCTAGGAATCCAATGACATATATATTTTCTGGTTTTAATGAGTTAATTCAATTTCAATTGATGACACCATCAATTGCAGTCATCTAAAATTGTGCTGATAACGTCCATTTTGGTCCAGTCAACCCTGCATTCACTCCGCATTCATCACTGAATGAGGAGCCTATGCTTACAAAGTCATGCCATGTGGACTTTGCAACGCACCAGCCACGTTTCAGCGAGCAGTATCTGAGATATTCAAGAGTTATCTCAATGATTTTATGCAGGTATTCTTGGATGATTTCAGTGTCTTCGGACAGACATCCAAACATTTGGCACAGTTAAAACTTTGCCTACAAGCCTGCAGAGACAATGAAGTAAGTCTCAATCCGGAAAAATGTATATTTTGTGTGAATTCAGGATTACTGTTGGGACACATTGTGTGCCAACAGGGAATTCTAGTAGATCCGAAGAAAGTGGATGTTATCTAGAAAATACCACCACCAGAAAATCCCAAGAAACTCAAGAGGTTGGGGCAGACAAGCTATTACAGAAGGTACATGGCCAAATATGATCACAAAGCGGCATCAGTCTATAGACTGTTGAAGAAAGATGTCGAATACCGATGGTCTCCAGCTTGCCAGGAATCATTTGATTCACTAAAAATGGCACTCACATCAGCACCAATTCTAATAAATCCAAGATGGGATTTATCATTTCATGTACACAGTGATACATCAGGCAATGCTTTGGGGGCAGTTCTGGCCCAGAATGTGACAGGCACAATAGATTCACCAATCTATTATGCAAGCAGATTGCTGACAGCAGCTGAGAAAAACTATAGTACCACGGAAAGGGAAGCATTGGCAATGATTTATGCTGTTCAATAGTTTCGGCATTATTTACTTGGCAATCGCTTTAAGTTTATTGTTGATTATCAGGCTCTAGTTCATTTAGCTAATCGACCACTAGCTAGTGGCAGGGTTGCTCGATGGTTATTGCTTCTTCATGAGTATGATTTTGAAGTGGTTCATAAACCTGGAAGATTACATGTTACAGCAGATCATCTATCAAGACTTACTACTGGAGAACCAGCCACAGGAGTAGAGGATCAACTTCCCGAAGCATTTCTGTTTGTTGTTCAACCAGAAGCACAAGATGAAGAGACAAATCCTCTAGACGCTCTATGAGTATTCCAAGGAGACTATGACCTTCCAGATGCACTGAAACTAATGGATGACAATGATGAAGAAGAAGACTCATCAGATGAGGATGAACCCCTTGATGAATGACCAATTATTGAAGAAGAGTCAAAACACGAAAAGCATGACAAAGAAAACGAGGAGCCAATTGATCAAGAAATGACCAACATTAGCATTGAGACTTATGCAGTCACCGCACGTAGAAGAATTAGAAGACCTTCAGAATCAAGATCAAGATGATTGGCAATGGCCAATCAAATACTATTTGATAACATGGGTGATTGCAGCCTACAGTGTCCATTTTTTGCTGTCACAACACTGTTTTTTCCAGACATAGAATAATGATAAATTATCATACTCCTACATGACAATGCCATCAAATAAAGAAATTCTTCAAACATGTCATGATCTTCCGGCTGCAGGACATTTCGGCTTCATCAAAACAATGGAATTGATATCCAGGGATTATTGGTGGCCGCAGATGTGGAAATTCGTGAAAGAATTTATAAAATCTTATGACACGTGTGCTAGAGCAAAGGGACCACGACATCGACCTTACGGCCTTCTTCAACCATTACCCATTCCAAGGGTCCATGGTCGTCCGTGTCTATGGACTTTATTACGGACCTTCCAATTTCCAAGACCACCGATTCAATCCTTATTATTGTAGATCATTTTACAAAGATGACACATTTCATTCCATGTAATAAGACGGTTATCGGCGAGGAAACTGCAAGACTCTTCCTCAATAATATCTACCGCATTCATGGACTCCCGAAGACATCGTATCTGATCGAGGACCACAGTTCATATCAAAATTCTGGAGGGGATTATTTCACATATTGGATACTAAGATCAACCTCTCTACAGCTAATCATCCACAGACTGATGGTCAAACCGAACGTGTAAACCAGATTTTGGAGCAGTATCTTCACTGTACGAAAATTATCACCAAGATAATTGGACGGATCTTCTGTCATTGGCTGAGTTTGCCTATAACAACATTATACATTCTTCGACCAAGCAAACTTCATTTTTCTCTAATTATGGTCATCAACCTCGAGCAAACCCTTTCCACATGAAGACTGTTGGAAGCCTTGCTGAAGAAAACCTTGCTACTCATCTTGCTACGATTCACAAGGAGCTTACATTCCACCTCGCAGAAGCTCAAGAACAATACAAGGAATATGCAGATCAACGTCGCCAACTCCAACCCCAGTTCAAGGTCGGAGATCGTGTGTGGCTTCTTTGACGGGACATACAAACCTCGCGACCATCAATGAAGTTGGATTATCAACACTTGGGACCATTCAAAATTATTCGACAAATAAATCCGGTCAGTTTTCGGCTCGAACTCCCACGAAGTATGCGCATCCATCCAGTCTTTCATGTTTCATTATTGGAGTTGTATCATCCATCGAATATTCCAGGGAGAGTCTCCGTACCACCTCCACCAATTGAAGTCAATCAGGAAATTGAGTATGAAGTCGACGAAGTCCTAGACTCTCGCATCAAGTATAAATGACTTGAGTATTTCGTACATTGGAAAGGCTATAACATCAGCGAACGAACGTGGGAACCTTCATCCAACCTCGCCAATGCATCTGACAAAGTCCAAGAGTTTCATCAACGATATCCAGCTAAGCCCCGAGCTACACGTCAATAAGACGTCACAACGATGATGTCAGCCAAGTTAGCTTCAAGGTGAAGACTCCATATTCAATGTACCTGATACACACTAAGGAGGGAGGAGCACCACACATCAGTATATATAGCTACACTTCCAGCACTTCCAACACTCTTGAATATTGTATTGGCAGCATGGAGTCACAGGAACCAGATACATTGGAGTTGTCGCTTACCCAATTATCAGATCAGCCGTTCCGACTCTCACGACCTTCAACATCACGTCGACGCTCTCGAGACGATGGGCCACCAATGCGACGCATACTTCCTCGTCAGGACCCCGTACGACGGCAAATGGAGCCTACTCGAAGTCTGATAATTATGTTGGAGGTTGATGCTTCGGACCCAGAGGACAACGAAATCATGTTTGAAGGCAGCTTCAAAAATCAGAATACTCAAATCACTGCGTGGTCCCAAGTTCAAGGTGTTGGACACTATCGATGGTTGCACAGACCTATAAATCATTTGAGTCAAGAACGAAGAGCCGAATACTTGGCAAGTACCATTCGCCGGATTTTGGATTTTTCCCAACTCTAAGCAAGTCCAAGATTTTACTGCTCCTCGAAGAACTCGGCGCTAGAGGAGGGGGTGATGTCATGGACAAAGCCCAGATGAACTTACCAGGAGTAAATACCAGAAGTTACCAAGTTACCATGTTACCAAAAATTACCATGACTTACCATGATTTACCGTGATCTACCATGATTTACCATTACTTACCAAGTTATCAAGAGTTTACCAAATTACCAAGAGTAACTTGGGAAACTGCTCAGGAAGCTTCTTTTGGATGAAACTTCTCCATCAAGATACCTCCTTTGTTTAAGGAAGCTTTTCCATCAAGAAACCTTTGTTTAATCTTGGAAACTTCTCCATCAAGAAACCTCCATAGGGGAAGCTTCTTAGGGAACTTCTTAATAGTCACTATATGTAGGAGGCGAGACTGGACACTCTTCAGTCTCGCCAACACCAGTTCAAGCTACTCTTGTTTCCAGTTCCCAGTACTCTAGCCCAGTTTCCAGTATCTGGTACTCCAGTCCAGTTTCCAGCATTCCAGTATTCAAGTCGTGTTCCAATATCTCGTACTCTTGTTCATTGTTTATAAGATCGTCTTGATTCCTATTTACTCATCATGCATTCGGCCACGCCGACCTTGACTTCTTGTCTAGTCTTGTACCTCTAGTCTGATCTCTTGTTTGTGTTCAATCATGTTCTCGTCCTTGACAGCTGTAAGCTTCAGTGCTGCCAGTATTTTGATTGGAGAAGGACCTTGGCAATTCGTACTTGGGGTTCGTCATTCGATGAAAGGAGAGAACTTGGATTGAATGTTTCAAAATGACTTCATATCATGGAAGAGGCATCGGGCAGGTCATATGTTACGATAGAGGGTGTTGGTGTTTGTGAGAAAGCATGGTGGATAATACACGGAATTGGAAGGTCAACGTACATGGAGTACAAAAAGCTCAGTAAAGAGAGCTATTTGTCATCTTTGCACGGAAATCGTGGCGTCAAGCGGCCTCGACCAAGGACACTCCAGGCAGAGGAGAACATTATGTCCATTATCAATGCCAATACTGACCTTATGCCTCACAAAACACGTTGCATGGCAGAGGGACGTTGGGATACTTTGAGAGTTTTGCCACCCGAAATGAACTAGAAGAGAATTCGAGAGGAGTCCAACGAGATGATTTTTTTTCCATGTCCTCATTTCCTGTTTCAAAATACTGTGGCTGATTTTAGTCGTGTTGATGCCATCATACATTCTTGTTCTTCGACTTTGTAGAACCTCCACTACCCAGTGGACGTTGACATTATTGGGGAGTTGGGGTGCAGACGAACAGACTTCTCGGTTTGAAAGGAGCCTTGCAGCCCACTGTAAGCCGCATCCGGAATCCAATATTTCATAACGTGGAGGTTCGGAAAACCGGAAGCACATTTCCTAAGTGCACAGAATGCGAGATGTTGAAGGACTTGATCAAGAAGAGGAGTACCGAACATGTCGCACATAAGTGGGCGCTTGATATGCACTTGAGACATCAAGAGTCATGCAGAAGGTTGTACCATAGCTAGAGGAATGAGTCCGTTATGATTCCGGAGGAGTTCCTGTGTATTATTCACAATAAGATGGATCATAGGAAAACAACTATTCCGAGGCTACATACGACGAACAAAATGGTCTTGGGATTGGGTCAGTTGCCCGGATGGAGGAGGCAGCAGCGCGGTGGCTGGAAGTAGTTCAATGACATGACAATGTGTTTGCAAACGGTGCAATTCCTCACACACGGACACGATGATGGAGCTTACGCTCAATTTTCTCTTGAGTTCTGGAAGGGAAATTCAAACTTCACAATTGGGTCGTTGGCTCATTGCCTGCGCCAACTTGAAAAGGCGACATGCCGGGAATCCATGAACATTTTCGATACTGCAGTTTGAAACGCTCATGAGAGGTAAATCGAGATGTTTGGAGGCTCTGAAACCCTGCACGCCGCAAGATAAACGTGGTGCTCGACCACTTCTTAGACGACTTTATTTGCAGATGGACAACTCCGCCAAGGACAATAAGAACAGATGGATGCTTGATTTCCCTACCCTCCTCACTGCCAAAGATGCCTTTGAAGAGATCCAGTTAGATTTTCTCATGGTCGGGCACACCCATGAGGATATTGACGGATTCTTTAGCTATCTCTCGAAGAAGCTAAAGGAACGCAACACCTACATTCTTCCGGATTTGATGTGGTCATTCACGATCTCCCAAGATATGTGTTAGAGGACTGTCTGGGACTTAGACACTTATACGGGATCTGTAGGGTACCCTTAATTTTTGCACAGACTGAGACCAACAGGAGCCTTAGGGGTGACAGCAGCGCACTGTAGAGGGGGGTTACACAGTCCGTCACAGTCGTCACAGCCGACACAGCCAGACACAGTTAGCACAGCTCGTCACAGCCCGACACAGCCATCACAGCCAACACAGCCAGTCACAGCCGACACAGCCAAACACAGTCGCACAGCCAGTCACAGCCCGTCACAGTTTCACACAGCCAGTCACAGCTTGACACAGCTGTCACGACCATAGGGAACGGAGAGCAGGGCAGGGAACGACTGTGGGGAACAACACCTGCAAATGGAACATGTTAGTTCACGGACGACGGTTAGTGAGGGAAACGGTTAGAGCCACGGGTAGGAAGATAAAGGGAGAAACAAGGACTGAGAAGGGGACATACATATATATATTCTTGGAAGCACTTCAGGGGGGGGAGTTCTTGGTCATGCATGAGAGGGGATCGGACGGAGAGTAAAGATGGAGAGCACGGTGAAGGAGGAAAGATGATTAGTAGATGCTTGTTATATGCAAAGCTGTAGTGATATTGTAGAGCAGATTAGAGACACAATGGCTTCGGCCTGATACCTGATAAATCATAATCTGATACTTATACGATACAATCACATTGTGTAGAGAGATCTGAGTGAAGCTGTGGAATGAATGGATGGGTTGATGGAATCCGATAGATTGATGAAGCAAACTGATACTTAATTAGTAATGGTAAGGTAGCTAACATGAATGCAGAAAGGGAAACAAATAGGAAACACCCCCATGATACACTAGCTGTAGGTCATGACTGATTGTTCTGCGCGGGCTGAGTACTTAGAGATTTCCAACTCTTCTATCTTGGAGTTTCCGCCTCGGAATAGCGAAGGGATGGGTGAGTAAAAGTCGCCCGACATTTGGCAACCATACTGGGGAACTGAGTCATGAACAACCAGATGTGATGGTGGGATCATGGTGGTTGGACCATTAAAGAATTTGAAGTGAATCAAATTCCCTGTGGAACAAAGGAAGAAAGATTGTCCAAACAATTCTTTCAAAGGTTCTTGGAATTGCCAGACGGTTGTAAAGAAAATATTCTTAAGCGAGTGCATGATGCTGATCCGGAATGGGGTCTGGAGAAAGGAGTGATAAAGATTTATCAGGTAGCCTGTAGAGGAAGAGCACGTTGGTTACTGTGATAGCATTGCTATCCATTAAGCGAGTAGAGTTTGAAGGCTGGGAAGAAAGAAAGGTGAATGTTTATACTCATATGCATGAAGAGCTTGTACTGGTAAAGAATTGGATTCCAAAGGATATTTTGTGGATCAAACTCACACCAAGAACAGCTTTCCAGACTTGTTTGCCATATGGTTATATGGTAACGGAGACTTCAAGTATAGCCAAGGGTGCATTGAAGCTTGAAAGAAACCCAGGCATATACGAGAGATATTACAGAAGAGAGTTTTGGTTATTGCCACATTAAAAGAAATGAAAGACATGGGACATGAGTGATGAAAGAGAAGCTAGACGCCAGAGATATTCAGCAAAAAGAGAAAGCTATCTGAAAGCTAATTATCCATATCTTTGGGAGAGAGGAATAGACATAGGGGAATCATCTGGACCTCTCACACCATTAAGATCAAAGAGTACATCACCCATACCGGAAGAACTAGAGTTGGATGCCACTCCTTCTGTTTCTTTGCAAGAAAGATTAAGGGAATTGGTACAGGAAGAAGATCAATCACGAGGTGAAAGATCTGAGGTACATCTCTGGATAAAAGATTTGACAGAAATCTTTGATAAGAGTTGGCATGGAACACCAAAAGCAGGAACTCCAGTTTCTGAAGCGGAAGGTGAAGAAGGAGAAGAGGATGTGGCAGAGCCAACGGAGAGATTTCTTCCCAAACTTTAGCTGCATAGTTGGTGTTCATTCTGTAACGGTTCTGACGAACTGGTTTTGTATCAACTTCCAATTCAATTCGGTGCTGACAGATGTTGGAAGGTATGCCCTTCAAATCTTTGTAGTTCCAAGCAAATACATCATTGTATTCCGTGAATAATGCAGGGCTTCTTGTAGAAATGATTCTTCAAGACCTGCACTTACTCATATTATCTGTGGTTCTTCTATTGTTCCAAGATTTACTTGAATCAATTGAGTTTCTTCTGTGACTGTCCATCCTGCAATCTCCTGTCCGATGGTTGCAATCGTGGCAGGTACTTCATTAATGTTAATGTCCTCTTCTCTTTCTTGATAAAAACGGGCAGGGTGTTGAGGTGTGTCCATAGCTTCTTTATCAGGATCTTCCGTTATCGGAGTACTCGGTTCTCCTTGGGTGTTCAGCCCTCCAGATCTTCAACTTGTGTTGGAGTTTGGGCGAATAAAATCTTCTGCTCGGGCCCTACTTCATATTCGGCCCCAATTCTTTCTTTTTCTGTCTCAGGTTCTGTAATCCTGTGAAGATTTCAGACGTGGATTTGTTGGACCTATATCGTTGTTGGAATGTTGCCCTCATATCCGCCCAATTCGCAAAGTGATTGGCTGGAAAGGTTGTCAACCATTCAATGCATTTTCTGGCCATTGAACAAGGAAATAATTGGATCTTTTCCTGGTCTGTTATTTCATTGTCAATGGTGCACCTGTTCTCAAATTGATTGAGATGGATATCCGGATCAGATTTCCCATCATATGAAGGAAACGGCGGTCTAGTTTTGCTTGCTGCTAAAGCCATTGGTGCTGCTGGTACAACTGGTGTTGCTGGTGCAACCAACTGTCCAAATTGAAATGGTCCAGCTGCTGCTGGCTGTGTTGGTGTTGGTGTTGGGATTGTCAAGACTAGTGGTGTTGTTAGTGTTTGTCTTCCAAACAATGATTCAAAACTAGGGGTCCTTATCCTAAAGATAGTCGTCTTCCAACTGCTGTCCCCACTAAGTTTAATGAATCTTTAAAAGCTTTGAGTGCAGTTCTGGTTATCCTTTCTGGAGAAGCAGTTTCACTTCTCTCACCTTCTTCACTCAGAATATTCTCAAACTTTTCTTCCAATATTTCAGCAAAACCTCGATTTGGACTTATTACTGTAGAAGGTCCTTCAGATCTTTCTTGTGGTAACCATTCGCTAAGTGCATTACTTGCAACTCCTTCTGGTGTAGTGTTCTCACTTTCCGGAGATCTAATTTCCTGATCTTCTGGTTTATCAATGTCAGTTTGTCTTGACGCCTCTCCTTGAATAATATTCCGGGAATTTGTAATTCCGGGAACTCTTTTATCAACCGAGCTTCCTTTTCTGCAGCATATTTCTCTATTCTTTCAGCTCTGTCTTGCTTAGTTTTTTCCTTATTTTCCTCATTCATTCGCACATCATATACAAAATTCCTTTTCAGCACCCTTAAATAAGCCTTGGTATGTCAGTAAAGAAAATTATAGTGGTCTCTACCCTTTCTCCAATTCTGCCAAAATCCGTATAACGACTTAATTTTCCTTTACTGATTGATCACCAATCTTGAATTTATTGAAATGATGAAATCTGAGGTTGAAAATATTTTAATGGACACAATAATACGATTTGTCTTTCTCAGTGTAGCTGACTTGTAACAAGTCTTTGGGTATCCAGTACTCTACTGCTTCTATGATCATATAACAATATTCATAATTTGAACATCCTTCCCTGAAAATATAACTAGTGTAGCAAACTTTTCTGATTGGGATTAGAGTAATCAATAAAGCTAGATGAGACAACCACTTTTCACTTCTGATTCTACATTCCCAAGGTGCTCGTGTAATACTCATAACTCCTCCCTTTAATCCCTATTTGTCATCTTCTTTTGCAATTGAAAGAAAAAATCTTCTGTTGTATTGCTACTGGTAAGCCATGAAATTTTTTCAGGAATGCTTTCCATTCCCCTACTTCCGTTGACTCGTTCTTTTGTGATTTCAAAAAATCACTAAGTAGCCATCCTTCCTTGAGTTCACTTGAACTCAACATACCGTTAGTCCCCAGTATGGTCGCCAAATGTTAACCGTTGGTTTATGACTTAGACAAAACAGACTCTCAACACTACAACCTATTTCCCAAGACATGCATCAGCGGTTGTCCGACGGTATGCCTTCGGAAACGATTACAGAGTAATCGTTTGAAGGATAGCTAAACCATGGTAGTCGTATGAATCAACATCTCTGTAGATTGCTTAATCCTACTAATTAAGCCCAACCTGCAGTCTCATCAGCTAAAAAGATCTTAGTCGGAAAGGCTGAAGCCTCTTTGTTCATACAGTCAAACAATATTCAAGACAAACAAGATCTATTCTGAGATGATGCACATTCTCACTATCTCACGTTCTCTCATAATGCACATTCTCTCCATCTCACAATCACTCTACATAGAGATACTTGGAATAGTATGGCTTTACTTCAGAGTTCATCACATCATATCACAAGTACACATTGAATCACTCTTATTCTATTGGATACACACTGATCACTGATACCTTCTAAAATGCGTGCAACCCTTTTATAATATGCTCGAAAGAGCCGTTACAACGTGCAGTCGTTAATGACCGTTGCCTAACTGCCTACGCAACCTAAAGGGTTTGCCAAAAATTGGCCCGTGGTATTGGTCGTGACTTGTGGTCGTATGCCATAGTGGTACATGGTCCACGGCCCTTCACTACTTCTTCTATTAGTAAAGCCTATGTTACCGTGGCCGTGTGATATTGTGGTTCACGGCCCACGGCTGCTACCCTACCCGCTGCTGCTCCTCGTGGTAGTGTGTTCCGCTACTGCTAAGTGCCGAGCGCTTAGCCTTTTCTGCTTTGTGGCTAAGTAGTGTGAAGTAATTCACTACCCACCATATACCCTCATGGCTTCAGCTGTCCTGCCCTCGTGGTACTGACACTTAGCCATTATCAAAACCCTTTACCCTAAACCCTTTATTATAAAAGACCCTTAAGCATTTATCCCTAAACCCTTACCATACCTTTTGCAAATAAGATTGTACTATCCATACCATAACCAATAATGGTTATGGACCTTATGGTAATCCAAATCTCTTCTCCCTTCTTTTTTGCACTACTTTTCTTGTTTGTTTTGGATTCACTTGCACTTACCTTTGCATACTAGTATGCTTTCTATGTATCTTAAGACCAGGTTCCAACGACGAGTCGTTAATTTAAATACTTGTCCGTCTCAATGACTCTTCCATAATATTTGAACATTTCTCCATTTTTATTTTCGTTTTTTTACCATACACACCAAGTTCTAGTGAGTGCGAGTCTTCCATATTTGTTTGTCCATTTGTACCTTTACCATACCCTTCGCTTTACCCTTCCCTTAATCCTTCCATAGGCTTAAGCCCTTAGTACCCTAAACCATTACTCTTACCATATACCCAAAACCTTAGTGTACTACCCTAAATCCAAACCTAAACCCTTACCCTTCCCGTTTACCCTGGCCTTAATCCTTACCCTAAGCTTACCATATACCTAAAACCAAGTTAGTGTACTACCCTACTTACACTCCAAACCAAGTTATTGTACTACCATGTGTGAGTCTTCCATATTTGTTTGTCCCTTTCTACCCTAAATCCAAACCCTAAACCCTAAACCCTTACCCTTCCCTTTACCCTTCCCTTAATCCTTACCCTAAGCTTAAGCCTGACCCTTAGCACCCTAAACTTATGAAGTACAAGAAGTCAGCTACTGATTCGAAGTGGCTTCTTAAAAACTCCAGGGTTAATATGTGGAAGTCCAACCCTGACGGGACTCCAAATCTCCCTAAAGGAAACCCAGATGCCATTCCAAGAAGACCGATATGGGGAGTCGGGGATGACTCCTCTGAAAAACAGTCCTTCATAAAAAATGGTATTAAGAAATTCAAAGATTTTTGGACCAAATGAATGTTGCTTGACGATCATTACCGAGGTGTAATGGAACAATACGACCAATACCGGGGAAATACTCTCGCCGAACTGGATAAAGCCAATGCAGGAAATTCTGGAGCGTATTCAGCTTCTTGAGGGATTCTGGTCGAAAACAAATTGGTCCTCAAACCATCGGAGGGATGGCATCCAACCACATATAGTGCATGATATGGAAGATGAGGATAAAGTTCTAAAACCTTACTGTGGCCCGAGGTGCGAGCGTCCAAGGATACTGTTGAATCCGTTCAAGGATATTGAGAAAGGGTTTTTTGTGCTCATTCGCCCTCATGACCCAACGACGTGCCCGGTCTGGATGGGAATGGCAATTTCAGATGTCATCCGAGAAAGGGAGGATCCTAATTTTAAGAAAGTGAAGGTAGAGTGGTGGAGACCGAAGAAATGAGGTAACCCCTCCGACTTGGAGAGGTACAGGGACTGTTAGTCAAAGGTTTGGGAGTACAACCCGTCAGATCCTGCTCAATGGATCCACGTGAACAATGTCATGTAGACAATGCCGCCACGAAAAAATATGACAAGAAATAGCACCAAAAGAATTACAGCGGTGGAAGCAGTGAAGGCGCGCGCGAATTTGGAGAAGGCTAACCTTCAGTCAGATACCTAAAGGTTACCGTCTTGCGAACCACTTTCCGTCCGTGGACTAAATGTTGAGGTCATTTCCGGTCCTTCATTTTAAGATTAAAAAAATTCTTTATGTTTTTTTCCCTTCGTGTTTGCGTTGGGGGATCCTTCATGTTTTCTTTTTCTGTCGCACTGAACCTCGAGTGGCCAGTGGACGTTCTCGATCTTTTCTTTTGGAGTGCTGGACTCAGCACTGTTGTACATTCCGTTCATCTACAAATATTCGTGTGGGGGATTCTGGCTTACAAAACAGACAATGCACCCAAAAAAAATAAAAAATGCTGGCACAACCCCTGGAGTCTTTCTTTTCCAATCCGGTCTAAAAGTTTTTTTCCAATGTCCCGTCATTGCGCCAATTCCAATCCGTCTCTCAATGCTTGGACTTGACTCAAGCCAAGTCTCCAACTGAGGTCTCCCACTAAGAGGACCCTTACCCTATCATTATTGCCATACTTTTCAATTTGCCACTCGTTAACTTATACCTCTCATGTTCTCCTCCTTTTCCTCCTCTAAGCGAGTCTATGTCTAGCGAGTGGAGTCTTCCATGTTTGTTTGTCCATTTCTAACTTAAACCAAAACCCCTACAGTCTTAGTAAACCCTTATCCTAGTAAAACCTGTTAACCGCTGGTTTATGACAGACAAAATAGACTCTCAACACTACAGCTCATTTCCCAAGACCTGCAACAGAGGTAGTCCGACGATATGCCTTCGGAAACGATTACAGAGTAATCGTTTGAAGGATAGCTAAACCATGGTAGTTGTATGAATCAACATCTCTGTAGGTTGCTTAATCCTACTAATTAAGCCCAACCTGCAGTCTCATCAGCTAAAAAGGTCTTAGTCGAAAAGGCTGAAGCCTCTTTGTTCATACAGTCAAACAGTATTCAAGACAAACAAGATATATTTTGAGATGATGTCCGGACAATTTCGTCAGTTCCGGTGTTTGTTGTGTCTCTTGGGGATATAGGGTGGTGGCATTCCTGTCTACTGGTTGGGAAGTGCGTCCCAGGATTGTGATGACCGTGGTGACAACTTCTTGTTCATGTTGTCATCACTGTCTGGTTGCTCCTGTGGTTTGTGAGTGAGCCAGTTTTTGTCATCAGGGTGTTATGCTATTCCGTCCGTACGTACCATGTCGATTTTGGCACTTCCATTCTTGTCATGACTTCCCAATTGATTTCACCCTAATCATTCCTAATAAAACAGGGTGGGAGGGTGGGGTTTGTTTATGTACAAGTCATGACAACAAGACAAGCATATAAGCAAACATCTTGTGTACTGAAAAATCAGATTGCTGCAGCATGTTCAAATTCCTGTAAGTAACCCAAGACACGCACCATGCAAGGCTCCTTGGGTAGGTAAGAACAGCCTGCCCTGCTATAGATTCAAGGTATGTTCATACAAGCACCTTGAAGGACCAGCCTGCAATTTACCAGATTTCAAACATGCAACCAAGTAATCTTCTTGGGCATGACAACACATTGTAGCTTCACTCTTTGTCATTTGTAGGTACCCCAAGACATGCATCATGTAAAGCTCCGTGGGTAGGTAAGAACAGCCTGTTCTACTACAGATTTAGGATATGTTCATACAAGTACCTTGAAGGACCAGCCTGCAATTAATCCGATTTCAAGCATGCAACCAAGTAAACTCCTTGGGCATGACAAAACATATTGCAGCTTCATGTTTGGCCAATTGTAAGTATCCCAAGACGTGCATCGTGCAAGGCCTTCTGGGTAGGTAAGAAGAGCCTGCCATTGTACAGATTGATCAAGGCCTATGTGCACATGAATCTTGCTGGACCAGCCTGCAGTTAATTAGACTCCAAACATGCAACCAAGTGACCCACTTTGGGCATGACAAAACATACTGCAACTTCATTCTACACCATGTACAATTGCCCCAAGATATGCATCATGTAAGACATTTTGCCATGGAAGAAAGGCCTGTCATGTTACAGCATCAAGATATGGACACACATACATTTTGAGTGCCCGAGACCAAGCCCACTTGGTCAAAATAAATCATACAATGCAAGTAGCTGTTCTGATGGAAAAATGAGGCAACTAATCACTGGCCAAGGTCCATTAGAGCTTACCACCACTGTTTCCCAGGAGGCTAATGCCATGTTTGGCAAATAGAACCTCACTATACTCCATTCCACATCAAATCCAGGCCTGAATGAGGCTTGTCATTGCCGTATCAGGCCGCCATCTTTAAAAAATAGAGCCTCCTCTTCCTTAGAACTTAACAGCCACTAATGCCTTTACCCTTAAACCATCATTCCTCTTTAAGGCCAAAATTGTACCTAGTCCAAGAATCCACAAGCAATGCTGTCAAAGATTCAAGACAGGGTAAGATTCAGATGTTGTGCTTCAAGAGATAGGCGTGCCAGGCCGAAATGCTCCATCAATGGCAGCAAAACATAGGTAAAAAATAAGCATCAACATGTCAAACCGGGAGCAAGCGGGCCGAAATCGGGGCTGCAGGCAGCAGCCAAGTCATGACGCCACACAGGGTATGTTCCATTTGCTCACATCCTTATCTGCAAGCTCAAGAGAATTCAAAGCAAGTAGGGATCCTCACCTGGTCCCATCACAAGCCCCACAAAAACCAACAGGTTAGTGAGGATTGTGGAACCCCAGGTGAATCACAGACCCCTACACTTGTCATTGATGTCAACTAAGAACCTCAAAAAGCAAGAGAGAAAGACATAAAGCAAAAAAGAACCCTAATCACCAAAAGCACCTTGAGCGATTGGGGAAGAGAACTGTGCACCATCACCACCAACAGGCCACCTCCAGCAAAGCAAAGGAGAAGTGAAGCATACAAGCATACTTACTAGGTTTATGCAGCTGAGGACTACCAAAGACCAGGGAACCAAATGGCTCTCATGCAAATACTGTACTGCTAAGAGAAAGGGAAAATGCAGAAAGTAGGCTGTTCACAGCCAACACAGAGAAAGAAATTGCCTTACACAACGAACAGGAATGGAAGCAGCAGCTGGAGAAGTTGACATTGCAAGCAGCGCTAGATGCAGCAGACGCAGCCTTGGCCCGAACATGGTTCAGTGAAGGGTGTAAGCTAGAAATGAAGAAACTCAATAGGGTAATGATAAAACAAATGAAGTGTCAATTGGCGAAATTGGTGACAGACATTCACGAGGAATTCCTGCCACCAATTCCAGAACAAGAGGAGCTCACGAACGAGGACGACCAAGAGGAGCAAGACCATGAACAGGAAACACCAATACAATCAACAACAACAACACTAGCACAAACACCACCAACAACACAACCACCACCAAGTCAACATGCACTGGTATAGGCCACAACAGGGCCATCTACTCAGGAGGTAAACCCCGTACCATTACCAAGTGTTCTGGTGGCATCAACTTCAGTAGCAGTGGATGATTTCCAAATCATGCCATGCAAGCAGGATGGGGAGTGGCTAAAGTATTCAGATGAATACTTTAAAATGATGATAGTCCTAGCCCACCAAATCCCAAAAGTACTAGAGAAGGTATTCAAAGCCTTAACCCCCTGCAGGTCATTGGGTCAATTGCATCTGCTCAATCAAACTCTCCTACCTTTGAGATATAGGATGAGGCCACTGGCTAGGGAGGAGATATGGCCAGGGGCAGAATTGGCTGAATTCTGGTACATCCCGTGTATTTAGTTTGTTGTATGCTATATCAACAAAGAATCATCCCAAAAATACAAATTTATGTAGTATTTTTTAGTTGTGCTTTTGCTGCACCATAAAAGGTAACCATAGAATTACACATGTTTAATTTGTTTTGTATTTTGAATTAAGATCCTTATGTAGTTAGTTTGTTTTAGTTGTTCTTTGCTACACTATACGGAAACTTATAAAATCTCTGGTTTTCCGTTTTTAATGGAGACCATGCGTATTTAACTTGTTATATATACCATAAAAGACAATCACAAAAATCATATAAGTTTATTTACTTCTGTTTTACTAAAAAATTCCCTGGTTTTAGTCTGAATATTCAGTATGACCAATCAGATCAGTTCATCTAATTTTCCAGAAGAATAAAAAAAAATAAAAAAAAAATATATATTTTTAAAAAAGAACCGGAACCTAACCGGGAACCGGTGTTTTTTTTCCAGCAACTAACCGGTAACCGGAACCGCCCCCATGTTAAAAAGTCGGAACCTGAACCGGACCGGAACCACCTTAATAAAAAAATAACCGGATCTGGATCCGGAACCGTCTCTTCAAAAATTTGTGGAACCAGAACCGAAGGTTCCTTCACAAAGGCAAGAACCGCCCAACGCTGGTTCGATCCGATTTGGTTTCATCTTCTACAAATGGTTAACTTTCCACATCAAGGGCATGTAGTCGTCTCTCCAGTTTCTTTTAAATTAAGAAAAACGGCCCAACACTGGCAATCTGGGCCATCTGGCAGGGCAATGAGAATGCATTAATGAGTGCAAATGCAAACTCCATTCCAGCACTATCAAAGATTTAGAAGGGCTTGGAATGGGACTGAAAGTGGTGGCTCCCTCAAGTACAATTCGCCAAGATGGAATTGTGGCTATGAATTGTGCAAAATAATAATAATAATAATAATAAATTGTGCAATATTTAACGTGATATTGTATTTCAGGTAAAACTGTAAGAATATGGAGTGTTTGTGTAAAATTAGGTCACTTAGATCCAGAGAGAGTTGTATAGGAGTACTCGAAGCTGCTTCAAATATTAAGGATATGCTATCCAACATAGGGCACACGTCCACCTTACAAATTATGATCGTGGGTTCAAAGCAGCATATGAGTATGGGTTTTTTTTTTTTATTAAATAAATAACAGAACAGAGGCTGAGGCCCTGGAATTTATTAAAGGAGAATAATGAGGGGGCCGTGAAGGCGTGAACACATGGGAAACTACCCGGAGAGATGCAGCGAGGGTGTAATGGGGGATACTTAGTAAAACAACGGCATTGCGACAAGCGAGGGAAGCTCTAAGCGCGTAAGGGAACGAACCAGAGCTGTGAACTAGAAAAAAGAACTGCCACACCAGGCGAAGAGAAGAGAAGACAAAAGAAGGGGGGGGGGTGTCAGAAAGGATGCTCTGCCCACGAGAGCCACAAGGCCCAAACCTAGAGAGACAACCAACCCTCTAGCTAAAGAACACTACACCCCAAGAGAACCAACTACGGTGCCTCTGGGGCAAAGTCCAGCTAAGCCTTAATTCTTGGAATCCTGAGCTTGCGGTGCCTCCAGTTCACCTCAACCTCCTCAGACTCCATCGGGGATTTGCCATTGATTGGGGAAGACATAATTACAATCAATGGTCGGGTCGGATGTGCGGGTGCAGAGAACGTCATTCTTTCCCCAGGAGAGGTCAAAATCCAAGATGAGTTGTTGACATTTCCTTTCACCACACTTGTTACAAGCTGCAAGCAATGACCCCCAGGCCTTAAACCCCTCAGTCATCAGGTCTGCAAAAAATTTATGGAGTAGGGCCCTAATGCTGGGGCATTTCCCCTCATACATGAAAGCGCATCTAGACTTCCACAATGCCCACAACGTGTGAGCACGGAGGCAGGACCAGACAAAGCATGGACTCCAAAGATGGCCTTGAGTCTCATCCATGTTGAAGACGTCCCTAGGATCATACCTTTACTTAGGTCCCTGATCTAGTCCATGCGTGCTTGCAGGAGCTGGATTAAAGGAGTTCCCAGACCACCTGCCATCCAGTTGGAATAAAAGATAAACACCAATCTCCAAACATGAGCAGCCATGGGGCAGTTTACAAGGCAGTGCTCAATCGACTCCTCAAAGTTGCCAAAGCACATTTTACAGGAGGGGTTGGCGTCCAAGTAGTGGACCGCCACAAAGAGGATTCTATTAGCAATTTTCCATAGGAAAGCGGAAATCTTAGAGGCTCTATCTTTGCGCCATATGTCTTTCTGGATTGACTTCCACTTAATGGTAGCATTAGGAAAGTGTTGCCACTTCCCATAGACTAGATTGAGCAGCCCACTGCTCCACCATCCCGGGGGGGGTAGGGGGTTGGTTTTCCCTGACACCAGATCAATCACTCTAATGGGGAAGACCTCAGATCTGGCAACAATCCCCATTGACAGGACCGACAGATTCCCATTAGGGGAGGCTAGAAACCGTAAACCTTGAATTCCATCTGGTGAATAAGAGAGGGCTAACAACACTTGGAAGGGCAAGCCCCCTGTTCCTCCCAACTAGATAGGGAGAGGCCATGGATCATGCTCAGAATTTAACAGAGGGGCAAGGTAAGAAAAATCTGCGAAGGCATGATCCCTTTGCTCAATATATCATTAGACATAGCTAGAAAATCATCTCTATCGTGCCCCACATCACTTTAAGGAATTCAAGAGGGAGGCCATCCAGGCCTGGCGCCTTACCTGAGCTGAGAGAGTCAACTGTTTCATTAAGTTCCCTAAGTGTAAAGGGAGAAGCAAGCATCTCTTTATCGGCCGCACTGAGGGAATCGGGGACAGCACGAAGAATGGAATCAGCTGTTGCATTGGAGTTTGGTGAGGGCTCATGCCTAGCAAAAAGTGAGGCAAAATAATCCGCTGCCAACCCAGCCAAGATCTCTTTAGCTAAATAGTGCACATCCCCTTGAGGGTCAACCAGCGCAGCAATGGAGTTAGCCATAGATCGCTGCTTTGTTTTGATAAAAAAAATACCTATTCATCTTTTCCCCTTTCAAGGACCAGTTGACCCCCGCCTTTCGCCTCATGGCATCATCTTTGTGCTTCTTGATTGCCTGGAGGTTAGCCTTAGCTCTATTGTAATTGAGCAACGTATTGGGGCGTTCCCTTTTTTCCTCAATTAGCTGCTGACAGACCTCCAGGCACTTGAGCAAACAATTTTCCCTCTGAGCTCTCAAAAGAGCAAAGGATCTGGAAAGTTCCTGACTTTCCTTGAGGGTAGCCTTAAGCTTAGCAAGATAACGTAAAGTAGGAGAGTGAAAGTGATTACCCGCAGAAGACCAGACTATGGCGAGGGATTCCAAGACTTCCGGGTTTTTAAGAAAAACGGGTTAAGCTTGAAGTAACCTCTGCCCTTAGGTCTATGGCCCGGGGCACAGAAGGATAAACTGACCTCCACATGATCAAACCCAGGCAAAATGGGGCCTAGTGGGACTGACGAGACCCAGGGGAGAATGTCATGCGAGCAGTAAATTCCCAGCCCCTGTTAGAGCTTAATTCCAGCCCAGAAGACGCCACCTTAATCTAGCACATTCGGGGAAAAAAAAAAAAAAAAAAAAAAACAAAAAAAACTGTTGGAACATGACAATTCACCCCAAAAAAAAACAAAAAAACAATAACAACTAAATAAAAGCCTTGGCGAGCAGCCATATCCGTAGAGGGAAACAGGCTCGGCATTAATTCCCAGCCCCTGTTGGAACATGACAACTCACCCCAAAAACTAAAAAACTAAAAAAAAACTAAATAAAACTAAATAAAAGCCTTGGTGAGCAGCCATGTTCATAGAGGGAAACAGGCTCAGCATTAAGGTGGCGTCAACGCCACCTTAATTCCCATCCCCTGTTGGAGCTTAATTCCAGCCTAGAAGACCAACCAGATTAAGGTGGCGTCAAGGTGGCGTCAACGCCACCTTAATCTGGCCCATTCGTCTCCTCTCATCTCCCCCTCCTGTGGTCCGCGACAGAGGTGCTTTTGTGCAGAGCAAGGCTAGTATCTTTATAGACAATTCTGCATTAGTTTTGGGCTCAAAATCAGATAGCAGTGGAAGTGCCTTTTCGGAATGACTCATTTGTTTTAAGACAAACATTTATGAAGCACCAGTTTCTCTGCCTTGCATGTTTGAAGATGTGTTTTCGGGCTTCCTTTAGCGGTCCCCGGTCTGAATTCGTCGTTATTATTCATCCACTCTCTTTCTCATCCATCTTTCTTCATCGCACATTCATCCATTGTTCATCCACTCCTTTCATCTAACTCCTTTTCAAAACACACTCAAACATCAATCACCCACTCCACAATGTTGCTGCTAACCCGCAAGCTCACTCTTTACAAAAAATGCTCCATTTTCGACGCTTGAAGCCCACGGTGACAGGGCTTCCAACAGGTACAGGTCCGCGATAATAGGGTGAAAACTATGAGCAAAATCTTGCTCACAGTTTTTTCTGCTCACAATCTAGCATAGCCCAGTCTAGCCATAGAAAGATCAGGGGGCATGCGGTTGTTGGTCCAGGTAAATCTCAGGGAATCATCCGGAGGGATGGAGGCATCTACCAGACCCACAAGCAAACACAACGAATCCCAAGCCACAGATTCTTGAAGTGAGAGACCAGCGTGAGAATCCAGCCTATCAGTAGGCCTATCAGTCATGTTACAATCACCAGCCAAAATCCAATGGTCCACCTCACTATGCCCATGAATATTCAGACATAGCAAATCCCAAAAATCAATTCGTTCTTGGACAATGTTTGGAGCTGAGAGTAAATCAGGTTGTAGAAGATATGTTGCGGGCCTATGTAGGTGACAATGCAAGTCTCGACCAATAGGCTTATGAGAACACTTTGCCCAGTTCTCGCTAATGTAATCAACGACTGTTGAAGCTCTAGCCATCTCCGATATATATAGCCACACTGCCCTTGTCATATCATACCGGTCACGCAAGCCGTTTGGTGATGGCTTGAATGAGAAAGAGAAGAATCCAGTATTTTGTGGGTTTCGCAGGCCTTTTGATGGCTCATCATCTACAATAAATATTTGTCTCTGCGTAGCAAACGGTCTACCAGGGAACTTGGCAATAACACTGCGAATATCCTTCACGAGATATTTCATCCCGGGCCTGATATAACCGGTAGTATCCTTGTAATCCTCAGCTGACCATATGAAGCAAAACTTCTCGTTATTTTCGTGGGGACGAAGCTCTCCAACATCCTACAAAGAACACCTCTATCAGCGCATGACCAAATGGCCAAGTGAAAATACTTCAATGCAAGGTCCAGAAACTCCAAGACTCCATGCCGAGGCACCACAAACGGTCTGTCAGGAACTTGAAGTGTCACATTCCTGAAACAAAATTTCTCCTTAAACAGTTCACCGCCGGTTGGGGGTGGCCGGTAGCAGATGAGTCCGTTGACACTCAAAATTAACAACATTTGTTTCCTCTTCCCCGCTATTGCATGTAAAGGATGAGAGACAAAGGTATCCTGAGCAAGTTAATCACACACTAACATTAGTGTTTCTGCCATGAAAATACCCATGACCCAGGATGATTGAGTGTATGGAAGATCAACACGAACATGCAACAAATGGCCAAAACATGTACGTGTTGCGGGCTTGGAATGTTGCGAGAGGAGGGAATTGTGTGAAATTCTTTCATTCAATTAAATATATTGCTATGTATATTTAAACATATCTGAATATCAAAACGATAAATAAAATTTACATGAAATTAATAAATAAAATAGTGTTAATGGTTTTATAAACTAATCGAATAAAGACACGTGTTAGATGACCTACCAGAACTAGTACAATGCTATAGTGATGGAGTCATATTTGTAGTCATGACATATACCACATGCTACCCTTAGTGATGTAGTGAGTAGTGAGTAGTGATATAGTCATAAGTGTAGTCATAGGGTATAGTCGTGTAGTCATATACATCCCGGGGGTCACGTGTGTCATGGAGAGACCTATCCATGTTGGCGCTCATCTGTAGTGACGTAGTCGTAAGTGTAGTCATGACACGTAGCCTTGTAGTCGTATAGTTATGACTACAATACTACACGCCACATCACTCTGAGTCGTTGGGTAGGTGCCACGTATGCAGTGACGACCATCACTTCGCACTTATCACTCCGCAGTGATGGTAGAACTGATTTCGTGTTTGTCACTGCATAGTGATGTAGTCGTAATTGCACTAGCCGCATGACTTCATTTCTCCCGGCCACTTGTCAGAATCGGCATTCTTCACGTTTATTCGGACCGATTCAAGATGAAAGTTACTTGTCACCTCTATATAACGTCCAACTCCACACAGAACCAACTTCCCACTGCGAACCTCTCACTTGTTTCTTTTCTCTCGCGCACCTCTCTGGACATCCTGCACCTCTCTTGACAATGTGCACCTCTTTGCTTGTCCTGCACCACTCTGGCCATAGGGTACTTCTGAAGCAGCCTCTGCATCTCTCTCTGCTTCTGTAGTCTCGGGTGTCAACTACACATTAGGATAATATAATACTCATTTTTTTGTGTACTCTCCATGTGCACCAGCTACACTTGCTTTTGTTTGTTTAAAGTTACTCCCAAACCTCTACTGGGCAGTCGCCACATTATTACTCATCCATCCCTGAATGATTTTCTCATCTACAGAGGGCCTGTTCATTATCCATTGTTCATCTATGTGGTTGATTTCATCAACAGATATCATCCAACCTCCACTGTCAAGTGGAGATTGGCATTTGTGACTTCTTTTGACAGATCAGATAGATGTAGTCACATTGTGCTATAGTCCGCCCTCATACTCCACTTCAATTCCAAGTGTTTTTCATCAGTCTCGGGATAGATCCAAACATTGACTTTACCTTTTAAATCCATAAGTTCTACTTCAACTCTTCTTTTTGGTGGCACGACGTTCTTTCGTTCAGTTTATCTTCCTTCCCGTAATCCGATTTTATTGAACCTCCACTGTCCACTGGAGGTTACTAAATTCATGGGGTTCCAAGTAGGCCAAAGGGTGTTTCTGTTGCTTCTTGGATCTCCATCAGTGGTTGCCTCAGGAGATTGCCTGAATGTCTCTGGGGAAGGAACTTGCCACGGACAACACTTGTGTTCGTCTACCATTTCAGTTATCCTGATCTTTTGTGATGACGCATTCGGATCCTGTCCTTTGCCTTATCGACACATGGATGCTAACACATTGAAAGAGGCGATTGGGACTCCAATTGTGTGGGACGTCTCCTGTGTTCACCCGCATGAATATGTGGATTCAGCATCTCAAAGACTCCCGGGATCTCTTTCCATCACAGAAGATAGTGATTGTCAAGGACAATTCACTGAAAGCAATGAAATTCCGTCCAACGGTGAGACTGAAGGGGATCCGGCTGTAGGTCTTGGGAGAAATTGCTGGAGAAACTTGCAGTGCCTTCTTCTTGGGGAAGACGGAAACACCCTGTTCAAAGGTCGAATTCAGGCATGCATTCCTAACGAGATCATTCTGAATGACGAACTCAGAGAGGACGATGTTGGGGTTCTAGTCACCAGAACAATCTCTGGAGAATCCGGTTCTCTGATGTCCATTGTGAAATGGCCGTTAACAAAAACAAGACTTCTTGAAAATGGTCGGATACTCTCCATTGATCTCGAAAATTTCCTGCGATCTTGCAGTGACATGGAGCATGACGACCATCACACAGGCGTGAAAAAAACAACGTACAAGCATTTTATGGGGAAGAAAAAAACATCCAATATGGAGGACTAAAAAAAGTGCAAGGAAAATCCTACTCTAGAGGAAGTGAGGTCGGTGAGCAGCAAACCTTGCTGTTGTCACGGACATAGCCCAGAAGAATTTACCATGAGTAAATACCAAAAGTTACCAAGTTACCATATTACCGAAAGTTACCATGACTTACCATGACTTACCATGATCTACCATGATTTATCATTATTTACCAAGTTACCGAGAGTTTATCAAATTACCAAGAGTAACTTGCGAAACTGCTCAGGAAGCTTCATTTGGAGGAAACTTCTCCATCAAGATACCTCATTTGTTTAAGGAAGCTTCTCCATCAAGAAACCTTTGTTTAATCTTGGAAACTTCTACATCAAGAAACCTCCATAGGGGAAGCTTCTTAGGGAACTTCTTAATAGCCAGTATAGGAGGCGAGACTAGACACTCTTCAGTCTCGCCAACACCAGTTCAAGCTACTCTTATTTCCAGTTCCCAATACTTTAGCCCAGTTTCTAGTTCTGGTACTCCAGTCCAGTTTCCAGCATTCCAGTATTCAAGTCGTGTTCCAATATCTTGTATTCTTGTTCATTGTTATAAAGATCGTCTTGATTCCTATTTACTCATCATGCATTCGGCTACGCCGACCTTGACTTCTTGTCTAGTCTTGTACCTCTAGTCTGATCTCTTGTTTGTGTTCAGTCATGTTCTCGTCCTTGACAGTTTGACGAGACTAAAGTTTGTCCCTTAGTTAGTTAAGATGGAAGGCACATTTGCGGAAATGGTCGCCACATTGCAGAGTCTTCAGCTCCAAATGCAAGAACTTCATGCCTCTACTACCTAACTACAAGCTGATCAGTCTTAAGATCTTGACAACGCTCTCAACAATTTGCAACAACAAATTTCAGAGTTGAAGGAGTCGAACAATGGATCTTCAACCTTACGAGTCTCTACTACAACAAATCCTACTACAATGGTTCCTCCAAATTTTCAACAGATTACAAGGGAACCAAAGGTCAGCATGCCCGAGAAATTTGATGGGACGAGATCAAGATTTCGCGGTTTTGTTCAATAAGTACGGATGTTCTTACGACTACATCCACAACGCTATCCTGATGAAGGTATTCAAGTGGGATTCATGGGCACCCTTCTATCAGGCACTGCCCTATCTTGATTTGCACCGCTATTAGAGAAAAATTCGCATTTACTATACAATTTTGAAGCGTTCATGTCCGAGTTCACTGCAACATTTGGAAAGAATGATAGAGAGAGAGAGTTGCAGAGACAAAGATGCGAAATCTTCGACAAGAAGCACGTCCAACTTCCGTTTATGCTGCCGAATTTCGACAACTTGCATGTGACCTCGACTGGAATGAGAAGAGCCTCATTAATCAACTTCGATATGGCCTAAAAGAGGATGTAAAAGATTTGTTGCTAACAATGCCAAACGTGAGTACATTGAGTGAATTCATCACCCAAGTCATTGCATGCGATAATCGTTTGTTCGAAAGACATCAAGAGAAGCGATCTGGATGGTCGATGACGCACCATGCCGTTGCTACTACGGCACCAAATACAACGATCCATTAGACATCCGGTAATGATCCTATGCAGATTGATGCTGTCCGATTCAAGCCATTGACGCCATAAGAAAAACAAAGATGGCGCTCGAATGGATTATGCATTTATTGTGGAGAAGATGATCACATAGCATTAAACTGCCCCAACAAGAGAAGATTCAAAGCTCGGGGCACAACTCAAGTGTTCGATACGAGGAGGTCGGAAAATGAAGATGTCCAGTATCGCGGCCCTTTGCCTTGAGGGCAGGGGGTCGGGACACGAGAGGGGCTGCCCCTGTGGTGGGGGCAGTGGCGACAATAGATGCGGGGGCTGAAACACCCTTGAGTGCCCAAGGCACTCAAGGAGGCAGAGGCGTTCACTAGGTGGAGCCCCGCACACCGGATTGCGGTGGGGGTGGTGTTAGCTTAGTGGGACTTAGTGGGGGTGGCATAGGACTCACCAGGGGGGCGGAGACCTTGTGGTGGGAGTCGTGGGGAGTCTTGGGACTCATCACGGTCCAATGGGACCATGGTGGGTGGGCCAAGACTCACCGCGACTCATCACCGGGAATCGAGGGTTTTCGTGGTGGTTCGCCATAAAATGGCATGGTTGTTTGTGAAACCCCCGCGGACAGTCACAGAAGTATATATAGGATGTAGTAACCCGAGAACGGTGCAAGCCCGTTGGTGACCAAAAACTAGTGAGTAAGCGTGCGAGCCGGAAAGCGACCAAGGTGTGGGGAGTTATTCCGGACTGCCATTGACCAAAGGGAATTTCCATTAGGCCCAAATTGGGAGAGGGTCTTATGGAGGAGTAGGGACCATTATGTCCCGGTGAGCAGCCGAAGCTCTAAGTTGGCCCGGCGGCCAGTTAGGGAGTTAGGCGCGCGCATCAAAGCGAGTAACTATGACTTGAAGGGGAGCTTACCGAAGTGAGGTGCGCGACACTTGGTATTAGAGCTTAGAGTTCAGTACGCGATCGTCCTTGGGATTGGCCTCATCATGGGGTCGGGCAAGCCAAAGCAAAAGCGGAACGGCCCGAAAGATGATGATCCTGGTGAGCCCGATGGGGGCGACGTGTCACCGAAGCGGCATGAAAATGAGTCCACTCAAGAACGGGATGAATCTGAGGAGTCGGAGCCCGAGGAATCTCCGAGAGCTCCGACATACCAATAGATGTCTCCCATGCCAGCAGCCTTTTGGGAAGGGTTGTTGGCGCAGTTTGGCGGGATGTTGAAAGACGTGTTGAAGGCGGCTAATGTCACTTCCACCAAGGCAAAATTTAAGGTGAAGCCTAAGGAACCTGGCACCTTCGAGGGCGTCCGAAATCGGAAGGCACTCAACACCTGGCTCTTGGAGCTAGAGCAGTACTTCCGGGCGGCCAAGTTGAGTGACGAGGATCGGGTGGAGGTGGTTTCCACCTATTTGAGGGGCTATGCTCAACAATGGTGGCAGAAACGCCTTCACGACCGAGGTCCAAACCCGGAAACTTTGAACTGGAGTGGGTTCAAGGAACTGATGAAGAGACAGTTTGTGCCCCTCAACGAGTCATGGCTTGCCCGGGACAAGATGAGGAATCTGAAGCAAACGGATGACATTTGGGGATATGTTCAGGCTTTCAATGTGCTGTTGCTCGAAGTCGAGGACATGGCAGAACCAGAAATGGTCTTCAACTTCGTGGCGGGACTGGCCTCGTGGGCCAGACGGAAGTTGGAGGAGAAGCCACCTAAGACTTTGAACGAGGCAATTGAGAGGGCTGAATGTTTCTCGGATGTCCTTAGGGGCGAAAGACAAGGCCGTACAGAGCTGAACCACAAGAAGACCTGGCGGGAGGGTGACTCCTTTCGACCAGAAAAGAAGTGGGATAGGCCACGCGGCGACAATGGCACCTGGAAATCGAAGGGAGGGCCTTCACACGCCAAGACGACACCCGGTGCTCCGAAAGGAAAATCAGGTGCGACACCTTATGGCGGACAAAAGGCGACCTTCGATGGAGTGTGCTTCAATTGTGGGGAGTCCGGGCACATGGCCAAGAAGTGCACGAATCCCCGACAATTGAATATGACTCGGGCAACCACGGAGTTGTCTGAAGCTTCCATCTGCCGCTTGGTGGAGGTGATGGTCGCCAAGACTTGCAAGGTAGGCAACTACTCTTTGTGAGTTGTATCAGGAAACTGGCGCCTTGCGAAAAGGGAGTCAGTTAATGTTTGTGAGTGGGATAATCTCCGGAACTAACGTGTCGTTGTTGGTGGACACAGGAGCGTCGCACTCCTTCATGACACCGACAACGGCACGAAAGTTGGGACTCCCGACAAGTGATGTGGGGGCCTCTATTGAGGTGCGTTCTGCAAAAAGAGAACCACAATTGGCGACGAGGTTGGCGTTTGATGTTCCTCTTCAACTCGGGAGTTGGGAGGGACATGAGAACTTCACCATTTGCGAGATCGATGGAGTGGATCTCATTTTGGGGATGACATTTCTGAGCAGATCCGGAGCGGTCATAGATGGCCGCAAGAGGGTAGTCACGCTACCGTGTGAGCATGGTGGCGAAGTTTTACGAGTGTCGGAAACGCCCAACCCCGTGGGAGGGCGAATAAACCTTCTGTCAGCAAGGGAGTGGGCCGTGGAGGAGACACACGAGCCCCAGTTTTTGCTTTATGTAAGACAAGTGAAGGGAGAAGGCGATGGGGAGCCGAGCCCAGATTGGATCAAGGGGATTTTGGAGAAATACCAGGATGTGATGCCGGAGGATTTACCAAGCGACTTGCCACCGACAAGATTGAGGTGATACCGGGATCGGAGCCGCCTGCCAAGGCACCCTACCGGTTGAGCCACAGAGAGTTGGTTGAGCTGAAGACTCAGCTCAAGGATCTAATGTCAAAGGGGTACATCCGGCCGAGTAAGTCACCTTATGGAGCCCCGGTGCTATTCGCAGACAAGAAGGATGGGACGCTGTCGATTACATGGCTCTAAATAAGGTGACTATCAAAAACCGGTACCCTTTGCCAAGGATCGATGACCTCTTTGATCGGTTGGCAGGAGCGAAGTATTTCAGCCAGATCGATTTGCGCTCCGGCTACCATCAAATTTGAGTGGCGGAAGGAGACGAGGAGAAGACCGCGTGCATGACAAGGTATGGTTCATATGAGTTCTTGGTGATGCCTTTTGGGCTCACCAACGCACCCGCGACCTTTAGCACGCTAATGAACAGCCTTTTTCAGGAGTGGTTGGATGACTTTTTGATCGTGTATATCGACGACATCTTGGTGTACTCGAAAACAAAGGAAGAGCACCTAGAGCACCTAAAAAGGGCGTTCCAGAAATTGCGAGAAGGGAAGCTGTATGCCAAAGCTTCAAAATGCGAATTCGGGGTCACGAAAGTGGAGTTCCTGGGGCATGTGATTACACATGATGGGATCAAAATGGATGACAGAAAGGTGAGGGCGATTTTGGACTGGGAGCCTCCGACTTCGGTCCCAGGAGTGCGATCCTTCCTAGGACTTGTCTCCTATTACCGGAAGTATGTGAGAAATTTCGCCAAGATCGCGGGGCCGCTGTCAGACCTCCTGTGTAAATCCAAAGTCTGGGTATGGAACACCTTTTGTGGCCAAGCTTTTGCCGAGTTGAAGCAGCGGATGGCGGAAGCTCCAGTCCTCAAAATTCCGGAGTTCGACCGTCCATTTGAGATCCATACAGATGCGTTGGACTTCGCAATTGCGGGTGTACTCATGCAGGATGGACGTTCAGTGGCTTACATAAGAAACTGAATGAAGTGGAGCGACGGTGGCCTACGCACGAGAAAGAAATGAAGGCGGTGGTGCATTGCCTTGAGCTTTGGCGCCACTATATTGGTTCCAACCCGGTGAAGGTGTTCACGGACAATGTCACGGTGAAGTATTTTGCCACGCAGCCTAAGTTGTCCCCAAAACAAATTAGGTGGCAAGACACTTTGGCACTGTTCGACGTGGATATCCAGTACAAACCGGGACGGGACAATGTGGTGGCCGATGCTTTAAGTAGAAAGCAGCAGCTCATGATGGTGTACAGGGGCAAGATGACGCTCCAAAGGAAGATCCGGAAGGCTTACCGGAAGGATGAGATTGCGAAGTCCGTGATGCGAGAAATTGCAGTTCCACTTGCAAAATGGACTGCTCCGGTACAAGCAAAAGTATCTCTACGTGCCGAAGGGAGGGATCAGAGATAGTTTCTTAAGAGAATGTCATGATGGTCCGCTTGCGGGCCACGGCGGAGCCCAGCGCCCCGCGGCACTCTTGAAGAAAGAGTATTTCTGGCCCAAACTGAGGGAGGAGGCCGAGGAGGATGTCAAGACATGCACCACATGCCAACAAAACAGGAGCGAATACAAAAAACAAGTGGGGCTATTACAACCCTTGCCGATTCCAGAAGGGTCTTGGGAAAGTGTCTCGATGGATTTCATGACTGTTATGCCGCTGTCAAAAGGATTCGATGCAATCATGGTGGTGGTGGATAGGTTCAGTAAAATGGGTCAGTTCATCCCCACCAAGGAGACGGCAACGGCACAGGAGACGGGGCGACTTTACTTCGCCCACGTCTTCAAGCATCATGGACTCCCGAAGGATATTGTCTCGGACCGCGATCCAAAGTTTACGAGTAAATTTTGGAGGGCACTTTGGAAGAAGATTGGGACGAGGCTCAAGATGAGCACCGCCTTCCGACCTACGACGGACGGCCAAACGGAGAGGGTGAATTCCGTGGTGAAGCAGATCTTGCGGATTCTTGACTACACTCACAAGCATATCAAGGTTTTCAATATTTAACCTGCACCGTCTCAAGCTTGTTATGACACCTGCATACTAAAACCCCTCTCAGCTTCATTTGAGAGCCAACTATGCCCAAGATTAGCCGTGCCAAAAAATCCCACATACGGAAAGAGAGACTCGTGTTCTTTCCACCATTTCAAAGGAGCCACGCACTCACCCTCAATTATCTTCGTCCTTCTGAAATGTAATAGTTGTTCTCTCAATACTGTCAATGTCATGTCTTCATTGTGGTCATGCACACCAAATAAGGACATCTCGTCCATTGTGGAAGTGGGCTGTGATTGGGCCGGAGTATCCGGATGTAAGACCTTGAAACACTTTACCAAAAGAGGCTCTAACACCATGCTATCATATTGGGACACAATAAGCAAAACACGCTCTTTGCCCACATATTGTGATACCAATGACAACCCCTTGTAACGTGGGTCAAGCTTAAGCGCGAGCATATTGTGAGCTTTGCGTGATTGAAACCTTTCCAAAAAAGAAAGAAATGGTTCCAAGACATATACCACCTCTCGAGCCATCCGCCATTCCAACAATGTCAATTCTGTTGAGAAATCCCCCATGCAATGATCCACAGTTGCAGCCCTGGGAACACTACTTCCTCGCATGTGAATTGTTGTGGCAATGGCTGCATTAAGAGCATCGGACAACAGCCAAAATCCCCCAGATTGATTCATAATGCACTCATGAACCACAGGCCCTAGAACTGTAGAAATTGATTGGGCAATGGCCCACACTTGTGGACTTGGTATGCGAGACTGCAGTGCCAATGAGGTTTGCCTAGAATAACAAGTGATTATGGTTTGCCTAAACTCCAAAGTCTCTTGAAAGAGGATCACCTTGGAAGCAAACCGTGTCTTCACCGGAGTCTTCAATTTGCGGGGATGAATGTCGCCGTTCACACATGCCTTTGCCCATTCTTGTCTCCCTTTGCCACTTTTTTTTTGTCCAAGTAATGGTTTTTTGCAACTCTGATTGGGCATTTTTTTACAGAAACCGATCTCATATCTGCGCATACTTTTGCATCATTTGTTGCATACTGGCAACACTTGGACATTGCATGCCCAAAACAACTACCCACAAATGGAGAATACAACCCCAAACACGCACATGAGACCACCGAATTCAAAGCATTCGTCAAAGTGGCCAAGTTACCTCCCTCGTCTTTGACGTAGGCAATAATGCGAGTATTGAGGCCATACTTCACAAGAAGATTGTTGACTTGATGTGCCATGGCAGCCCCAGATGTGTCAGGTGTCTCAAACATGCCAAGAGTCACATGACATTGCTCCCACTGTTCATTAATAAAGTGCGCTATGATAACAAAAGTGTCAGTTCCGCCTCTTGACATCCACAAATCAAAACTCACAGAGAAACTTAAAATAATTAAGAAAATAAAGAACAATGAAAGGGAAGTACACGCGGGTAATGGGGGTTGGTTGGCGGGTCAAGATGCCTCCTATTTCTGCTCCTTTCCCGAGTGCAACATATCACTATGAGGAAGGGCGAATCAGCCTTTTGTTGTACCACACATTGGAAAGAATAACATTAAAAAACTAAGCTAAAGGGTGGGGGCTTACTAGAAGATGAGAGGGGCTGGTTGACGTGCTTTTTTACTTGCACTGGACCTCCTTCTTGTGTGTGATCTGCATTAGGAGCGGCTAATCAGCCCTTGCTATACCAATTTTATGGAAAAAATAAATGAAGGGGGATGCTTACATGTGCGGTGCAAGAGGGGCTGGTTGGCAAGCCTTCCTACTTGCCCTCCTTTCCTTCCCATGCACGATCAGCCGTAGCACAAGAGCAATGGGCTAATCAGCCCCTCTTTTAACAAAAATTTAAACAACTAAAAATATAAAGCTCAATGAAAGGGAGTTACAAGCGGGTAATGGGGGCTGGTTGGCAGGTCCCTCCCTGCTTTGGGCTCCCTCCCTCTCATGCAGAATCTGCCATAACATAAGCCAAAGGGGGGCTATCTTATCAACCCCCAATTGTATCAAGAATTAGAAAACATTAAAGAAAGGAAGATACTTACCAGTGGGTAATGTGGGCTGGTTGCGGGGCCTCCTTGCTTGTGCTCCCTCAACCGTAAAATCTACCATAGTGGAGCAAGGGGCTATCATAAAAAAAAACAGAAAAAGAAAAAGAAAAAGAAAAAGAAAAATGATGATCAATGATTACCATGGACCAAGGGGGCTGGTTGCAGGTGGGGCCCTCCTTACTCGTCCTCCCTACCTCCTGCACCACATGCCATAGCAGAAAAAGAGGAGGCTGATTAGCTTCATGGTGAACTAAAGCTAAAAACAGTAAAATAACCAAAAGTGATGGATGCTTACCAACAAGGGGCTGGTTGACGACGGGGCTGGTTGCGCGGGCCTCCCTGCTCGCACTTCCTCCCTCCAATGCGCCACTTACCACAATACAAGAGCATGGGGCCCATTAGCTCCCTGCTGAACCAAAAAATTAAAAAAAAACAAGAACATGGTGGATGCTCACCAACAACAAGCGACGGCTGGTTGGCATGGCCCTTCTGCTCACACTCCCTCCCTTTGTGTCCACCACCTGCCACAGCAGCAGAAGAGAGATCAGCCCCCTCTTGTGCGATAAACTGAGAAGAAAAGAAACAAAACAACACATTAAATCAATCAACCTCAGAGGAAAAGCGAAGGGAGATGGAGATGAAATGAGAGCGAGAGAGAAATCAAACAAATAAAGTAGGAGATGGAGACACGAAACACGAACCTTACCTGGACTGGAGTAGCGAGCAAGATGTATGCGAGAGAGAGCGAGCTGGATGAGTTGTAGAGACACTTAGGCCTACAGCCGGAACCGGAACCGCTTTAGAGTCCCCAAACCCGGGTTCCCACACATGTGGTCGTAGCTGGAACCGCCGGTTCCGGTTCCCACACAATCCCCAATTTCCGGTTCCAGTTCCGGTTCCGGTTCTGCACAGGCGGGTCCGGTCCGGTTCCACATAACCGGAACCGGAACCGGCGGTTACCCGGGGCCTAGGCGGGTAACCGCCCAACACTGGATTGAACGCCACCCACAGGCCAATACATAGGATCAGCAAATATGCCAAACCACTTGGCCACAACCGCAATGTGCGCGTCACCTTTTTGAAAAAGAAAAAAGGGGATTACCTTGTGAACCATTCAGAAATATTATAGAATGAATAGTTTTTGGCAAGTTAATTATTATATATATAAGGAAAAAACAACCTCGTCAGGGCCTCTAAAGTAACTACAGATGGACTACTATCCCCTAACCAACGGACAGAGAAAACAAATAAGACATGGAGACCTTAAGCATGTAATAATTTCTGTACAACTAGTTATCTCAATATATTTGACAGAATTCAAAATCTAATTTTTTTTTTCACTTTTTTTCTTTTTTTCATTTTTTTGTTTTTGGTGGAGGAGTGGGGACAGAGGCCCACAAATTCATTGCAGAAGGTGGAAAAGATAACCACCAGTAAGGCCGTCAAGGCTTACAGTGAGGAAATGGATTTGGGGGAGCTTGAGGGATGCCGGCGGCTGGGCCATCCTAAGTATAGAACTTCAGCTGAGTCTTGAGCTTGGATCATGAGCACGTCGATGACGCGAGTTGTAGGCGCCCTCCTCCACCTCGCCAAGGGACTTCCGGGACTGCGTCTTTCCAATGGCAGCATGTAAGTCGGGAAAGACTGGTGCCGAGTTGGCCGTCCTTGCCCCAGGTGATATCGAAGTATGATGAAGTTGCCTCTTTATAAATTCTCTCTCTATTAACCCTTAACTTCCTATGGAACCCGTTTCACGTTTAATAGAACATGATATATTAACGGGAACTTTTGCAAGATCTTAATATTTTTGGTCGTTTCTTTCTTTTCTTCAGCAATAATGACCTGACAACATGACAGATCATCTCCAATTGGCAGCATGCCATTTGGAGAAAGTCTGCCACGTCCGCAAATTTTCAAAACCCAGTGGGTCAAAATGCTTGCATGGAGGGAGGCCACATAGAGTTGGGTGGCCAACGTTGATTGGACAACACTTCAAACCACTGGGGTGTCAATTTTTATAATTTCTACCATTGGCTTGGCCATAATTTGGACCCAAGGTGTAGGTGTGAAGAGAGTCACTCCCTCACCAGAGGGATTTTGAATTTGTGCAATATTTCATAGCATCTTGTGGAGGCCAAAAATCCCAATTTCTAAATCTTTGTAATGAAGGTAGTTCCACCCCGCACCCCCCCCCTCCCCCCCCCCCCACCACCACCACCACCACCACCACCACCACCACAACAAACACATACAAAGCACCCCCATGCTAAACCTGATTTTTTCCCCTCATTTATGGCATTCCTACCACGGATTAGGAATGTGTGGAATAAACACTCCCCAAAAATCTAAAAGCCTCTCAAATTAGTTGGTCAAGGTTAAAAACCATGTTTTCAAAAAACAGAAACAAAAATCCATCCTCTCTAGAACCATATAATCTCCCATATTTGACGGTGAAACAAGTTCATTTTTGGTGAGTGCATGTAGGTGCCAAGTGCACACCTACGTGTAAGGTCCATTTTTCTGGATGATTTTTGATAGGTAGTTAGCCTCATTTTACTGGGCATGGGTAGTAATTTTTAGGTGTCAAAAAGGTTAATAATAGACTTTTTTTGCTTCCAAAATAATTTTCTTGATTGGTTGATGCAGCCTAGACCAAAAATAGTCAGAATGTGAGAAGAAAAAGAAAAAGAGAAAAGAAGTGTGAAGGCTGAATAAACAATACTAAACTGGCAAGCTCCAAGTGCCAAGTTGTTGTGGTGCCACCCAAAACTGTTCACATCATCTGCTGTTCATGTTGTGATGTAGCATTCTCATGACGCTCCCGGAGCCTCCTGCAGTGCGTGTAATCTGAAATTAACCCTCCACTTCAGGAAAATTTCCATCATGTTTGGATCAAATACTTGAAAGGTTGCAAGAGAATGATCAGATGTAGTGAACTTAGTGAATTATTCGAAAAGGGGGAGCGTTCACAAACCAAATCCAAAGTCAAGATCAACAGAGTCTGTTTGGGGCAGTTATTTAACGTTGTGAGAAGTTGGGTGAGATCCCACCGATGGCTACTGTTGCAGGATTGGGACCACCGTTGAAGCAGTCCCAGTTGTGGGTCACGTGGGAAGAAAATGGAAGCTTTGAATGTGAGGCTTGCGGAGCTGCACACTTAAACTACACAACACCGACCCCAGTGTGAGGGATCCACAGCCTCGATAAGTTGGAGCCACGTCCGGCTTCTTTTTGAGCTGTCCGTGGCGGCCTGGCCCCACTCGGAGGAGAAGAAGAAGACTGACGGAAGCTAAGCCTAACATGGGGGCCCTTTTCATTTCTTATTTGAGCGGCGCCTATGGGCAATTGCCTCGTGAAGCTCAACAGAATCAAAGCAAGGACTTCATGACGACTTCCAGAAACCCGGCTTGAATTTTGGCCCGTTCCTGTTAACAGAACACAGAACAGTCATCTAAGCTAATCTCATGATGAAATCCCTGGAGGGGTTTATGATGGTCATTTGCAGATCTAGTCAAAAGCAAAGGACGACAAATATGTTCTCTTGCTCGGCCATCTCTTCACATGAAAGTGATAATCATGATATGAGAGTCCACCACCTCCGCATCTAGTTCATGATAGGGGTTTGAAACAAAAGTGAGTTTAGTTTGTGTGTGAAGATGTTGGGGGCGGTGGCGAAAACAGGTGGCTGGTTGGTGAGTCATGCAGTTTTCTTGGGTTCTAATTCCAGTGCTTCAGACCGCCGCCTCGCCTGCCACGCTCTGGAGAGTTGTGGTGGACAGGTCAGTCGAATGATCACGGCCACAGTTTACGCATGTGTCGGCTAGAAAACAGATTCAGGGAATGCAAGCTCCGGGAACAACAGGAGTTGGAGTTCAGTTCAATGACACTTTGATGATCGGATTTACGTCTCGGGGCGGGGATTGGAGTCACTCTGAAACGTATACGAGGATCAACATGTTGGATCTCAGTATGCGAGGGGAAGGCAATGCGAGGCTCAAGTTGTAGATCGCCTTCGTATGAGGAGAGTGACAATGGGAAAAAAGCATGAAGACCTGGTTTGATATATCAGAGGGATATCAGATTGAAAGTTGAGGAGAGTGACAATGGGAAAAAAACATGAAGACCTGGTTTGATATCTCAGAGGGATATCAGATTGAAAGTTAAGGATCGCTCAAACACAGGAGCTGTGTGTACGATAGCGTTGGACGACGTGAATATCTCGACCTCGTACACGTTCCCGGAAGAGAGAATTCCACAGGTTAGTTTTAGCATCTCATTGTGATTGCTGCGAACTTAGTCGATCTTGGTCACTTACCGATGGAATCGCTGTCCTGAACCAAGCCACCTAACCAAGCCACCTACTTGGACGGAATATATTTCTAGATGTACAGAAACATAGTACCTAATCCCTAGAATTTGTGCGATTAAGGGTTCCTGAAGAGAATCGTTCATCTCTACTCATACGAAGTTGTGTCATTCGCTTTCTCTAAGGAAACCGACGACCTACGTTGAGCTAATACTCAGCGTTGTTCCTAGTACATCTAAAGTTACTCTGCGGTTGAGTTTGAAGGATCGTGTACTAGATAGCCAGATTCTGCAGATTGTGTTCAATTGCGAAATCTCTCTTCCGATACCTATAATAGTACTCCCCTGCACTACTGAGCCACCCTCTGAAGATCATCGAGAGGCAGCTTGCGCTAATTATGCGAGTCAGCGAAGATCAAATGCTCAATATAGCTGTAACCAGAAGCTAGTCATGCTAGCTCTTCTCACTCGTGTTCTGGCCTAGTTCAAGATCCAGCAGCTGATCTTTGTCTGTCTGTCTCTCTCGCCCCCTGCACCATCATGATAATTGGCCCGGAGATCGATCACCAGCCCGGCCAATATCCGTGTACCAAGGAGATTCTGCACTATCTCTGCACTACGTTTACCTGATTATCAGATCAATTGCTGCATGCATCCTGGAGAGAATATAGGCCAACTCAATACTCGATCAATATTAACTAGAGCTCTACTGCCTTTATAGACGGACGTCAGAAAATTAGTGAAATTATCTCATACATGTAAGCTGCAATATGGGCTCTGCTCATATGCTTGAATTTGGCGTGTAGCTGCAGGTGTTATTGGCCAGCATCGAGGATCTGTACGAAGCTGCAGAACTCGCCAACTGTTTCATGTAAAGCTGAGTTCATGGAGTCTTACTCTCGTAAGTATGATAAATTGTCCCCAAGTCCTCAGCTACAAATGCCTTCAGTGACAATATCTCGAAGCAAGGCGAGTTACAACGAGATCGTTGGGAAGGCCTTCCAAGAGCAGAATGCAAGTAGGACTATTGGTGGGTCAGGGCGGGTCGTTCCGTTGCCTCAGATGCATATGACGGATACATCCGATGACCATCAAAAGAACAATTGTTGCGGTCCAGATCCCTCTGTCCCGCCAAGAAAGGCAGATCACGTAACTAAGGCGTATGTGCCTGTCCTGACATCAAGGAAAGGCTTGCCTCAAACTGGCATAACCTCAGAGCCAACTATCAGCATTCTTGAGGACCATTCAGGGCCCAGGGAGATAAAGAATGAGTGCGTGGAGACCTCGGATCCGGAAGTGGGTTGGGCACTGCAAGTACTGGACAAGTTCATTGGTTTGGCTAAACAGTATCATGAAGCATCAAAAACTAGCTCTGAATTTAATTCGACTGTGACAGATCACAGTGGAGCCTCGGATGAGTTAGAGCTACACCTGGATCCCCCCTCAATACGCAGAGACTCTTCGTCTCCAGCCACCTCGGATGAACAGACGCTTTCAACGGAGGGGTCAAAGATTAGTCGGGAAGTGGAAACGGAATCATCAGAGATCATAGAGCCATTGCAAGAGGGCACACCTGTCAGCCAGGCTTCGTCTCCTCCAGGCTGTTTGAATTGTGTCTCCCCTGATCTGGGAGCGCATAGCAGGATTATTCAGCCCGCGTTACTGTCACAATCGACAAGGATAAGAGAGTATCTAGCGCAAGGACGATCGGCAAGTTCAAGTGAAGCAGCATCAGATGATAAATTTTTCAGCAGATTATTAGACACGGATGATGATATAGTTCCGAGTGTTGGGAGCTGGGAAATAGACGATGATTCTGACTCGGTGTCCGCCCAGCTGTCATCCAGGCGCAGGCGAAAGGGTTCCTGGTATCAGTTCTCGTGTTCTGGAAGATTTCTGTATTCTTGTTCTGGAAGGTTTCTCTCTTGTTCAGGAAGGATGCTGTCATTTCGGGAGTCCGAGGACCACAAGTTAGGCAGTGGGTTCCTCAGTGACGACGGCTCTACCGTTGTCTATAGCTCAGAGCGAAGTTTTAGAAGTTCTGCACGTAGAAGTAATGAAGTTATAAAAAATTTAGTGGATCATGCTGGCCATGGTAAGAGTGATTTAACTGTGGCTGACGTCTTGACAGAAGGATTTGGATAACACAAAGGCCCGGGATTTTGACAGAGAAGCTTTTATAGCCCTGGATTGTGCAGTTTGAACCAGAATCATAATGTTTGAGGTTTGAACCCCTGTGCAGAAGATCCTTAAAAGGGTATAGTATTACTTGGAAGTTGAGTTGAGAGAGCGAGGCCTGAGCAAGGAGAGGTGTATTAAAATTCTGTGACCAAATGTCGATCAGTCTCGAGATCCCTCTTGTATCTAGACTAAGGGGGTTTGTTATTCAGAATCAAACGCTTGGTATTATGTCATTGGAATTCCCTCGTATGTACAGCAGATTACGGGGCTTCACTCTTACTAGGAAAAGAAATACACTAGAACTAATTGCTGAAGAGAGCATCCAGATTCTCTAGTGCGACATCTGTCAATGACGAAATCAGCAAAGTTTATTCGGTGCACAGCTTAGTAGTATCATAGCCTTCTCTGTCTCCCTTGTTGTCGACTCCTAAATTTCGGAGTCTTTTAGGCCAGGTAAACTAGGGTCACCATTGAGTTTTATAGGGCCCCTGGTCTGTGCTGGCAACCTTGCTGTTCTGATAGCAGAGACCGCTAGCAACATCTGTCTCAGATCCAATCTCTGTTCAAAGCTCTGGGCAAAGTCTTAGTAGATTTGAATGCGCTAGGCTACTGTGCAGGTAACAAAACCGCAGACCCTTCCCCATGTCCTCCCATTTTCTCTGTCAATGTACAAGCTTTAATGAGGTTCCTTCCACCAGCTTTTTCCTCCCCCTGGCTTGTAACAAGGCAACGACCGAGCCGAGAGACATGTCCGCACGTACCTCACATTCTCCTCCTTGGATATCTCATTCTCAGTATGTTGAGCTTTTGTTGCTGGGGATGTGCACAATGCTCTTCTGGGGAAGAACCAAAACAAAACAAGCGTGAATGCTGTGCGGGAAGCGACAAAAGTGGCACAGACTTCAGCCGCCACCACCGCGTTCTTTCTGCGTAGGCCAAGCTCAAGTCACGAAGTCCTATAAGCTTTTATAAGAGCGCAATTCAGAGGCCAGCCACCTCCCTTCCTTGCATATAATACTGAATAACATGCATTTATGTTCCTGGATAACACTTAGAACAACCTCCCTGGCAGTAATGTAAATGCTCCAGTCAACCAAGGCGGTGGTGGGTGACTTGAGAGGTTGCAAACTTGCAGTAGGGCGGTGTTGCATTCCTTCAGACTGCAAGCAGCAGTTGACCGTCCTCACCCAGAAACATGGGTTATGGAGAACTCGTGAATTTAGCACGGGCGCGGATAATAGGAACAACCCATCTACCCTCTCCCGTATATTCTGCGTTGTATTCTTGGTTGCGTAACAGAAATGAGCGCACTCGGGGAGGGTGGCTTGCAGTAGTGGGGAGCTGGAGCCATGGCAACGGAGATGGTGATGGACATGAAGAAGTCTCTGGTTCCTCTGCTAGATGCGCCACTGGCAGATGCTGTTATCTTTGGGTTTCACATTGATGGTTGGTACTCTCTCTCTCTCTCCGTCCCCACCTCTCTGCACAAGTGATCTGCAGTGTTGGGCGGGAGCTTCCATGCCTTCGTTGTCTGTGATTATCCTGCGTCCAGGTTTGTCGCCCTTCTGCTCTGTCCAATCTGGACGCTGTTGCTGTTGAAAGTAGGTCCATTCTCTCCCTCTTATATGCAACTCGTGATAACGTCACAGCCGTTCCGCCTATCACATTATCGAGGCGTGTGGAATATCTCCCTTCTGGTGAATTTTTCCACTGGTTTTTTGGGGCTTTCAGTCAGGTGGGACTAGGATGATCGAAGTAACCAGCCTTAACCATTGACTATACCTTCGTATCGTTTCATAAAACTTGTAGCTTTTTAGCATATTGAATTCTCTGTGGTGACTTTTGGGGGAGCTCTCTGCTTGACAAGCACTTGATTTAGGTTAAAAACCAGATCTGTACCCTGAATATTTAGGCCTTCATCAGCGTTTAATACTTCCAGATATGCTGGGCAGTGGGCACATTGATAGCTAGAACTTCCTTATGACAACGATAAAGGGAGTGTGGCAGAGAAAGGTGCAAAGGTTGTCAGTTCTATCCAACAAATTGTCACTGATCAAGTCAATTATGGTTAGAAATTGACCCAGTGAAGTATCCTGCTAAAGCTGTGCTGTAAACTCTGGTTGGCTGTTAGTTGCAAGTGTTCCAGGGTTAATCAATTAGGTCTCCCACGAAGAAATGTGATTAGCAGACGCATTAATGAGAGATGGGTGGGTTGGCAGGGCATTTGTTCGTGGAGATGCTGTTGGTCGTGGTGATTGCAGTCCTACTGCTGCAAAAAAGTTACCAACCTGAGAAGCGCCCCCTCACCAACCATGTTAGCTCTCTATCTCCCTCCTCTCTCGTGAAATTGGTAAGTCATACTACCGGTGTCAGCCCCTGATAAAGGTAGTTTCTGTCCCTTTGTGTTCCACTCAAACTGAGTGCGGGGTCCAGTGCTGCTGGAATCAACCCCATACTTTGTAAATATGATGTTGCTGCTTGAGTCAGCGCTCAATTCCCTGTAAGTGGATTGCCATCAGCTGTATATGAGCAACGGATGCCACTTTTAGGTAACCCAGTTTGTATACTGCGGTCTGAGATCTCCTACCGTGGTGGGTACGTTTACATCCAGCTACGTGATCTGTCTCAGCTTTTCACTCTTTCCTTCTTTGTTTCTTCCCCTTTTTGGGATCTACATTGACGCTTTGGAGGGTTACATCTCAAAAAACCATGGAGTTGGGGTGCCGTTGGTTGTGGGACCAACGCAATCAGCACTCCTCTATGCTGATGATGTTGCCCTCTTTGCACAATCTCCTGTCCTCCTACAATGCCATCTTCGCCTCTTGGACGAGTTCTCCAAAGACTATGGGTTGCAGGTCAATCTTAGCAAAACTAAGATCATGGGTTTTAATGGCCAGGCGGACCGCAGATTCTTCTTCAACCAACAGAGATTGAGATTGTCAAATCATACCAATACCTGGGTCTGGTTATCCACTCTCCCAAATTCCAGTTTCATTGACTGCCGTGGACAGATTGACAAAGGGCAAGGCTGCCTCCATCCGCCTTCAGGCCAAATGCAAACAGATGCATCTGCGCCACCCCTCCACCAAAATCTGGCTATTTGACAGCGTTGCCACCCAGGCAAACCCGCTTCCTTGATTTTGGTTGAAAACGAAAGTGAATCCTTTGCAGACACTGCTTGTGTGTGGACAAAGCTTGAATGTATGAGGAAGGTTGATTGCCACAACTGTGAGTTGAAAGTGCTGAAGGAGGACATGGGGGTGGGAGCAGGAAATAGACCAACTCTGTGATGAATGGAGCCCCGAGCCACTGCACCCACCCATCACACAAGAGATGGAAACTGCGACCCCTGTTCTTGAAAGGTGGGTATTTGCAGCTGAAGAGTAGCAGCCTGCTGTTTTCGGAGGTTGTAAGAGATAGCTTGGGAAGGGCACTTTGGCCACATTGCAGGTTGTTGTGGGTCCAATTGGAGTATGTTGGAAGTTGTGCAATATGGCCTGGCCACTTGCAGACAGGGGCATTGCTTTGCCAAATTGGAAATGAGAGGATTGTGTGTTTCTACCGGAAGAATCCAGAAGCAGAACTGCTCAGCTGCACTATATGTGGATGGAAACTTGCCCAAGTAATAATGGAGGCAGTAAATAGAATTCCCCAATAAGATACGAAAAACAACACTAACTCTTATCAGCATGGCTTTGTTTCTTGAGTTTGCTAGCCATGAAGGACAACTGACTGCGGTTTGTATGCAGAGTTGAAGCCATATTTCTGGTCAGTTGTTTTGCTAGTAATTTGACAATGTAGCAGGCTTCTGTGCCACAATGCAGTGCAGCAGGCCCGCACACAGTGATCAAAGGCATGGATATTATTAATTTGTCTTCAGCAAATTACTTGGGCTTACTTGGGAACATCAAAATTAAGGTGGGTAAATTTCTAATAGGTTGTGTCTTGTGGCGTTTCATCTCAAAGCTTCAAGATAAATGGCCAGTGCTTGTCGGTGCTTATGGTTCTTCCAATAGAGGTAGCTGGTAACTCCTAATCTTCTAATATTCTGCCCCCAGCCACCTGAACCAACCCACAGCAGATTTACTCACTTGTGACTGATAGTTTTTGGATCACTGCTGCAGGAAACGTGCAATGCTGCTCTAGAAAAATATGGAGTTGGGGCATGTGGCCCCCGTGGATTCTATGGTACCGTCGGTAAGGTGCTTCTATTTGAGTATTTTTTGAGTGGGGAAGGAAAGAAACTCACTTTACTTGCCAAATGAGGCCAATGAAACAACAGGCCCATCTCACCAAACAACACCTTCTACAGTAACCACGGGGCCCAGGCAGAGAGGGAAGAAAACAAGAATAGAAGGAACTTTACCACATGCAAGAGAGCCAGAGAGACAGTGAGAGAGAGAAAGGTGCTCGTATTAGAGATGCACAGCACTCTACCTGCACAAATATCTTTCTCTTTCTGAAAGCAAAAGGTTTCCCGGGGGAGCAGATTTGCACATGGACTTCGAAGCCAAGATGGCGCAATTTATGGGAACACCAGATGCCATTTTGTATTCATATGGGTTGGCTACTGTGTCCAGTGTGATTCCTGCCTTCTGCAAGCGAGGCGATCTTATTCTTGCGTGCGCACCTCTGTCCTCTCCGATCTTCTCCTTCATTCTGAAGTCCAGATTTTGTCCTTTGTGCTTGTCTGTGTCGATATCATGCTCCTCCACTTCTCTCTCTTGTGACACACGTCTTTGGTCTGGACCTCTATCAGTATCTATTTGGGTCCCTTTGCTTATGTGTGGAAAGGTCAAATTGCAGGGATGAAGGTGTGAGTTGGGGCATACAGAATGGCCTGTTTTTGTCACGGAGTACGGTGCGGTTATTTAAACACAATGATATGGCATCCCTGGAGGAATTTTTGGAGGAGGTGAGGCAGGAGGACCAGCGCAAGAAAAAGGCACTTAACCGCCGCTTCATTGTGGTGGAAGCTATCTACCAGGTGTGTCTACCTTTTTCCTTCTTGTAGAAACATTGATTGTTCCTATTTCTTGCGTCTTGAGGAGTGTGTTCCATAAGCACAGAAACACTGATGTCTCATTATTGAAGGAAAGCTCGTGGTGAAGCATGATGTAAATGTTTTGTGGGAGGTCCGGTGGGTTTCACTAGCAGCCCAAGACAGTGGGTGTTTTTGGACAGAATTCAGGTGATATGGCACCCCTGGATGAAATTGTTCGATTGAAGGAGAAGTACCGCTTCAGAGTCCTGGTGGATGAAAGCAACTCAATTGGCGTGCTTGGCAAGACTGGGCGTGGCCTTTCTGAGCACTTCAATATTCCAGTATGTTCTGGACCCACATCCTAATGTTGATTGTTCAAGGGTTGAGGACTTCCGTTGTTTATGACTCTGGGCAGGGTAGAAGTTTGCTATGAACAAGTCTGGTTAGGAATGTAATGGTAAACTTCATGACGGATGGGAGCGCACAGGTTGAGAAGGTGGACATAATCACAGCAGCCATGGGCCATTCTCTTGCATCAGTTGGTGGCTTCTGTACCGGCAGCGCTCAAGTTGTGGATCATCAGGTATGTACCAGCATCACTCTCACTCACTCAGATTGATGCAGTGCAGGCTTTCCTTCCGAGCAGAATGCCGTCGTTGCAAGCTTTAAAGAAAAGACTGCACCGCTCCTCCTTTCACTATGGCAGGAAAGTCGCCTTGGTCTAAATTCTGGGTCAAGTGATTACCACAGCAAGAGCCTTCAGCAATGGTATGGGACCTCTTGTCTATGCTCTGTGGGGGCTCTGCCAACCCCTTTCCTGCTCAGTCCAAATTAATCTCTGGGTCCTATCGACACAAGGCCCACATCTTTCTCTCTCTTTTCCATCTATTCCATTGTGTCCCATAAGCTCTTTGAGCTTTCCGCGGACGTTATAAAGCACCATTTCATTTCATTTCTCAAGACAGTCAAGTCCAGGCACCTCTGTTCACCAACTTTTATCGAGGCTGAGACTAAAGCCCTGACCCTGTTGGGTCTAACTTTTGGCAAACAACAATAAACAGATGCAGAGAGGAAAAGGAGATTGTAAGTGGCCGATGTGTGGGCAGCCTGAAGACAACATCCATTTTCTGATATACTCTCCGGGTATTCTCACCAGAGAGTGACCCTCATGAGGAACTTAAAAAACATGGTTCCTGCACTTCTGTTCACCAACTTTCAATATCTCAAAAGCTCAGCCTAAAGCCCTGGGCCCTGTTGGGGTAAATATTGCTGGGCAGCTCACACGCAGCAGATTGATGCTTGTGTGAAGGGCTTTCTGGAGAAAATTTGGAAAGCTCGCTAATTGTTTATACCAAGGTAAGTCCCACTATTGGAGTGAGCCCCTCACAAAGGTAGAGTCTGTTCCCTCTTGTTCCGCACAAACTGGGTGCAGGGTCTATGGCCACAAGGCTATGGCAAACAATGTGATATAAGTACTTTCTCTCTCTCTCTCTCTCTCTCTCTCTCTCTCTTCCACTCAAACTGGGCGGTTCCGCTCAAACTGGGCGCGCGGTCAATGGCCATAAGGCTACGGCAAACAACGTCTTATGAGTACATTCTCTCTCTCTCTGTCCCTTTGTGTTCCACTTAAACTGGGTGCGGGGTCAATGGCCACAAGGCTACGGCAAACAACGTCTTATGAGTACATTCTCTCTCTCTCTGTGTTCCGCTCAAACTGAGCACGGGGTCAATGGCCACAAGGCTACGGCAAACAACGTCTTATGTGTACATTCTCTCTCTGTGTGGACATTATGAAGTTCCTTCTCTCGCCACCAGAGCTCTACTGACAGAGTCCAATACTTGTGCAGCGTCTCAGTGGAGCAGGGTACTGTTATTCAGCAGCATTACCACCATTCTTAGCGAGTGCATCTATTGCTGCTGTGGAGCTGTTAGAGGACAACCCTCAGCTGCTAACCAGACTCCAACGAAATGTCGCCATTTTTCGCGCAAGTAGGTGTCCTTTTGTATATCCATATGGTAACTTCCCTGTCACTTAGATCACTTTGTCTGGTGGGATCTATACGCAATACATTTCTTTTCTTTTTGGCTATTTCTCTCACTCCATCAGTTTCTCTACGCTCCCAAGGACCTGGACCTGGATCCGCAAGTCTTGACCCTGCTGGATAAATCTGACTTAGAGGCTGTAGTGTCCTCAGCCATGTCTGTTGCCATGAGATTGTCCGATGAAAATGAAGTTAGGCAGAAAACTTCCCTGAACTTGTTTCCAGTCAGTGACATGGGGGAGGACATCTTGGATGACCTCAAGGGACTACCCACTCTCGGCACTAGACTGAAATTTAAACTCAGGGCAGGAAGCCTACCTTTGAACAGCAAACAGAAGCAGAGAGGAATGGGAGAGTGCAATTGCCCGCTGTGTGGGCAATCTGAAGACAGTATTCACTTTCTGATACACTGTCCGGGGTTCTCTCACCAAAGAGACGCTCTCTTCAATTCTATCAAGGGAATTGTGCCTGTACCCCTGTTTAACAACTTTGAAATCTCGAGGCTGAGCCAAAAGCCCAGGCCCTCCTGAGGCCCTAGGTTTGTGGGCGAATCACACACACAGCAGATGATGCTTGTGTGAAGGGATTCTAGAGGATATCTGGAAAACCACGGATTAATTCTATATCGATGGTAAGTCACACTACCAACGTCAGCCCCTGAACAGGTCGTTTCTGTCCCTTTTGTTCCCCGGCCAAACTGGGCGTGGGTCAATGGCCACAGGCTACGGCAAACAACGTCTTATGAGTACAATCTCTACGCTCCCACCCTCCGTTTCTAGATTATCTAAACCTGGCACAGGATCTGTGGTCACAAGGCTATGGCAAGGAATTCATCCATAGACCACCATCTCTGCCGGTCTCTGCTCTTTCAAGAGAGGATCTTTCTTTTGGTTTTTCTTAAGATTGTTGGAGGTGATGCTCTCTCGTCACACTTCCATTACTTCACAAAATTAATCTGAACATGAATATGTTAAGGTGTGGGAATGGCCTGGACTTGAAATGGCACATCCCAAGACTCTGGGTTTCCATATCCTTTGAAATCCAATCCAAATACCCCTGATCCCAAATTCCAATCCATGTCCCATCTTAATTCCCATCCTCCATCAAATCCAAAACAAAACTTCACCATCAAATCCATCCATCCAGAATATCAAATCCCAACAATATTCTCCACCACAATCCTTTATCCATTATAACCAGTTTCCATCCAATTTCCTCCATGGCTCCATCAATCCAAATCCATCCACAATTCCATCCATCCAAATCCATCCATCAATCCATCCAAAAATCCAATCCATCAACATTCCATTTATTCCATCAATCTCCAATCCATCCCAAATTTCCACCACAAGATTTTCATTATTCCTCCCATATTCCAATCAAACATCATCCATCTCTTCCCTTTCCAGAGTTATTCATTCATCCATTTCCATCCAAATCAGCGTTCCTTTTCAGAAATTCCTTCACCCTTCCAAAATGTGATTACTGTCCGATGCTTATCCATCATCAATTAATTCTCCAATCCACATCAAATCTCCAATTCATGCCAATCCATCATGTTCCCTAAAAAATTCCTCCAACCAATTACTCAATTCCAAGATCATAATTCCAAATATTCTAACAGGATTCCAATGGTGCTTGGAGAGCTGAAGGGCAGTACTGTATAAGCAAATGGACTTATTAGTAGTGGGGGGTTGGATCGTTTGGGCACACAATCATGCCCATTCTGTGATACGAAGATCAGCATTTTGTTTACCTTTTTACGGGTCACTCTGGGCCAGGTCTTGCAACAATTCCAGGAGTGGCGGTGGGAGGCCATGCGCTATCCCCCCTTATATTTCTGCATTTGCAACACTCAGCTTCCTTTGGAGAAGATTCAGTGACCCTTCAGCAAATTGTTGATACTGTATGCTTTCTCCCTCTATCAATGTTTCTCAAACTCAAATGCACTTATTATGCACATGCAGGTTGCCGTAAATGGTTTTGCAGATACTCACTTAAGATAAATCTGCTAAGTTAGGTGTGCAAGCTTTTCTTCCATGATGAGGTCATTGACTGCATTCCTTGTCACTTGCTACTAGGTAGTCTTAGGGCCATAATCTTCAGGCAATACTACCGTGTAGCCATGGTGGGACTTTCACCCACCATGGTATGAAACTGCCCAGAAGTTCAACAGCTATGACTATCTGATTGCAGGGTACTGAGTGTTCTGTAAAGATCTGTCAGTGGCATCATAGGGGAAGGAAGTCTGTCAGCACTCCTGACATTGGAATTTTGGGGAACAGATGCTGGAGGAGGGAGTTCTATTGAGTGTAATCAGGCGGTCAATATTAGACAAGTGCAAGCTGCGGGCAGGCATCCGCATTACTGTGTCAGCTGGTCACACAGAAGCTGAGCTTGACTTAGTCGCCTCCGTATTGAGCAAAGTTGTACGTTCTGTTCTCTCAGATCATGAAATTATCAAACTTAAGGTTTGAAAGAAATAAATTCTGGTGCAGTCCCCACATGTTGAAAGCCCTCTCTCTCTGCCTCTCTGGATCTCTCTGATTGTAAATGCCCGTCGTGTGGACAACCTGAACACAATACCCGCTTTCTGATTAACTCTCACCAGAGAGACACCCTCGTCAATTCCATCAAGGGATTTGTTCCTGTACCTCTGTTAACCAACTTTAAAAATCTCGTGGCTGAGCCAAAAGCCCAGGCCCTTTTGGGGTCTAGTTATTGGGCAAATTACACACAGCAGCTTGATGTTTGTGTGAAGGGATTTCTAGAGGATATCACTGATCAATTGCATGTTTCAAGTGAAGTTATACTACCGGCGTCAGCTCCTGACAAAGATAGTTTCTGTCCCTTTCTGTATCGCTCAAACTGGGCGCGGCGTCAATGGCCACAAGGCTACAGCAAATATCTGATGGGTACATTCTATCTCTCTGTGTTGGCAGCCTACCTCCATGAGGTGGTTTTGTCTTTGGGCGACATTTTGTGTGTGTGATGTGGTTTCTTGTTTTCCTACATGGGGGGTCCCCAGGGACAAAAGAAAGTCTCTTTCCATTTTTTTAACCCTGCATAACTTTCTGGATTCTGGTCCAACTGACCTTCTGTAAAAAGTAAAAATGTAGCCCTCAGTGAGGACTTTCCAACAACACCTGTCCCAGGCTTCAGAGTCGCCCTAGATATGCCCTGCCCGGTGCCCAAATCTTGGGCACTGGTGGCGGGATTTCCAAACAATCACACTCAATGTCTTCAAAGTGCAGAAGTTGAACTGCTGGACTGGGTCGCTTTTGACCACCACGAGAGGTTATTACCAGAATTTTGTCCAAAAAATTGGAAAACTGCAGCATCATCAGGCATATCTCGACTGAAGTGACTAAGCCATTGGGGAAGTTGGAGTAGAGTTGCCCTACTCTGCAGAGGTTGCAGAAACTTTTCATGTGCAGAAGATTCTAATTCCTACAGCTACATGCTACATGCCATGATATTTTGTCAAATTTATAGGTCTGAATGATACTTCAAAAACGTTTGCCAGGACCACAGATATTTGTGCAGTCAAGGTTGGAAAAAAAAACAAAAAAAACAAAGGCTGTATGCCTTTAGGGTTGAGCTTCATTTATCTCAGCATAGTCAGACAACCAATCAAGGCTTCTTTGTGAGGTTTGGCAGGTCCGGCAAGTGATAGACATGTCTCCACAACTAATGAAAAACTTTGGGTAACAAAAAACATTCTAACAATTGAAGAGCCGATGTTGTTCACCTGTTGTAGATGAGTAGGATTAGACATAAGTGGTGAAATGGACAAGTACAAAAATTCCTGAGTCATACATCCATCTCATAAACACTGGACAGACACTGATTCACAAGCCCACCATTTCTCACCCTTCTTTACTGTTCCAATGTCTTACAAATGGAAATGTTAACCTGATATTCTAAGGTTTGAACCAGTGTTGGACTGGTATATAGGTGAAGGACTGGTACATAATACTGGTATATGCACTGGTATTAGATACCAGACCAGTCTGGTATCATTTGGGAGAATACTTGGTCAGATACCGGACCAGGCTGGTATCAGTTCTTTCATACCAGCCACAATACCCGTACACCCCCATCGTCTTCCTCATTTACTCTGGTATGTATACTGAATTAATTTATGTGTACATATGCCTATATATTTGTACTTATGTATATTTACTTCTTATGTATATTTTATTTGTTTTCACTTGATACTTGCCACTTGATAAATTTGTAACTCAAGATGGCTTTGGAATGATACCAGAGTTGATATCTCATACCACTCATACCAGCTGGTATTGTGGTCATGATACTCATATTCATACCAGTATCTGGAAAAAAATACATCCACCATTATACAGACCAGACTGGTATGAAAGTTTTGTATACGCCTGGTACCAGGACCAGTCTCGTATGTAAAAAACTTGATACCAGTCCAACACTGGTTTGAACAACTAAATACTACCGTTTCCTGCTGTCTATTAGGAATGATGGGCCTGCAAATAACCAGCATCATCATGCAGATAAGGGGTCAAGGCCCTTCATAGGAAACACACTGTGAGTTGCTATTGTCGGCTATAGCTCTTAAGAACTGTCGTCTGTCCTCACTCTGGAATTCTAGTATCACGAACCTCTGTCTAACCCAAAGACATTAGAGGGTGAAATACTAAATGAAATTCAACCAGGACTAAGGCAAGGCCGTCATCCCCATGGGATTGTGTTACACTGCCTTCCGTTTTTCATTGTAGTCCAGAAGGTGAATGACAGGATCTAGTTGTGTTGAATAGAGAGCTAAGCAGATGTCTGTTTCTGCACTGCAACTCAGAATCCAAATGTAGAAGAATGTCTATCATTCCCTCTGTCAACAGGTTGAGAAATTGGTGAGTGAGAGCACTGGCATCACACCTTAGTTCTCGCTCCAGAATAATGGAGCTGAGCTTCACAGCTTCTGGTTGTGGGAGACTTGAAAACGAGGCATCCGCGTGTGTTATATTATCTAGTTGATATATCTCCACTCGGGTGTACTGGTGGGTCAGGTGGATGTCTTCCAGGGGGTGCACCACCTAACCCACTCAAAATAGGAGATGTGTCATGAGCTCCACTCTCTGGAGGCCCTTGTTCACTGGACTTTATACCACACTCAGTAGGGTTTTCAGTAGAAATGATTGGTCGAGTGCCAGCAAGTTGACCCCCTTCATCCAGCTCTCCGGAGCTCTGGGTCAACTCATCAGATTCAATGCCATCTTCACGATGATCTGCAAGTTTTCTGGGTTTTAGTCGGCTGCTGAGGGTATGCCCCATAGCATGTGCAGCTTTTCCAGCTTGCTTGAGAAAACCTTTAGCCTTGCTTTTCATTGTTTGCCCTGCATTTGGAGATTCAGAGACACTATCTAAGTGACTGTCTGGGGTAATTGCATCGCTACACTCGTGGATCCCCTCACTACCCATTGTGTCATGATCCCAGTTTTGTGCATCCAAAACTGTTGGGTCATGGTGCGGGTGAAAACCAGTTGCTGCCAACCGGTCTGCAGCATCACCTGGTTCCACCATTTTCTCAAGCTTTAGGTGCACTTCTGTACCATTGGGGCCAACAGTGACAAGTTCCTTGGATGAGTTTTCATCAGAGGACTGGTCCAAGCTGCAGTCGTCTAACTTCTCGACACCAGTGTTCTTCCCCACTGCTGGTTTGTTCCAGTGTAATACCCCAGGCCGGTTATCCCAGAGCTTTTGGACTCCAGACTTCGGCTTGTCAATACCACTGTCTTCTTCACCATCAAGACAAGCCTCTCCTTGTGTCCATCTGAGAACTGAGTTATCCGATAACTCGGTTCTCACTAACTCTTCTATCTTCTTTGCACCCCCCCACTTTTGACTAGGCCATGAGCAAGGCCCGACCTTCCGAGGGTGCAGAATACAAATCGAACCTGGCGAGCCTATCCCCACATCAACTGCATCACTGCTTTCTTCGTCAGAGAGTTCTCCATCTTTTGGTGCAGGATCCGTTACCCCTGCAACAGCGTCCCTCTCCTGTCCTGGCATCGCACCAGGGATTGAGCTGTCATCAGGTATGGTTTGTTCTTTCTGGATCTCAACTGGAGTAGGTGATGAGCTCTTGTCAACAAGGGGTTGATTTATCTGGTCCTCGACTCGTGTACTTGTTGAGGTTTTGCTGAGAAGGGACTGACTATTCTGAGCCAGTAGCGAATGACTTTTCTGCCTTTCCATGTAAGGATTTGGTGAGGACTTTCCTGCTGATGGTAAAGAACTAGCTGGGAGTTCTTGCGACGTAGGCTGCAACAATCAGAAAATGGAACTGTGAATTAGAAAAAAACATCTTTGTAAATGAACCCTAGTACAAGCTGAATTGGTAGCAGACCAATTTCATTTGCAGTATTCAGTGGCAATCATGTCAGAACCTCTTCAAGCCAGTATTCTCTCTTTTCACAGGAGTCATTTTCAATTCATAGTTTGCCAAAGCTCTCTAGAGTGCACCCCTCCCCCTACATTCTGCTTTTCACCTTTTCCACTTTTTTCACTCTGTTTAAACTGTACACTGTATGGCCTCCAAACTACAGTAAGGCAAGTCTCATGATTGCCTCAAGTGAGACATAGCTACCATCCAGTGACAGTGGCAAATCCAAGAAGCTCATGAAAGCAATGAACTTCAACACAATTAGGACTGACCTGGATGCCATGTGTATCAGCATATATCTGGCAGCCGTCATCTGTCTTTGAAGAGTTTGGTTTGGTTTCATCCACAGTGATTGCCAGGTGTAACCGACCTGTCTTCACAGTTTGGAGGGGTAGCCATTCTTCGTGGCGACGTCCGTCTCGGAAATTGTTGACTTGCACCATACAATGCCTGCAGGACAACAAAGCAGTATCCAAAAGTCATGGGACTTCTTGCAAGGCTGGCCAGAGCAAAAAGAATCAGAGAAAGACTCTTGCCGAAACAGGCATCTTATGGTGTCACTTCACCCCAGAGGGCTCCTGCCTTTTCTTTGGAAGGTGGACACCTTCTACACCATAACAAAGACTCGAAAGTCCTCAGGTAAACACACATTCAGTGACTGGTTGACCTGGGATCCCCCTGTTATAGCTGGGTGGGATATAATGGGTGAACTCCAACATACGCCTATGTGGCTTTGAACCCACGAAGGCGGCCTTGTACCCTAACCACTGGGCCACCTGTTGGATGCTAAAAAAGAATCATACCTACTTTAGGATGTGGATGCCTAAGAGAACTACTACTACATCCAAACCACACTCACACTGATCCCAGCATCCCATCCCAGCAAACCCAGGCCCATCGATAGATAAATAGATAAATAGAATATTGTTTGCCAATAGCCTAGTGGGCCATAGACCCTGCGCACCCAGTTTGGCCAGAACAATAGAGAGAGATGATAGGGAGAGAGAAACCCAAGCTCGTCGTCATGGAACCGATCTTTGTCCCGCACACGCAGAAACAGTAAATTTGGAAGTTCCCAGCTGGCGATCGGCAATTGAAACGTCTCATTCCATTTTGGGTCCAGTGTTTTCCATATAATTTTTGTTTTGAAACTCTTTCCCCCTAGTGAACCCTTCACAAATGGGTCAGACAATCCTGCATGGTAGGCCCGCCACCATCAGTAAGTGTATCTGGTCACAGGAGACCACAAGGTTGCACTGTTTCTTCAAATACAGGGGTTATCTGTTTCAAATGGCAATCACTGCATGCATGGTTCTAACATCGCGTTCGGAAAGTTGGTCCAACATCGAAAGCTTTGCGAAAAGTGTTTGCTTCTGGCTTCATATAGCTCCATTGATTCTTGAACACCCTGTTGGGTTTCTTGAGGCACTTTCACAGGATAATTCCAAAAGCTATCCATGAACTATCAGCCACTCCACAAATGACCAATTAGGTGTTACTCTCAACATACGAATGCGTTCATTGCAAGGTCGAATGTTAAACATTGCAACTGAACCGGCATAATGAGACAAGATCATTTGACCTTGCTCTTCAACATCCATCAAAGTGTCTAGTTTCCCATGATAGGACTCTAAAGAATGGAGATAGCAGATAAGGATCCACTTAGATAGAGGGCATTCTCTGCACAGAACAATAATCCTTTAGGAGCAAATCCTAGTGTTTTCAATCACCATGGCAGTCTGAGTGAGGGGGACTAGAGCCGCATGACAAGGGTACTCTCAGGTTTGCCTAATCCATGAGATTTACATGCTTCAATAATGCAGCCAAATCTCCACATAAGCTGACAAGATCAGGTGATTTGAGAAAAGCAGCTGTAACTTACCGTTCATATCTGCAGCCCGAAGCTGTGATGCCTCCAAAATTTCCACAGTCACTTTCGCCAAAGGTGGCGTCTCATGTATCTCAAACCAATCAGCTGCAGCACCCATCAACACTATGTTTTCACTTTTCTTATTCTTTCACTAATCAACAGTTGTGTTGAAACCTAATTCCAAAAATCATGTCAGACCACAAGCTTGCTCAACCCTACAAGAATCTGGGAGCTGTAACCGCCACAACTGGTGGAGGGCTTTTAAGTCACCTCACAATCATATACCACGTTTTCACAATCGCTCAAGAAAACTTTTGAACTTCCAATCCCTAGTAATCAGAAAGGAGAACGAAGTGAAATGAAATGAAATGGTACTTTATAACGTCCGCAGAAAGCTCAAAGAGCAAATGGGACGAGAAGCGAGAAACAAGAAAGAGAGAGGGGCCCTCCACAAGTAGCCCAAAACAACTATTGCTCAAGGGATTGTAGAAGAGTCAATGCCTCGTGCAGGTAAGCTGCCAGGCATTTCTGATCCTCGTAATGGAAGACCTCCGTGAGAGATTGGGTACCACGGAATAGACAATCAAAACCTCCCATGGCTCTCATAGTAGAAAGGGCAGTGACAAAAAAAATGTTCTTCACTTTTGTTGTACCCAGTGCAAGCAGGGCATAGGTGTTCCAGGTTATCACACATACCAGTCTCTATCCGCAGGCTGTGGACCCTGAACCTCCCTGATGAGAGTGAGATAGGGCTGCAGACAGGTAAATGGGCTGCAAGATTCTATCATCACGGAGGACCAAGAATGTCTTCCAATAGAACTTTTGTTGAAAGATTGGCTGGTTTCCATGTTTGCCTGACATGAGGTTCCATAAGTCTGATGCATCTATTGCGATCCTGCTTGGACGCAATTTCCACCCCCTCCGTATTTCATGGCAGTAGGGAAGCAATGGAGAGTCCAAAAATGTTAGAGACCCAAGCATACCAGGAGGTCTTGAAACCGGCGGTTTTGTTCTGAGGGCCCAGACTGTTAGCCCATTGGGTAGAAGGGCTTGTAACCTTGTCAGAAAGATTGTAAGAAGTGAAATGAAATGGTACTTTATAACGTCCGCAGGAAGCTCAAAGAGCTTATGGGACAAGAGGAATAGAAATGAAATGAAATGGTACTTTGTAACATCCGCGGAAAGCTCAAAGAGCTTATGGGACAAAACGTGAAAAAACAAGAGAGAGGAGACAAAACCAAAGTCAAAAAGTAGCCCAAAAGCAACTACTGCTGAAGGGGAAGAAAGAAACAAGAAAGAGCGAGGGGCCACAAACAGCCCAAAAGCAACTAAAGCTCGAGGGATTGTCTAAGAGTCAACGCTTCATGCAGTTAAGATGCCAAGCATTTCTGATGGAAGACCTCCGTGAGAGACTAATAGACAGTTGAATCTCCATTGGATTTCATAGAAAGAAAACTTCTAACACCCACAGGAAGAGTCCATAACAAACTACGAAACAACTAAACAGATCTCAACTACTGGTTGGAAGACCGACTCTGTCATGAAACGACAAGTAAGCATTTTCTATCTTCAAAATCCCAGGGATGAGCAGCCTCTGAAAAGACAGTATTATCTTCTATAGGAAGGGGGAGGATGTGAAACTAATTACAAGTCTGGGTCAGGTAGGGAAGGTTGTATTTTGGTTTCAACTTCAATCTTGGATGCCTCCCCTTCTCAGGATTGTATGAGCCTTTGTTTTTTTCCTTCTTGGCGTTCTCATCCTGTGCAGACTACATGCTGGTGTCTTGTGGTTTCTGCCCTGTTTTCTAGGGATTTTTCCCTTGGAAAGTGGTTAGCTTGACCACTCTCCAGGTGGTTTGTCTGCTTACCATTTGAAGGTGTATTAGGCTGCTGCTGTGATACTGGGTTGGGAAACATCAACTTGCTCATGAGCTTCTCCACATCCACAACAAGCATATTTGGCTGCACTCATCACACAGCACTCAATTAGTATAATCCCACCTGATTCGCCATCCATCCCTACACAACACAGTACACCAGATCTGTCATGCAAAAAGCCTACAGTACACTAGATGTGAGTCACTTGTCCTCATGCAAACAGTACAAAAGCACTACAGGTAGCATAGATATAACACCTCCTTGATCTCTTAGGCTGCTGCTTCCTGCTTGGAGGGTACTTCCTCCAAAAAGCCTCAACTCCATTATTAGTGAGGCCCTGCAGGTATGTGAATTTTCTCCCTGGACCACACTATCCAGGACCATGTCATACTGTGATCACAGCATCATAAGGATACGGCAATCTGCTCGAGGTGGATAAGTGCTGGAAGGAGAGTAAATGAGGAGGGTCTTCCCCATATCCCTGCTATCACTGCCTCAAGAGGGGATAGTCCCCAAGCTCTGCCAAGCCGTGCTGAACTCCAAAATTATACCCTGTCCTGGCTGTCTCCCTCTTAACAGGAGGGTTGAAAAAACTCAAATAGAGAGGGCATTCCACAGAGGCGAATTGACATGAAAGCTTACCTCTACAAGGGACTTCTCCAGTGCATCTGCAATTAATTTGTCCTGTCAAAACCAACCCCAAAGCTGCATGAGCTAAAAACTATTTGAATGACCAAATGTTAATAACTGCATCAAGTGAGTGAAATGAACAGGGTAATCAAGCTCCACACTTGAAAACCTACATATATATATATCGATACATTTACATACAAAATTACAAGTCTCAAACAATCATGCGCACTTCACCATTGTACAAACTAATAGTGGATTGGTTTAAACCTCCCAATTAGTGATATCGTAAGAGTATAGGAGGGCAGTCAAATTCTGTAATCTACTCTCACAAGATAATGGTGGAGCCTTACTACAATAGGTAAAGAGATGAGCTCCAAGAGACATACCAACCAGTTTGCAACACCAGGAAGCTCTGTCACATCAACACCATAATCAAAGAGCGGGCGGGCAGTCACTCGCACAAAGGGTGCGTTGGCAAAGCAGATGCGGATCCTCTCTATGACTGGCCATCCCTTTGCAAACTTCACTCCTATTTTCACCTGTACCAGGAAAACCGAGTCAGCAATTCATGAAGGGAAAAGAGAGGTGTCTGAGAGATCACGAGAGAGATGATAAAATACACAGGGCCCTGACCAGTGCTCATACTCTCAGATCATTGCTAGACCCAAACCACTGAGTTTATTGATGGGAGATTCTAAGGCAGTCGAAACTAGCAAGGATTGAGATAAGCAGTTGGAGGTAATTATACGAGTTGCCAAACTCCAATGGTGTATTTGCACATCGTCCAACAAAGCTCATAATAGAACAAGTCTAATTCTCATGAGGGAGTACACAGGGATGAGACACCTATTAACATTAGGAGTGTCAACACAGGGAAAGATCCATTCATTGACCTCTCTCTCCAAACATTTTGTACTGCCATAACCTCTATGGGCATAGCGAGTCGTAGAGATCTGAAGAAACTCATCATGACTCTAGCTTTCAAATACATACCCTGCCCTCAAGATGCAAATTAGACAGATGGAAACTGGTCCAGAGCCCAAAGCCAAGGCGGCGATGCATCTGAATCGCTAACACAGCATTCATATCCTCGCCTGCCACAAACTCCACAGCTGCCTCCAATGCCTGATGCAAGAGACAAATGAAGATTGAGCCAGCAAGGCCAACTTGCAGGAAGAAGGTACGCAAGCTGGGAAATAAAGCTGCAGGCGCACAGAAGTGTGGCCATTAGTATAAATACTCATAAGATCCAGCCTAACAGTTATAGGATGGAGAGCTGCATGAGATGATTTTGAAGTACAGTGCACATAATGTATCCGTGTCCCCAGGTGTTCTTGAGGTCAGAGTGTGAACTGTCAGCCTCCTCTGTTGCATTCACGAGAGCATATGGAAGGATGACAAACCCTCCCGTTGCAGGGACAATTAACTAATAACAGATGCTGCTCTTGATTTGTCATAGGATTTTGCAGTGTAAGAGGACTATCAGTTGTGTCAAAGTTCAGGTACACGTTCAATGACCTGGACTTCCCTTGTGGGTACCCAGCAACCAAAGAGCAGGCAGTGCTCCATAGTCAACCACACAACCTTGCCCAAGAGTGAATTTTGTAGTCTCAGCCATCTGTCCAGCACAAAGGCACTTACCTTTTGACAAAATAAATTTTCTTTCATTACGAGGATTAGAGATGCTTCGCAGACTACCTGCACTGACTCTAAGACAACCCCTTGAGCAATAGTTGCCTTGACAACCCTTGGGCTGCTTGTGGGGGGGGCCCTCTCTTTCTTGTTTCTTTCTTTCTCTTGTCCCATGAGCTCTTTGAGCTTTCTGCAAGTTGATGCTCGTGTTAAGGGCTTTCTAAAACCCGAACTAATTGTCTCTATCAAGGTAAGTCACACCACTGGAGTGAGCCCCTCACAAAGGTAGTATCTGTTCCCTTTTGTTCCACCCAAACTGGCATGGGGTCTATGGCCGCAAGGCTATGGAAACAACATCTTATGAGTACATTCTCTCAATGCTGTTTATATCAAGGTCAGTCCCACTACAGGAGTGAGTCCCTTATTAAGGTAGTGCATGTTCACTATTGTCTCCGCCAAATGGGCAGGGTCTATGGCCACGAGGCTACAGCAAAAAACGCCTTATGAGTACAGTCTCTCCCTCAACGCGAGACATTTGGCACAAGGATAGGCAAGTAAGACCATATTGAGTACGTCTCACTGTCAGATTGAAGTGCAAAATGGATACCACGTGATCACCATCGGTCGGCTGCGCCAGTGGGCGTATCATTGTGAATAATGGTGGATGCTCCCCCAAACAGAGGTGCTGCAGAAGCACTTTTTTCTGCCAAATAACCACAACCTCAGGTTAGACCACCCACAGAAAGCTGCAAGGTAAAGGAAACTCTCGGTACATTCTGGTGGGCTACTTGTGCCATATTCTTGACCTAAAGATTTGGAAGGTTCTAGCGTCCCATTTTGGGTGGGCACTGCCTTGCCCTGGCTAAGAGGATAATGTCACATGGCTTCACAAATAGGTCAGGTGAAAAGTCTTGATCATCCATTTGGAACAAATGTCCACTACCAAGATCATGGCTGAGTGCCCTGACCATTGGACTGGTGGTCAGAGGCTAGATGAAACCACTTTAAAGAGCAAATCCAAGGGGCACCCTTGTAGAGAAGTTTACGACAACTTAATACCAGGCCTAAGCTCACTAGGCACACAATAAAAGCTAGATACCATAATGGCACGGAAAATGAACAGGAAAAGACGAGGCTGGGATTCCCAGCTGCAATTGAATTTACAAGGACAGCAAGAAACGTAACAAGACTAACAATTGGTGCTGCCTTGGAAATGCACGTCAAACTCTCCACCAAATCCCAGATTCAAATGACACACCTCGACATAAAGGAGACTGCCTTCAAACTCCTAAATCACTTCGTACCGCAGTCCAAGGTTTGTATTTGTTCAAAAACCATGGGGAAATAGGGAGCAAGATCATTTGGGAGGCGAAATTTTCCAGGAAGACTGGCCAGATGCTCTCCAAGGTTTGATTCATCCACCGAACCGTTTCCCCTTCTGAAAGCTGCATTTGCCTCAATAGTTAGAAGTTACTCTTGCGAGTATGGTAGATGGTAGCTAAAAGTTCCAATCTGACCACAGCTTCCCTGCTCAAGCTAATCATGCCACATTACCAAGGAAATGAGCACAGAGAGAGTTATCTACTTGCCTCCTGTAAGACTGCAGACAGGACTCTGCATGCCCTGGCCTTCTGGCAATAGACACTTCAACCAGATTGAGCAGAGCACAAAAATTGGATAAAAAAGAGGAGATGGAATGGGGTCACTATGGCCGTTGAAGGCTCACTCCCCTTGTGGAACTTATATTTGAGAACTAAGTTGCCCATGGTGTAAAAAATTTGTACAAACTGCAGTTTTGGCAACGTGTGTCTGAGAGAGGTATGGCAATGGACAATCCAAGTGTTTTTTGCAATATGAAAGCTTGTGGTAAAAGCTTTACAACCATTCATCTCACTCTCATCTCGCGAGGTACACATGGAGCTTGACACAAAGCAGGCACAATACCCGTATTTTGTTTGAATTCTTCCTCTCCTGGTGGCGTATGCGTCGATGGTTTCTCTCTCTTTGTCGCTTCTCTATCTGCACCAAACATTGTCCAATATGATGCTATAGTCAGTCCCTCTGGAGGGAGGGGGAGAAGAAGAGATTGAAGGCAATATTTATGAGCAGTTAAACTGCTAAATGTTGGTTGAAGTGTCCACCGCACATGCATGAACAACTAATATCCCTTGTAAACTGTACTGGCTGAGTATTACCAACATCAGCAGATGTTGACAAGGACATATTATAAATTCTCAGCATCTTTGCATACACCATTGTCTTCTGATGTCCAGTAATGTGGACTTCGTGCAGTGTTACAAACACACACGACATTGCAGATTTTCTTTTTTACTGTCTTTCTGAGGCATTCTACCTTCACACAACGCTTAGTTGTTGGGTACTACGATTTGTTTCTTGTGTGGTTCATTTGTTCTTGTTCTTGTGTCTCTTGGGTGCTTTGGCCTTCCCACAGATTTAAATTCGTTGTCTTTCTCTTTGCATTTCCTTCCATCTCCCTCCCCGTGAGGATCCCCTCTGCGTCTCTTCCCTTACACCCACGTATCCACTTTAATACCCCTTTCTCTCACTTACACGACGCCGAGTATGAAACATACCTAGCGTCAACCCTCCCTTCCATTCTACATCTATCATCTCCTAACGACAAGGCTACACATCTTACTCAAGCCCTTTGGGACTCAGCCCTGCGATCCTTTCCCGTCACCCTTCCATCTACCTCCTCACCCTTCTCCACTCGTCGTTACGCACCATTTTATGATGAGGAATGCAAGACTGCTGGACGTCGCATCAAATTTTTACTACTTGATACCAATTCTTCTCCAGAGTCCACTAATCTTGCTCTTAAGCACTATAAGTCCCTCATTAGATCCAAAAAGCAAGCCTACACTATCAAGTTGCAATCTTCTTTCCTTGCTAAAATCAGATTTTCTCCTCGATCTTTTTGGTCCCTCCTTAAACCTCATAGAGATCCCCCCCCAATCACTGACATTCATGTCTGGCATGAGTATGCACAGTCTTTGTACCATTCCCCAACCCAAACTCCTTCTCCTATAACCTCTAAACCCCTTCACTTCTCTCTCTTTACTACAGCCAATGTCAGTAAGGCAATCAAGAAGCTGCAAAATGGCAGAGCGGTGGACATTTCAGGACTTCAGAGTGAATTCATCAAGCATGCTGCACCTACTTTAGCCCCTTTTATAGCTAACCTCTTCAAGGAGGTGGTGCAACGGGGCTTCCCAACAGAGTGGACAAAGAGCATCATCCACCCACTTTTTAAGAGCGGTGACAGGCTCGCACCGACAAACTATCGTACTATCATGGTGTCCTCATTACTTGCTAAACTGTTTGGGGCAGTAGTGGCCATGGAACTGGATGATTGGGCTGAGTACTCTCGCATTCGTGCTGAGGGACAGGCTGGTTTCCGTCGAAACCGATCCACTATTGACCACATCTTCACTCTTCAAGTTATGGTGGAAAGTGCACGCTATGACAAAAGAATGGTCTATGTTTGCTTCGTGGACTTTCACAAAGCCTTTGATTCAGTTCCTCGGGACCTTCTCTTCCAACGGCTCCATAGAGTGGAAGTCCCTCCAGACATCCTTTGTGCCATCTCTTCTATGTATGAGATTGTCACTGGCATGGTCAACGTCGCTGTTGAATTCTCAGCCGAGATCCACAGCAACATTGGAGTCAAACAGGGCTGCCCCCTTTCACCTACCCTGTTCGGGATCTACATTGACGTCTTGGAGAATTACATATCAAAAAACCATGGGGTTGGGGTCCCATTGGATGGGGGACCAACCCAATCAGATCTCCTCTATGCTGATGATGTTGCCCTTTTGGCACAATCCCCGGTCTTTCTGCAACGCCATCTCAAAATTTTGGAACAGTTCTGCAAAGACTATGGGATGCAGGTCAATCTTAGCAAGACCAAGATCATGGTCTTCAATGGCCAGGCTGATCGTAGATTCATCTTCAACCAGCAGGAAATTGAGATTGTGAAATCATACCGGTACCTAGGTCTGGTTATCCACTCCCCCAAGTTTCACTTTGCAGCCACTGCCTTGGACAGGTTGACTAAAGGTAAGGCGGCCTCCGTCCGCCTTCAGGCCAAATGCAAGCAAATACATCTGCGGCATCCCCCGACCAAAAAGTGGCTGTTTGACACCGTCGTCAGCCCTGCTACCATCTATGGTTGTGAGTTCTGGGCACCTGGTGTCCCTGTCTCCTGGTGGGAAAAGAATTTGGAACCATTACAGTCATCTTTTCTCCAAGCAATGCTTGGCGCCAGGAGCACAACTCCATCTCAGATCCTAGGTGCAGAGTTCGCATGTGTACCATTGCAATCCGAGGCCCTCTTCAGGCTTACAATCTTTCTCCATAGATTGCAGGCCCTTCCACCCAAAGGGCTAGTGACTAGGGCCCTGACAACATCTATGAGGCTCAAAGCTGCAGGTTTCAGGAACTCCTGGTATGCTCGAGTGGACAGTTTATTTCAACGTAACGGACTTTCTACTGCTTTCCTATTACCAATGAACCCAGATGAGGTGGACATCACATCCAGACATGACCGCAACAGACTCATTCGGAGAGAGCTTATGGAATTACATGTCAAGAGAACTTGGATGCTACCCAATCTCACGACAAAGCTCCACTTCTATCGAGAGACATTCTTGGTGCTCCGCGATGATAGAATCTTGAGACCAAATTACCTTTCAGCACCCTTATCTCCTTCCCTCTTGAGGGCATTGGGGCGGTTCAGGGTGGGTTTCCACAACCTACGGATAGAGACTGGCAGATGGGAAAACCTGCAACGGGAGGACCGCCTATGTCCAGCTTGCATAGGGCGCAGCAAGGAAATTGAAACTGAAGAACACTTCTTCTTCTACTGCCCTCTATACTACGAGATCCGTGGGAGATTCCACTGTTTATTCAGTGGAACCCAAACTCTCACTGATGTCTTTCACTATGAGGATCAAAAATGCTTGGCAGCCTACCTACACGAGGCCTTCACCCTTAGACAATCGCTAGAACATTAATTGTGGTTTCTGGATTTGTTCCTCTCTCATGTTTTCTTCCATTTTGTCCCATAAGCTCTACGAGCTTTCCGCGGACGTTATAAAGCACCATTTCATTTCATTTCATTTCTTTTCTACTTTGTCCCATGGCCCTTGTCGTCATCAAACTGTTTCTATCTCTGTCTTTCCCATGACATATTTAAGTTCTCCTCTCTAGCCATTTCTCAGGACGGTTTGACTGAGAGTGCAATCACATGTGTCACCTCTGTATATTATAGAGGGTTACATCTGCAGGGAATCAACATTTTGCTTCCTCATATGATGCCAAAGCCAACCCTTCCACTGACATTCAGTGAACCTGTAACCTGATTGTCGTTGGATCCGTGCTTGTAGGTTCTTCACAGATATATGACCATAGTCTAGAGTGCTAACATCTCCAAAAAAATTGGCAGCAAATCCCCAATGATTTCAGGCAAACAGCTGTGCAGATCCCCTTGCAGACGAGGGTGTAGTTCTCAACTGCATGCCAGTCAATGACTTGAACCCCAAGCGTCAAGGCTGTAGCACCAGCAAGGAAAATTTCGCAACTCATTGTATCAACATGGTTCAAGCTTTGCTTATAGTATTCCAAGTAGCCCATCATTATCACAGTAACGTTGTAAAGGGCAGAAATTTTTTCAATCTCCCTTTCAGACTACTTCCGACCACGTTTCCACATCACAAAATACCCGAACGTCTCTTTCCAGCGATGATTAGCCAAACAGCACTCGTTTCGTTTTAGGATCCGCCCACTTTCGGGAATTGGACACTTTCAGCTAAAATTTCCATTGGAAAAGTTACGTCTTCTAAGCGACAGAACACAAATCTCCTCCGATCACTCAAGAATGGGAGAAGAATAGAACAACACCTGGTAAAGATATATGAAGCCCAACAGGAAGACCATGGAAATATTGCAGCGGAGGGAGGCTGCAATCCACGCAATGAAAAGCACCAACCCCACATGGCACATGAAGGGCCAGACCATGACATACTCCACTGCCATCCTCACCAGCTCACTCCCCGGCACGTTGCCTTTCAAAGTTGCCATTGCCCACGTAATTGAGCTGGATGATTGAAGGGAAAGAAATTGAGAGGAGAGAGAGATAGTTAACTTCTAGGAACAGAGATCCAGATCCTCATACGCAACCTTGATGCAACGGGGGTAAGAGATACAAACTAAAATTCGGACAAAGAAGGAGAAAGAGGGTGAGAAGCAGAGTACGATCGAGATTCACGATGAAAGTGCGTCTGAAAAGAGAGGAAGAGATTTCCTACGACATTTGACAACAGCTCAACATCTTTGAAGTGGTGAGAGTGAGAGAGACCACACGCCAGAGAAGCTCCAATTGAGGCAGGGAAAAAGCAAAGTATAGAATCATTGTGATTGTTTACCAAGATGGTGAGCAAAGACTGTTTGTGCGGGACGGAGAGGGGAAGAGATTATGTGGCGCTTGAACCCATGGGCTCTGCTCTCAAGACAAGAAACAGACAGAGAAGAACAGCAGGCCTGTGTGGAGAAACAGCTATACGTGGCTTTGTGGCTTTTCCCTTGGGTACACTGGGGTATGTCTTCCTGACTGCTTCATATTCAATGCAGGCAGTCAACTCTGGACTTAGTTATCCTAGGGACGACGGAAATACTCACTCTTACAAAGGCTTAATATTTCACAGCTCATTAGGGAGGGAACTAACTAGGGTCTTCACATCTAAACTCTTATCATATGAACTTAGGCTTTCAAGGAAAAATATCGGAAAACACTTGACTTAAAAGGCTGAAAATGTAAGAAAGATGCAATTTTACGCAAAGCTTCTTTCTTCTTTCTGTTTTTTAAAGCTTCTTTTATTGAGAAAATTTGTATCACACGCACACATATGTATGTGATGTCAATGGGAGTTAGTGTAAATAAGACCCTCTTCCCTAAAAGGCATAGACACTTGGAATGGGCACTCATGTGGATTCTACCAAAGCCAATTAGAGGCCCATTAAAAGAAATGGTGTCTAGATATCCATCCACTTGTAGTAAGTAAATGTGTTATGGAGATTCACTGTATCATTGATGTAATTTTCTTGTAGGTTCAGCAACAATTACTCGCTGAAGATTTGGATCCAACTGGACAAAACATTACCCCATAATAATTGCCCCTATTTTCGGTCAACATTGGGGTAAATCTCCTCTCAACCTTGCAACGTGGCAGCTTCAAATGCGGACAGCATACCTGGATACCCTACAAGTACCTAACAACTATCAACCTGCATAGGTCGGTAGGTAATCCCCGGTATGGATGATGTACCGAACCTGGGTACATCATGTTAATCATACAGATAGAAATAGGTATGTGGGTGGGACGGTATAAACGGCGGGTATCAAGTATCGACTTGTTATCAGAACTAGATGCGGACCTGCCGGGTATTTGATGGTGTCGGTGTAGATAACCGTTGAGGGGAACATGAGTACACTGGGTTTAAGAAAAAGAAAAATAGTACGACGCCGCCGCAAGGAAGCAAATGATCGTGGCTCTTGACCCGGTGCCTTCAGGCGGGAATGACACCAATTGGTGGATTGAACCCACAACCACGTCCACGATGGTCTATGCCCATATCCACTAGGCTACAACTTGATTGTGAAGTATAGGGTATAGTGGAGGGGTGTCAAAGTATCAACAGCCACGGTTTCATTGCAAGAACATTTCTCACACCGTTTGTGACTAGGAAATGGGCCCGGTTGCCGTGGTCGGTGAGAGGTAATGTCCTAGCCCCACAATTTTACGTTTTGTAAAACTAACCTTGGCTGTTACTTAGTTGTCTGGTCCCAGTCACCCTCAACCAGGGAAAATACTGGAATCCCTACAGGCAGTGGGAATTCTGGTAAGTAAAGTCCCCAAACGACACTTAAAGGACGTAAATGTGCTTTACGGACCAGAATTCCCACTGCTTAAAGGGATTCCAGTATTTTCCCTGGTTACGACCTTCATTGACAAAATTAATGTTACGGGCTTCGTTTAACGATAACATTAGGACCTTCATTTGGGGACGTTTATTGAACGCTTGGGAAGTTAACGTTGTACCGTAACATTCGTAACGTTGTACGATGTACAATTTGGTTCACCCTACCGGTCTCAGCAGAAGTGTACAGATGGCTTCCCAGCAGAATGGTGGGTGAGCCAAACTATACATGTGGCAAACCCAGTGGAATGCCTCAGCAGGGCCACTCTCAAGAGCAGGAAGATTTTATGTCTATCATGCATAGATGTCTAATCGTCTAATCTTAATCAATATTGCACTTCAAGAAACATGCATCCTTCTGTTGTTTCCATCCAATCAATCCAAGGAACTCATATATGTATCCTCAAGCTCATGTATGCTTTGTTTCCTGCAGTCGATTTTTTATTTCTAGGTTGTCTACTATGTACTATGGCTATGGAGGAATTTAAACAAGAAAAAAACTCGAATGTATGTGAAGCTTCTTGAACAAAATTCTGATTAGTACAATGTGACATGAAGGTTGATCAGGAGATGTAGAGAGTCTTCATTCGAATTTCAATAGATTGATGAGAAGAAATCGAAGACTGTCAGAGAAGGGGATAACTTAAGATATTCAAACCACGGTGATAAGTAGGCTCAAAATAAATTTGATACATGGTGTAACTTTCAACAAATGAGTAACTTATCCTCACTACTTTAATTTGAGTTTAAGAACATTAATTTATTTTTTTTGAGTAACAGGGCCTCTCTCCCTTTTTTTCAATTCTTTTCTTTTAAAGTAACTTACAAGTTACTTCTTTGAAGATATGTTTGAAAAACAAAGTGGGTCTCAAATGAGGGTCTTCAATGGGCCCACAAGGTCCGTGTGGGCCCCACACAAGGACACTAGGTGGCCGGGTCTACCAACTGTTATTTGAGTAGTTTTTAGAATGTCTCCAACAGAGTACATAAGCATGAGAGCCAAAGTTGGTGTAGTTTGGTTTTACTTGACTGCAATAAATTGGAAGCAAAACTAGTCTATCAGGTTTGAACGTTTGAACTCAGGGAAAGCCCACAATTGAAGTCTACATCCAGGCTATGTCACAATTAGAACAGCATATGTATACTTAATAATATTCTTCTGACACTTCTGCCGCAACCTTTCCATGTTTCAAGTTTCAACACCCCAAAGAACCCACTTACTTATCTCTTAATAGAATTTTCCATACACGTTAAGTTCGTCTCACACTTTGATACACTTAATCAAATAATATTCTCTCCTCCTTCATAAATAATATTTCCCCATAATTGTCTGTTTCTTATATTTTGCAAACTCAAATATCTCATCACAACATAAAGTTTACAGACCCTTTCACTCTCAGGTCCATGTCTCATCGCATCAGCATTCCTATTTTGTATACCAAATCCACTGGCCAAGGCTCTCACACTCAATGGACCAACTCCAATATTAGGCCACAACACTCAATGACAAATTCATCATCAATATCCATCCCTTATATACTTTTGGGTTATAACTATTTGTCAACTCTAATCCTATGAACCCTACAACTACCCAACATTCCAAAATATTATCATCCAATATTAATAATCTTCATCCAATCTTAAATATGCTCATCTAATCCTTCCTCTTCATATTATCATCCATCCATCCACTCAATTTGTATCAAATATTAGAATTCTAATCCATTAATAATCCTTCTAATATTGGAACCAAATTTCTACAATTTTGCATCCAGTACTTAATTTTTTCCTTCCGCTCAATAAAATCTTCAAATTGACTTATACTTCGTCATTCCCATGCCATTTCGCATTCATTGTGCTCAAAATCCCATTCTAACAACACAAAAATGGCTCTCATTTTTTAATAACAGCGTCTTCAATGCACCTATGGGCCCCGCCAGTGCCGGCCATGGCGTGAGCAGATAAACCCACCGCCTATCCACCGGGTCTGGATTCTGAAATTTTTCTAAGTCCTTGTTCTTCTACTGCGCCTATTCACCGGGTCTGGATTCTGAAATTTTTCTAAATCCTTGTTCTTCTACTGCGGCGGACCTTCTAGCGGACTGGGCAGACCCTCCAACAGATTGACTCCAACCTTCGAGCTGACTGGCTCCAACCTTCAAGCGGATTGGCAGACCCTCCTCAGACAAAGTATATATTTATTATTAACACTCATTACTGCCACAGTATCACCTACCATGAATTGAACACCAAACCTCATGACTATTATATGTTGCTCTTTACCACCACACTACCCACTGTTTTCTACAAACTGTCGAAATAATTAATGTTTTATGATGTGTTTTGTGGCCCCAGCAGACTTGCTTGCCCCCGCACGCTCAGCCGAGCAGACTGAGTGGGACGGGTGGGGGGGGGCGCCCCACCCTTCACAATGGCGCACATTAGAAAAGGCCCGGGAGTTTAATGCGACCCCTCCGGTCATGCCTGCGTGGCACCCCAGCCGCACCCCCTCGGCCGGCTCCTGCGCGGCTCACGGTCGCTGCGCCCCCTCGCCCCCCCCCCCCCCCCGCGCCACCCCCCGTGCCCCCCATCCCCCTGCCCGCCCGCCCCCGCCCCCGCCCCCCGGCCGTCACCACACCACATGAACTCTGTGGCACATGACACCTGTCACCACAACCCAATATCGCGCACGGCATTAGCACATGACTCGGATGGATGGGATGTAACATGATCCATGTGCTGCAATCACCCATGATGATGGACGGCTTGACATGACAGGATGTGACACATACTCATATATGGCCGTAGGGAGATCGCGATGATCATGCTTTCGTGCTTTTTGCGTCCAGTTTGCATGCACATGGTAGACCTGTCGATTCGAATGCGGCCCCTCAGCTGTCACTCCCCACGTTGATGCTTGATTGATTTAATTCATGGCAGCCACAAGACAGGTTCTCCAAGCTTCCTGGCATTTGTATGGCCCGAAATGTGTGATCTCGGCGGAAGTGGTGTATTCCTAGAATCGCATGACTTCATCACTGAATATGGTTTCACAGCTCTAATTATACGACTGCATCACTACACGTGTCATTTTGAAGGCACATACACGAATGTGTTCATTCATCCATGATCAAAGTGCAAAATGTTAAAAAAATTCAAAAAGTTGCTTATAGGGTTGTCCATTAGGGTAGCCGTGAACAGAGGGCTGGGACTTGGCCTCCTTTTGGGCTTTTTCTTTTTGTCTCCCGCCACACCATATGTTTTCTTGGTATCCACGAGCCTAGAGCATGGAACGCGATGATCGCATGGGCATGGGATGGAGGCTTTGCAGACCTATTCTTGAGCAAATGATGCAGGAAGGAGCATAGGCACACCGAGGATATGCACAACGTGAGGTGGTATAGAGGCTTCGGAGACGTATGAGCAAATAATTCGGGAAGGGGTGAAGCCGGACCGGGGTCACATTCATTTGTGTTTGCAATGCTTGTGCGAGCCTGGCAGCCCTAGGAAAGGGTAAAAGGTCCATGGTGCCATTGTCAAATTTGGGATTGTACCTGATGTCATTATGAACAATACCCTCGTGGACAATGTGGCAGTATTGAGGATACAAAGGGAGTGTTTGAGAATATGGCTGAACGAAATGTCGTGTCCTAGAGTGCGATGATCGTGGGATATGCACAGCAGGGATGCGGGATGGAGGCATTGGAGACCTATAAGCAAATGATGCGGGAAGGGGTAAAGGCAGACTTGGTCACGTTCGTTTGTAGATGCAATGCGTGTGTGAGCCTGATTCTTCTTCGACCTGTTTAAGCCTGTTTTCCCCTCTCATCAGACTCGGCCCTGGATTGCTCGGCGGAGCAAAGCTGGGATGAGTTTTTTACAGGACATTACGTTATTTCTTGAGCAGAGTTCGGAGTTCGTTGTTCCTCATTGTGTAGAGCCCAATGGAGCCCAAAACAACTTGCAGGAATGTTGTTGAAAGCTCACTAGCACCCCTCAGTAAAAGACCATGTCAACATGTTGATACTGTCGGATTTTCGATCACAAACCTCTACCTTGGAGCACGGAGCAGAACTGGCATGAGTTTTTTAAAGATCCTTCACGATGGTGGGAGAACCGCAATAGCAAGGTTTGCCTTTTTCTCAATGTACGATGTCAACACATTTCACCCCGTTTTTTCCTCTTTTCCCTAGGTTGAGGCCTTGTGGTTGATTTTCAGGAATGGGAGTCTCCAAAAGCTAGGCATGTTGCTCTTATGGATTCTCGTGCCAAGACGTGGCCTATAAGTGTCTTTGTTTGGATGAGACATCCTTGGTTCTCAAATTTTTGGGCTCTAATTGTAGCTGAGATGTGTAGGTGTGTAAGCATAAATAACATCTGATTGCTGCCAGAAACTGCAAGCTGCACCAGTTCCTTTAGATGATATTGTGAGATGAGACTTTTTGAACTTTGCACCAATGCGTGAAATGCCTGAAAGCGTCCATCTTTGCTGATGGTGCCACCCCACATATCTTGATCTTGTTATTTGCAACTCTTTGCACATGTAAAAGCGACAGTGATGTCCAACCGATGGGTATCTCTCTAGAACTTTCACTGTGTTTAGATCCATGGTTAGCTTTTCTTATCATTCATTCCTCTTAGGCTTTTATGCACCAGATTGATTTCTCTTTACATATAGTGTCTCACTCTCTGACCTTCTTGTTGTTGCAAAATGTAAAAGTGCCTGAACACTTGTGGGACTCGTCTGATCATGGAGGGTGGGAGTCTTGCACTCATAAGATTGATCAAACTTGTAAGTCTTGACCTTGCGTATAACTTTCACTGCTTAGAGCTGTTTTTCTCCACAAATGGAGCACCTTACAAATTACATTGGTATGTGGAAGGGTGTGATCTTGCGACTATGCTACTTGAGACTTAGGACCTAGTTCCTGAAATTTAGAGATGGCTTTGTTCCTTGGAAATATGCCTATTTTGGCATTCTGGAAGTAAATTGTCTTTCATTGGTGTAGCTCTGCCGGTGGAGGTAAATGGTTACTTGCAAGTCTTCCTGGAAGGTGGCCTCAATCAACAGCGTATGGGGGTGAGATCTTTTGTTATCCGTCTTTGCCATCTACATCACTTCAGTGAATAAAGCATCTTACCATGGTTCTATGTGAATGAATGTTCTACATTTCATCAGAGCTGTTGTTCGGAGCAGATGAAGTCTCATAGTTTAAGGCACTGAATTTTTGCAATGAGGAGTGGTCGGAATTAGATGACAACCATCCCTGTGTTGGCGTGCTACAGATTTGTGATGCAGTAGCTCTTGCAAAGATTTTGAATGCAAGCCTTCTACTCCCACAGTTTGATGTGAACTCAGTGTGGCAGGAGTCTAGGTGTGTAGCTCACAACTTGCTAGGCTGTTGGCAGGCTCTTGTCTCAACATCAGTCCACAGTGTGTGCTTTTTGAATGAGAGAGTGTGCATTGCATGGAACTTTCTTTCTAACTTCAACTGGTCAGTGTTTGTTGTCCAGTTAATAAAAAGATTCAATGGTTAAAGAAAAGTTCTTCATGGTCCTTGTTTGCTGGTGGAAACCTTTCACTCTAGCGCAACCCCGCTCTTCAGAGCGAAATGAAGACGGTCTTATAAAGGATAGAGAGAAAGTGACTGATGGTGGTGCAGCTCTTTTGCAGACATATTTGATGTGGAACATTTCACACATTCCCTGGCCCATGATATTTACATTGTCACCGAGCTGCCTCACGAGTTTGAATGGAGCACTCGTGAATACTATGGCACTGGGTTTCGTGCTACACGTGTCAAGCATGCCCCTGTGCAGGCTTCTCCTGAGTGGTACATCATAAATGTCATTCCCCTCCTGAAAAGGTAATCTTGTAGTTCTTTTCTTATAAACTATTATCATCTTGTGCCCCCCACCTGAGCGCTCACTTACTCTAGGGCCTTACATCTATCTAGAAAATGTTACATTTTGTTGCAGAGGCAATGGAGGTTTTATGATGGTCATCAGGCTTTCAGATACATATATGTTTAGTGCCAATTGACTCTAGAGTGATGCGTATCATAACTATCACATAGCCAGGCAGCTCTACAAAGTGTGTCTGCACTGCCCTATAAGTGGTTTTCTAATTCTTGAGCCTGCTTGTGCAAGTTGTTATATTTCAGCGTCCATGTCAGATATACCCTTTGTGACACGGGACAGTGAATTACCACAACTGCCTATTACTCGTGTTCTGCTGAAGTCTAAGACCATGCTTGTCACATCACATTTGTTTGTGTTTGCAATGTGTGTGCAAGCATGGGAATGGAAAAGGGGAAAGAGGTCCATGGTGACATCGTCAAAGCTGGAATTGTACGAGATGTCATTCTGAACACTGCCCTGGTGGACATGTATGCCAAATGTGGGTGCATTAAGGATGCGAAGGGAGTTTTCAACACTATGGCTGAACATTTTGTGGTGTCGTGGAACGTGATGCTTGCAAGGTATGCACAGCATGGACATGGTATCACTAGAAGCATTCGTGTCTTTTTCGAATCGACTGCATGTCCGCGACCACTCCGGGAACCACTTGGTAGTAAACGGGACTATTGGAGAGTCGAAACAAACAAAATTTGAAAAAGCCAAAATTGCAAGTGGTTGTAATTACTGCACATGCGACTACAAATTTTCATTCCTAATTCGATTAATGGAATAAAGATATTTATTCATTAAAGTGAATATGTAGTTGACTCAACGACTCCATGAACCACTGCGCATTCATTGCACCCATGACTCGGCAGCACATTTGCTGACGTGGCTTTCACAAAAAGAGGTAAACAAAATGTGGCCTTGCGGGAATAAATATTTTAATACATGCTGCCTCCACCTGGCCTGTCTGGCAAGGATGCAAGTGCTGCGTCGGACATGGCGGGACGTGGGAATGCAAATCCTGACACGGCAAGGCCTTCGTATACTGTGAGCGCGCGTAGTGGCTTCTCAGAACTGTGTGACATCGGGTTTTTGGTCATTCAACATTTACAGAATGTGCTGGATGGAGGCACGATGGAGCGCACGGAGAGGTAAAGGCTGAAAGCGTTCATTAAGGTTGTGAACTACAATTATATCATGCCAAACCAGTTTTTCGGTACGCAGATGGTGTCATGAGAGATTCTGCGATTTGCGCATAGGTGGACTTAATTTTGATGTTGACTTGAAGGCAAATGTGACACCAGTGAAACTGGAAACTACAGGTAAGATGATGGCGTGCTACATCGCGACATAAACCTGCATTTGACATTCAGGCTTAGGATTCATGCAATTTGGTGCTACTCAGGCCTGCACAGTTCCAGAGCAGAAGTGGGAGCCCATCCCAGGGATGGGGACCTCGTAAGTGCTTCTTCATTTTGTACTCACCTTGTTTTTGCATCGCACTTGTGCTACAAGGGGCAGAGCCATTCATTTGGCTGGAGGTTCAATTCCTCTACAAGTGAGCTATTCACGTGTCACTACAATCAGTTAGATGTGTTTGTGGTGGTTGCTGGATTTGCGGCTCTGGGGTGTCTTGCCAAGTGCTTGCAGGGATCAACGTTAATGTGGACGGGGCAGTACATGTAGCATAAAAGCTCATTCACTGGTGAAGAAGATCATGTGCGAACATATGTCATGCTATTGCTTCGAGAGTGCTGCTGTTGGGCAGGTGGGAGAATGGAACAACGGTGAGAAGGAAAGCAAGGGAAGCACAAAAAGGTGTCGTTCGGTCCTGCTCCTTTGGAGAATAGGGTTCCTTTGAGACAGGGATGGCATTGTAGATATTCTCATGATGTACTTTGTATACATCCGATTCATCGATTGATGTAAAAAAAATTCTTGTTGCTTGTGTGGGTTGCAACTTTGCATATGTGATCTAAACATACTTATGCACATGTGGACCAGATATGAGCTTGAACCAAGTTGATTCAATCGGTCATTATAGTGTTGAACGCAGCTACGTGTCATAGAGACGGAAAATTCTGTTTCGCCTGCAGATGATTTTTTTTTTATTCCATTTTCAAGCCATATGCTTAATGATAGCATATGCAATGTGCGTGCAAAATTTGGGAGTAAAAAAAAAGTCATTTGGACCCATAACCAGATTTTGTTCTCTCATTTGCACTCCAAAGTTGAGTTATCCAGCATAGGCGGTCGCTTCATTAAAAAAAATTAAAAAAAAATAAGCGACCGCCAGCATAGGCGGTCGCTTCATTTTCAAAACATTTAAAATAAATAAGCGACCGCTCCCGCCAACATAGGCGGTCGCTTCATTTTCAAAAACTTAAAAACAAAAACGACCGCCAACATAGGCGGTCGCTTCATTAAAAAATAAAATAAAATAAATAAGCGACCGCCAGCATAGGTGGTCGCTTCATTTTCAAAACATTTAAAATAAATAAGCGACCGCCAACATAGGCAGTCGCTTCATTTTCAAAAAATTTAAAATAAATAAGCGACCGCCAACATAGGCGGTCGCTTCATTTCTAAAATAATTAAAATAAAAGCGACCGCCAATAATGGCGGTCGCCCCATTTCCTAAAATAAAATAAAATAACGACCGCCAGTAATGGCGACGGCCCCATTTCCAAAAATAAAAAAAGAAAAGCGACCGCCAGTAATGGCGGTCGCTGCATTTTGTAAAAACAAAAACTGCCAGTAATGGAAGTGAGGGGAGAATGACTGGGGGCTTATATGCCCCCCCCCCCCCCCCCCCCCCCCTCCATTCCTCACTCCACGCGCAGGGCAGACCTCGTAGAAGCGATCGCCACCATGGCGGTCGCTCTATTTTGCCAAAAAAAAAAAAACTTCAAGCGAAGTGAGGGGAGAATGTCTCGGAGCTTATATGCCCCCCTCCCCCAGCCTCACTCCTCGCTCCATGCGCAGGTCACACTTAGTAGAAGCGACCGCCACCTTGGCGGTCGCTCCATTTAAATAAAAATGAATGCACAGTTGGAAGCATGGCACAACTGTTCTCCATTCCACAAGCAAATCACCAAACACAAACATGAGCAAGTGACGGTGCCTTTAGCCGACATTTCGGCTGGTATACACGTGGGCAATATCATTTATTTTCCAACACATACACAACAGCAATACAAATACTCATAATGACAATGATCACATTGGTATTACTTCAGTACATAAATATAAACATATCCACTAAAAAGTGCGGATGCATGCCTACAGCTGTTTTGCTTCAATTCCTTCCACTGCTTCGACGGCGGGACGAAGAAGATCATAATCTTAATGCTCCGATGGACTTCATCACCGTTGCCATGATCAGTGCTGGAATCGTCTTCCCTATCCGACCTCATATGTCCAGGTCTTTGAATCTGCAAGCGACCTCGAACCACATTTAGTTATCTCCGAGGTCGACTCCCGCTCTGGTCTTAAATACCATCCACGGTATCTGGCCTGTTTGTGGGCCGATCGCCTACAAAAGGTTGGACTGTTCTCTGTCGTTTATGGACTTGGGACGCAATCGAAGGTGGTCTCGAAGGAGGTACTGGAGGGGGGACTGCATGAGATGGACCGACATTAGATGGTCCGACATGTGAGGAACCACGGGTCTGCTGCGCAACACGTCGGTTAAGGTGGAATTGTAGTGACAGGTTGTCATCATCCGAGGCTTCAACTTCCGCCCGGTCCAATGTAGCAGAATGATGCATGCGTGTGGAAAACAGATCAACCCTATTACTCCTTAATGCCCACTGTGTTGATGGGGAGCTGGATCGGTTATGGCATTGTGGTGGAGCTGGTCGTATCGGTGAGGCATGATCCCGTCCCGTCGACTGTACAATGGGTTCGACACTATCATTTGTATGAACAGGGTTGAGTACGTCGATCGGTCCTGGCAGTACATCACCCCTAAGCTCCATTGGGGTACTACCGGTGGCTTCAACGTGTAGTGGGGGGCGAGGGTCGACCCCAACTTCATTTTGAGGACCATGTTCTGGGGATGACACAATTACAGCTTCACCTTCATCTGCGATACGCATTTCTTCAAGAAGGTCATCAAAGGTCGGTTCTATATACGTATCCTCCTCTATGAATGTAAACGGGTCATACGTATTCTCGGGAGCATCATCGGATCCATCTTCACTATCGGAGGCAAATAATTCTCTCTGAGGCTCAGTATCGTCACTCATCGAATCAGCCTCAGAAGCAGAGTCTTCGGAATGAGCTGTTGTTGTTCACCCTTGTACTATATCCCAAGCGGGTCGAGAAGCTTTCCATGCTCCCAGTGTTTGAACACATCTTCCCAGATCTTCCAAACGTCGTCGTCGCAAAGTACCAGAACCATTGCCTCCTTAATTCAAGTATCAAATGACAGGCAAACATGAACTCCTGCACATTCATCCACGGAAAAATTAGGTGTCACTCCGACAATAGAAGTATACTTTAGCATAAATTAATGTGAATAATAGATTTTCATTCCATAAATGCATACCTTCCATTGTTTCGTCTTGGACTTGGTGGTGTGATCGTTGTATTTCTTTGGCTTCCCCCTCAGGTTGAATAACATTCGCGCATACGCAACTTTCTCCGGCATTGTTGTATCAAACTTTTGCGCCTTATTGGGATCGTTGAGGAGCTTTGACAGCTTCATGAGCTTTAGTTCATCGGTAGACCATTCAATCTTCGCAGGCCACTCCCGGTAGTATTTCTTCAGTTCCCTGTCGGCAAGATCCTCGAAAAGTTCCTGCGACAATTAAGGTAAAATGGGTGAGAGAGCTGAAATGGATAGGGCATATCCAATTTCGTGGGAACACCAACCTCCACTGCCCCAAGGGCTGGGTGGAAATGAAGTCTATTACCTTTGCGGCCACGATGGTGTGTTGTCATCCAATGATGAAGAACCTAGATACGTCCATTTGCTTCCATTGCTTCGGTCGCGATGAAGCAATCTTCTACTCCAGGCCCTCGACAAACCTACGTCGGTAAATACTGAGCCCTCATCGAGAAATCTAAAACCCAGTCCAATGCATTCACTCATCAATGACTTGTTCAGACGACCCACCTCCACTTTGAAACCAGACGTCCTGGGGGTTCTCGCATCCTCATTCAGGAACAAAACCAACATCGGGTTTTCCTCTTCAGATTCAAGCTCAATATCGAGAGTTTCTGCGTATTTTACGTCTCATATTACTCCACGACTTCTGTAATGAAAGACAAATTGTGATCAGGAGGTGTACCCACAGGGACGATGCCCCAATCTGTCACCTCTGTGTTCAACTCAAAAATTGTGGTATGGTCAGTTTTGAAATTTGAGGACTTCCGGCATATGAATGTGCCACAAATCTCCAATCAATCCCGGGACGCAATTTGGTGGTGTAGGATGTCTTGTGTTACAACCAAACACAAATTCATTAGATAATCAAATAACAAGATCTCTCTTAGTATCCATCATTCCATATATAAGAACCTCCACTGGACAGTGGAGGTTCGTCTGTACGAGGCTTTCTACATGAAAGGGGAAATCTTCCCTATTATACAGATGTTGTAGAAAGAAACTTTAATGAAAATGAGGCTCAGGAGCCATTGAATATATCATCCTGAAACAGGACAAATCTACAAATAAAATCTTGGAACCTAATTCCTCCAAAATACTTAGGGACTTCTCGCGCAGACTTCGTCTACTATATTCAGACGAGTCTAGGTTATACCCAACAACTACAAAATGCTCCTCTGATCTCCCTGAGTGTATTAGGCGAATAGTCTGGAGGGGTATATTTCGGGGATCCGGTGACACTATCAGGAGACATAGGGGAGTATCTTGGAGATTTGGAGACGTCTTGGAGTTCCAGGACTCCCTGTCTCGTTGCAGTGTCCAGGGAAAAGATTGGAGGGTAATATCCTACAGATCCTGTGGTGGATACAGGAGATGCTGGCGAGTAACCCGGAGATGCGGGAAATCCAAAAACGGTCTCTCATATCGCCGCCAATGTGTCCGGGGAATAGTCTGGAGGGGTGTATGTCGGCTAATCTTGGGAGTAGGCAGGAGACCCGTAGACATCAGTGTTTTCATGAACGCTATCTCTTATTTCCGCCAGGGTATCCGTCGAGTAGTCTTGAGGTCTATTGTTAGGAGATTCGGCTGCGTTTCGTGGGGATTCTACAATCACATTTTCGTCAATCCCAAACACTTTGTTCGGCTCGGTAGACCCCCAACTGGATTTTTCATCTGGTTTCCAAACATCATGTTCTTGATCTGGATGGTCCGCTTCCATCACGTCTACTGAACACCGTCTCTTGCTCCACTTTAAGCTGACGGTCTTATACTCATCGTCAGACACCGGTTCCCCACCTAAGCTCCTCTTTCTCATACTGATAGAAAAAATAATCAGAGTGCGTAACTGGATGACAACGAAGCAGACCATGAAACATAAACCTAATGTGCACTGAAGCACGGACTGAAGCACTGAAGCAGAGATGAGAGTGCACTGCAGACAGTGTAGTGCAGCATAGAATGAATTAAGCAGGATCCAAATGAATTGAATCGAGAACATGCCACATGAATCGAGAGCAGACCATATGAATTGAGAATAGGCCAACACAAAACATGAAACAAAAGACGAAAGAGGGAGTTTTCAATGTTGTACCTGCTTGTGCCGGCCATTTTGGTGTCCCTGCAACCATAGTCCTTCGTTTGATACTCTCTTCCGCACCTCTGCCTGCCGGTAATTGCCCTGTGCTCTCGCCTCTACACTCGTCAATCTCCACTTGCCATTATCCTGTCTCTCCTCCCCACTCTTCAAATTTCTCATATTTCACTCTCTCACCTTTCCTCTCTCTGCACTTGGCCTAGTCTGCTCTCTTTCTTTCCACGCTCCAGTGTCCAGTCGCTGCAAAACGCAATCCAAAACTCTTCTCTTTCACGCTCTCCTCTCTCAACTGTCAAGCTCTCACTCGCGCAGCGCTTACGCGTAGAAAATGGGAAGCCCAAAGGCCGGGCTCAAAGAGCGCACCCCTTATAAATGACCTTCAGGGATGATCTAAACCATTGCCTCTGTCCGAAATCAAACGGTCGCGCGGCCCAAATGGATGTTCTACCCCATCCATGCAAACTAACATTAATATTGTCCATCCACACAGATGAAATTAGTTCAAAATTTGTTCCAAATTGATAGACGAATGCACACACGTTTGGACAGACGAATGAAAGAAAGACGAAATGACTGTAATGACGCCATTGGTCAAACTCTGCAACCCTCACGCTTACAAAAATCTTAAAATACCGTACTTGCCTATGTAGTTCGTCGTGCGTCTGCCGGAATAGTTATTTTTTCTTAAAAAAGAGGTCGGGCAGTCTTTTTCGACAATTCTGTATTTCCGGCAGTTTCAGTATATATACAATAAAAGTAGTCTTTAAGCACATGTGGATGGGTAGCACAGTGGTAGTGGGCTTGGGTTTGTAGGAGCTGGTCTAGGGTTCGAATATCCTGGAATTCCGGCACAGGAAGGACAAAATTTATTGTTTTTCGACAACATTTTTTTTTAAAAATTAATGTCGGACAGCGTAGGCAGGTACGGTAGATTTGAAGCCGCCAAACCTCAACCCACGCCCCAAACGCACATGCGACCACCCACGTGGCACGCTAGGTAGTCGTTTCGAATGCAATCTGCCAGAGGACATAGCGCTGTACCTACGGATTCGTCACACTGTATAATCATTGTCTCTTTATGAGCCGTCTACAATCACTTTCGGCTATTAGCCGCCAGGCGTCAATATTACCTAACAACACCCGCAAGTGCCATGTGACATATGGCTTTAAGGATAGTAGATTGCCCCTCATGTTGGGCATTCCTCGATTTAAGGTCCAGAGCCAGGGGGACTGCCCATTTATCAAGGAATACCCGACACTAGGGGTCCATCCCTACATTAAACATGTGCAAGCAAGCAAGGCACAGCAGAGCATTCCGCACACTTGTAATGCACCGCCCTCGCTGTCCAATGCAATGCGCCGGCCTGTAATGCCCCGCCCTGCCCAAGTGTTTTATTCACTGCAATAGCACGATAAATATAAACAGAAAAATCTCAAAGTGCTTTATGGTTCACCTCCGGATTCCTCCCAGCTTATAATGATCGATTGTTAATGTGCAATCCAGAATTAGTTGTGGCGATTAGCCGCATGCCTTCATTTCTCCCGGCCACTTGTCAGAATCGGCATCTTTCACGCTTATTCCAAAATCTGCTGTCAGAGCCGCATGATAATGATGCCAGATATGTAGTCCTACTAACGTACAATTACGATAGAATTCAGTCTGATCGCGGCCGTTATCGTTGTTCCATAATTAATGTGAAAATGGTTGTTGTCAATAAATGAAAAATTGTGCACATTTTCAATGAAGCCTTGATTTCGCGAGTTGAAATAAGCCGTTTGATTCCGCCTTGATCCACGGTGGCCACAATCGATCCGGGAGAGAAAGCATACCACACTGCCATTGGAGCGATTCAAGATGAAAGTTACTTGTCACCTCTATATAACGTTCGACTCCACACATCACCAACTTCCCACTGCGAACCTCTCACTTGCTTCTTTTCTTTCGCGCACCTCTCTGGACATCCTGCACCTCTCTTAACAACGTGCACCTCTTTGCCTGTCCTGCACCACTCTGCCCATAGGGTACTTCTGAAACAGCCTCTGAGACTCTCTCTGCTTCCTTAGCCTTGGGTGTCAACTACACATTTTTCACGTAGGATAATATGATACTCATTTTTTTGTGCACTCTCCATGTGCACCAACTAAACTTGTTTTTGTTAGTCTAAAGTTACTCCCAAACCTCCATTGGGCAGTCGCCACATTATTATTCATCCATCCCTAGAATCAATTTCTCATGAATCTACAGAGGGCCTCTTCATTATCCATTGTTCATCCATGTGGTTGATTTCATCAACATATATCATCCAATCTCCACTGTCCAGTGGAGGTTGGCATTTGTGACTTCTTCTGACAGTTCAGATAGATGTAGTCACATTGTTCTATACTCCGCCCTCATATTCACTTCAATTCCAATTGTCTTTCATCAGTCTCGGGATAGATCCAAACATTGACTTTACTTTATCAAATCATATTGTTTTTCTCATTCAAAACCGTCAAAAAAGTTCTTCTTCAACTCTTCCTTTCGGTGGCACGACGTTCTTTCCTTCAGTTAATCTTCCTTCCCGTAATCCGATTTTATTGAATCTCCACTACCCAGTGGAGTTTACTAAATTCATGGGGTTCCAAGTAGGCCAAAGTGTGTTTTTGTCGCTTCCTGGATCTCCGTCTGTGGTTGCCTAAGGAGATTGCCTGAATGTCTCTGGGGAAGGAACTTGCCACGGACACCACTTGAGTTCGTCTACCATTTCAGTTACCCTGATCTTTTGTGATGACGCATTCGGCTCATGTCCTCTGCCTTATCGACACATGGATGCTGACACATTGAAGGAGGCGATTGGGACTCCAGTTGTGTGGGACGTCTCCTCTGTTCACCGCATGAAACTGTGGATTCAGCATCTCAAAGAAACCCGGGATGTTATTCCATCACAAAAGATAGTGATTATCAAGGACAAAGCACTGAAAGCCCGGTTATCAGCATCACGTCTGTCAGTCAGCGTCAGGTCACGTCAGTCCTGACGCTGACGGGACCTCCGTCACGTCAGGTTCGGGGAATATTCTGGTAAAAATACTGCCACTTAAGCAGCCACGTCGCCGACACGGTGGCGGTGGCAAATACATTTTGAAAATTAACAAAATGAACACGACCGCCAATTCGCTTTGTTTTTCGAAATTAAAAAAGAAATAGTGACCGTCGTATTGGCGGTCGCTTCAATTTTTATTTATTTTAAAGCAAGATTGGCGGTCGCACTGGCGGTCGCCTTATTTTTCGAACTAGATAAAGAAATAGCGACCGCCATATTGGCGATCGTTTCAAATGTTTTTTTTTTAAAAGCAAGATTGGCGGTCGCCTTACTTTTGAAATAGAAAAAGAAATAGCGACCGCCATATTGGCGGTCGCTTCAAATGTTTTTTTTTTTAAAAGCAAGATTGGCGGTCGCACTGGCAGTCGCCTTATTTTTCGAATTTAAAAAATAAATAGCGACCGCTATGCTGGCGGTTGCTTCAATTTATTGTTTTAAAAAAACAAGATTGGCGGTCGTATTGGCGGTCGTCTAATTTAAAAAAGAAAACAAGCGACTGCCATATTGGCGGTCGCACGGTGGCAAATACATTTTTGAAAATTAACAAAAAGAACGTGACCGCCAATTATGGCGGTCGCTTTGTTTTTCGAAATTAAAAAAGAAATAGCGATCGCCGTATTGGTGGTCGCTTCATTTTTTATTTATTTTAAAGCAAGATTGGCGGTCGCACTGGCGGTCGCCTTATTTTTCGAACTAGATAAAGAAATAGCGACCGCCATATTGGCGATCGCTTCAAATGTTTTTTTTTTAAAGCAAGATTGGCGGTCGCACGGTCGCAAATACATTTTTGAAAATTAACAAAATGAACGCGACCGCCAATCATGGCGGTCGCTTTGCTTTTCGAAATTAAAAAAGAAATAGCGACCGCCGTATTGGCGGTCGCTTCAATTGTTTTTTTTTAAAAGCAAGATTGGCGGTCACACTGGCGGTCGCTTTATTTTTTGAAATAGAAAAAGAAATAACGACCGCCATATTGGCGGTCGCTTCAAATTTGTTTTTAATAAAAGCAAGATTGGCGGTCGCTTAAATTAAAAATATACAAAATAGAAGTGTCCGCAATATTGCACAAAATGAAAGGAAATAAAAGCAACCGCAGTAGTGGCGGTCGCTTGTTTTTCATAAAAAATAAAAATACGGACCGTAGTATTAGCGGTCGCTTAATTTCAAAATTACAACAAATATGGTTGTACAGCCTTTTTTGGGGGGACGCTATTGGTTCGTCATTTATTCATTTCACTTTCATCCCTCTTGGATAATATATAAAGGAGGAAGGTCACCAAGCTCATCACTTCTTTTGGCGCAAACACTTGAGGTTGCTTTGGATATTCTCTTTCATTGAACGGAAGTGTAGTCCAGGAGGAGGGTGTGCACCTTTTGCCATTGTGACTTCCACGAAAACCACTTCAGCAGATTGTGTATAAGCTCAATATTACAATCCACATCGACCCACTTGGGTTGCTGACATGTGTAGAAGTGTTGGGCTATCGCATTGCACTCTACATTCACAACACGTTCATTTATATGTGACTGTTTTTTGTTGTTTGCATCGCTAGGTCCCAGGGGAGTGGATATTGGGTGAAGATGAGGGATGACTGGAGCCCTTGGTATACGACAATCCTGAACACTGACAGTGCCACTGGTAGTGTTGAGTGCAACCTATGTGGATTAAAGCTTTCTTATCGTAAGGATCGGTTGCTTGCTCGCTCACCTCGGCTATGAAGGTGTGAAGAGCGCTGAGGTGGGTTTATGCCCCAAAGCGTCTATGCGGGTAAAAAACCACTTTGCCCAGTGTGGAGGCAATATTCCATGTCTTTGGATCTGGACATGACTTCTGAGCAGAACACTCCATCTTCCCGTCAGGATACCCAGGGCGACTCTTGTGAGGCTTCGGGTGTCCTTGGACAAGTGGGTTGTGCCGGAGCAACACCTGCTTCAACACATCTTTGTAGCCCTACACTTCAACGGAGTAGAGGATTACGGCAGCAATCCATGCAAGAAGGTCTTAACTTGTCTACGAAAAGACAGTTGGATAAAAATGGACGCAGTTTTTCTTCGAGGCCAACATACCATTTAATGTGGCAAGGCTTCCGGCATTTGTTTCTGCTGTTAGAACAACCTCGGAGTCCAGATCCATGTATGTGCCTCCGACTTATCACAATCTCCGCACAAGATTGCTAGAAGACGTCATGACCGAGCTTACCCAAAAGGTCAACGATAGGACGGACGAGTGTATCAGAAAATATGGAAGCACTATATATGCCGATGGTTGGAATTCTGTCACAAACAGACCATTGTTCAATATCATGCTCGTATGTCCAGCTGGGGAACAATTCTTGGGATCGGTCGACACTAGCGGCGAGAAGAAGGAGGGACGTTATCAATGCCAACTATTGACGGACTTCATCGAACAGGTCGGAAGTGATAGAATTGTGCAAATATGCACAGACAATGCCGCTAACATAAGAAACACTGCAGAAATGTTGTTGGCACGTTAACCCCATATGTACTATCAAGGTTGTGCTGCTCATAACCTTGATCTCCTTTTGGAATATTGGGAAAAAGAACAGTGGGTGAAACAACTTGTCAAGCGAGCGAAGGCTGTTGTATCGTTCATCCGCACACACCACATCCCTTTGGCAATATATAGGAGACACGAACCCAAATACAACCTCCGCAATCCAGACGAAACTCATTTTGCCACTAACTTCTTGATGGTGGATCGGTTGGTGACGGTGAAGAGCAGTCTGGAGCACACCATCATCGATCCTCAATGGGATGCGTACACACAGACATTGCGGGACTCCAGAAAAGCCAAGTCATTGGGCAAAAGTCGAAAAGTTCAAAATAGCATTCGCAGCGATGATTTCTGGAAGAAATGTGAAAAATTTGGTTATATGGTTGAGCCGGTGTTAATCGTCTTGCGGGAGTTTGATGGAAAGCAACCAGTAATGGGCAAGACATGGTTACTAATGCAAAATCTTGAGAAGCACGTCCAATCCTTGAGGCATCATCCCTCCTTGGAACCTGAACTTGCAGACAGTGCTGAGGATGCATTTTACGACCGTCGTTCGATGGTTCGAACGGACTTGCATTATGCGGGGGCTTTGCTCAATTCATTCTTGCTCGACAATATCATGCTCCAAGACGACGCTGATGCCAAGACCGGCCTCGTGCGAGTGCTCATGCGACTGGCTTCGCCGAACCATGCAGAGAGAGTTATATCCGAGTACCAATGCTTCTTAGATCGCCGTGACCTTTTTGAGGACATGCCGGATCCAAAAAAGAAGTGTGCTCTGCCTCATCTTGCGAATGCAATTGGAGCAGTTATTCATTTGTTCACAACAAGATTCGCAACAGGTTGAATCCTGCGAGGGCTGACAAATTGGTGTCGCAAAGCTGCAAGGATTGAACAGATGGCAGTTGATAAAAGTTGCGCAAAAAATCCTGGACCATGCGAGATTACAAAGGACAAGACCAATCAATTCAAGCCATGAACAAGTACAGACGACATGAAAATGCGCCGGTTTATTGTCGACGATGTTATGGAAGTGTTGGGGTGGCCTCGGAGGAGCAAACAGTGCACGGAACCATACACTAAGGACGAGTGGCATGAAGTGAAGAAAAAGTACCACTTCAATAAGGCAGAGTTCTCAACATTTAAAGACAAACTGGGGACGGATTACATTAAAAGCAAAATTAAGATGAACGTGGAGACAAAACCACTCACGGCCGCTTTTGTTAAGTATGTCTCCTCCATCAAGAAAGCTTATGAGGATAGAGAGGATGCCATGGCGGACTACGTTTTTCCAGCAACACCTGGGGAGATGCAGAATCCGGACGAGCACATCGTGACAGTGCTCTTAATCGAGCCAATTCAGCCGATTCTTGAAAAGCTTTCTGGGAAGCCACCAGCTTTTGAAGAAGACTGCAAGACTTATAATCATGAGCTACGAGGTGACACTTACGACTATTTGGCCTCCCTGTTTTGTTGAGACGGGATGTCCGTTGTCAACATCTTCGGGGGCGTGATGTTGACGTACGCCCTTCATGTAAGTGTCACACCTGTTTGCATTTTAAATACGATTTTTTTACATTTTTGATCGAACACGTCCTCTATTTTACTGACTGGGTTTATCTGCAGGCAAGAAACATTTGAGTGCTTGATATCAACCACTCAACCCAAAAAACAATTTGCAAAGGAAAAATTGAAGCGAATCTTAAGAAGCTTCAAATTGAGAATGACAATGTTACTAATGAGGTTGATGGCGGAGACAATGATGAGGATGAAGATTTGGAAGAAGGAGGAGGACATTCCGAACACAGGAAGGAGGACGAGGGCATCGAAGGTAACGAGGACAACGAGGGCCACGATGGAAACAATGCAGACCCTTAGGAGGCTGGACACCTTGATGTGATTCAGGACTTCAGAACTCAGTCACTGGATGAACTTGAGAACACCACGCAAGACGTTGTGGTCCACAAGGTCGTGATTCTGGACGGGGATTCGTCGAGTAATCCTCCTTCACCCTGCAGGGGTGGCGAGGCCAGCTCAACGGAGGTGGGCGACAATCTTGTTCGGAGTACAGAAGACTGGTTCAAACCTGTAGAAGGGAACGAGCCGGCGCCAATGTCCCCGTCTCCCGCCAGAGACAGGGTAGAGAGAGTGAGGACAAAGAGCCCATGTCCCACAAAAGATACAGAGCGAGGACTAAGAGCCCGTCTCCCGCAAAAGACAATGGAGACAGAGCCAGGACTAAAAGCCCGTCTCCCGGAAAAGACAGGGGAGGCAGAGGCAGGACTCAGAGCCCAACTGACTCTCACAGTATCTCCTAGCATGTCAATGTGGATGTAGGTAACGAATGACACTTGGAGATTTATGGTGACTTTAAGTATTTTAAATGGAACAAATTGTGTGTATTGCATCTGGTTGTGTTCTGGTTGTGGTTTGTCAATAGCTAATCTGTATTTTGATTTTTGTTTGGCGTCATATTCCCACCTACTTCAACTTTACATGTGACTGACGGTTACGAAAACTCATATAGATCGGGGCGTGCTAGATTGTGAGCAGCTCACATAAGTAGAAAAAACTGTGAGCAAGATTCTGCTCACAGTTTTCGGCCTATTGCCGCGGACCTGTACCTGCTAAAAGCCCTATTACCATGGGCTTCAAGCGTCGAAAATGGGGCATTTTTTTATAAAAGAGTGAGCCTGCGGGTTAGCAGCAACATTGTGGAGTGGTTGATTGATGTTTGAGTGTGTTTTGAAAAGGAATTGGATGAAAGGAGTGGATGAACGATGGATGAATATGCGATGATGAAAATGATGAGAAAGAGAGTGAATGAATGAAAACGACGAATTCAGACCGTGGATCGCTAAAGGAAGACCGAAACCACATCTTCAAACATGCAAGGCAAGGAAACTGGTGCTTCATAAATGTCTGTCTTAAAACAAATGAGTCATTCCCAAAAAACACTTCCATTGCTATCTGATTTTGAGCCCAAAATTGATGCATAACTGTTTATAAAGATACTAGCCTTGCTCTGCACAAAACCACCTCTGTCGCGGACCACAAGAGGGGGAGATGAGAGGAGACGAATGTGCCAGATTAAGGTGGCGTTGATGCCACCTTGACGCCACCTTAATCTGGCTGGTCTTCTGGGCTGGAATTAAGCTCCAACAGGGGCTGGGAATTAAGGTGGCGTTGACGCCAGCTTAATGCCGAGCCTGTTTCCCTCTACGAACATGGCTGCTAACCAAGGCTTTTATTTAGTTTTTATTGTTTTTATTGTTTTTGGGGTGAATTGTCATGTCAATTAGTGTGCAAAGCGTGAGCGTGCTCACATGAGCTTCTCACACGGTAGCTACCCTCATATAGATCCATGAACGAAAATTGGAGGAAATTACACAAAACTCGGACAGAATCCATCGCGACTCAAACAGTGAGGAGGCAGGTGGACTTAACAATCAGGGTCAACCCACCTGATTCGGTCATACAAACAATCTCCACTGCCCAGTCAACGTTGCGAGATGGAGGAAATGAGTCGGAGATGGTCGTTGCTCAACGCGAAGGAAAAGAGAGCGAACAACCACAACAGCAAATTCGAAATCCCTCCCCGAAACGGGTATATACTTCATAACCATCTTAGAAATGTTCTTCTTTGTCCTTCTTCCAGTTTTCAAAATGAATTAATTGTTCTGTTATTCCACAGGATGATATGATTCACCCTCCAATCGACTATCACCAATCTGTGAACCCACAAGATTGGTATCGCCTCTCTGAGGGACCGAATGGATGTCGACCAGGATACTACGTCCTAGTTCTTGACGTCGGTTACCTTGGTGAGGTTTACCTCCAAGATGGCCCGAGATCCCCTCCCGCAACCCATCCTTTTGTATGCGCTGGAAAATTCAAGCTTGCAGTCCGAAATGGTTTGGACGACTTCTGAAAGGGGTCCTTAAGCATTTTAAGGTCTACTTTTGGAACACTGGACCGTTAGAAAATATCCTGGATATAGGGTTGGCTTTGTTTGGAAGAAGGTTTTACAAGGTCAGGGAATTCAACAATGAGGACTGCGTGAAGCATAGACAGACTTTCAGTGACGAATGGCCCAATATCCGAAAGCGCCAATATATCTTAAACGTCTTTACGACATTATCACTGTAGACGACACTGTAGCGTACAGATCAAACACACTCCTCATCAACTCTGTAGAAAATATATATAAGTCCTACTTGAACCCAAAGTTGATCGGTATTTTCCTTCCAAAATAGAAAGCGCTCGTCGACCCATACAAGGACAAGTTTCTTCTGGATGAACTCAAACCGCACCTTGAAGAGTTGCGGTTATCCGAAAAAGACGCTGATATATTCAACGTGGAAAAACCCATAGGATATCGACCGTATAATGACCCAAAGGTCAAATGCCTCTTGCTATGGGATTTGCAGTGACAAGTTTATCTTAGAAAACAAAAATTGTCTGACACTTCCTTGGAACAGATTGAAATGAGATGGCTACTCAAGATTTTCCTGAACCTCGACTGTCTAGTGGACGTTGTCAATCCTGTCCATGGTTTATCTTGACTACCACCTAAGTGGATGTATGAATTTCTCACAGATTGCAGCACCAGTTTCTCTACTTGCGAAAGGATTGCGCTTGATAATTTTTGACTTGAATGGAGTTTTGTGCAAAATCTTGAAGCACCAGAAGAGCTACAATGTCCCCCGGATGTCAGAGACAGACTACAAGATACCAGCTCTTGTTGGATTTCGACTTGTCTATAGGCGGGAAAAATATCGTGAGATGTGGACAGAGTTGAACAAACATTTCCGTCTAGGAATATGGAACTGCACGATGTACAAGAACTTGCAGCCTGTCCTGGATTTTATGCTCCGGGGTCTTCCTCAGCCGACATTCGTTATGTCTCAAGAAGATTGTATCTCATGTCCTACTTCTGTCTATCCTCAATTTATATCAGGATACGATCCACCGAGTCTGTTCTTGAAGCCATTGATGACAGTCTGGCAAAGATTTGGTGGTCAGTACAACAAGAGTAACACTCTACTCATTGATGATTCTGCTATTAAGTGTGTGTTGAACCCGCCTGAATCCTGTCTGATTCTAAAATCGTTTGAATGACTCTTGCTATCTCCAAAAGGTTCTCCAGAAATATTTGCTTGAAATAAAGAAATCTCGCACCGTTTCCAGTTATCTCAGGGAAAAGAGGATAGGACTTAAGCCTTATCAGAATGTTTCCATCGATCCCATTTTAAGCCTCTCTTGGATTATATTGATAATTCTCGGAATCTCCGATATGATGCTTCAAAATAAAGATTTCATTGATCAACCACATCTATGATGCAATCTCAATTTTTGGTTGGTTTTTCTCTAGGTTGTATTATATTTCTATTAGGACTGTTGTCTATTGTGCTTTCCGTTTCGATGTGAATTGACATGAAATTGTTTGCTATCTCCTAGTCTCATCCTTGCGTTTCTCCACCCTATACCACCCCGATCCTCTGGGATACAGGCCTTCTCGAAATCTCATTGCGGGGGCTTTTTCAAATCCGACAACCTCCACTCTGCAGTGGAGGTTATCTTTTTTTTAATGTACAATGACCATGTAAGTTCATTTGGGCAGGTTCATGGAGATGGTGCCGATGCCAACTTCTCATCGGGACCTCCATTGGAATCCTCCATATCAGAAATTCGTCGACAGAGGGACAATATTCACACTACTGTTGAGATTTCTGTCATCGACGGTGAAGCATCATCTATGCACTTGACTTCCCTTCAATTGCACGACCCTCTTCTTCAGTCCACTCCTGAAAAGGATGTTCCGTCGCATGATTGTTTAGGATTGAATGTCGAAGGTGGAAGCCAACCTGACAAATGTGCAGAGGATTTCGTGGACTTCACTTTACAATCCTCACCCTCCCTGTTAAGTGTCAAGGGTCTGAAATCTACCTGGAGAATGTCAACCATTGAGGACGCGGCTGCGGCTCCGCAACACACTGTTGCCTCTCTTCTCTCATTCTCTCCCCAATACGAGTGTTGGACAGCCCAAATCAGAAGGAGTTAGGTAAAATTACTTATATCTGAATTCTTACTCGTCCTTTTGTTTTCCTTAGTACTGGGTCTGATGTTCTTGTTCTACTCTAGGCAGCTAGAAAATCTGCGGATTATGACCTTCCTGTCAAACAACGTCTTCATTGGAATTCTGTTCCGAGGTAATCCTTTCATTACGTGTGAATTCCATTCAGGATGTGGAGTGCTCAAGGGACAATTTCCATTCCGTTCCCCTTCTCCGCAACCATTTGGACAATGACAAGGACAAAACAATTGCAACTTCTCGGCTTCATGACCCTGCAGTATTGGCGCAATGTTCGGCACTAAGGAAGCGGAATAGAGCCCCCAAACCATTTCCATCTCTTTTACAAATCGGTTCCACCGGAGAGAAGTCTGTCTTCAGAGACAAAGCAGACTCGAGGAAGAAAAGGAATACCTCGGACATACTGGGGTCTCGTCAAAACACGTCCGTTGGGATCCCAAGTCCGCCAGCGAGACTCTCCAATAAGGCGACATTGGTATTATTCGATACCAATTCTCCATTTTATTTTCTTTTGTGTTTGTTTGGTTCTGCACTACTTTACTCCATCTTTTCTCAACAGACAAGGATGCAGCACGATACCTTCATCAATTTCCCTCCGTACAAGGTACTTTCTTGAACCTCCACTTGGCAGTCGACGTTCCTCTTCTTCGCAATATTTACCCTCCGTTTGAAACATTCCAAGCCCGCAACACGTATAGGTTTTGGCCACTTTTTGCACGTTCGTGTTGATCTTCCATACACTCAATCATTCTGGGTCATGGGTATTTCTATGGCAGAAACACTAATGTCAGTGTGTGATTAACTTGCTTAGGATAACTTTATCTCTTATCCTTTACATACAACAGCGGGAAAGAAGAAACGGATGTTGTTAATTTTGAGTGTCAACGGACTCTTCTGCTAACGGCCACCCCCAACCGGCGGTGCACTGTTTAAGGAGAAATTTCATTTCAGGAATGTGACACTTCAAGTTTCTAACAGACCGTTTGTGGTGCCTCGGCCTGGAGTCTTGGAGTTTCTGGACCTTGCATTGAAGCATTTTCACGTGGCCATTTGATCATGCGCTGATAGAGGTGTTCTTTGTAGGATGTTGGAGAGCTTCGTCCCCACGAAAATAGCGAAGAAGTTTATCTTCATATGGTCAGCTGAGGATTGCAAGGATACCACCGGTTATATTAGGCCCGGGATGAAATATCTCGTGAAGGATATTCGCAGTGTTATTGCCAAGTACCCTGGTAGACCGTTTGCTACGTAGGGGCAAATACTTCTTGGAGATGATGAGCCATCAAAAGGCCTGCGAAACCCACAAAGTGGCTGGATTCTTCCCTTTCTCATTCAAGGCATCACCAAACGGCTTGCTTGACCGGGATGATATGACAAAGGTAGTGTGGCCATATATATTGGAGATGGCTGGAGCTTCAACAGTTGTTGATTACATTAGTGAGAACCGGGCAAAGTGTTCTCATAAACCTATTGGTCGAGACCATGCCTGTTGGTGGTATGGAAGATATCTTGATCCTCGTGTTTGGATCCCACAACAAAAAGAACCTGATTACCTTGGTAGGCACGTGGATCCCATTGTTCTATTGTTTGTTCAGAATTTGATTTTCCAATTCTTCGGCATTTGCATTTGCACTCTTATCTCAACAAATGCTCATTATGCAAAACTTCTACTTTGGGCCTAACATTTGTCATTTCAACGGCATGTCCCCAGTTACATTCAAGGAACGAATTCTAAAAGAGGAACAATAGCTGCGTGATTGGGAAGAATGGCGGGCATGCCGGAAGGCTTCAAGAGCATCAAGTCTAGTTGGCATTAACATTTCAGATGACAATGTCAGCCGGGTTTCACCTTCCTGAAAGTCTCTGTTTCCTCTGGTGCGGAGACCGTTGCAAGTGGTTATGGTAACCGGAGGTGTCTTCGGACACATGTCTTGACTACGAGCCGTTTGGGAGGAGGCTTAGTATTATTAATGAGTTAGTATAAGTCGTAACGGTTCTATGGCTTCAGAATCTATGGCTTGTATGACATTAAGTCCATGAACGGATGAACAATTGACGTTCATTTTTCTGTTGGTCCATCGCCTTGAATGATACAATCTCAAATAAAATATGAATGTTTCATATCATCAATCAGGTCCCGACAGACTCGTTTTTCCATGTTGTCATCTTCATCACATGCCATCATTGTTTCATATTTGGTTCTGCCATTGTTCCATGTTTGTTTGTGTATGTCATTTTGGATATCGGAGCTCTCATCATAGTTTGATTCATTGCATCCTCCCATTCATTTTAATGAACGTCAACTTGGCAGTGGATGTTCATCTAAGACCACATTATATACTTGTATTTCTGGTAGAATGTGTGGAGGATTATATAATTCGTTGTTATATAATACACAAATAGCCAAATAATTATAGATATATCTCTTTATTTCTATTATAGAATATATTTATTCATATATCTTATATTATTTCTGGACCAAACAAAAGTCCAAAATTAGTTAAAATAGTGTTGTGAGAGAGACCACACATCAGAGAAGCTCCAATTGAGGCAGGGAAAAAGAAAAGTATAGAATATTCATTGTGATTGTAAACCAAGATGGTGAGCAAAGACTGTTTGTGCGGGACAGAGAGGGGAAAAGATTGTGTAAATAAGCCGAGCAAAAATATAGACGCAGTACCACGAGATGATGAAGAGGTCAAATTGTTGGCACATTTAAAGCACTAAGCTCGTGGAGTTTACAAACAATTTGCATTTTTTGCTTTGTAGTGTTTCTGATACATGATAGTAGCGAGCTATATTAGCTTTTCTTTTGTAATTTCACTCTTAGACTAGACAATAAGGGCATTGAGTTCCTCAGTAAAATTGTACTTCTTATAATATATGTTTCAAAATCTAGTGAGTTGCTCATATTTTGTTTATTTCTTTTGTCTTTCTGCACTACCAAACATTATAATTAATTTCAATGTTGTTATTGATCGCCACAAATATGATGAGAGGTCAAGCAACAACTAAAAAGTTTACTTAAATTGCTTACAAGAGGAACAGATGAACATCCTACATGTTGATATAGAAATCACTTAGTGAAAAAAACGAATATCACATTTTTCGGATTGCTGGCCCTCTTCTCTAATTTTGTGTGTAGCAGTTTGTGTAAGCATATATTAGAATCAAATCAACACCGATGTCAAGTAAATTTTATTATAGTGTGAAACTAACTAGAATATATCTGGTTATTTGACTTTAATACTTGAAATTAATTCAGGTGCTAAATCAGGTGTCAAGATCTCTTCAGGCTTGTTAGTCGGGCGGCTCATCTCTCGAGTTGAGCGTGCATGACTGAGAACTCCCTTGTTACTTAGCATGTGAGCTTAATTTAGAGATTATGGGAGACTGGTTTGTGTGTATTCATGTGTTGTGTGGGTTTGGATAGCGATATGCACACGACACCAATCTTAGATTCAGATTTGTGATATCTGGGCAATTGCTATACATGACAATCAAAATGATAATCATCCATGAAGGTATACAGTTATCCACATCAGACTGGATGATAAGCATCCACGAAGCCAGCAATGTGTGTTGCACCAAGACGAAATCCCATTTTCTCAAAATAAAAAGAAAGCCAATACAAAAACAATTTTCTTGAAATGGTAGTCGAATGACTTTTCAACTAAGGGTTCCAATATGGTGCAGCCACGTAAGCCCAGCTACTCTCATCACAACCGTGGCTAACGACTTTCATCTATGGAAAGTGGACGGTGCGTTCGACATTCCAAACGGAATGTGCCTCGTCTGATGACATTGCAGTCGGAAACAGTGCTTGACTATGATTCTCAAGGGGAGTACTTAGAGTAGAAGGGCGGGAGGAGAGAGTGATGATCAGCTGCCGAGCTTGAATGCGTCCACGAACAGACCAAACGAGAATCCTGCCTTCCAGTAGTTCACAAATTCCACCACATCTTTCACCTTCTCTCCAATGAACGGAGGAACACGGTACATCAAGTAGCCGATGCCCTCTATCACAGCCACAATCAGGCCGGCCGCCAGCACATCCCAGTCACCTGTCTGACCCAAAATGGTAGCAAATGCATTGGCAGAGTAGTACCCAAAAAGAAGAAGAAAGATTCTGGTTGGAAAGTTCTGGCATAGAGTCTTCCACCTCTGTAAAAGCTGTTGCTGTCCGCCTAACACTAGTCTCCCAAGTCGAGTGCTTCCAAGACCAAATCGATTCATGCTGGGCGGTTCTAAACCATCCCCACTGCCCGGAGGTGAATTGGTGTTTAAGATATACTTCACATACAAGCTCCTTTGACTCGTTCTGCAAGAGTACCAATTGAGACGATTTTCAGGATAGCATAGTGGAACAAAATCCATGATCTTTCATCAAGTATACTCGAGAACCATTGTTTGCAGGCCACGATTGCAGGGATGTCCCAGTGGCTATTGTCTCTATCTTCTTAGTGGGGACCCTTAGGGCTCCATCATACGGAACAGATGAGTACATCACAGTCTCCACCCCCGCCCCACCCATCCTTCTGTCGCCCCTTTTCTGCTCTGTTGAAAGCACATAAAGGATCTACAGCAAGCACACACACAGATCTACCTTCTGAAAGGATTTTGGGTTTCGAATGAACTCCAAAACACCACTACTAGAACTAGACTCTCTTGATGGTGGTGGCTACCATTGTGCTCTACCCTTCCCACTTAATTTTGGTCTAAACCCACGCACATGGTGAAGGGGCTAGTGCAAGAGAAATTAGGAGTACATGTCCACTCTCCTGTACCGATGTTCTACAAACCTTCATTCAACTCTCAAGTCACCCTCAAGTTTTAAAACTTCTGATGAAGCTAGCTTTTGGAGCTATGGTGAATCCAGCTCAGATGCTCACCCAGTGGGAGATTGTATAACCCATATCATACTTCTGAGTACATCTCTTCCTCACACAAACACACAGGGATAACCATTGTGGGGCAATCTTTCCCAGAAGGTCTAAAGTGAGAAAGAACACCGCTGACTGAAAAATACGCCTCTGGGAATGACATACCTTTTAGTGGCAACATACGACTTGGAACCCGTCAACAAGAAGAGACCCTGTGTGCAGACACTCCTCGCAAGCCTGTTTGAGGGCATAACCCTCGAAGCCATGCAAGACGCTCCTTGCATCTTACATACAGGGTTTATGTCACCCACACGAGTTGATCTGATTTCCCTCACATTTGTGGGAAGCCCAAACAAAACATGTCAGGGCACCCTGAAATTTACTCCCCGAAAGCCTACCTGCTTCATGGGCTGTCTGCGCTAATGTCAATGACTGTTAGGTATACTTAATCGTGAGTACATCTTCTTCTTCCTTTTACGTTTATGACACCTCCTTGCAACAATACCCAAACGTTGAAGAAGAAGAAGAAGAAGCTGCAGCGACTTGAATGCGATGATGGAAGATTGAATATTCATCCAGTAGCACACTGTTGGATCAATGAGGAATATGATTTCATCCGGAGAAGGCATCTTCGAAACGAGACACAGGAGTGGTGTTGTTCCATTGTCAGGGTTTGGAACTGCGATGGAGAGAGGAAGCGGCAGAGGGGCGGGGTCGGTACGGAAATGGGCTGTGGAGTTGTCTGATGCTGCGCCTCCTTCGCCTAGAGATGTCCCAGATCCTCTTGGGTTCTCACGTTCTTCACTGGATCTGGTCTGATCTTTTTCTCTCTCTCTTTTCCCCCTCGAAATGAACAATTTGTTTTCCAGGATGATGGTTAACTCAGGAGCTATATCACGGGTTCAATTTCCCCTAACCTGCTCGCCCAATGTGTGCGTGCGTCTTGTCGATTTCGGGACGAGTCACTCACCCTCAACCGGCTCCGGCGGTTTGGTACCCCGGGTATGTCCTTAAGGGAAGCTCTTGCCAAATTTCGCAGTTAGTCAATGGAAATCTTGCAAAACACCAGCGATTTAAGTTCATCCTTTGCAAATGGATCAACATGCATGACTGTCTCTCTGAAGCGTGCTCCGGGACCAGGATGAGGGAGACGGAAACTTGAGACTATGGTGTGGTTGTCTGTAGGAGCACAATTGTGTTCTTTATTGTGATTTCCGCCCCTCTCGAGTGGCCGGTAAAAGGGGAGTGCCTTCAATGACAGATACAAGGCGATTAACTTCTGCACCATAATGGGCAGCTCAGTTTGTCCTGTTGTCTATAGCTAGTTAGATATTGTTGTCTTTCTCCTGTGCCACACAGGTGGTTGATAACCTAAGCTCCTGATTGCATTCAGAAGCTTATAGGAACTGGTGAACAATGGACCCAGAATATCATCACAGCATTGATCTCAGTACTCCACCAGTGGGAGAGGTTTAGGGATGTGAGTGGGGTCTCTGGTAACTAGAGAGATTGCATACAATGATTTTGGACTTCGCTCGGATGTGTGGCTGGCACTATAGGGCTAGGTCATCGATGACAGAGATTTTGCTAGCCAGTCTCGAGTAGAAAAACTGAAGGGAAGAAGTGTGATTCTTCACTGAACCCAAAGTGAAGATGGGTTTTGTGGTGCTGCACTTTGATGGAGTGTGGGCGAGTGAGAATTGAGATTGGTTGGGGTTGCGGCAGGAAGAAACTACAACCGGCCGTCAAAAGAAGGAGGTGGAGGTTTCTTGGAAACAACAGGTTGGTCTCTCTCTCTCTCTCTTCTCACACCTTCTCCATAAGTAACTGAGAAAATCAAGAAATAACAGAGCTTTATTGGCTGTGCTTGCTGAATCTTTGTGAGGATAGATACTCTTTCTATCGAGGACTGAAGTGGCACAGCTGGAGAATGGATTTGCTTGTTAATGGCTCCTATGAAGGCTTGATGTAATGTTGCGGGCTTTTTCCCTGCAGGATATTAAACATCCTTGATGGGGATTTATGTCATACTTGACTAGTTCATTAATATCACGACCCCTGAAACATTATTACTTACCGGTGAAATACAAAAAAACATTGTAGGGAAGAGAGGTATGAAGAGCGGTATCCACGTCTTGCTTTCTCATGGAACATGCGTCCATGAAAATGATGCCGATGATAAGAAAAACAGAAAATTTATATACACTTGAAATAATTTAAAGGAAGTACAAAATCCAGCCAAAGTTTGTGTTGTGCGCAGCAAATGACATTCACGCACAGGGATTGGAAGTTTGATGGAAGGGCTGGTATTGAGATGATGCTGTAGCACAGGAATCCTGGGGACATATCTACAGGTTTCTTGTAAGGTGAGCTGTTAAAGGAGTCCGTCACTGGCTGGATGTGGGTTGGCAGAAAGCTTGGGAGGTAGCGCAGGGGCCATTTCGAAATTTGTTCATGATGGGCTTCATGATGTGGATGGCGGGCAGCACTGTCCATCTGTTCAGCATCGGCATCACATTTTCTGCCCTCTGGCAACCTATCAGTGCTCTTCAGGGTGTAACCAAAGGTAAAATCTCACATCCTTGACCTGTATGCAGCCTTGAAGGGTATGGTGCTATTTTGAATTCCTTCTGTGCTTCAGGGCACATGATATTATCGGATTGTCATGCAAGGAAGTAGGGATGCCATTGCAAGCTGCTTTCTCTCGCTAGTGGTACTTCTCATATACGGGCAGTTTAAGGCTCGCAGTGTGAGAGTCCATGCATTGACATCACTTTTAGAGCTGAGCTCTGCTTGCTGCAGCTATTGCTGGCAATGCCTTGTGGTCATAGGGCTTGTAGTTGCAGGGATGTACATGTACCATTCCAGCCTGGCAGCTCTGATGGGAAGCAACAAGCTCTTAGTTGGCCATATTGGTGGGTCGTGTTTACCGAGGTCAATTGAGTAGAGTGAAGTTAACGTGACACACCTCTTCAGGTGGTTGTCAATGGTGCACCATAACCCGAGATCTAAGTGTGGAAAGTGCTAACAATAACCATGGTTCCAGATGCATTCGCCATGCACTGGATCATTGTGATGACATCAATTTGGTGAGATGTGCAGTGTTTGAACCGTTCCAGGATGCACGCACTGATACTCTGCTTCCGAAGCTGCTCTACATTGCGATGAACCTTGCAGGCTTGGGCCTTGGCTTGTGGAAGGTAGTTTTGCCCTTGCTCGCTTTGAATTGAGTGTTTTTCGGAAGAACTTGGGATCAGTGGTACCCTATTGACGAATCAATGATTGACATGTGATGGAATGTCTTCTGAGTTGGTCAATGCTTTCACATGTCACCAATAATGTGGTTTTCCCTTTGGAGATGTTCTGTCTTCGTGCATTGGCTGGGTTTTCCAGACATCAGTGGTATACCTTGTTACATGCCCGCAAGGGTGTACTCACATGTGTGGCTTGATACTGCGTGACAGCTCAATACACTCGGACTTCTTCCTACGCATGCTTCAGATTGGGTGTCTTCTCTTCCACCGCCTCAGGTACTCATTGCAATATTCCCTTAAGACCAGTGTATCACAGTCATGAATCACCCCGTGAATTACAGTGATAGTTAGCACTAGATTTTAACTGCTGCAATCAGGTTCCTGTTTGGTTTTCTTGCCTTACATAACTATAAATCCCCTTGGGAGTTCCTGAACTCAAGGAGAATTTACGTTGCCCTTGTAATCTCACTCCTGAGTGCAGCCACCAACCATTTACTTTTTCGACCACATTATGGTAAAATTCCCTAGGTGCTGCACTGTTTTGGTTTGGGGTTTGGATGAAGCCTATGAGGGTTAACAGGTGCAATTCCTTTGGCACAGTGGAACAGTTGTTGATGTCTTTTCAATAACACCCAGAAAATGAAGACCTGGTGTTCTGTCACCATCATAATTTGAGTAAATGATCGGAGATACAACCCCTGGAGTCCTGTCTAATGTTTCGGTGTCCTATGTGGACAGGCGGTCGAATTCTCTGGTGGTGGATTACCTTTTCTTTAGATGCCAAGTTTGGAAGTCGTTTTGTTCGACTTTGATCAGCTTCTGCAGGCTGTGTTCATTGAGCTTCTGTGGTTGCGATTGTTGTTTATCCAAGCATGGCACGCAAATGATTAGAAATGCACAGAAGAACTTCCCAAGGTTGCGACCTGGCTACATGTGTTACCATATATATCAAATGCTGCAGAGGCTTCCTAATTTCGTGGCCCAGATTGCAGTGACTGTGGTGATTAACTTCAATTTTTTAGCTTCATATTTATCCCAGGATGGCTACTGGTACAATTTCTGAGGACCTTGAGAGCTTAGTGAGCTTAGCTATCCTCTTGAGAGCTTAGTGAATAAGAGGAGTTTTGGCTTGATGCAGGCTTCACAAAGTGGACTTCGCAAGTCTAACTTCCTTGCACAGTCTTTCACCATTACTCCAAACTAATTTATGGTCAGTTGGCAAGATCTTTGGTGAGTTCAATAGTAAGAGCCAAATGCTGGATTACGCAACACTAATTGTGAACAGCAAACACTAGCAAGGTCATGATGAGGAGGAACAAACTGCATGCTATGCCCAACCATGTGAGTGGTGAGTTAGCACCTTATTTTTGAAAAGATGGAAAAGGAAAGAGCTGAGGAAGAGACTACAAGCAGCCATGAGACTCATAAGCCTTGTGGCCACTAATGCTGTGCCCAGTTTGAGCGGAACACGAAGGGACAGAGACTACCCTAATTAGGGACCGACGGCAGTAGTATGACTTGCCTTGGAACAAAGCAGCCATGAGAGATAGGGACAAAGGTCTATTTGTACATTAGTGAAGGCAATGCACTACAGATGGGTTGATGCTCCAAAATTGAAAGAAGCAAAGCAAAGAATGCACTTGTGAACACATTATCAAAACCACCACCACCACCTATGGCCACACTGTTGCCAATCATTAGTTACCAGAACCAGCAAGCCACATTTGATGGAAGTCCTGATGATATTATACTGAATGTCAGTACATCAGTGTCTTCAAATGATCTGGAGAGCCAGAGACCTTGCAGTAGTGATCTTCACAAGTTGACCTTGAAAGCTTGCCTCCTAACTTCAACCAGCAAAGCGAAAGTACACTACCTAGTTTCAGTTGCTTGATCCTTTCAAAATGGACCCTTTCATGACACATGGTAGACCTTCAAAGAAGTGAAGATTTCACCTGGAAAGCAAGTAACTGAATTCCCAATTGGAAAGTTGAAGGAAGCTGATAGAATTTCAGACTTCGCAACCACATTGAGCTGTCAGAGTTTGTTATTAAATAGCTCCCAGTAATAATTTCGGCTGTAGATGATATCCAATGAAAAAATCCCGCAATAAGTTAGCCAAGGTTAAATAATGTCATGATGCACTATTGGCTATGCCGTGAAGGGAGATCCAAAACCTCTGCAGAAAGAAGTAGGTCTAGGAATCACGAGGAGAGCGAGTCTTGGCAGCATCTGCAGCAGCCTTCTCAGCCTCAATCCCAGCCACAATTTCTTCAACTTCTGCCTCTTCCATCACCCGAAGCCCCTTTTCCTTCGTCATGACAGCAATCTCAATATTCTTGCCACCACTCTCCACGACCTGCCATAATACAGACCAGCTGCCTCATGCACCCAGAAGATTTCAATTTTATTGACCGCTTGACCTAGCTAACATGACCTTCCCTTCCAGCCATGTACTTACTGTTGGCTGATCCTCACCTAGGAAAGCATGTGCTTGCTAATGATTCAGAAGTATACTTACTTCTAGAAGAGCTCGAACAGCCAGTTTGACAGTATCTGCTCCGGATGTCTCAGTGTAGTTTTTCTCCAGAAACTCACGTACAGAATTGGAGTTCCGCCCAGTCGCATTAGCTTTCCATGCTGAGAAAGTCCCTGAGGGATCAGTCTGGTAGAGGGATGGCAGGCCAGTAAAAGGATCAAATCCCACAATCAATGTAGAGATGCCGAAGGGGCGAACCCCACCACTCTGTGTATATTTTTGCTGCAAGCCTGCGATGAAGCGCGTAATATACTCAACAGTAACAGGGTCCTCAACTGAGAGCCGGTGACTCTGGCACTCCACTCGCGCCCGGTTGACCAGCACACGCGCATCAGCCGTCAACCCCGCAAATGCAAGGGATATATGGTCGTCCAACTTCAAAATCTTGCGCACTGTGCTGCATCCCGACCCCCACCACACTCCCCAGCCTGCTCAATTTCTGTGATGCCCCATACTCATCCGCAGCAACCTGAGTTACAGCACACCTAATTATGCAAGAGTCACAACTGCATACATGCGATCAGACAGTACATTTTCCGAGCAGCAATCCAACACATATCAGATTCAATTCCTGACAACAGACTTCTTTGCGGAGGCCCTAATTGACACACATAGTGGAATGAAGTGAAATGGGTACCGTGCATCTTGTAGTTTCGCAGTTGATTTCTTCTCAACACCCAATACGATGGTGTCTGTGCCCCGCACCCCAACTGCTGCATTCCCCTTACGCACTGCCTCCAGCGCATACTCCACTTGAAACAGATGCCCATCTGGTGAGAAAACTGTTATGGCCCTGTCATACCGCGCCATCTCTCAATAAAAAAGGCACCCCTTACTAGTCGAGTATGTGAGGTGCACAAGAATGATGAGAGAAAGACCAGGTTGCCCCGCGCATATGCAGGCGGAGGAGCGCGGCTTAGGGCCCTAATCACCCGCTCAGGCCGAAAGTGATCCAAGGCGGAAATTTTTTAGGGTGTTTTGATTACACGTAAAGAGATTGAACATTCAACAGAAGGAAGAGGAGAGAGTGCAGATCGGAGTGCAGATCTTTCATTGGATGTTCATACAAACAAGTAGAAAGTGTAGAGCGCAAGTCACAGGGGCCAAAGAAGGAGGTGTCAGATTGAGGGCCCAAAGGTAAAGAGGAAGTCTAAGCTTGCACAGTGCACGAGACAAAAATGTCGGGTAGTTACTGGGGATGGAGGTAGCCTCGGTCATGGCAGTCGCTACTCCTATCACCGCTGGCTTACCAGAAGCAGAGAGAAGGCCGAAAAGATAACTAGGTGGGGCTGAGCTCAAGATGCCCACCATAGCTGAGCTCCCTACCTCTCTCTACCAAATCCTTGCTGCTCCATTAGGAAGATATGGTAGAAGTTTTAGAGTTGAGGTATTTCCTTTACAATCGTCTAGAGAGGGTGATATATTGCGGGTCAATTTCAAGTCTCACCATTCTTTGGATGTCGATTCAACCAGAAATCACGGTAAGAAGCAGGTTGTGGAAATTGGGGTTTTCAAGAGGAGGGTTTGTAGATATGCGTGGCGCTGGGATGATGAAGAACTAGCAGCTCCTGGCTCACAGGTCACATTTGCAGAAGGGGTCGAGCTTTTCAATGCGGGGGAGTACTATCAATGCCATGATGTGTTGGAGAATTTGTGGAACGACGCCCCCGAACCCCAACGCGGTGTGTTGCATGGAATTCTGCAGTGTTCAGTGGGCCTCTATCACCTTCTTCATCAGGTAAATCGGCTGGCCTGTTTTGCTTTTTAGTTGGGACGCGTCCTTCGAATAAAGTAGCCTTCATAGATCCTATGGTGAGTTACGTTGATGCAGGCCCGAGGTTTAACTATCACAGCATTTACTCTGGAAGGTGGAGAACTTTGTGCGTTCGTAGACATCAAGACTTTCTCTGCTCATTGAGAGAGGTAAGGAGTAGGGACAAGAAGACGGCTATTGAAATCTGTGGAACCAAAGAAAGAAGATAAGAGCCCAAATAGTAGTAGACCCGATAGTAAAGCTACGGGAATAATACTGAGAAACAAATCAGTAAGGCAACAGAAGATTAAATTTAACACTACAGGTGTATGGGTGGCCTTACCAATGTGCCTTGATACCAATCCACCTCTGAAGATCTCTTGTGCCGCATTCTTTGACATCTAGGCTACAAGGTTTAGCTTCCATTCACTTGAAGGTTTCTCTGCTAGCTATCTGCACTTCAAGCATTGTCAGATTGATTTTCTGGCTAGTTGCGATGCCACTGGTGCCTTGCTCGAGTTACGGGTCTAGTGTTCATTACAGGAAAACTGTACTGTTGTGGCACAGAATCACAGAGGAGCAATGGTGGAGCTTGGGGAAGGCTTGACTAAGCTGCGGAAGGTTGGTTTCCAGGGAGGGCCACTCCATGCCTTTGAGAGAGAGGCATCGGCAGTGTTGGAGTTTATTTACAGCACACAACTGGAGCATGCGGCATGTAAGTATTCCGTAGTATAGCTTAGTCGTACTCTCAAGCAGAATTTGCTGCTTAATTCAGCAGGATGCTCTCTAGTAGGAAATCAATGTTAGCCCCTTACACTCGACACCTTTAGCTGGACTATGGCTTGGTATGTACAAGAGCTACGATAATTTTGGGCTGAGTTTATGGATAGCTCACAGAAGGTTTTGTGATGGGGACTAAGGCCTCAAGGATAGTCTACAGCCCACATTCACAGAAGCATTTCATGAGTACGTGTCAGAGTAACCCCGCAGAGTCAGCTGGAGAAATATTATGATGTGAACATGGACACAACATAAATGAGGACCTGGAATCTATTGACCTGAGTGTATTGACTTTGGAACTGCTGTTGTTTCCTGCCTTTAGTGGGGGAGACTGTCCTCTTGTGTGCAAAGCCAACTCTTGTGCTGGAGGCAGGGGTACATGGAAGCAGTAGTCTCCATAATATTCAGCCAAGGGGATTTGTCATCTTTGTCTAGGATTCATGTTTTAGTGGTTGACAAACTCAAATGGCAAATGCGGTCCTGAAATAAACAGTATGGTAGATGGGGCAGGTCTTCCATGGGATAAACCATAGTGGAATCCATATTTCCTTGTACAGACCCTTAAAGAATAATTGTGGGTTCTGTGGAACTGGCATTTGACAGGTGCCGACGATCTATGCATCACAATGGATGGGTCAGAGCAATCATATCGATTGCTAGGAAACTTTGGGGCAGGCCAGCATTTGTACAGATTGAAGTCTAAAGATGGCGAGACTCGCATTCAGTTCTTCCCACAGCGTCCAGAGTCCAGCTTGGATATGGGGTTTTTAGTGCCAACTCCAGTCACAGTGAAAGTGCCCACCTTAGAAGCTTCTGAAGAAGATCTATATGAGATTGCCTGAGATGATGTTTGTTGGACTGATAGTTTAGGGGAGTCTGGATGGGTCAGGTATTGTGCAATGCGCATGAAGCATCTCAGTTGACCTTCAGGAGTAAATGAACTGTCCAAGACTTTGTACATTATTCAGGGATTGATGTAATCTTTTTTCTATTTCAAGTAGAAGGGTATATACTTTGAATTGCGATATTTCACATGGCATACAGTGTTTATCACCTTGTTAAACGCACTCTCAAAATGGGCTATCTGCCGCTGTTGGGAGGGTTGTGGTCATCCCAGACTGAAAATTTGCTACCCAACCAAGAGGATTGTATATTTTGCAGGCCTATACCCGTAATTTGAGGATGAGACAATGACATTCCTCCTATGAGTCTCTGTGCGTGAAGGAAGATGAGCACCTAAAGGCCTTGCAACCAGAATTGGGCAACAAAACCAAGCTCTGATGGAGGCATCATAAGTTAAACAAGATGTCAATTCATACTGGAATGTAAACTAAATTCATGTCAACATGAGAAGCATGAAAGTGCCCTGTCTGATCAGAAGCCATAATTCAAGCTCGCACACACACACGAGCCTTCTCAAGGATCTCCTTCTTGATTTTTGGGTAGTTTGGGAATGCTCGGAGGACCTTATGGCAAACGGAAATAGCTTCGATGTGACGCTTATCCTTGAGGTATGTGAAAGCAAGCCTGTAGCCAACTGCTGGTGAGGCTTCTTTTTGGCATTTCCATGCATTCTCATAGAAGTTAACTGCCTCACCATATGTATGTCCTTTCTCCATGATCAATCCAAGGAGCTCCCATGCCTTAGAGCAATCTTTGTTGTACTTGAGGCACTTCTTACAAAGCTCTTCTGCTGCCTCCTGTTTTCCAGCCTGCAAGGAAGAGCAGTATTGGAGTCAACAATAACATCTGGATGCTCCTGCTCCACATGAGTGTACATAACTTTCATGACAGTCATTTGCCTCGACACACATAATGACTTGGATTAACTGAAAAGCACAGCTTTAGGAACATGCAAGCCATCCAATTCTCAATAACAACATATCCACATAATGATCCCTTACTTGCAAAGGGATATGATACATAGATTGCAGATTGCACAGAATAGGTACCTGCATATTCACATTGGCTAGCATCAGCCATGCACGCTCGAAGTCATCACCATCCTCCCACTTGTAGGCCATCTGATCGATCACCCGCAGCTGATTTTTGGCCTTGGCTGCTTGCTTTAACATGGTCAGCCCCGTAGCAATGGCTAGCATACTGGATACTTTCTCCTTCTCCTGTCCTATGGTTTCCCGCCCAGCGAGTTCATAAAGTCTCACCAAGGCGCTTTCAATGTCAGCCTTGTGCCGTGTTGCCATTGTCACATAACATTCGAGCACCACCTGTTTTACTGAATTTGGATCCAAATATCTGGAGACAATGAACAATAACTCAGAATTTGGCTGTCCATGAATGCTTGCAAAACAACTACCTTGGCCAAGTGGGGGTGTCACCTGCTCTCATTTAAAAGTTTGTGAGCCGCTTTGATTGCATCTTCATTAACTACTGGTGGACCCTCCAAATTGACTTCGTCCGAACCCAGCTCATTGTCAATATTAAGGTAGACTTCCACCATCATGTAGATTGCCAGCCTCCCCCAGTCACTGTCGGATTGTGCATTATTGAGCATCTGCAATATGGGAAAGATTAGTCTAGTACCTCATTACACAACTCCTAACCCTTCTTCCTCTCATGAGACTTGACATAGCAGGGAACCCAGCAAATGTGCATTACACGCCGATAATTGATGCATGCTATAGGGGCTCGGGCCAACATTATAGCTGGTTTCATTACTTGGTGCAAAGACACTTAACTCGTTGGATGCTCTACTGACATCCTTTGTCGAGGTATAGCGCTTCTTCATTTCAAATGCAAACCACTTGAATCCAATTCGTTAAGCAACATCTTCATTCCAACAATTCACATGCCATTAATCCACAAGACCACAAGTATCATCTCCAGAGACCAACTCAAAGTACTGAGGTTTACTTCGGGCAAACCTGAAGAGCCTCACAAGGATTGTTGCAGTGCCGGGCAAGTAAGCCCTTGCAAAAAAACAAGCCTGCATGAGTGCATGCTGTGGGTGTCGCTTTCTCAGCACGATGGATGTAAGGTGCTACTTCGTCAATCCTCCCTGCCCTCCTGAAGAGTCGAACAACCTGACAACAAACTGTCCCTTAAAGTTAGCAACAGTGAGGCCCCTTTGTGCAACAGAGACCCTCCAATACCACAAAATGTGAGAAATTCGTGGGTTACCATTATGGGCTGTTTTAAGTACAAGGGAGAAACCGGACATGACGTAATTTCATTGCAGTGTACAGATTGGTATAGACACTATCAAGTCAATGGGAGGCTTTATGGACTTTATAATGTCCAAGGGAGGCTGAAAGACCTTATGGTACAAACGTCAATTCATACTGGAGTTTAAACTCGAGTCATGTCAACATGAGAAGCATGAAAGTGCCCTGTCTGCAAAACAAGAAAAATGCCCCCTACAAACAGCCACCACAACCATAAAGCTACAATTCAACTCCGAGAGATTTTCTACGACGGAAGGCCTCCTGTAGATATGGCGCAAGGGACACATCTGTCAAGGAGTGGCCATCTCTAAGACAGAAGTCATAGAGAGGACATTGAAAGAAGAAATACTCTTCAGTGTCAATCTCCAGCCTGTCTTGTTTAGCAAGCAGGCACACAGGTGTAATGCAGCTTATCCATCTGCCATTCTTGATCCTCAGGCTAGGCGATCCCACCCTGAATTGTCACCATACGAAGAGATGAGACGAAGAAAGGTGCAAACAAGTACTTGGGCTGTAAGATTCCATCCTCCTGGAGGAGAAGGGAGGGTCTTGAGAAGAAAGAAACTACGTCCACAGTGGACCCAGAGGGCTCACGGGACAGAGCTGAACTACGAGAAAGAAGGGGGCTTTATATCATCCCCATAAAGTTCAAACAGATTACTGACAAGAACACAAGAAAACCAAGCAAACAATGAAGAATGAAAGAACCTTTATAACATCCACAAGGGTCACAGGGGCCCATATGACAAGGTAGGACAAACCATGACCAAACAGAAAGAAGCCTAAGAAAAATTACTATCTCAGCCGAGGGATAGGCTATCTGAGCAAAAGCATGCTCCAACTCAGACTTCCAACAATGGCAGTGTTTCAAGCAGACAAAATTAAGGTTTAAATTAACAAGAAAACACGACAGCAAGATGTGGGCAAACTCAGCAACCTGGGCAAGGGAACTATAGTGGTTGGGGTCACGCTCAAGGATCTGCTGAAAGTGCAAGATAGCTGACTCATAGAGCTCCCTGTGGAGCATTAGATGCACCAGAATGTCTCCCGCTTCGTCATTGAAGGGGTTTGTTCGCAAGAGAGTGGCACATCTCTGTTCACACTCACTCATTTCGCCCCTGCTCAATCGCCACATCTCTGATGAGAAAGGAACACCAATTGTTTCAAAAGCTGGCAAACTGAATACACATTGACCTGTTTACGTTATGTCAATATGCATGGATGGTTCTCCTGGTGCATTTGTTAAGTAGTCCCATTTCAGCTTTCTGGCAAAAAATCATACTGACATTTGTGATCACTTATTGCAATTAATTCCCTAGTTAATGGTTACAGATCTACCAGATTACAAAGGGCAACCTGAAAAGATGAATTTTGGCTAGGGCCAGCGATGCTCCACTGTGGCCGGGGTCGCATTTGAGGGACTCATTCAGCAGTGCTATGGCTCTGTCAATATCCTTTTGCACCTCACATTCCTGTCCTTGTGACAGTCTCCTTGTCATGCTTATATGCTCGCTGATCCCACCCCTTTTCCTCTATGCTACCAATTTTGTATGACTGTCTATGATTGTGGTGAATACCAAACAAAGTGAGTGTGCTAGGGTGACATGTGACATGCTGCTGCATTCAAGCCCCCAGTAAATATGGACATGACAGCCTCATTTATCCCTTAAGCCATCAGATTGATCCGGATAGAGAATTTGAAAGCCTAGATCTGTACATAAGCAATTTATATGGATGGCCTGTGTACAACTCTGTTACATAAGCATTTTGTGAGAACCTTTAAGAGGGACATTTACTTTCCTGGCATGGAGAAGGCGGGAGAGGGTGGCTGGGATGACAAGCAGGCAGTGATAGTGAAAGAGAAGAAAACCTGAGCAAATTGAAAGTAAATGTCTGCGGCGACATGTTTCTGCTCACGGATGGAATCGGCATGCTGCCCCTGGAGCTCCAAGAGATAATTGTTATGAAGGTCCCTTGCCTTGAACATTACCTGCACATTACCACTTGTAACATACACAAGTTGCCTGAGCTATCTACTTCATCACCCATGAAGTCCTATGTACTAAGGCCGCTCAATTCAACAGCAACCATAATTTGATATGTATATCCATTTGCTCCTCTCTGTAAATAAATCATCGTTCTCTCTTTCTATGAGCTTTCCGCGGAGTTGTAAAGCACCATTTCATTTCATTTTTCTTTCTATCCACCAGTCGGTCTTTTCCCCAGATACCAAAAGCTTGGAGAAAGGAAAGCCTTCTGTCCAGTTTGAGATAGATCCACCTTTGCTTCAATGACCTGTCGAGATTGTTTGAAAATGCGTTTTTTTTCTGAGGAAAAGAATCAGCTAACACTATCATTCCCTTCAACTGGTTGTCCTGATTAGGGGTCGGTAGGCAAACCAACATACAGTAAAAAGGACTAAGAATATACCTTGTAGTGGGGCAGGTATTTTGACCTGCTGTTCAACGTCCTGGGTGATTCCTGTGCTATCTAGCCAAAATCAGCGAGAAAGAAAGAGAAAATTCATTATGTCCACTGGAAGCTTGAAGGGCCTATAGGGGCCAAAAGAAAGTACGAGATTTCCCAAACCAACACCCTCACAAGGGCAATCCAAGCTCAGTTGGACTTGGTAAGTTGATGCCTAACAGTGCTCAGAGATAGAGAGGCTGCTTAAGACATATGGTCTTCATAACTGGAAGCTCAAAGAGCTGGGACTAAAGAAAGGATGATAAAAGAGAAAATGGGCCAGAGAAATGAAATGAAATGAAACGGCTCAGAGGGCCTACGAAACACACTAGAAGAGGAAACCATAAGAGAGGGAGAGCAGGAGAAGAAAGAGATTTATTATGTCCAAAGGAAGCTCAGAGGGCCCGCGGAGAGAGAGAGAGATTGTACTCATAAGACGTTGTTTGCCGTAGCCTTGTGGCCATTGACCCTGCGCCCAGTTTGAGCAGGAGATGAAATGAAATGGTGCTTTATAACGTCCGCGGAAAGCTCGTAGAGCTTATGGGACAAAATGGAAGAAAACATGAGAGAGGAACAAATCCAGAAACCACAATTAATGTTCTAGCGATTGTCTAAGGGTGAAGGCCTCGTGTAGGTAGGCTGCCAAGCATTTTTGATCCTCATAGTGAAAGACATCAGTGAGAGTTTGGGTTCCACTGAATAAACAGTGGAATCTCCCACGGATCTCGTAGTATAGAGGGCAGTAGAAGAAGAAGTGTTCTTCAGTTTCAATTTCCTTGCTGCGCCCTATGCAAGCTGGACATAGGCGGTCCTCCCGTTGCAGGTTTTCCCATCTGCCAGTCTCTATCTGTAGGTTGTGGGAACCCACCCTGAACCGCCCCAATGCCCTCAAGAGGGAAGGAGATAAGGGTGCTGAAAGGTAATTTGGTCTCAAGATTCTATCATCGCGGAGCACCAAGAATGTCTCTCGATAGAAGTGGAGCTTTGTCGTGAGATTGGGTAGCATCCAAGTTCTCTTGACATGTAATTCCATAAGCTCTCTCGAATGAGTCTGTTGCGGTCATGTCTGGATGTGATGTCCACCTCATCTGGGTTCATTGGTAATAGGAAAGCAGTAGAAAGTCCGTTACGTTGAAATAAACTGTCCACTCGAGCATACCAGGAGTTCCTGAAAACCTGCAGCTTTGAGCCTCATAGATGTTGTGAGGGCCCTAGCCACTATCCCTTTGGGTGGAAGGGCCTGCAATCTATGGAGAAAGATTGTAAGCCTGAAGAGGGCCTCGGATTGCAATGGTACACATGCGAACTCTGCACCTAGGATCTGAGATGGAGTTGTGCTCCTGGCGCCAAGCATTGCTTGGAGAAAAGATGACTGTAATGGTTCCAAATTTCTTTTCCCACCAGGAGACAGGGACACCAGGTGCCCAGAACTCACAACCATAGATGGTAGCAGGGCTGATGACGGTGTCAAACAGCCACTTTTTGGTCGGGGGATGAGATGTATTTGCTTGCATTTGGCCTGACGGCGGACAGAGGCCGCCTTACCTTTAGTCAACCTGTCCAAGGCAGTGGCTGCAAAGTGAAACTTGGGGGAGTGGATAACCAGACCTAGGTACCGGTATGATTTCACAATCTCAATTTCCTGCTGGTTGAAGATGAATCTACGATCAGCCTGGCCATTGAAGACCATGATCTTGGTCTTGCTAAGATTGACCTGCATCCCATAGTCTTTGCAGAACTGTTCCAAAATTTTGAGATGGCGTTGCAGAAAGACCGGGGATTGTGCCAAAAGGGCAACATCATCAGCATAGAGGAGATCTGATTGGGTTGGTCCCCCATCCAATGGGACCCCAACCCCATGGTTTTTTGATATGTAATTCTCCAAGGCGTCAATGTAGATCCCGAACAGGGTAGGTGAAAGGGGGCAGCCCTGTTTGACTCCAATGTTGCTGTGGATCTCGGCTGAGAATTCACCAGCGACGTTGACCATGCCAGTGACAATCTCATACATAGAAGAGATGGCACAAAGGATGTCTGGAGGGACTTCCACTCTATGGAGCCGTTGGAAGAGAAGGTCCCGAGGAACTGAATCAAAGGAGAGAGAGAGAGATTGTACTCATAAGACGTTGTTTGCCGTAGCCTTGTGGCCATTGACCCCGCGCCCAGTTTGAGCGGGAACAAAAGGGACAGAACCTACCTCTGTCAGGGGCTGACGTTGGTAGTAAGACTTACCTCCATATAAAGAATTAATCCGGGTTTTCCAGATATCCTCTAGAAATCCCTTCACACAAGCATCAATCTGCTGTGTGTGATTTGCCCAAAAACTAGGCCTCAGGAGGGCCTGGGCTTTTGGCTCAGCCTCGAGACTTTCAAAGTTGGTAAACAGGGGTACAGGCACAATTCCCTTAATAGATTTGAAGAGAGCGTCTCTTTGGTGAGAGAACCCCGGACAGTGTATCAGAAAATGAATACTGTCTTCAGATTGCCCACACAACGGGCAATTGCACTCTCCCTTTCCTCTCTGCTTCTGTTTGCTGTTCAAAGGTAGGCTTCCTGCCCTGAGTTTAAATTTCAGTCTAGTGCCGAGAGTGGGTAGACCCTTGAGCTCATCCAAGATGTCCTCCCCCATGTCACAGACTGGAAACAAGTTCAGGGAAGTTTTCTGCCTAACTTCATTTTCATCAGACAATCTCATGGCAACAGACATGGCTGAGGACACTACAGCCTCTAAGTCAGATTTATCTAGCAGGGTCAAGACTTGCGGATCCAGGTCCAGGTCCTTGAGGATCTCTTCTACTCTCTTCTGCCAGGACTTAGCCTGTTTGACAGGGCGGTCCTGTTTCCAAGATATAGAGTCGATTAATTTAGGATATCTGGTGTTGGGCATATGTTGCAGCTGACCCCACCATCTGACCTTGAATTCATCTCGTCGGGAGCTTAAGGACGGAATGCCAAACTCACCCCGAACAGCCACATTGGCTGTTTTGGAGCATGCTGACATACACTCCTTAAGCACCCCCACTTGAATGGATTCTAGAGACTTAGCCTGGTTGGAGTTATCAACCCATATAGCAGATCCGTACTCCAAGGCAGGTCTAATAACGCGACAAAGCATGGTTTTCTTAACCTCAGAGTTGACCCCTCTGCAGTGGAAAAATTTAGTGAGCCCCAGAGCTTTGCCCTTGCCAGTTTGAACAACTTTCCGGATATGTGCATCCCAATTACAATTGGAGGAGAACTCAACGCCCAGGTAAGTGTAGGAAGGAGAGAGAGAGAGAGAGAGAGAGAGAGAGAGAGATGATGTAAGGGCAGTTTGGGCAAAGGCCAGTACACTGAACTCAAGAGGGTGAAATGCCCCTTTTCCAAAGGTGGAGTTACACTCCCAACTCTAGGAAAACCTTAAGAAAAAACCTTACAAACGTAAAGCCGTATGTCCCCACCCCGCAAAATCTAATCCCACCCTCACAAATGCGCGAGCAACAGTGTCCCCATAGCTGAAGGCTTCTGCCGAGGACTAGGAATCTCTTAAGAAGTACAAGTGTCCCTGGGAGAGAGATACTGCTGTTTCTATCTTGGCAGAATGCTTCAAAATGCGACATTTGACGCGCACGAGTCCAAGTTGAATAGAGTGTAACCTTCGGCAACAGTCAGGCTCTTACTAAATGCAACAAGGTAGGGTATAAGGGCAACCAAATAACCCAGAATCTGTACCTGTGTGGCAGAACCATGCTTCCCCTGGATGTTTTGGACTTTGGAGAGAAGCAATGATGCCTTGAGACAAAGCAGAAGTGTTCTCGCATTTCTCTGACCTCTTTGGAGACGCCCATCCTCCACCTTGGCCAGCATCTCATTTAGCACTTCTTCTGCTCTCTGGTAGTTTTCGAGCTTGAAATACAGCTCTGCATCCAACAAAATAATCAGTTAGTAGAAGAAAGACAGAGTTCTCACAGTAGCCTTTTCCTTCCCTCAGGTAAGGGCTTCAATCTGTGCTACCAGGGTCCTCTGATAAGTCTGTCTTAAAACTCCAGAAACAACTGTAGATTTTTGTGCCCAACTCTCTGGAAAGAATTGAAGAAGAAAACACGCCAGAAAAGGATACCTCCAAGATCATAGTGCAGCTCAAGCTTGGGCAACCCCTCCTCAATGCTTTGCAGAGCACATTCATAGTGCTCCAAAGCTTTGCCATAGTCATGTGTGGTAACAAGTGCTTGCCCCACTTGGTTAGCCACCAATGCGTCTTGTGGGCTTGCCTTGGAAGCTGCCTCATAGGCCCGAATTGCTTGCTCTGATTCATCAATCTTCATAAGAGCCTCGCCCAGCATCATGTACATCTGAAATAGATATCTGTTCAGTAGGATTTTTAGTTGGAATTTTCCTGTCAAGTGTGAAAGACAGAAAGAATCATATCCATAGGGGGCCCTGAGAGCCATGAGACCAAGTATGGGGAAAGTCTTTGAAAATCCAGAACAAAATTCAGGCATACATTACAGCCAGCCTAGTGGATGACAATGCAGTCTTTTTCGTAAGTCTGTATACTTGGCCAGTGTTTGATGAATCTGTGTTCTGATTTTCCCAAATCAAATCTGAATCAGAGCTGATAAATGCTAATTAAAGCCAGAACCTCAAGAAAAAGAAAGTACCCTCCCTTCCCTTCCACATTGGTCAACATGTAGCAGATAATGAAAGCCATAGTGGTACAAGATGATCTGTTGAGGATGGAAGGAGACGATGGCCATGTTGTCTCTGACCTTGGCATTTGGACACAAATCCACAAGCTCCCTATAGCAATTTGCAAAAAGAGCTTTATCATGCCGGTGCTTCATGTAGACATCAGCCAAGGCCACCTTGGCCTGAACAAAGTAGTTGCTCTCAGGTGGCACCTGTCACATTGCCAGCTTGATCCTTCAATTATGAATATTTATCCTCTTTGTAAGCCTCTTAACCATTCAGTGAAAATCTATACGCTATCTTTAAATTCCTAGATATGTTGCAGTACAGACACAATCCTTGTGGCTACTTGAAACAAGCTAGACAAACTCACAGCACTCTTTTGTTGTTCTTCAACCGAACTTCCCTTGTCCAAAAGTAAGAAATTTGCACAATGATAGATGCTCAAACAAATGCAACATCAAAAGTCATTACCAAGCATCTCTGAAAATTGAGGAATTAGACCACTGGAGATGCCCAATCTCAGCCAATATCACTGATTGGAGAATAATGGAAACAAATATGGGTTAAAGTCATCTTCCCATGGAGTACCTGGGTTAACATAGCAAGGGCAGCATCCACATCTCCTCTCCCTAATGCAAGGTCGCAGTTGGCTATGACTACTTGCACCTGCAGGTTCCAATCTATGAGCGCTCACCTCCAAGGAACTGGACCAAACTAGCCATCTGCTGTCATTGGATATGGACTCTCCCTCACTTGCTCACTGAAGGCTTACACATGCTGTTGGATGTTCCTATCCATTAATCTGAGAGGGGAATATCTCATCACCTCTTCCGGGGTGCCAGAGAACTCATTCATCGCATCCTGAATTGTCTTTGTGGCTTCTGGAAAGTGGCCGAACTGCATGTGGACTTCAGCTAATAGCAAATAAACCATGACTCGATCAGCATCACTTGTCTCCACATGTTTTTTGCAGCTATAATATGATGTTTGTGAGTCTGTCGCTACCCGCCTCATTCCAGGCAGACACAAGGCAGCCTCTAGAACCTGCACACAAGATCATTCCCAGATTTTCAGCTATTTAAGAGGAAGACGCAGACTCATTGATTAATTTACCCTCCAGAATTTGGTATCTCGGATGTTAAGAGTACATAAAATTCTATACGCCCTTGTTATGTAACCCCCTGACTGCAGGCCCCTTCGGAAAGCCCTTCTCTCTGCCACCCGCACAATCTCAATCTCTTCCCAACCACAGTCAATCACAGATAGGCACCTGTAGAGCGTCATCAAATTGTACAGAAGTGACCAAAATTTGAGCCTGCAGGACATGGTAAGCTACAGTCTCTCGCACAATGAAATCTTCACTGAGGGCTTGTTCCAGGCTCTGCTTTGCCATTTCATATTTTCCTTGATCCACATACACCTACATGTAAGAAAATCATGATTACTCCGGAGAGGCTATATTTAATTTGTAGAGCAAAGCCCATCTTTGTACTGTCATTTCATGAAATGAAAACTCCATGCTAGCAGTATCCACCTTTCTCCTCTCGGTTAAAAGAGGGTGAAACAAGATCAATTGCCAGTTGCCAGGAATAGTTGTGAACTTCCTTTCTGAACAACAGCACAGCAATTTTTCGAGAAATGGATAGTAACCTGTGCAAGTAAAAGCTGGGCACTGGCACAACCAGAGTCCAGAACCAGGACAGCTTGAAGGCTCCGTTGGGCAGCCTCAGATTCCCCCAAGTGCACCAGAACTCGGGCAAGCATGAGCTGGGCACCCACCAGTGCTGGTGCAAAAGATAGGAGCTGCTCCAGAATGCTCACACAGCGCAGCAATGAGTAGCTTTTCTCAACATGAGGCCCTTTGCATTCATATCTTGATAGTGTTATGTAGAGGTGCACGATTCCAAGTAGCCTATCAGGGTTCAACTCGGTGTAGAATTGGTAGTCATGGATTGGTCTCATGGCCTGCAACGATGGTGGAGGTTTGACAGGATTATGTGGAGCCCAGGTGCATGAATTTTCATGTGAGCTAAGGATGACATTTATACCAACTTACACCACTGGAGCCTGAGCTTACACGTTCTTGCAGAATATTGAATATTTTGGAAGCCACTAATCTCAAGTAGAGATGGAGAATGCAATGGTTCAATGTGTCCGCATAATTATCACATCGGAAGACAATTTCCCAGCATTTGTGCCACAGACATCCACACAGGAAACTGAAGAATCCAACGGAAGAATCCACTGAAATAGTCCTCTACCTTTAGAACACAGTTGGCATACTGACAGCCACTTTAGTAATGCTTTCTTTTCTCCTTAGGTGTGTGGACCAGGTCAGTGGTGATTTAGATCTATCTCTTGTAAAATTTTGCAAGAACCCTTACAAAATTCACTTCATACTTTGGAATGGACGTTGATCGCTTCATCAAGAAGGTCCTGACACCTGCCATGGTCTTTGTGCTTCGTCCAGGTTAACTGGGCCATGAGATAGGAGAGACTGGCAGACTTGCCAGTGGAGATGGAGACCTCAACCAAGAACTCAAGCTGCTGCTCAGCTTCGTCAACCTCCCCAAGGACAAGCAAGCACTGAATGGCACCATACACGGCCTCCATGTTCAGCTCATCCAGCAGCGCTGCCAACCTATGCTTTAATTCTTTAATAGGCATTATAGGCCTGTTCTATTTCATTTCTTGATTGGATAAAGACAAGTTTAGGTAAGACATCTCTTCTCAAATGCCCGTAAGCAAGCAAATAAGTTGACCATAAAATCATACCCGCTGACAGTGCTTGGATCCATGAGGAACTCAGTAATGCATTGACATGTCTATTACTCTTTGCCTAGTCTGGGATTTCTGCCCAGAGAACGCTTGATCTACTTAGACTAGAGCTTAGCAGCTCACCATCATGAGGCACTCCGTCACCAAAGCAAGTTTTGGAGGGTGTGATGTGTTCTTGGTGGTTTTCTCTTGTACTTTCAGAGTGCCCATGGGCCCTTTGACCTCCTATTGTAATCTTTGTTTGTATTTCCTTTCTCCTTCATATCCAAACAGGATCGCACACACTCATTAGAAGGGAACTTATGGAACTACATGTCAGGAAACTCGGAAGCTACCCAATCTCACAACAAAGCTCCAGTTCTATCGAGAGACAATCTTGGCTCTCTGTGATGATAGAATCTTTCGGCCCAATTACCTTTCGGCGCCTTTATCTCCTTCCTCCTGAGGGCATTGGGGCGGTTCAGGGTGGGCTCCCACAATCTATGGATAGAGACTGGCAGATGGGAAAACCTCCAACGGGAGGACCACCTATGCCCAGCTCGCAACCAGGAAATTGAGACTGAAGAACACTTCTTCTTTTAGTGCCCTCTATATTATGAGATCCGTGGGAGATTCCACTGTCTATTCCGCAGCACTCAATCTCTCACTGCAGTCTTCCACAATGAGGATCAGAAATGCTTGGCAGCTTACCTGCACGAGGCCTTGACCCTTAGACAATTCCTTGAGCAGTAGTTGCTTTTGGGCCGTTTTTTGGCTCTGGTTTTGTTTCCTCTCTCATGTTTTTTCCATTTTGTCCCATCAGCTCTTTGAGCTTTCCGCGGATGTTATAAAGTACCATTTCATTTCATTTCTTTATTGCCCCCTATACTATGAGATCCGTGGGAGATTCCATTGTCTATTCCGTGGAACCCAATCTCTCACTGAAGCCTTCCACTACGAGGATCAGAAATGTTTGGCAGCCTACCTGCACGAGGCATTCACCCTTAGACAATCACTCGAACAATAGTTCTTTTCTCTGACTCTGGTTTTCCTATTTTCTCTCATGTTCTTCCTTCCATTTTGTCCCATAAGCTCTATGAGCTTTCCGTGGACGTTATAAAGCACCATTTCATTTCATTTCTTGCCTCATGCTTTGTCTTGTCACAGAAGTTCTTTGAGCTTTCTGTGGACGTTATAAGTATCAATTCATTGCCCTTCTGGTAGGTTCATCACTGTGGAGTGCTACAGAGAGACAAATTCTCTCTCTCAAACATACCTGTAAGTGGATAGAGCGGTTTTGAAGTCCCCTACAAGGAATTGCTGGTCAGCCAGTTCAATAGCTAAGATAGCCTCCTGCGGTTTCAGTCTGCGAGCCCGTTCAATGAGAGCCATTGTCTTTTGTAGCACCACAGCTCCTCCTCTTCCTGCCAGTCTTGCAGAAGGCTGCGCCACTGCCAATTCCAAACACCCCATAGTCTTGAACACATACTATCAGGTGTCCTGCCTGCAATTAGTAGAGTCGTGCTGCCTGGAAACGGGCCTCAAGGCTTATTGAACCCTCTCGCTCCCTTTGAACACAACATTTAGATTAACCTCCTTGGAAGAAAAGGAGGATTCGGGGTCCACCACTGATCTCTCTCAGCATAAGTAGCAAGCAGCTAGTCCTTCACCCAGACATGACCTATCAACATAATCGCATCAACCCCAGAGAAGTTACACCTCACTCAACTGTTCCCAAAAATCAAGACAATGGGATGTACTGATGTGGGTGTTGTTATACTTTACCTTGAAGGCAGAGATCAGCATTTCTGGGTTCCTGCAGCTCAATGCTTCTGAGAATATCAGTAAGATGTGTGGCTGCTGCAGACATGTTGTTTTCAGTGCACAGCATTACATGTATGGTCAGACGCAGTCCCTCAATATTGTTGGACTCCTGAGAAACCATGACGACATCATTCAGCACAAGGATTGATGTGTCATGACTGAGGCAATTTATTGAGCAAAGTGGACAATTGGGTCTACCTTCTGAAGGATAAGCTGAGCTGTCTCCTGGACAAGATCCCAGTCACGCATCAGCATTGCCAAGCGCGCCTTCTCGCATAGGGCTGGCAAGAACCATGGGTGCAACACTATCACCTGGTCCCAAGCTAACAACCATCAGTGACACTCTCAAGCTGCCACCAAGCCATCAGTAGAGCCCTTAGATCAACCATAATTAACGCCTAACACCACTTCAGGTTGAGGTGAGCAGAGCCTCATAGTGCAGTGCAATTAGTTACTGATCTATTACTAGATTTCGATCGTACCCAATACTGAGGGTACTCACAGACATTTCTGGATCTCGTCAGGAACCAGATGAAAGCTGCCAAGATGTTTGTATGAGCTGTAGAATTTTTTTGATATTGGTGGACTGAGGCAGGGTAGAGATGCCCAGCCACATGTTCCACATGGAATGTACTTGTAATGCCTTCCAGTCAGAAATGACAATTGTCCCTTCAGTTTTCACAACTGCACAAACAACTAATGTCCAAGAAGCTACCTAAATGTGCATTGCGAATCACCTGGCTCAATTCCTCAAGAGCTTTGGCATAGTCTTGTTTAAGTTCATAGAAGAAGGCTCTCCCTAGGAGAGCATCTATGAAACTTCCTTTGGCCAGAACTTCATCGAATGTGCACAGAGCTGCCTCAGCACTACTCCAATTGACAACATTGTCATGGTTCCCCTGATCACTGCAACTAAGGCTGCCTGCCAGGCCTAGCCAAGCATGCAGGCACTGAGCCTGGGCATAGTGTGGCTGCACCCTCAACACTCTGCCCCCTGTCTTATAGTTCATTACACAATGAAAGGTAGACATTTGAGCACTGCAATGCAGTTTATCAGAGAGAAAGAGACAGGTACTAAGAGGAGACTATAGTCCAATTCACCCTCAACCCGCTGCCCCAAGAATCATAAGGTATATCACGTTATGAACTTGGTAGTCATTTGAGCAATCTGACACAAAGAGAGAAGCATGTTGTAAGTGACTGAGAGAGAATACACCCACCCCATAGACATTTTTGTTAGCTGATAGTTAGCTGGGTGCTTCAACTAATGTGACATCGTTCCAAACGGTAATTTTGTAATGGGTGCCTAGGAAGCATTGGCATGCATTTACACCTCCATTATCTTCTCCTTTCTGAATTGCTGTACCCTTACTATGGTAGATGGAGTAGAATGTAAAGTTAAGAGCTCACTGTCGATTGTTCAGCTTTCAGCCTTTGATCAGTTCCACTGTCAATGTGATGTTACATTCAAGTATAAACATTACAAGTCTTCACCACAAGCTGCATGTATTTGATAAATGGGAAGTGCACGAGGAGTCTCCTTGACAGATACACTAGATCAAATAATGTCTTTCAGCAGGTCACATATAAATCAAAAGCCAAGGGCCAGTATTGCAAACAGGGTTGGAATGTGAATTTTAAAGCCAGAATGCAAATCACCAGCATCAGCAAGCAAGCAGAACCATCTTCTCACAACATTGGAGCCATAGTGCAATTTTATCCTCTCAATACAAAGAGATCTGGCTAAGGAACAACAAAGCTACCTGGCAATAAGCTCTGCAGCCCTCTGCAGATTGTCGGTGCCCCCAAGGTGCCAATACAGAGTTGCAGCGAGCAGAAGTGCCCTCTCAGAGGCATTTATTTCAGCAAGCTCAAGCCGTTTACGCAGGCTATGGACCTCATCACCGTCCACAACTCGGCAGTGCTGATGAGCATGGAGCATGGCAGCAAACACTGCAACCTCAAGCTCCCTCTGTTCCTCCAGCCTCTCCATGTTTCGCAATGCCTCTGAGTAGCACCCTTCCAGCATCATTCCGTATGCCTGATTCCACCCAACCATGCAAGCAAACTTGTACATGTGAAAACCATCTTTGCTATAGATGAAAAGCATCTTCCTTCCCATTTTGTCAATCACAGGCTGTCAAGCATTGCTGCAGCTCCTTCACTTGAACAGCATTTCACCTGTGGCGTTACTACTCGTCATCTCAATCCCTCAACTGACTTCTCAAGGAAGTCTGGCCTTTACATACTTACCCTGTCTCGTTCATTCTTACCACTCTCAACTTGAACTCATCTGTTGTTGACATCAAGGTGGGCACTTTAAATTCTGATTCCACCCCCCCACTAGGGCTCCTGGACAAAGCCACTATATTAGCATAAAGACAACAAGCCGTATGGCTCAAGGCTATGCTTGAAGCCACCCCCCATACAAGGACATTTTATCAAGTTTATCACGTCCCTGGGAGGCCCCAAGAGATGGAGAACCGAAACAGAACAAAATAACTACTGAACTGAAACAAAGCCAGAAATCTACTCAGTGTTGGCACAAATGCAGAATGCCTCACGGAAGTGGGCTCCCAGGCACTTTGGATAATTATAGAGAGAAGGGGAAAGGGGGAAGCGTAAGCTACTAACATGCCAGAAGAGGAGAGGAGCATCACGGGGACGCTTGAGGAGGTGTTGTGCGCAGAGAAATTGAATGTGATGGCCATATCCCATCCGCACATAGTAATTCACCATCATTTGGATCTCTTCCCCCATCCTCCTCTCTGGTCTGTCAATCTGCTCTGCATAGATTGTATGCATCTCTGTATGTGATCTCGCTGTGTTTAGAGAATAAGTAGAAAGCCATTCCATTGCCCTGTTAGGATAGATAACATGTATAAATCTCAACAGTTTTTGTTTACAAAGTTTCATAAGACATTCCTTTTCAAGGGCAGTTTAGTGTAATTTGTCTTGGAACTCATATAATATACCATACCCCAGTCATAAGGTAGACTGTTGGTCCGAAAATAGAAAAAGCCCTTTTTTTAAGACACAGGCGAAGGACAAGAAAACAATTATGTGACAATAGGTTGAATGGAAAATATAGAATGTTATGAAGCTACTCAGGAACACACAGACGAATATGGAATAGACATCATTGCGTTTTTTGGTATTTCTGCAAATGCACCACAATCCCTTCACACTTCACACCACCAAGCTCCAACACAAACAGGCTCTATTGGTTCCATTCCAGAGATTTCAAACTTAGTGTTCACAACAATGTTATACTCAGCACACTATGAACAGTTTTTTGCTTATAAAACCGTGTTCAAAATTTCCACAATATCAGAAAAGACAATCAACCTAGACACTAGAAGATTCAGTGTGACAACAGAGTCGAGCAGAACCAGTATGTGAAAGTGTTAAATAATCACAACACGAGGCTTTGTAAGTCCCGTGCACAGAACTGGAGAAGTATCAAGTTACTGCAAGAACGAAAGTTCACCAACCTCATGGCTTTTATACATTACTCATGATGGTGGGAAAAGAAATATCTAACTGTAAAGCCCTAGTGCAGAAGAGAGAATGAAGTATAAAGTGCACGATCCATATACCAAACGAGAGAAAGCTGACTTTTGAGCTAATGTACGTGAGAAAGAGACTTTATAGCGAGAGAAATAATCAGAGAAAGGAGGGACTCAATAAGCATCAGCATGAAATACAGACATAATTTCCAAGAAAACAAAAGATCCGTTCCAGCTTGGGTGTGAAATACCAGTAAGTGCCCTCCTTCAGAAGAGAGAAATCAATGAGGCCAATTCCGGATGGGCGTGAAGCTCATCTAGCCCAAACATTCCATTGCTTTCTTCTCACAACTTTCCTGTGTCGAGAATGCCTAACGATACAAACGACCCTCTCGGATCCACGTTGTGCTCAAGACGAGAGATCCAAGAGGGACGGGGTCACTGCAAACGGACCAGCGTCCCTCAATGTAGTTAGGCCCAGCAACGAGGGCAGGTAGCAACTGGATGAATGTTTAATGTAGACATCCATCCATGCCTCTCTCCCGTGTATTTATACGCGTCGATTTCACTCCTCATCTCCCTCCTGCCTTTTCTTCTACCCTCTCTACGCTCCTGCCCGCGGATCTGCTCTTGTCTCTGGAGTCTCTCCGGAGCTCTCTCTGGAGTTCTCGCGGGAGCTCTCGCCTTCGACGCTGACGGACGCAGCCTCTCTCCTGGTATAAGTATAATCAGCAGGGTGGATTGCAGTGCTAACGGAAGTTGTCTACGCTCTTCCTGTACCTCCTGGCTCTCCTGCCGATTATACTTATACCAAGGCGGAAGCTGTGATAGCATGTATGTTCCCTGAGTTTGTTTCCATGCAGGTCGATTTCAGAAGTCTGGACGCAGCCTCTCTCCTGGTATAAGTATAATCAGCAGGGTGGATTGCAGTGTTAACGGAAGTTGTCTACGCTCTTCCTGTACCTCCTGGCCCTCCTGCCGATTATACTTATACCAAGGCGGAAGCTGCGATAGCATATATGTTCCCTGAGTTTGTTTCCATGCAGGTCGACTTCAGAAGGCTGTTTGTAACTCTGTGCTTCAATTACGAAGCGGCCTATGCTTTGATCTTACGTTTCTAACACTTTTGCTTCAGATCCGAATGATATATTGGTGTTGCTTGGAATCTTGAGACTGTAGCACAGATGAGGGGATCTCTGAGTGGACAGGCTAATGGTAGAGGCTAGGGAATACATTGTTTCTGAATGGTCTGATTCATCCGATTGCACTGGTATACTGAAGGACAGACGAGGAAGATCTGAGCGGCATTAGCTATAAAAGGCATTGCCAGTGGCTTTCTTTTCCTTGATCTGACTCGTGGTATTGTATCTTGTGGTGTTGACTAGTCCAGACAGCTAGTGAATGTCGCAGTAGGCTGAAGGTAGGTACATGTGTATGCAGGATTACTCGCAAGAAAGCACAGATGTAATGGATGGTTTAGTAGATGGTTGTTTTTCTGTGTTTCTCAGATCTTACTGTTTGCACTTTGCTTTTGGCTGTGTTGGCTGCTTTCTGAAGAGGTGTAGGGAGTTTGCAGTCATAGTTGTGAAACAATGTACAGAACTCAAACAGAGTTTATGTCTGTAATAAAGTACGCAAGAGTTTTGACTCTGATAAAGGAATCATGCCAAGACTGCTGACGAGCGTTTCAGAAACCTCCATTTGCCACGGCTTTCTTCTCGTTGTTGTGTGTTGATTTAGCAACTGTATGTAGTTCTGTGAGCTTCCGGATCTCAGGTTGTTTATGTTATTTTCAGAGAAAAGATACGGGGTGACTCTTCTTTCGTGGCACTGAGCGAATTTATCTAAGATCTAATGAATGCGTTTGTATCTCACGCAGAATATAAATCCTTCAGTCCTAGTCCCTTAAGCAATGTAGAAACTCTCGTGGATACTTAACGCATCTGAACAGAGTCACAGTTTGAAAGAGCATACTTGTTCCACTAAGTCACTTGAGTCTCTGTACGAGTCCGCATTCACTTAGTTTCGACACGCACTTTAAAGCAAGCAGCACGGTGGTTGTGCTGTGGTGTGACGACGGTCATATTTGGCTCGATCCTTAATCATGTTCCTTCGACCGTCCGTTGTCCCTTTGAAGGCCTACGCGCTGAGCAGGTACGTTCTTGATAGTTGGTGGACGTTGAACTCTTGATTGTTACTTAAATGTAACGGAAAGTAACATGTAACGGAAGGTAAGTGTAAGAGCTCATTAATTCTCAATCTGGCGCATCCGGAAACTGTCCCATTCAATCCGCATCACTGAGCTGCTTGGATTCAGGATTAACCTGCAACACTGTAGGCCGGTGGAAGCGCTTTTTCGAAGGCACTTGCCCCAAGATAATTTGTGCAATTGGCAGAAAGTTGAGGCGACTTTTGTGGCCATGGCCGAAACTATGACGTGGGAGCACCCTGCTCAAGTCTTGCCGCCGCCCGAATGTTGGCGCGGGTACTGGCGGGTGGCGGATAATTGTAGACGTCGGCCCCCCCTTCTGCAGTGCATGCAGGCTGGCAGGCTGGAGCAGGTTGGTCCTGCTACTGGTCGGCAATGGGTTAATCGTCTTTCGAGAGATTACTGTGAAAACAATGGGGCAAAGTTCATGCAAAGGGACCCCCACCACATAAGGACAGATCTGCGGTTCCTTGGTGCAGCCGCCCGCTGCTGAGATAGTAAACAAGAGATTGGAAATAAGGAAGACAGAGCTGCAGACGCAGACAAGCGTCCGTTCCTTCCGACGCCAGCAATGCGTACTACACGTGCGACCAGCGGGGATTGCGCAGAGTGTGCCAGCACGCTGATGGGACATTGGCAGCGGCAGAAAAATGGTCGGTATGTGCGGTTTCGGTGGATGTATGGATAGATACGTAGGAGTTTCCCAAGTTGATTGACAACAGACGGTAGAGTACGTGTTTATTTTCCATCCTCTCCCTTAGGATTTTGTGCTACTGGCAATGGCAGTCTGCTCCTCCACACTAGGAGCGCAAATAGACAGGTCTCTAATGCGTTCACACTTGTCTTCCTCCTTAATTATTCCAAGTCTTGGGTAATGGCTGACCTATGCTGAGAGAATTCGGTGATTCTCTCTTAACCCTTCCATTGTGCAAATATCACAAGCGAGAGTGAGAGCGCTTTTAGCCCTCTATCCTTGGCAGGGAGTTTAGTGGGGTTGGGTATTGCGTGAGCCCATTGTGCAAATATCACAAGCGAAAGTGAAAGGGGGGTATAGCTTTTAGCCCTCTATCCTTGGCAGGTATTTTTCAGTGGGGGTTGGTATTGCGTGAGCTCACGCAAGCTCACGTGAGCGCAACCCACGGTCATGGGAGTTTTATGTTTTTAAACCTCGTAGGAGTTAACTGTTTTCAAAACGGAACAAAACCATAAGCGGGTATAGAAGTGCATTTATACGGTACATCTGTGCCAATTCAGCCAGGCAAAACCTTCAATAGTGTAGCCACAGACCCTAAACCTATAGTGGCGGCGGCGGGTTTCACATCGAATTTTTTTTGGTGATATGGGCACAAACCTAAACAATGGTGGGTTTTGCATTGAGAAACCCTTAGTGGTATACCCTTCATCACTCTAACAATGCTTGGAAGAATGTTTCCAAAGAATGACAAACAAAGAGAAATTGTGGAAGGTGATGCTCATTAAATACTGAAAAAAATCTTCCAAACTTCCACTAGAGATAGAGTTTAGGGCAATGAGAAAAAGTGCAAGATGTGCTGCTGGTCTCAAATGCAAATGAGATGGTGGAAGATCAAAGGCAGCATCCTAGTCCATAAGCTCCGGTAGGAGTCATCTCATTTCGTGTACTGGCATTGTCAGGTCCTTCTCATGCTTTGTCAAGAGGATATCGTAGAACATTATGTTAGTAAAGTAGTAAATTGATGGGAAGTGAGATCACATAAGGAGTTTGCATTCTCCAACCTACCCTCTAAAACCTCAAAATCGCCTTGCAATAATTGTTGTATAGTGGTAAGTTTATGTGAATGCACATTGGCATTGATGACGAAGAAGGGTACATTTTGAGCTTTACACACACAAACTAAGCAAAAAAGTCATCCTTTGAGGAAGCCTAGATATAGTTGAGGAAAAGAGGTCCTTAACAGAAGACATATCGCAAGAATTTTGTGCAACAAAAACAAAATAGTTACAGCTGATACAGAATTCAATCCTAATGCTATCGAAATGTGATGCTAATAGAACCCAAAAAATGCATTTGTTCCGTCCTCCGAAAATAACACCAAACACATGGTAAGCAGAAAATATAACGATAATGATTGAAATGATTTTAAGATATAACTAAGTTTAATTTTGATACTCGCCTACATTCTGTAACTGGATTAATCAAAATCTACACATTGTAGACATACTGTACCAAGACAAATGCAAGAGTTTTTGGTAGAGTATTGACGATACATGATAATAAAATGACTTACCGATAAGGACAATATAGAAAGAATAACAAATGAGGATACTTTCGCCTAGCGAATTTCCTTTAGGAACGGAGTTAGCATGTATATATGTCATTTAGATCATTAATGAGATCATCAATGAATTTTAGCACAGAGTCTGAGGAGGTCTGAGATTGTTTCGCTTTGAGAACATCAATGTCTACAATTACTTCTAGTAACCATTCCAAAGTTTGAATAGTGTTTGTATCATATCATTTGGTTAGGTTTCACAATGAAGTTCTTAGAATTTGGGAATTTCTTCTACGTACCCCTATAGAAGATTGTGGAAATAATACATAGATTACAGACTACATACAAAACTTAGTTTCTTGTAGCGAAACTAACATGTGTTTCCAATATGTGTAATATGTATGAGCAAAACGATTGCGCTTTACGGGTGCTGTCTATATCTAGTTATGTTTTGGGCTTCCTATGCAAATTAAATTTATTGACTCACAGAAGGCGATAAGAGCAAGGGAAGGGAGCTTTACCTCAGCATATTCCTATGGATTGTAGTTTTAAGTAGGCGGAACTGATAACTTGTTGTCCTCCTGTAACAAATTGCAACTATCGTTCACTGATGATCGTATCAGCTCTTGAACTACATTTACCTTGATTGAAAATCATACTGGTAACAAGCACAGATGATCATAAACTTTTGTGGTTTCAATTGACAGGTTGGCAGACCCCTTCACCGAAGACCATTGGGATCAATGTCTCTGGACTGTATCATTGAGGTTTCTCACCGCACCTTTGAGGAGCTATTCACACATGTGAAACATTCTGTGGGTTTCAACATTGAAGTCAAACTTTACGATGACAATGGAACTTTTGGTTGGAGCGTGTGATCATTGCCTTTGTTGAAGTAAGTCTACCTTGTGCTTAGTCCACAGTTTCGTCTAAGCACATCCTGTAGGTTTAACTTCTCCAACATGTGAAGGCTAGCATGACTCGACTTTGACAAGGTCACTAGAGATTTGTGTTGCAGAATGCAAGTGGCTTGCGGATTAAATCGTCTTTTGTAATTCTTGAGATGGCTGCACAGAATGTGAGACTGTGAAAATGGACAGAGGATTTTCTTCTAATACGGTGTTCACACTAGACATGGGAAATGACGGAACGGCAATGGTGCTTACTAGTGCAGCCTGCCATGAGAAGCCGTAAATGCTTTGACACTCACATATTTTTTCTGGTTAGAAAAGTCCTTGATGCATGTAGAACTGGCTTCATATTTTGGTTCTTTCACCACATATCAGTGTTCTGGTCAATGCTGGATTATACCTACTTGTGGTTGCTTTTGTGTAATTTGAGACCTGTGTTGAGAATTCCTATTATCATTTCCATGTTTCCTTTCATCTTCGCTTTCATTGCATTATATAGAACTGTGGACAGATTGTGTAAATGGTTCTGTCACCTCAATATAATTTTGGGCTTGGGTTGGATGTTAAATCATCTTCCTGATCACTTGTGTCTCTGTATGTATCTTATGCGCAAGATATTTTGCAGGTTCCTAGGCGAATTGGAGATATAACCCTTGTTTCTGTCCATGGGTCCCCAAAAGGCTACTCTCACTCCCCTGAAAAGTCGCGGCAGTGAATGAGGTTTTTGAAAGAGGAGGAACATACATAATTTCAATAGAGAAAATGATTTCTACGTCGTTAGTGATCTGTCATGACATAGTTTCGCTTGAATATTCATGATATTCAGTAAGGCTGGCATCCTTCTGAGTGGTGAATATGCAATGTATCAATCTATATTATGTATCTATATTCATCAATAAATCCATCCGTCTGATACGTAAATACATATCAAATGTCGTAATGCCCCTCGTAATGTGCTTTCGTGAGGATATTTATTCCCATTAACCAATGGCACTACGTCCAAATATCAGCAAATTTATCACGCAAAATTATAGTAACCAACACGCTTATCAATACCAATCTACATAGATCTATCATACTATACAATGCATCTTAACAGATATCCATGGATAACTCCAAAGAATATTTGGCTACATGGAAGGCAAAGTACAGGGGACGGCTATGTGGATTAACAAAGAGGAAAAAATACAATTATGTAAATGGTAATATAAGTGCCCCAGAATGACACATGTTGAGACATCCGGAGAGCTATCCCGACCCATATGACCTCAATTCTTGCGAAGCGAAAGTATGTTGATTACTACCACATGTGGAAATCAGTCTAAGATCTTCACACACATGAGTTTCATAGTGGTGCACAATTGCCTATAACGAATAATCCAGATACAGAATCTGGAAAAAATTCGCCGTAACAAAAGAATTTCTCAGCACGAAACTCTTGTGTGACATTGTTTGGGTTTGGAAACCTGCATGCTTTTGAACCAATATGGATGGAAATGAAGTGAGGGATTTGAACTGCTTTGCTCTGGCTTCGCTGTAATAAAAGAGTTTATCAACATAGAACTCTTGTCTGACAGTGTTTGTGTTCAAAACCTGCATGCTTTTGAACCGATATGGAGGGATAGAAAGTGAGGGATTTGAATTGCTTTGCCGTAACAAAAGAGTTTCTCAACACGGAACCCTTGTCTGACATTGTTTGTTTTCGAAACTTGCATGCTTTTGAACTGATATGAGGGATTTGAACTGCTTTGTCGTATCAAAAGAGTTTCCCAACACGGAACTCTTGTCTGATAGTATTTGTGTTCAAAAACCTGCATGCTTTTGAACCAATATGGAGGATATGAATTGAGGGATGTGAACTGTTTCTCATGGATCTGTAATTATTATTTGTTGGGATATCAAATCTAGCTATCGTACTTTCCCTCATGAACCCTTCCACTATATCACCATAATTATAATTCGAATAAAACTAGTTGTCAATATGTCTCGTTGAATAGATCACGTCCGCGCTGCGAAAGGGTTTGAGATATCTAATCTATCCACGATTGCAACATTACTCTATTTAGGAAATGATTTCCGTAAGGCGAAAAGGTTTGGTATATCCAATTTGTACGTTATTCCAGCGCTGTATCCAATTTTTGATTTTTTTAATTCGAATCATGTCTTTTGATTTAAGCCCGGCACATAAGTGTGTCAACGATTTCTTTAGACTATACTTTGGTGGAGGATATAAAAAATATCTAAAAATACTGAATTTTAATGAAGCATAATATGTTTTCGTAATGCTAAGGTATCAGGACCATTATCACATGTGCCCATCATTTCATATTTGGCCGATCTAGTAGTCGTATACTTGTTGAGGATGACCTAAACAATTACTCTAGAAAATTAATCCGGTAAAGCTCATGGGTCACAAATGAGTTGTCTTGGAGTGTTTCATGGCTTCTCTCTCCCAAATGAGTCTCTCCATGCGAAACTCTTGTCAGATAGTGTTTGTTTTCAAATATCTGGTTGGATATGTTGGAATGTTAAGGGATATGAATGAATATGAATGCTCATTGGAATGCGAGAGTGAGTAAGTTTTAGCAATCAAATGAGCTTATTCCTTGTTGAGGTTGGTATATTCATTTGATTATAGTTTTGGCGAGACATTCATGCTAAGTGAGTTTTGTTCACAGGTTCGGACCGCTTTCTGGAGAGCTTAGCCTCGACGTTTCATGGTTGGAATCTACTAGATTTGTACGGAGTTACCATGCCAAGCCTTAGTTGTCATTTTTAGAGGCTATCCGAACTCATGTCCAAAATGAACAGCTATGGTGAGAGTGACTCCTTGATAGTGAGATGTTTCACTCAATCCTTCCTGTGAGCATGTGAAATGCAACACAATAGTAAGAATGGTAAGAAAATTCTAGATCCAAGGGAAGAGTTTACAAATGTGGCGCTTGAGTGGGCCCAACCATGGCCCAATTGTGATTGGCATACAAAGGGTAAACTTTCCATGGCCCCTCCAAATTTCACATGACCCTTGTGTTCTAAAAAAGTCTATATCTCGGAAACTACTGTCAATGTAAGAAAGGCTATGTTCTCAAAAGTTTAATTGCAATTGAAACCATTAAAAAGTACTAAGATCTGCAAAGAGTACACCCAAAATGTACTTCCTCAATATTGGAAAAGGGTCTCTTGGACTTTAGGGCTTGCCCATGATATTTTTTATTTTTAAAAAGGGAAACACCTGGGAGCAAGAAGCGGCTCACAAATCAGGCCCCTTAATTATAGTGAGAGGAAAAAATAACCTCTTTCATTTTAGTCTTGTAGTGAAAGCTTGCTGATGGGACACTGCCCAAGGGAAAGGGAAGAAGAACATACCACACCCAACTATATATCAAGATTTGATCCCAAGATCATCTAGATATCACTCTCTGCACTATCCAATTGATCTCCTAGTGGTCCCGTGTTGGCTAATAACTCGGTATTAGGCGATCTTAATATGAACTGCAGCGCCATTTCCCTACTTTTTGACAAAAACACATACAAATGTGCAACGGTTGGAAATCAACTCCTTACCAAGTTATTTTTACTCTTGAGTTATTGTGATGACAAGTCACAATGCCATAATAGCAGTACTGACAAGTCATAGTTAACCTCAGTGCTAAGCCTCAATTAGCTTAAACTAGCAATGATTCAAGTCAAACTACCAAAATAGCAGTTGGAAATAACTTCGAAAGTTTTGAGCATGTAGTTATGCTATAGTCGTCTCAGCTAAATCTCGGTATAGACCTTGAGTATAAATAGGAAGAGCTCAAAGGGGAAGACTAGCTTGTTGCTTGTTTGTTTTCTATGGTTGGGTGGAGAGTTCAAATTTCAAACCCTTGTGCAAGGTATCTCTTTGCACCCTTAGGGGGCCAGGAGGGAATCTATTTCCCCTCGAGGCCCATTTGCTTGCGCCTCTGGGGCTAGTGCTTCCTCGACAACAAAGAAACCGAAAAAAATCCAAAAAACTGTAGAATCATAACAACATTGCAAACAACACATGAATTGTTGTCTCAAACCCAAGAAAGGTGGCAAAGTGTGGAATATCATGGACCCCTTCCCGACCAATACAAATGAGGTAAATAAAATTTAGGGAGAAAGTGGCCACCATAATGATGATAGGCACATTTCCTGTAGGATTGGGTTTCAAGTGGCTAAGCCGTTCAGGAATAATGGAAAGATTTGCAAATTTTGTGCCTACTCTGCAGAGGTTGTAGAAATTTTCATACTGACTCAAAAACCACAAGATTCCAATTCTAGCAGTAAGATGCCAAGAATTTCCCGGTGTAAGTAGGGGAGTAATGAGGATTCTACGGTCAGGTTTTGAAGATCTGAGCATGTCTTTAGTTATGAATAAAAAGGTGGCCAGAGCTGCACATTTTGCAGTCAAGGGTGGAAAACGCTGTGGGCCTGTGAGTGCTCTACACCGTAAGAATTGAACTTGAGATCAGCTCCAGGGCAAAAGGAAGCTACAGATATTTCTGTTAGAAAGACAGGACCTTCTGAAACGAATGTACTCATAAGAGGTCGTTTGCCGTAGCCTTGTGGCCATTGACCCCGCGCCCAGTTTGAGTGGAACACAAAGGGACAGAACCTACCTCTGTCAGGGGCTGACGTCGGTAGTAAGACTTACCTTGAAATAAAAAATTGATCCGGGTTTTCCAGATATCCTCTAGAAATCCCTTTAAACAGGCATCAATATGCTGTGTGTGGTTTGCTCAATAACTATGCCCCAAAAGGGCCTGGGCTTTCGAGACTTTCAAAGTTGGTAAACAGAAGTATAGGCACAATTCCCCTGATAGACAGAACCCCTGATAGACAGAATGGGGAAGAATGGGGACAGGCAATTCTCCGGTGGGAGGAACAAACCAGAAATACCTTGTAGGAGATCAAACCACTGCCAGTCCCTTCAATGTCAAGGGAGGCTCGATTCTTACTACAAAACTGGAGGTGGCAGAAGGTTGCTGCAATTACCGTGTAACTGTCACAATCTCCAAAACATGGTCCACCATCACACCATTGACCCTGTATTCTTCCTGGAACTGTAGAGCTTCCTTGACATTGCTGCATGGATCAGAAGTCAGTTTGCTAACCACCCTCAAAACTATACAGCTAGCTTTTCTTCACTAATAAAGAATGCCAAAAACTGTTAGAAATAGTGAGCCTCATCATATTTAATGTGAGAACAATACCTCTTGTTCCTCAACTTTTCTTTAGTTCATGATACAACACTAATTTCCCGCTATTCACAAGTAAATATTTGACAACTGCCAGCATGATGTGTCATACTCACGCTCGAGCTTGCTGTCAGTGAAGTGGCACATCCTGCATTCTTGACCAGCAACACAAGACTGGGATTCTGAAGAATGCCCTAACTATGCCATGCAATCCACCTGGATTCACAACAAACAATTTCAGAAAATCCATTAGGAGCAGTGGATGGAGTATTTATACTGTAACCAAGTATCTGGCAGAGAACTAGGTGGATCACACACTCTGGCACAAAAAAACAAATGTAGCAACTGCCTTGGCCCGGAAGAACAACCAACACCCCTATTTGTGCAGACTAAACCAGAGGCTGCCATGACCTACCATGACAAGCAATGAAAAAGAAAATGGGAATTTGTTCCTGCTTCAACCATACCTTATCAACTGGGATGATGTAATTGTCATGGAAAACAATTGCACGCCATCTTTGGTCGCTTGGCCTCAACTCAATATTTTTAAGACGCCATCAAGCCAGTTTATAACCACGAATGAAGAATCTTCGAATGCAATTCCAAAACGAGATGCCTGATAGACCCCAGATAAGTGTGTATGATTATCACCTGGACATCAAATTCAACCAAATCAGCACTCTTCCTGGCAGCCATATTGACGGAAGCAATAGCGTTCTCTCGAATTGAGGGTCTGGCCTCTGGTCCTACGGAAGGGACTTCTAAAATTCAACTTCCGATTTCGACTGTCGTGGAAACAGAAGATTTGGGAAAAGGTTGTCTCAAAGGCTGCTAATACCTGAAAATCCAAGGTGCAATGACGACAGAACCCGTGTTGATCCTGCCTCTGGTTGTAGCATGTCTGCATCCATTCCGAATGCACCTAAAGAGATTTATATCGGTGACAATTCCCTCATGAACAAGCACGATTTCAGTGCCTAAGTAGGAAATGTCCACGCAACCTCCTCCCTCCTCGTAGCGTCAAAGTTGTGGAGAAGAAACGAGATGCTGAAAATACAATTAGGGTTAATCAACTCCATCAAATGTTAATGTGTTCTTTTCGACCATCCTGATATTAATACCACGCTATCTCCACACGATAACTTCCCCAGCGATACTATTGTCCTTACTTTTGCGTGACAGAAGAATTCTTTGAATTATCCCTTATCGATTGGCCACAACTTGCCGCTGAAAAGCTATATAGACGCTGCTCTTCGCTTGCAGACACATCAGTCCTTAACGAGGGTGAAGGCGACAGTCCTATGACCGGTTAGGGACGGACTGTCGTGCTGACACCCCTGCCTCTGAACACACACCTCTGCGGGGTCCAAGCGTCCCTACTTTCGGCCGCTCCCGTAAATTTTTGGAGCTTCTCTGAAGCCTCATCCCTCCATGAATCAATTTATATAACCCTTTACTTGACAATGGAGATAGCAGATAAATCACGATTACCCGCTAGCTGAAGTGGAATTGGCACACTTTCGCAATCTGCATGTAAATCTTTGCACAGGCTGATTCCTTGTTGTTTAATTCACAGCTATATAAACTTCACTAATCCACTCAGTTTGTGCAAGAGGTAAGACAGGGAGAGCAAGCTCAGACAGACGTTGATGGCTGCATAGGGGTGGCTTCTAGGCCTTCACCCTGTTTTGCTGAGCTGTGTTGAGCAAAACACTTGGATTGGAAGATGGCCGGGCTGATTCAGAAAGCCGATTCTAACCATACAAAGAGCAACTTAAGCTGCCGGAGCAGATATCGTTTGAACTTGAGGTGGTGAGGCTCCAAAGCAAAGATGACGTGCAGTAACTGCGACGGCTATGCTGGATGTTCTGAACTTTGTGATAAATTTAACAACCTCATGGGTTGTGACAGGGAAGAGGGTGAAGGGATCGAAAGATCTTCGCAAGAACGACCTACTGCTGAACAACCAGTGAAGCAGAGCACACTGGTTTCCATTTGTCCCAAACACCATGAACCTGTGTACCTGCTTACATGTCTCCAGCTTTGGCCTGGTGATTTTTGATACCATATTTCTAGCTCTTTGGCTGTCCCTGTGCATTACTCAAGCCACTTGGCTACTGTGGCCATACCAAGGACGCCCATGTTGGCTTGTCCTTGGCAGCAGTCATGACAGAGAAGAGCCTCTTCTTAAGACTTTATCTTCTGACAATCATCGAACACAGGTTTTTTCTTGGCGGAGTGTACTACACCCAGAGAAAGATGAACGATTTTAACTACCTATAAGAGGTAAAATCCTTTATTAGCGATCGTAAAGTGCTACCAAGTTGGCACTTTCGAAGGCCTGTGATTGGGGTCACAACCCGTTCTTCTCTAATAGGTACTTGATTGAGGTATACGGTCAGCTGGAGCCCATAAATTTAAGCTGCACTACCACTGCAGCTCCAGACACCACACCTAGGAATCTCCGAGTGCGCAACTTCTGCAACGCCGCAGGCAGAACACAACAACCCTGCAAATCAGGAGAGCATACTTACATTCCTCCGACGAAAGCCTCATCATCCCCTTCCACATTGTTTTTGTTTTTGTCTAGGGGGATTGAAGATTGAAGATTGAAGATTGAAGCCCTTTAAAAATCAAATTAATAGAAGCAAGGAAGTATAACCTAAGTCTGAATAACCCACCTGTACAGTCTCAACCCTATCAGGTCTGTCCACACCGGTCTTATGCGCACATCTTGTATGCATAGGAAGGGCCTGTCGTGGGATCCTTTTCTCACTGGCGCAGTGCAGAGATTCACCACGGAGGGGAAGGGCAGACGCCGAGGCACGCGCCCTACTGGGCTCGGTGGAGCTGTGCAGGAAGCAATCCGGAGACGGTTGAACGCGATGTTTTATGGGGCCATGATATGGGACCCATGGTTGATTGTTGGGCAGATAGTGTGCATACAGTGCCTATACTATATCAGTATGGGGCTTCTCTTGTGGGCATTTGTGGGGACTCAAGTATCTAGATTGACACTCAAGTATTTCTTTGATTATTCTCTTGTCACCGGGTCTTCGTACATTGGACGGTGGACTATTGCTGCTCATTTTCTCAATTCGTTGTCCGGGTGCGATTCTCTCCTTCCTCTGGTCGTTTGTGTGTGAAATCATGATGCTCATCAAAAGATAGACCGTTACCTGTATACTTTTGCTATGGCTTTCGTTTCCATGCGTCGAAAGCGTGGTCCTGGTGGACATGCGATGCTTGAGAAAACTGTAGGTTTTTCACCAACCAGGGTATAAAATTCGGCCTCAAACGGCCACTAGTACAGAATCTGTCACCGAAGCACACTGTCGATTCGCTACTGTCGTAGAAACAGCTCAATGTTCACTTCAGCACAATCTTCTGGCCATGTACTCCGTTCCCAGTTTTTGTGAAGCTCAAAAGTGAATAAAATGAAGGAAGATTAAGATAAGAGACCAGGAGTAGCTCCACTGGCTGAAGTCTTGATTCAGTGGTGGAATGTTGCCTCTGTGATTTGTGAGAGAGAGGGATTTTCACGTTAGGTCTCTTTTAGGGTTTTTGTGTTTGAGGTCAAGGATTCAATAGCCTTGACTTTTGTCAGTCTCATTTTTGGGCTTGTCAGGAGCAGGCTTGGAATCTAGCTGTTCCAACAAATGTTCCCATAGCAAGCTGCAGGAGCAAGTTTAGTAGCATATGTCAATTGTGAAGCTGCTCACAACTGGAGACCCTTTCTAGATTATGAACTAGATAATGGTCAGCAAAGATTACTGGATGTGTGGATGTCGAGGAGGATCAATTTTGTGAGAGGTACTTTACTAAACTAGAAGCATGCCAGTGAGAGGTGTCACATCTGATCTAGAATGACCTTTTCATGACCTAATTATCCATGAGCAAGGAATGTTTTAGTTTTTCTTTTATGACCGGTGTCTCACCATGGAATGCAAGATTATGATACAGAATGATCGGGATAAATGTCACCTGACAGTAACTAAACACCGAGGCTGTACTCAAATCTCTTTGTCAATTGTCACCGGTGGAGCTTAGGGCAATGAAAATTGACATGGGTCTTGGATATTAAACTTTCCATACTGGTTATTGCCTTGTAAATGAGGCATTGTATAAAGAAGCAGAAGAAAAGGTGTATGCGTTGGGGGTGGAGTGGGCAGTTTATTTGGTGTGGTTTTGCTGACACGGATGTGGGATGGTGTGACAGAGCTGGGTACCTGTTTCTATTAGTAGAGAGAGCCAAAAAGTGTCTGGATTTTACGGCCACCATGTACATTATTCATCTGTTCTTCTGCTTTCTCTACAACGGTTTGCCTTCCTCGTTCACGTGGTGGCTAGTGTATACTGTGTGCGTGGTAGTCACGGCACTTCTTGGCGAGTGGCTATGCATGCGGCGCGAGTTGAAGGATATTCCCATTCGAAACATTCGTCTAGGTTAAATCTCTCTCTCTCTCTCTCTTTCATTATCACACAATCCAGAGTGACAGACATGTCATTTCTGTGGTAAACGGAGGGCTGTAAAACTAAAATCAATAACCCTGCAACTGGGCTGTCAAGTTTGGACGCGGACAGGTGCCTCTGTGAGCGCCTTCATGGCAGTTGTGGGAAAATAAGTTAATACCTGCAGCTGAGTTGCAGGGATAAGCTAAACCCTGATGGGTGCGAACCCCCAAAAAAACTCTAGTACAGTTAGTTTCTTGGGGGATCGATGGCAGTAAGGCTATGGCAAGCCAACGTTTGCAGGGAACGGCATGAGTACATATTCTTTCCTTTATCTGAGGCAAGCACAGCTGAATACTATGCCCTCTGTGCTCCTGGAGAGAGGCTGTGCAGGGCTCGGAACTTGCACTTGGCTGTGTTGTTGTTTTGTGTTTTTCCCCTGTTTTCTCAGTTCTTCTGCTTTTCACTTGCAGCTGTAGATGTCATCCATGTTTGTGTGTCTTAGTTTCTTGCCATGAAATCATCTCTCTCTCTCTCTCTCTCTTAGTGATGTGACAAAAAAGTCTGTTTCTGTTTGTGTGCAGAGGTGTAAGGGAAGGCTGCACAGAGTCATAGTGGATGAGGAAGCTGTGAGATATCCTGCTCCTAACAGATGAAGTAGCAAGTAATTAGGTGAACTGTAACCCCATGAGTTAAAGGGGACCTTGTCACAGGCAGTAGACAGGTTCTTTCTTTGTCATGTTGCAAAACTCTCTGTGTCACCCTCTTAAAACGAAGTTAGGGCATAAAACTTCCTTGAACTTGGTTCCAGTCTGTGACATGGGTGATGACTACAAGGATGATCTGAAGGGCCTACCTACCCTCAGCACTAGACTGATATTTAACTTGGGGCGGGGAGTTTACCTTTGAACAATAAACAGATGCAGAGAGGAAAAGGAGATAGTAATTGCCCGATGTGTGGGCAGCCTGAAGACAATATCCATTTTCTGATACATTGGCCGTGGTATTCTCACCAGAGAGTGACGCTCTTCAGGAACATCAAGAACATTCTTCCTGCACCTCTGTTCACCAACTTCGAAAATCTGGAGGCTCAGCCTAAAGCCCTGGCCCTGTTTGGGGTGTACTGCTCACACACAGCAGATTGATGTGAATGTGAAGGGCTTTCTAGAGGATGTGTGGATAGCCTGAACTAGTTGTTTGTACCAATGTAAGTCGCACTACTGAAGCGAGCCCTCACAAAGATAGTGTCTATTTCCTTTCTTTCTGCCCAAACTGGGGGCCGGGTCTATGGCCACAAGGCTACTACAAACAATGTCTTATGAGTACATTCTTAAAACTTGGTGTTTAGTCACTTCAATCAAATGTGTTGAAGGCAAGTTCCAATTGTCACAGTAGGGACTTTCTACCTCTTATTGGTAGATGGAACCTCTTCTGTGGTGGAAGGATTCAGAGCACCACCTTAGTATGCGAGGGATATGGCTTATGAGGGATTGTAGTGCATTAATCTCGATTGGCTGATACTGCAAAACGATACTGTAGGGTACGGATATACCTTTTTTTTTTTTTTTTGATTAACATAAGATCTGCTACATCAGGTTATATATCTGGATATGTACCTGAGTAAAAGATATACCCGCCAAACACTATATGATGAGTTCCACCATGGGACACTCTCTGCATAGTGAGTTGCACGGTTGATGATATAGTCATTTTGTTTTTTGTTTAACTGGATGGAGGCCAGTTTTAGCTTTGAAAAGTAAAAAAGAGAGAAAGAAGATCTAGAAAGATCAGAATTATGGGTCTTATTTTATTAAGAAAAAAGGAAAACCCAGGAGTGAGTGACCGCTCATAAATCAGGCCCCTTCATCATAATGAGAGTGTGAAACTTCAACTCCTGGGACCTTTCTAGATGTTGGCGACTCAATATTGATAATCAGCAGGTATAGTAGTATAGTAGTGGGCCAGATGTCGATCTGAAATCTTTCATGGAAATCCAATCAGGATATTCCCAGATCCCAGGTTTCCTTTAAGAAAAATAAAATCCAAATAGGATATTCTAGAGTCAGTGCTTCCATTTGTGGTGCAGTAGACCTGAAGTCATGGAATATTTAGTACTGCTGCTACTGCTTTGATCTGATACCAGCATTGTGATTCCACATTCAATGCTGCCTTAGGGTTTTAGATTAGGAACGATGTTAGTTAGAATTTTGCTGAATTAAACCAAAGAGAGGGAGTGCATGCTGTTCTTTGACTGCTTGGGAGAATGGAGGAGGAAAGTCAGTTGCGTAGTTCATTCAGTATTAGCACACTAGAGATGACAAGCAAGGGATAGTGAAGCCTATAGAGTGAAGGGAAGACAGTCATCATGTCTGCAATTTGCCTCAGCTTATAGAAAGGTAACATTTTATTTATTTCCAAGGAAACACCAGAGGGAGAAATCAATCCCCTTTCGGCCACCACTGCAAACAGGGGCAGTGCCCCAAGCAGAGAGAGTCAGCTCGCAGGGGTCTGAAGTCTGAAGTCTGAACAGGTCATGCACAAGATGTCTTACCATCAAGATGCCCTCTTCATATATTGAGAGGAACTGCACTGACCCAACACCAAACTCTGACAAGATTTTGTTATATCGAAGGCCTAGGAAGAACTAGTAATAAGCGATGAAGCACACATTAGGGATTGGGTTCCCAATACACAACTTACTCGAGGCAACGTCACCTCGTGAGCATTAACTAGCACTCAATGTCAATAAATGGGGACAAGAAGTGCAGTGATGGCGGATCAAAAGTATGGAAAGAGGTCGACAATGTTTCCATGCCCATTGCTCAAAAGGCTTCAATACGTGGCTGCCGCAGCCCCGAGGCGGGAACGTTGCACCCCACATCTCATTGAATGTATGGACGGACTTTATTATCCGTCACACGCACAACTGGAGATGCTGGAATCGTCGAGGGAATACTGGCGACGCATATGGCGATACTGGTTGAAGCCTCGACGGCGAAAGCCCTGGCGATGCTGGCGAAACTGACACTCTTGGCGGCAATCTGACCGTTGGCGTGCCAGCACCCTTTCCTGGCGCCAATCGGGTGGCACGCGTGAATGTTCATTCATTCATACGCCTGGGCTACTGACCACATCTCGTTTTATTCTCTGTAGAATCGATAGATGAAGCACCGTTATTCGTCCGGCTCTCTTGGGTGGATGCCACCGTTTAATAAAGGGTGGCAAATGACGGCTGTCACCGTTAATAAACCTTTTCACATTTTCTATCCTGAAAGGAGATCGTGTCCGTCAATTCCGATCGGGGCCGTTGAGTGGTTTTTTACGGGCAGTGGACTCATTGACCGCCGTCTTTTCACTTCCCTTGAGTTTGACTGTTCTCCTCCGACTTCCTCGCGCTCCGAACCGTTCAAGCTTCAGGATGGTGCATCTGGACCGTTTAATTGGAAGGCGAGAGATGGTGGGTAAAAGATGGATGCCCCGCTCTGCTTCCTGGACTCGTCAGTCTTCTGGACCTCCCTCTCTCGTCTCCGCCTCCGAGCCCCCCCACACACTGCGCGGAGAGTCTGTTGTTTCTTGTTTGCTCGCGAGATTTTGCAGTTCATTGCGGCGTCGTGTGTGTTCTCCTTCGCTACTTGACTACACCAGCTTGCTGCATTTATTTTTTCACATCGTCGTCTGGATCGGAGGCAGTTTCTTAGTGCTCTCTGCTCTTTTGAGTGTCGCAGTACCGTTGTCTCGTTCAGGTGGGGCGTGCTGCGCGTCTTTTCTTTTTTTTTTGGCTTGGGACCGGTGCCAGAGTCTTGTTCGTTTTCTTCTCCACATCGTCGTCTTTCGCCTTCAGATCTTATCATCTCTATCGCTGTGTGTGACCGTTGCACGGGCAAACAAGAAGCGAACAAAATGTAGTGACATGCCTCCCGCATGGTATCGCCATTTCCTGCTCTTTTAGCTTTTGTCAAGTTTTTTTTTTGGCTCAAGCCTCTTCCCAAGCAAGTTCGGCTCCCAGGTGCGCAGGCACAAGTATGGGAAAGACCGCACAGTATGAGGGGGAGACAATGGTGGAGGTCTGGCGAGCACCGGAGCTGGAATCTCTTGCGAGCACAGATGCGAAAAGCTTGATGCTGGAGTCCGCCGAGATTCTGTCCCCTACATCAGTTTTGAGCGAAAACAAAGTCGAGTGGGAGAGCGTGGGTGGCCTGGAACCGTTGCAGCTGCAAGCACTGAACAATGTGGCATCACGGGGTGTGCTATGGACACACCCGACAGAGTCGATCTCACTCGTTCTAACTCTGCATCATGGCGGGGATGTGGAGGCGGACGGTAATTGTCTGTTTACTGCGTCGCAGCGAGCTATGCTGGTGAAGGAATCGCCATTGGAGGTTAGGTTGCTTACAGTAAAGAGGTTCCTGAAAGAGTATGAGGCGGGTGTTCTCGACCAGCAGGCAGTCAACGATATGATCAGGCACATGTATACACCAGATCTGACAACAGGCTGGGGAGTGCATGTTGTCCAAGAGGTCAAGCTGCTTGCGAATAAGGCTGACAGAGAAGCACTGGACGCCAGCATTGCAGAACTTGTGCAGGTCGGTGTCTCAAGGTATGCGGTGTTTACTCGTGACAGATTGTCAATGACTCCCTCGTATGACTTGGAAGTACTCTTTGTTCTTGAATTTCGTCTGGCATGATACTGTGGTACTTTGAAGTTACTGACTGCCTGGGAAAGGTTCCTAGTTTGATTGAGTTGAGCTTGCATTCATTCAAGGATCAAGTGAAAGAGAAACACCCGGGGTTGTCATGTTTCTAGCGGCTACTTTTGTATGAGGCTTTAGAGTTCATCTCAGTCCCGATACATTACACGACCATGCGTACGTTCCCTGAGACATGCTCTTTTTATGGAAATTGCAGCTGCAAAATGCAGCGTGTTGATAGCTGTGCACGTGAGAGCTGGTGTAGCTCCGGTCTCTATGACTTCTGTGATCTGTAATTTTAGAGGATTAGCAAGTTGCAGTGAGCGACTGTGTAAGTGAAGACCTGCAGTAGCGGCTTTGTCGAATCTTTGTCGAATTAACAGCTTCGAAAGTAAATCCGTTCCTGGAGGTCCCGGGTTATCTGTTCTCTCAACATCCGCTCACATAATATGTGACCAATTTTGGAGTGAGAAAACCTGTTAAGTAGGCAGTTCATTTTTCTTTCAGTCCAGAACTTCACTAAATTCTGCAAGTAAATTGTCCTCTCAAAGATAAGCGCACTTTCTTGACTTGCTCCTGTGCTGCTATTTTTTGTATTCCCAGAGACATTGATTGTCTGACTATCAACAGCTTCTGAATAAGGGAAGATTTGAGGTTGGCTCCTGGTAGTTCTCCCTTCAGTAAAAAGAGACAGGATATGCTGGTTTCTACCTAGTTGACTACATTTGGATGCTTTCTGATGATCGCGGATTGTAGTGCCATGGTTTGATTGCTTGAGTTCAAATCTTAGGGAAGCAAATATGCATTTTTTCCTCTCTGAAATTCTTGATGGGGATGAGAAGTAACTTATGGAATTCTTTGTCATTTCACAGGGAATCAGCAGCGGAGTCGGTGTATAAGGATCGTTGCATAGCAGTTGCTGACAGTGAGAGCTGGGGAAAGTACATGTCCCTCTCTGGCAGTTTTAGTGACATGTTTGATATTATAACACTTCAGTACACGGAGGAAGGACTGCTTAGTGTCGATGAGAATCGTGAAGGACGAGCAGCCGCTTTTGGTGACGACATTGCTATTGAGTGTCTGGCCACGGAGTATGAGCGCGAGATCTTCGTGGTACGTGTAGCTTTCCTTGCAAGGTCCATACTATCCTATTTACTAGGAGTGTGGTAGTGAGTACTGCTGGGAAAGACATGTAGCACCAGACAGGTTCGGAAACTTATGTACAAGTTATGAGACTAAGGTGAAGGGAGCTATATCTGTGGCTAGAAGGAAGATCTCACAGAAGGATTTTTCACTTCAAAGTATGGTGTCGCAATACTCATGAGAACACAATGTTGACATTTCCACATCTCATTATTTTCTCGCAGTGCTGTGTCTGACTGCTAGACCTCTAGAGTTCTGTGACATTGCTTAAGATAAGTGGAAGGTTTAAGACCGCTTTTTCCCTACAATGAGAGTAATAGTTCATGATGATGGCAACATTGTGTGGACACTTTTTGGGTTGACGAGTGGGACTGTTCATGGATTCTAGGTGCAGGCACATGGGGCGGATGCTATGGTAGACAGCAACAACAGTTTATTCTTTCTCCCACACCGTCCCCACAACCAATCTCGGATCCGTCATCCTCCTATATTCCTCTTTATGAAGGGCACAGGTACATATGCTCCCTGGTACTATCTCGCCTGTGGAGGTGTGTTTTGTGTTGTGTCCTGTGATATCACTTCTCCCTCCTTTGGCTCCCTCACTGCCATGATCAAAGAGATGAGCTCTGTTTGGTTAAGGTGCAGAGTTTGCAGGAGTGAATAACTTGTGGAAATATACTTATGTGATTAAGTTCAGCATTACAATCCCAACAAATCTACGGATGGTTGAGTAACCAAGTTTGAGGGATTGGGGGGGGGCAATCAGGATGGTGTGGGGCAGGTGCAGACCACTATGAACCAATCCTTGCGTATCCTGCACCGACACAATCTCGGGAAAAAGCAGTGATTGTGCTGTAGGTTTTGTGCTGTGTTCTCCTCTTTGGTCTTCTTCCAACCGGCTCTTTTATCCGGCTCTTTTACCCATTCATCGCTTCCATTGAGAGCGGTGCAAATCCAGCAGGGAACTATTCACACACCCCCTTGAGTACCATAGCAACAGCGGCCATTTTATTCTACAATTTGTTAGAAATAATAAATGACAAACAGATAGAGACAGCCAGTTTGAGAGGTGATGTTGTCTCTATATATGTGATAGTAGTATTTCTTGGAAGGAGTCAGCTTCCAGTACAGTTCTCTTTCTCTTAGGTATGGGCAGGTGGCCACATCTGTGGTTTGCCAGAATGTCAGATATTTGCCAGATCCGGCGGGCCAACTGGGGCCAGAGATGCTACTAATCCAGCCTATGATTTCTCATGGTGCATCCACACATCTTCCCTATCCTGTTGTCATCAGCGTCAAGATCTCAGGCTCTGGAATTTCGGCTGATATTGTGAATGCCTAGGAGGGTAATGATGCTGCTAGTCGCTTCCATCTGAAAAGAGCCCACGAGGGTTAGTAGCCCAATGAGTGGTGTGTGAGAATTTCTTAATTTTGGCGTTTCTAAGGATTGAGGTGTAAGAACGCCAGTCTGGAAACTTCCAGCTGCTCCATGCGTATGTATGTACTCTGCCTATGTCAACTCTCACTGATATATCAAATCACAAGGGTTATTCGTATCACTAACATCAAAGCAGGACCAGTGCTGCACAAGTCCAAAGAAAGAAAACGTGGTGTCCCAACCTATGTCAACTCTCACTGATATATCAAATCACAAGGGAAGGGTTGTTCGTATCACTGCTGCACAAGTCCAAAAAAAGAAAGAAAACGTGGTGTCCCAAAATTTTCGTCAATGTAACGTGACCAAACTAAACACAGTTTTTGGGGCCTCCGTCCCGTCAAACCCAGCATGATAGAATCGGAAGTGCGTTGGAAAATTAGGAGATTGAATGTAATATTGACCTTTAATTGGCCACAATACCTGTTTTCTCTTCACAACTGCCGAACAAGTCGCTGTCGTCTTCCGCAGCATTGTTGTTCCTCATGCTCATATGGTCAAGCAATTCTCTACAAAGACTGGGGTGTTCGCATGGAAGGGTTTTGATTTAAGTCAACGTAAGGGTACTAGGCAGGTTTGAAGTCGAGGTTCGGCCTTGCGTACGGTATCTCTAACCAAGGAAGTACGAAGAGTCGAACTTCCACTGTTTGAAGAGTTAGAACTTTACCTTTATTGGGCGGTGGTGGTAAGCTTAGCCCCACCTCTGGTGGCTTTCTCCCCACCCTTAGTGAAAGGAAAAATGAGGTACTCAATTAGGGTACTCAATGAGGGATCATATTTACGGAATGTCTGCTTATTTTGTAAAGTTCTCAAAAGTACTTTCAATGAAATACACTAACGGTTCTTTATGTTGAGGTCAGGTCTCCAGTCAAAAAACTTTCTAACGGTCTATCCATCTGGTCAGGTCTCCAACCTGAGGTCATTAATAGAGCCAACCAAAAGAGGTTTATAAATCCAACCGGCAGCTCCGATTGTGAGCTTGTGGCTAGTGCAGTAATTGTAGAGTTGACTCCGCAAGTCCTATCGGTAAGCGCAATATCCAGGAGCAGAGAACTGGCCAATCCACCAACAAAACATGATTAAAGTGATCTTATCCATCAAGAGATAGTGGGTTTGAATTTGAACGTCCAACCCCTAGCTGCCTAATAAGTGGTCTCATGGTTTTGCTTCGTCACAAAGTTCTCTATGGATTCTCAATGGAATCCAAAGCTGCAACATGCAACTTTACCATATTGTTTACTCCAAGATGCGGCTGTTTGGCAGATGAGAGAGATGAGTGAGGGAAGTGCAAAGTGGATTGGGGTTTCTTGCATGGAATGGGGTGGGCCATTGTATAAGCCTTAAAAAACATACAGTTTGCCCTGGATAAATGTTAATAATAGGGACGGTAGAGAAAAAATAACATTTCGACAAGGTTAACACATTAACAAGGTATGAAGGGGTTAATTGTAGCAAATTATATTTACAGAATGTAACATTTAATAAATATAAAATTAATACTTATGAAATGAAGTGTAATATATGGAATCATTCAATTATGGGGAGGAAATACGCATCGATTGTGGGCCGATGAGCAGGGTTTTTCTTAAGGATTTTGAAAAGGGGTACGAGTGGCTATATATATTGGTTGTAGGGTAGTGCAAGTGGCCCACTCTAGGTAATTTTCCTCAAATTGGTAGGCTACATGTATTTCCAGTCTTGCCATATTTTATGGATGTTGATGAGCAATAGAAGGCGAAGTACAGAAATAGTTGAAAGCCATAATCGACGAATGGAACTCTTTCTATGGGAAAACCATAGGCTAATTGGTACAAATGAGGTATATAGTTCTAGCAAGATAGGAGAGGAAAACGGAGGAGGCCCCACAATCCTAAACCCACTCCTCATCTCGCCCATCAGATCATCCTGCATTGGGTCCGCCATGGCTACATCTGTGCTGCCCCTGGGTCCACAGGCGAGGACCTTTTTGAGACGCCCCAATTTTTGGCGAAAATTGCCTTATTTGGATGTCTTTTTCCCTTTGTTTCATTCCCCAAGGGGATTTTCAGGTGGCCAAATGGCTAAAAATCGCCAATAAAAAAACGCTGCTGATGAGTATCTCTAAGATGCACCTCACTATTAAGGGGCCTGATTTGTAAGCTGTCGCTCCAAGGTGTTTCCCTTTGAAAAAAAAAAGAAAAAAAAGAAGAAGATGCATAGGCGTTTCATGGCTGAAATAGTCGCTCCAAGGTGTTTCCCTTTGAAAAAAAAAAGAAAAAAAAGAAGAAGATGCATAGGCGTTTCATGGCTGAAATAGTTTTCATAACGTAGTATGGCCTTTGTTCCAAATATTGACGTATGCACAGCCTCGAGAACCGGTTACTTCATAAGGGTGGTTACTTCATAAGGGTGGTTAAGATCAAACTCAACCTCATAATGGACAAACTCTTGGGCATCCATATTAGGTCAAACCACAGAAATAATATTCTGAGAGACCCAGGAAAGTTGTCTCAGAATTGCACTGACATCATTTGACCTAGGAAGCCTTTATGGTGAACTTAACGTTTCCTGAGGACAAATTAATGAAGAGGGGAGTAAGCAATTGTTAGCAAATAACACTTATCATTTGGTTGGTAGTGTGCATAAGTAGGGAAGTAAAATTTTCTTAACATTTATGGGCCCAGATCATATAGCAAATAAATGACTGATCAGTCATGCAAATCAGTCATTTATTAAATCAGTCATTTATTTAATCAGTCATTTAGCAAAAACAGTCATCAAGCTCTGAACATCCCATGAGGTGAGAAAACTAGAAAATAAAGAGAAAGCAAGTCATACCATTAGCTCAACAGGATGCAGTTTGAACCATAAAAAACAATGACATCTACCATTCTAAGTGATTACAAACCATCATCACTCTTAAGGTGGACAAGTCCATGGGAATATGTGAGTGAATCGAGTACATTCATCCTCAACCTTGGACGGAAATGCAATCAACAGGACGAGAAATTAGAAACGGTAAGAAACTTTTTGAACTCCTGAAGTCCCAGAAAACACTCAGATCAACCAGAAAAAGTGATTGCAAAACATTCACAGCTGATAAGAGTCCAATATCATATGCAGTCATCCACAATCTACCTCCTGTTGTCCACTATCAATCACTATACAACTTCCGGCCCAAATTACTGAGGCACTTTCTCTTTTTTGCAAGGCTATCAATATACCAATGTGGTAATACACAGTGGAAATTTCCAATAAACCAGCCCCTTCTTCCTTGGTTGGCCGGTCAATGAATCTTTCCAAGCAGCAATCTGTACTTCAAGAAACTGTATGGCAGCAAATGCAAGTGGCATATACATCTTAAAAAGGAGAACCCTCACCTGAACTGAGCTACTAACACAGATGCAAATGATGACCAGAATAGTTACATCTCAGCGCCCTCTTCAGTTTCGTTGAGCATGGTCATAAGCATGTTGATCTGTGATTGTAACATGTTTTTATCTCGCTCTGCCTGTATCAGAATTCCTTTGATGTGAGAAACACACAAGATAATCAGCACTTTACAGTTACCCATCTAGATGGTAATGTGGAACACCATGTGTTGATTTGCAATGTAATTCAAAGCTATGTTTCGGAGACTCAACTCGTTGGTTGATTATTACGACTAGAGTGTTCATGGAATCTGAAACTACTAATCCATTAGCTCAAACATGGTTCAACAACCCGCAAGGAAAGGTAAAGAGTTTTTTTATCTCTATCCACCAGGGGAGAGACTATGCATCAGTACAAAAAGCGTCTTGGAATCAATTTAGTCCCCGTTCCCAACATGTTCCCATACAATCCCACATCCCTGGTGCATAGGATAGTGTGACACACAAATCGACGTTTGTCTACCATACAAACTCTTGCAGATTTTCCTTGTAGACCCTAGCTACAACTACAGAGATTCGACAATATCCCAGAAAATAGGCCTATGTTTGCCCCAGATTTAGCATGTTTGGCTTCATTATACAGATAACCCTCAGATGCCCATGTTTGCCCCATATTTAGCATGTTTAGCTTCATAATGCAGATAACCCTCAGACAATGTAGTCCAGGCTCCATGATGCAAGTTCTTCATTTTTTCATTTAGCTCTGGAAATTACGAATTACTGGCCTGCATGCGCTTAGTCCGCTCCTGTTGGAGCTGCATCTGAAGATGTCCCATGGTGCGTGAATCCTCTTCCAGCTGCTCATTCAATCCATTTATCTCCCGATCCTACCACAAAAATGAGACAAATTATCAGCATCCACATCCTAGCTACTCTACATCCTGTGATTGCGGCGAGCCTTTAATGATACTTACAGCCTCACAAAAGGAACAACACTCCAATCTTGATAAGCTTTCCCACATTCTATATTTGGTCTTAGCACAACAATTCAGTACTATCCGCTGTTCAAAACATAGACTTGGCATTGTTATACTGATGGACTCACCTACTTCTTGGCGTTGTGGACCATTTCCATAGAAAATCCAGAGCACAATGATGATTCCAACCAGAGGAGAAAGAAAGAAAGAGAAAACCGCACCTTCCTGTTCATCTCTTGGACAGCAATACGGCGCATGCTCTCGACCACATCAACATTGACGAGCTTGCGCTTCTTACCAACCACCCAGCCACGAGGATATGAAGCAGTATCAAAGTCGGGAGGGGGAAGTATGCTCTCTGGAGAACCATCCCGAGGTCCTCTGAAGGCTGGTCCAAGAGGCTCGAACAGAGCTCGTCTCCGCTCGGACAACTCAAAGTCCTCCATCCCATTTTCTCGGACATCAGCATCATACAAAAGTTTTTCCCTTCTGATCTCATCTTCTTGCACATTAACACCATTCATAGACCTTTCCTTCCTACTGACCGACAGCCTCAGCTTTGCAGGTAACCTTGGAAGGTTTGGAGGTGTGGCCACCATGCTGTCATCGAATCTTTGTGGCTCTTCCATTTCCACTGCTCCAATCATTTACAACAGAGTCCAAAGAATACATGAGTCCACTTTGTGCAGCAAGGGATGACTCTTACATGAGTCACTTTGAGGTCTCTGACTGCATACCGATCATGAAATTGCAATCCTGACTACTCAAGCCAGTCCGACAAGATGGTCTCTCCACGTTTCTTGTCCCTGTCTATCTCTCTTTGTGTCATTCAAACCCGTTCAACAAAGCAAGCCAGAGTTCAACAATCAAAGGCTCTTTGCCAGTAGTATGGAAAACACCCCTTACTCACGCCTTACAAGGCCATTGCAGCTACAATGGCAGATGCTACCAGACTATCAGGAATAAGTTCTTATGCATCTTGACATCCAGCACCAAAAGAGATTACCATTTATGCGCTTTCTGGTGTTCGGAAAAGCTTTCATAGAGGAATACAGGGGAGCATCAATCTCCATAGCTGCCAGTACCATCTCTGTCTGCATCATCCCCTTGCTTGGAACCATTATGACTTGCGTATCTAAGATCCTCTTAATGGCATGTGACTGTCCCCTTATACCGCTGAATCTTCAACTTCTTCCTCACACTGCCGCAGACAGATCAATCTTCCATCCTTCATTCGCCAAAACACATTCTTTGGCACACTACCGAAAGATTCCAACTACTACTGCTAGCTTCAGCTTCCTTAGCCCCGCCGTACCACTTCCTTGACCTCAGAAACACCGCGGCTCTGCAGCTCGACGCCGGACAGTTTCTTCCCTGGAAAATCACATGAAAAATACAAACTATGTGAGACGATGATCCAGTATGTCCAACCCGCCTACCTACAGCACTGTCCAACCCTAGCTTACAAGATTGCTTGCAACATCAGCACCGATGAGACGGCGCGACAGCCTACACAACACTCGAGAGCCCCGACCCCGACCGCAGGCAGAGTGGCAGAGACGACACTCTGCCATTCTTCTGTTCTATTCCTTTCCTTTTCTTTCCTTTCAGCTTTCATTTCTCATTCCTTTCCGGTATACGATACGTACCGTATATGTACATATACACACAGACAGGGCTGATAGGCGCGCGCGGACATACGGTCCCCTTACACGTGGTCCACGTCACTATGTTTGGTTGCGGACATACAGGGCATCCCGAATTTATGTCCCAGAATTATTGTTACCCTTCGAAATTTATGAGGAGGAAAATTTCAACCTACCAGGTAGAGAATTTGACCCCGAATCACCTGGATGGCTCTCAATGTTGGAGAAGACAAAATTGGAACATTTTATCGTCCAATTATAGCCGAGTTTTTGTGGCCGGGAGAAAACATCCATCTACGGCGACCGTGTGGTTCATCCACGAGACTCTGTTCATCGTCCTTTTTGGAGCTGACAAGGCCATGCACCACGTCACCGGGCGCGTGGAGGGCGTAGACAGTAGTAGGACCGCCTAGCGCCGGTCGGCCACCATTTACCACCGTTTTACCTCAGATAATAAGGTGGCATATCTATGTAAATCCGCAACTTATAGACCTGGTGCCACCTTACTGAAAAAGGGTGGCGCTCTGTGTGACCGGCAATGACCCGCCAAGACTCTTGAGGGTCTGGCTTCTTCACAGCTCTCCGCACTTCGCACTGTCTCTGAAGCTCGCATTCACGATTCAGCTGTGTTTGATAGCTGCATTTGATGAAATTATTGTGGGGCAGCTATTCTGTGATCAAATCCAGTTCGATTTCTGCTTATTTGTTGCTGTATTTTTGAAGTATTAGTATCAGATTCATTCTTTGCAGTACCTTGCAAAATGTTGTCTGCAGTCGAGCATCTTTATTGTACTTTTATCCTCCATGGCTGCTTCGCAGTCGTAGAGCTTCAGATTCTGGGGGGCGATAAAAAATGATTTGAGCTGGAGGTCCAGGGCGGTGAAGAGACTATGAGACTCTGAAGGAGCAGCTGATGAGGAACTCTGGGGTGCTTTTATTTTGTCACTTCTATCGCTGCTGTCGCCGTCCGACTCCCGCAGTCCGTCAATTGCTCCAATCCAGTAATTTCTCTGTTCCTTACAAGTTTCAAATCAAGAGTACCTTCTATTCGCCACTCAGGCTTGTGGTTGACAAATCGTGCTGTGAATCCGGATGTTCCCTTCAATTTGGAAGAACGATGAAATTCTTAAGCTGGATCATTTTGGCGTGCCCGGTGGAATGACACTTTAATTCTGTATGTTTGGTAAGGCCGATCACTGGGCAGCAGGCAATTGTTGAATGCGACAGGGCCATGGATCACGAACTCCCCAAGGATAATTCAAACGGGGGGTGATGCTGGCAGGGTGTGGTTAACCTGAATGCTTGTGAAGGTTGTGCAGTTAAGATTTCCTGGCAGGCGCTGCAAGAAGCCTCACCCTCTGATTGAGTCAAAAAAATTCTGTTAATATTGGTTATCTCAACCTTGACCGCACATCGTGGCATTTTACTTTATCGAGTCTCCACATTTTGTCCGGTATTGTGGGGATCTTTCGAGAATCAGAATTAAATAGGCTTCTGTTACTTACTTTTGTGTCAGGACTGGCCAATTGATCATGGCTCTGGACCCCCAGTGCTTGTTAAGATATAACTGATCCCTTAGGAGGTTGGTGACATGGACAGCAAATGCTGTCTGATTGATTTTGAAAAGCGTGCACAATACTTGCACATCTGGTTATCGTCTCCTCCGAAATACATCTCATCATTTCCAGTAGCAAACACGAACCATGGATTTTTCATAATTTTAAATTTGCTTCAGTCCTGTCGGAGTGTGCAGAAATAGGACTGGTCTGGGACCCTGGGGTAACAGGGGGGGCAACTGAGTCTCACCGCCTTGTTTAACTTGGTTTGTTTTGACACGATTGCGAAACGATCTCTATAGGGTTTAGGGTTTAGGGTTTGGGGATTGTATCTCTTGAGTTAACTCCTCCGCAAGTTTGGCAAGTTTGGCTGGTGAATTGGGACAGAATTCTCAATTATATATTATATTCTCAATTATAAATGGTTCTTTGGGAATCTGAACCGATGCCCAGAGGGCCTATGGGACACTAGAACAACAAAGGAATCCAAATACATGTCTCTGTATTCAACATGGATGTACTGTTTGAGCTGGTTACAGGTAATTGTCAGCAGACTCTAGGTCTTGTTAGGGTTTGACGTGTATTTAGGATCTTTCTGTTCAGCCAATATCTTAAATGTACTGTAGTGCTTTGCAGGTGTTATAGAATTCTACCCATACAGACAGCCTCAAGCGAGAAGTGGTCAACTGCTGGGAGATGGAGGTTTTCTTCTGCAATGTCCTCATCGCATTAATGGCCTTCCTCACCTGTATGTTCCCCCTTCCCTGCCGGTTACTCTTTTGTACTATTCTCCTGAGCCCAAGTAAGAGTGAGTAACCTGATTTTTATCTCGAGGTTGATGGCTCTACCAGCTGGAGAGTGATCCCATTATCAATTCCTACTGATAACATGTATGATTTGATCAGATGTTGAGCTGTCTTTAGCAGCTTGCTAATGACATCATATTGGAACACCAAAAGCTGAGCTTTGGCTTGTGTTTGGAGGAAGCTTTGGCAAACTGTTGGTTGTAGCAGTCTAGAGTTCACTATGTGAAAAGCTTACTTCACAAAAACCACCTTCTTACTCTTCCAAACAGAAGTGGTATGCAGGCAGGCCTACCTTGACAGCTGCAGACTGGCAGAAATCATCTTTCTAATGTTTACTTGGATCATCATAAACCCTGAACCCAGAATTGCACATATTCATGGCCAAGTGGTAAGCTTAAGGTTGTGTGGATCTTGCTTCTTTTGTCTGCAGGTTCTTGGTGGGGATGCGCGGCTTTCGATCAGCAGGCCAGGGTGTACGGTCTCCCACGAGATGGGAGTGTTATGATCCTGGAGCCTTTGCAAAGTATTACCGATATAGGCCTTTCATGGTGGCGTATCGGGCGATGCTGATCACGGCAGAGATTGGCATGCTGACTGTGTGGCATTTGATCGAAAAGGACATCCGCAGGCAGGCTGATAAAGTACAACTATCCAACTGGGCTCACTCTATTGTCAATCAGATGTTGCAATTTATATGCACTTTTGGTGCAGGGCAGAACTGCACAGCAGTGATGCACACTAATAAGCGTATTGCAGGAAACCAGTTCAAACTTTCAGGGATCAGTAGGCAATGTAAATTGCGGTATTATCAATCTAGGAAGCTTACTTGGAGTGAGTCAGATTTATGAGATTTATGAAATAGTACTGCAGTCTTTTGTCTGAATGTTTGGACAACAGAAAATGGCTGATAGGACTGATGCAATTCAACCTAGCATATGAACTTAATCAGTCTTTATCATGCTACATTAGGCCAATCAACAAGTGAACTGTTAGGTCCAATAGCCAGTGCCGTGCCATTGCGGGAGCTGAGGTTTGTCATCATGCGATGGGCCATTTTTTAGTCATTGTTCATCAATACCTGGTTTTAAAGTGTGGTGGATGGGGGCTGAGTGGTTGCAGGTGCGGCGCAGTCTGATCCGTCTCGGGCCCTTTTATATCAAAGTAGGTTTCTTTCGAGTTCCAAATTTTGGAAATATCTGGCTGGTAGATGTTTAATTTTGTAGCTGTGGTTATCAATTGTGTTTGCTGTAATGTTACATCGTTAAGAACTGTGCTTGTTGTTGTCCCTCTGGTGTGGGTGGTGTAGCTTGGCCAGGCACTCAGTACACGACCCGACATACTACCTAGTGATTACTGCCTGGAGCTTGCAAAGCTGCAGGTCTGTTCTAACCTCAGGCTACCTCCATTCCTTTTAATTCAGTGGTATCTGATTTGAATATAGTAGGCCATGCCATTGTAGGGTGGATGGTTGATGAGTTCTGTTTCAGAGCTTTGGAAAAGACGAATCTAGTATTCTGAAACACTAACTAAACTCATACAACACTTTCTTGGCCAAGCAATTACTGGAGTCCAACAGTAAACCTGTAATGTATCTGACCATTGAGGAGGGTTGCACTACAAATATTTTCTGAGATGCTGTCACTTTATCTGTACGTCTAGACTACCAATCGTAGTAGGTTAATTTGTTTAAATTTTTTGCTGGAAGCCCCAAACAGCCCTTTGGTGGTGCATCTCGATGTTCCTTTGCATGTATTCGATCCCCTAGATTTGGGAAAGTACATCTCAGAACCATTTTTATACTGCCAGGTGACCATAAATGGACATGGTTGCAGCTCTCGTATCTAGGCCAAGGAGTTTTTATGGCAGTAAATGTGGGGCATTGAAACGATGGTTTGGTCTGTGGGCTTGTTTGTACTAAAGGATCGAATTCCTCCATTCCCTACATCAGAAGCACTGAAGTACGTGGAGGAGCAGCTAGGCTCACCTGCTTCGAAGGTGTTTGCGGATATCTCAGATGAACCTGTGGCCGCTGCATCTCTGGGCCAGGTGTATAAAGGTACACCCTTTCCTGATCTTTCTGGCCATCAAGTGTATTTCATCCACATACATATAGTTCCTAGGTTGGAGAGAACTAGATTTCACTGGTGGGGTTTTTATTTGGTTAGTGTTTGGGTTGGAATTGACTTGTCTACACAGTGCATGAGTCATACTGGCTAAAACCTTAGTACTGAGCTGAGCACTTTTGGTGTACTCATCTCCCTCGCTCCCTCTCTCTCCTTTTGGGCTGCTCACTTGCAGCAGCTTGATGCTTGTGTTAAGGGTTTTCCAGAGGCTATCGGGAAAGCCTGAACTAATTGTTCGTATCATGGTAAGTCCTACTATTGGAGTGAGCCCCTCACAAAGGTAGTAACTATTCCCTATGTTTCCGTCCGAACTGGCGCGGGGTCTATGGCCACAAGGCGATGGCAAACAGAGTCTTATGAGTACATTCTCTCTAACCGGTTTCTCCCTGGGTCAATGGCGGTAAGGCTATGGCAAGCCCACGTTCGCATGAGTACATTCTCTCTCTCTCTCTCTCTCCCGCTCAAACTGGGCGTGGGGTCAATGGCCACAAGGCTACGGCAAACAACGTCTTACGATTACATTCTCTCTCTCTCTCTCTCTTTGGGAAGAAACTAATTGTCTGCGGTAGGGCTGTTAATTGGTGGACCAATGAGATTAAACTCAAGATAGCTGAGAGACGAGCCCTCTATAAAGAGTGCTGCAATTTGAAAACCAACAGAGAATTGTGGGCGAGGTACTACCAGCTCCATAAAGATATCAATCAGCTTGTTAGGTCTCAGAAGAAATTATACTGGGAGAAGTTATACAGTAAAATAAACTCAAACCACCATGGTGGTAATGACAAGAAATTCTGGTTGGCCCTTCAACGTTTGTACAAGCCGAAAAATGGTGAGCAAGTACAAGCGCTGAAGACTACTAAAGGTGCAGTGGTGACTTCATCGGTTGACATTGTCAAAACCTTTGAAACTCACTACAGTATCCTTGGCAGAACTTCTAGGTCTAACAGTGAGGGGTCTTCTGCTGAATGGAGGGACACAGTTGGAAAAACTGTTCCTATGATTCAAAACAGCCCTGATGAACTGGAGTACATTTCAATGGCTTATAACGCTCCCATTAGTTCTTCTGAGATTGTGGAAGCAATTGAACATTTAATGGATATAAAGCTGGTGGACCTGATGGTATTGTCAACGAGCTTATCAAGCACGGTGGCGATCCCATGATAGAGGCCCTAGTTCTCCTCTTTACGTTATCTGGAAGACTGAAATGATCCCCTTTCGCTGGCGACAGGGGGTCATTGTCAATCTATACAAGAAGGATGACAGAGAAGAACCGGGGAACTACCGTGGCATCACGCTCCGCAATGCTGTTGGCAAGACATTCTGCAGAGTTATAAGTACTCGTCTCGAGGTTGATCTGGAGTCTAGAGGTTGTTTCCACGAAGGCCTAGCTGGCTTTCGGCGAAACAGGAGCTGTGTGGATCATATCTTCACTCTAAGCCAGATTATCCAGGGAAGGAAAAAAGAAGGGAAACCCACTTATGTTTTTTTCCTGGATGTCAAAAAGGCTTATGACACAGTGTGGAGAGATGGCCTATGGTTCCGCCTCTGGTCTTGTGGGATCAAGGGAAAGATGTGGAGAGTTGTCCACAACTTGTATGCTCACACCAAAAGCTGTGTCACTGTTAACGGACAGAAGTCCAACTTCTTTGACTTATACCAGTGTGTAGCTCAAGGATGTACTCTCTCCCCTCTGCTCTTCAATGCTTTCATCAATCAACTCCTTGAGGATGTGGAAAGTGAGGGATTTGGGTTAAGGGTGGGTGATACCACCATACCAGCCCTTATGTTTGCGGATGACTTCGCAGGCATAGGGGAGACTCCAACCAATCTCCAGGAGTTGATTGATTGCGCGAAGAGATACTTTGATCTTTGGGGGCTAGAGGCTAATGTCAGCATATGTGCAGTGGTAGCATTCAACGACAAAGGAGAGGGAGGAAGTGATCTTAAGTGGCAGTGGGGTAGCCAAGAGATCCCGGTCCTCCCTTCCTACACTTACCTGGGCGTTGAGTTTTCCTCCAATTGTAAATGGGATGCACATATCCGGAAAGTTGTTCAAACTGGCAAGGGCAAAGCTCTGGGGCTCACTAAATTTTTCCACTGCAGAGGGGTCTCTGAGGTTAAGAAAACCATGCTTTGTCGTGTTAGTAGACCTGCCTTGGAGTACGCATCTGCAATATGGGTTGATAACTCCAACCAGGCTAAGTCTCTAGAATCCATTCAAGTGGGGGTGCTTAAGGAGTGTATGTCAGCATGCTCCAAAACAGCCAATGTGGCTGTTCGGGGTGAGTTTGGCATTCCGTCCTTAAGCTCCCGACGAGATGAATTCAAGGTCAGATGGTGGGGTCAGCTGCAACATATGTCCAACACCAGATATCCTAAGTTAATCGACTCTATATCTTGGAAACAGGACCGCCCTGTCAAACAGGCTAAGTCCTGACAGAAGAGAGTAGAAGAGATTCTCAAGGACCTGGACCTGGAACCGCAAGTCTTGACCCTGCTGGATAAATCTGACTTAGAGGCTGTAGTGTCCAAAGCCATGTCTGTTGCCATGAGATTGTCTGATGAAAATGAAGTTAGGCAGAAAACTTCCCTGAACTTGTTTCCAGTCAGTGACATGGGGGAGGATATCTTGGATGACCTCAAGGGTCTACCCACTCTCGGCACTAGACTGAAATTTAAACTCAGGGCAGGAAGCCTACCTTTGAACAGCAAACAGAAGCAGAGAGGAAAGGGAGAGTGCAATTGCCCGTTGTGTGGGCAACCTGAAGACAGTATTCATTTTTTGATACACTGTCCGGGGTTCTCTCACCAAAGAGACGCTCTCTTCAAATCTATCAAGGGAATTGTGCCTGTACCTCTGTACCTCTGTTTACCAACCTTTGAAAGTCTCGAGGCTGAGCCAAAAGCCCAGGCCCTCCTGAGGCCTAGTTTTTGGGCAAATCACACACAGCAGATTGATGCTTGTGTGAAGGGATTTCTAGAGGATATCTGGAAAACCCGGATTAATTCTATATATGAAGGTTAGTCTTACTACCAACGTCAGCCCCTGACAGAGGTAGGTTCTGTCCGCTCAAACTGGGCGCGGGGTCAATGGCCACAAGGCTACGGCAAACAACGTCTTATGAGTACAATCTCTCTCTCTCTCTGTTCTTTGTCGTGTTATTAGACCTGCCTTGGAGTACGCATCTGCAATATGGGTTGATAACTCCAACCAGGCTAAGTCCCTAGAATCCATTCAAGTGGGGGTGAAACAGCCAATGTGGCTGTTCAGGGTGAGTTTGGCATCCCTTCTTTTAAGCTCCCGACGAGATGAATTCGAGGTCAGATGGTGGGATCAGCTGCAACATATGTCCAACATCAGATATCCTAAGTTAATCGACTCTATATCCACAAGGCTACGGCAAATGTCTTATGTGTACATTCTCTCTCAGTACATCCTCTCCTGTTGTTTTACTGTGTCCATTGTGGGTGTACCCTGGACAAATAAATTTATCACTTCCTTCTTCTTTTCTTTCTTTGCTTTACTTCTGTGTTTGTTTTTCTTTTCATTTGTTTTTTTTATGTCTTTGCTAATTTTGTAGAAGAAAAAATAGCCAAAACAACCTTTGCACACTAAAATCTTTAATCACAATCTTGGCAAGCCAAGATTTGTTCTTTGTGTGTATGCATCTGTCCCAGTAGTGTGTACTATTGAGATACTATTCTGTTGTTATGCAATGTTGGACAAGTCGGCTGCCTCCAGTTGTTTGTTATGGTTAGCTGTTGTGCGATGCAGCTTAAATTTTCTGGTTTGATGCATGACAAGCTTTTGCTGAGAAACTAATGGATCATGGGTTTTCTGGAGAAATCAGCACAACTTCACTCCGGGGAGAAGGTAGCTGTGAAAGTACAAAGGCCAGGTATCTTGGAGCAATTAGCACTGGATGCCCATCTCTTGCGCCTGATTGGAGGCCAGCTGCAGCGTTTCATTGGAGGGCGTGGCGACCTTGTGGCTGTTGTCGATGAACTGGTGATTACCACAGCTCCCCGAAAGAATCAGTCTCCTCCTTTGGCATATACAGAACAAACAGAACAGACAGCTATTAGTTCCAACGTGAAGGGTATATTGTAATGTTCAGCATCAAACTATGCATCAATCTACATTCTGCTTTAATGTTGGTACATTTGGCTTGTTGACTGGAAGCACAGGCAGGGCACATGTTCGAAGAGGTCGATTACCTTCAAGAGGGGCGGAATGCAGAGCGTTTTTCTCGACTTTATGGCCTCCGGCCTGCCTCCAGTAAGCCTCTCCTCCTCTATTGTGTACAAAGAGATGGTTGACACATACTTGCATACTGAGCCCAGTGGGTTTTATGTACAGACTTTTTGCTGTTAAAGGCTTACCTCAACTTGGCCTCCATTGAATGGTATTTTGATTAAGATACACTTTGAAGCTTGCGGCATGGAATCAGGGTACAGTTCTGTGTGCAAAGGAGACTGAAGAGGTCAAGCACTGAAGTCAATGCGTCCTTGCTTTGTAATACCAGTGAGCCAATTTTGTTCTCAGAACACGGCCGCCCTACAAACCAAGTGAAGCGTGCACCTCAAGGCACCCAAGTGGAGTCTACGAGGGATGAGACAAGTGCTGATCCCTATGGGGATGCTGGAGATGGGGCAGTGAAGGTTCCTAAGATCTATTGGGATTTTACAACCAGAGGTATCCTGACCATGGAGTGGATTGATGGCATCAAACTCACAGACAAAGAAGCCTTATCTGCTGCCAAGCTTGACACTCAACACTTGGTTGACCAGGTCATCATGCTCCTCCTACATTTTTCAATTGAAGATGTGCATGTCTCGCTGTACCCGGTTCTGTCTAAGTTTGATAGGTCTGTGAGACTCTCTGACAATGCCCACGGATTACAAAGGTCACCCTTAGGTATTTATGAAAGGGTCCAATCATTGCTGTGTACATTCAAGGTGGGAAGTAAAGATCCAAAAGATCCAATGCAGCACAAGCATGATTGTCACTTATACTTTCACATGGGGTTGTGTCAAAATGGACCAAGGTGTGATCAGGAGTAGTGACACTCGTTACCTGGTTGCCCATTCTGGGCTGGGTGTCATGGTTCTTGCAGGGAGTACTTAGTTCTTTACGACAGCTCTTAGAGGAAGGCTACTTCCACGCTGATCCCCACCCAGGGAATGTTCTGGTGACAAAGGAGGGTATTCTTGCTTTCTTTGACTTTGGAATGATGAGTGAACTCCGCCGGGAGTACCGCATTGGTCTCATTCGTACTGTAAGAACTTCTTGCAACTTCTTCATTTTTGCTGTTCAATACTACAATCTAAATGCTTGTGTCTATTTGTCCCAACTAGATTGTTTCCAGACTTTGAAGGATATTTCATGCTTTGTCTTACAGTAATCCACGGTGGTATTAAAGCTAAAACGTGTGTGCATGTGTGGCATACAGTTGATACATTTTGTAAATCGCGATTCAGAGGGGTTGGCCAGGGATTTTGTAATGCTAGACTTCATTCCAGAGGGTACGCAGCTAGGACCAATAGCACAGGCTCTGCGAGCTTCTTTCGGTGACGAGGAGACCAAGTCGCAGTTAGATTTCCAGGTCAGTATTTGCTTGTTTCCAGTGGAAGGGTTCTCACTGTATGTTAGAAAGGGAGTACCTTAGCAATACATCTGAGTATATTAGATCCACTGGTTAGAGCACTGTGGTGAAAAATGTAGGGGGTTCTGGGTTCTCATACACATGGGCCCATAGGATCCCTAAATAGGTCCCTAGGCATTTAGGGATACTTGAGCAACATAGTGCTCCCATGGTGGTGTGTACCTGTTTCAAAGTGCTCAGTATTCATAAGAGATGATGGAGGGTTGTAATGTCGCACTGGCCTCTGGTCAGCATCTTCCTCGATAACAGTGCAATCCTGGCATATGTTCTTTCTTGTAGGGATTCCACCCACTGAGCTCACAGTTCGATGTTGCAGTAGCTTAACTGAGGGAGAAAGCTGGTAGAGGCACACCTAAGCAGCTGTGGAGCATCATCATATCCCAATCTTACGCTAGAGGTCATGAAGCCTATTTGTTCTTGAGAATTTGTATCAGGCATTATAGTGAGAAGCTTCATTGTGGTTTGTAGGCAGCCTGGTGCCACAGAGGTGCTTCTTAACTGTAGTGGGGTTTTGGAAGTCATGGACCATGAGTTTCAGTTGAGCCAGTGCCCCTGGAACTCAACCAAAGCGCTAACATTAGTGATATCTGTTTGTGGGGCTGATGACACAGGGAATAATGAACCAGCTGTGGACTGTAATGTACAAGTTCAATTTCCGGCTTTCTCCCCAGTATGCGATGGTGGTCCGAGCTTTGGGCTCTCTAGAAGGAACGGCCACCACACTTGATCCGGGTTTCAGAGTCGTGACCAGTGCATATCCTTTCATTGTGGGTCGTTTGCTAGCAGATCCTGACCCACAGATGCGAGAAACACTAAGAGAGCTCCTTATTCGAAAAAATGGCTCTATCCGCTGGCATCGGTTGGAGCGCTTGGTAAGGAAATTTTCAAAATAACCAAACTTTGCAAAGAAAGAAGTGCCCCTCATGAGGATGAGACGCAGTTGTTCTTTCTGGCAGGTGGGTCAAGTGTAGCTATACCGAATATATCTGGAAATATGGAAAGCTTGAATCCTATACTAGAATTTGTGACTATGTTCCTAGCTCGGGTAGAGCAGGCAGGTCACTCTCAACTCAAGGGTGAGGAAAAGTTGTGTCGTAATGTACTGGCTTGGAAACGAGCTGTCCACCCTGTCAAGCCCAACAAAATGTACAGCTATGTAATCACATTCATCACTCCTCAGGCCTTCAGCCCACACATGAGTAGCTGTTACTTGCTGCAGGTGGTAGCAGTAGCAGATCAAACTGCACCAGCAAGTGGTTCAACCAGTTCTGGGGAGGATGGATTAGGACGTCGGAGAGCAGGGGGTATTCGGGGAGCTTTTGACACACGTGCAGTTGCCTCAGCGGCCTTGGATGTGACGAGTTTCATTTTGTCTGGTGAAGGTGTGAGGGTTCGAATTCTGCTTGTTAAGGACATAGTCAGGGCCTTTGATGCTCTCTTGAAGCATTTTTATGCACATGCTTTGGAGCTTGAGAAGCATCCTGCGTATGTGTCCTGGGTTGAAAAGAGAGAAAGAGCTGAAAACGGGAGTCGCTCCAGCCAACATAATCAGGAATCCCATGGTGAAAGGAGTACATCCCCAAAGGTGAAAAGTTTATTTTGGAGTCTATTTGGAAATATTGAGTCTATCAATCCATTCTCCTGGAGTAAGAAAACTGCAGAGGAGGAGAAAAGATCTTGGAGTGTGGGGCCAGAGGGTGCTAGCCATGAAGTTCATTCAGGCCCGTCCGAGACTGGTGTGTTGGGATCACAAGCGGACAGGAAAGAGGAGAAAGCATCGGACTCAGACACGCCTCAGGTAACTCCATTTAATCCTTATGGCTGTACAGTTTGTTCCTTACAAGACCATAAAAGAGGTTGTGTGTTGTGGTCTTTCTGGGACCCTACTATAGGATCTGAAGGGCACTTCCAATACTTATCAGACTATTGCTACTACAGTAGTGAAAGCTCTTTAGTGCTTAAGTGTGCTTGTATGTACAATATCTGAGGTTTTCTGAGCAAGTTTGCAAGACATTCCAATCCATGTGCCCTTTCTCAATTTTAGTAGCGGTGAAGGGACGGTTGAAGCTTATGAAACTAAAATTGTATACCCATTGGATGCAGTTTGAGGATTTCCCGGAACGGTTGAGAGTTGGGCTCTTGGCATTTGCCAAAGCTGTGGAGTCGGACCCAGAGGTATGGCTCCCTCTGATGGCACATCTTGCAGCAAAGCCAGAAGCCCGGGCTCTTGGATGTGATGTGGTATCTGCGCTTGCTGAGTCTTACTGCCACAGAACAACAGAGGCAGCTTTCCTTTTTATTTCCAGACAACTGCATAGGTCTGGGCATTAAGGGTTGGATATTGAGGATTTGAGTTGAACAGTTCCTTTTGTATGTTACTTCCTTCCCAATATTTGAGCCTCAACAATTGCCGCTGGTATCATAACAAAGAGTGTACAGGAGAGGGTGCTAATATAGTTCATTGTCTCATAGTGAGACAAGGTAAATCGTTGTCATTCAGTAGCACTCACCTATGTCTAAATTGTTTCCTAAGAAGTGAGATGTGTTTCTCAGGGACAATGCATGATTGGCTTTCATGTGCGCATTTGAGAAGAGCAACAAGCTGTAGCCAGCTAGTTATGTTCATGTCTTAACCGCCTCCAATCCACACCTCTTCAACTCTCCCTCTCTAAAATTCACAAGGGCAAATATCTCGTGTACAATCTAAGATCTGCTAGATATTAAAACCCCTCTTTCTTTCTTGTCTTTTCCTCTCTCCAGCTGTAACCCTAGTGAGCACTGCCACCTCATAACTTGACAATTAGATACCTCCATCCAAAGAAAGGACAAAGTAATGCATGACCCAAGAACTCAGCCATGTACTTCCAAGCTTGCAACAGGTCTCTGGACTCAAATTTCTTGTCATGTGTTTCAATATTTATAGATATCCAAGACAAAAACCAAGTGGGCTGTAACATTGTAACATAGTCAGCTTAGTTCAACTAGGGTTGCTAGCTGTTTAACAAGAGGGGGAGTTGGTGTGCACCAAAAACAGGATGTATAGTGCCTCATGTGGTAAAACCTCCATGGCATGAAAACAAATGAGCCCATTAATTTTCCCATTGGAATGGTGAGAATCCAACAGATGCTGAGAAGAACATTGTGACGGGTAGATCACCCTGGATATGCAGAGGCAAGACACAAAGAAGGAAAGATTGTACTCATAAGATGTTGTTTGCCGAAGCCTTGTGGCCATTAACCCCGCGCCCAGTTTGAGCGGGAACAACAAAAGGGACAGAACCTACCTCTGTCAGGGGCTGACGTTGGTAGTAAGGACGTTGGATATGCAGAGGCAAGACAGAAGGAAAGAAAGGGACTGGAATGGTGTCTGATCCCTATGGTGACTTGTACTTCAGCATTTGACCCCTTACCCCCTCGTCAAAGAAACAGTTTCATTGGAAGGAGAGGGGCTACTCTGCTGAGGTGACCAATTTCAAATGCAAATCTGCCGCTTTCTGCAGTATAAGCCAACCACAGAGGATCACCGGAGCATTCACGGCATTAAAACCCTTAACAATATGGATCAGTTGGACCAAGAAAGGGCAAGGCTTTGGACCAAATTCCCACCCCTTTGGAAGCTACTGCTTGCCCATCTCAAGGTTGAAAGAAAACGGTCAATGGACAGCTATGCAAATGCTAACAGATATGGCATTAAGGTTCTTATGGAAAAGTACTAAAAGCAAGATTACCAATTTTCATGGGTACAATTATGTTGTCTACAACCTTATCTGGAGCTGAGAGCTCTCAAATTGGAAGACTTTGTATGGCAACGTCAGTGGTGACTAAATCTGCTCACTGCAAGGGTGCCCATCCGATTGGAGGCAATAGTACCTTCAATCCTCTCCCTGCCGTGTCACTTGTGCTTTGTGGTAGTCAGCTACATAAGGATAACAAAGAGCGGAGTTTCTTCTAATACCCCTGGGATGGTTGGCCCCTGATGAAAAATACAACGCTGTACAGCAACTGAGTTAAACAAGGGACTACCTTGAATAATACTGCCATCCACACAGGAAATAATGTAAACTTTTCATCAGTGTCTGAAATTTACTCTGAGATAATAAACAAGTGAATGGTGTAGAAGCTAAAGGCAAGGTTAGGGGTCAGGGTTTAGACATGGAACCTTTTCAATCCCCACCGCCAGGCCATATTGAACTTTGTGCATGATACTGTCCAACACCTTCTCGCCAACAATTTACAATCTAAAACAAAACCGGAGCATCCTCACAGGATGGGACTTGGGCGTGTGAAGAATTACAAATTTAGAATCTCTGTCGTCTAGTGATGACCTCTATGGTTACATTCCGCATGAATCCCCCTTCCAATCTCAGGGGGCGTCTGAAAAGAAAGTGAATCACGAAAAGAGAGGGCGAAGATAGCTAAGCTGAATCATCATTCTTCATTAACTTCTGTTTCCGACGTTGATGCACATCCCAGTTGTACACACGCGCAATGGTGACCTCGGTGATGGTGATCTGGTCGCGCAAGAAATGCAAATCGTCAGCAATGGCTTGCAAATTCGTGCTTGCAGTCTCAAGATTCTTCGTCAACAGATCCCTCGCCTCATCACACGAGTACTCCAGCATCACATTTGCCCCAAGCCACAGGCACACAGAATTGGCCTCCTCAAACTGTGCCTGCGAGTAAATACCCTCCGCCACCTCAAAGTCCAACTTCATGGACTCGCCAGTACCCTGCTTCGCGATCAACGCCCCTACGATCTGCAAGCACTTCTTCATGTCAGGCACCTTGGCTTGAAGATCCCTTTTCTGCGCTAGCAACTTCATCTCTGCCAATTTGTACTGCTGCAGCTTCTCTTGCTGGGCCGACAGCGCGATGGATGCGTCCGATTTGTACTGCATCAAGAAGGACTGCACATCCTGCACAAATGGCGCTGCAGGTATGCCTCGCTGCTCTGACGACGACGCCATCGCTGTGGCCCCCCCCGTCCCCCTCTCTCTCTCTCGTCTCTCTACTCCAACTCTCACTGGGAACTGTCTGTTATAAAACATCACTGCGGGCACGGGAAGTGTCACTGTTCTTTATGTTCTTTTTGGTTCCCAGCCTTGTCTCCTTCGCCACCACGTCATGGTGGCGCCCTTTTTGCCGCGCTAGGGTTTGCATTCAAACAATTCCCTTTCTTCGGAATTCTTGCTTCTCGTTGTCATTCTCAATTTCCCCCTCTCTTTCTTCTCTCTGGGATTTGTCAATGTCGTTTGCTTTACGGTGGTTAAGATCACTGATTAAGATCGCTCTTTGATTATAGTTGTTCGCGGAGAATTCTGTTTCCGATTTGCTTTCCAGAGATCACGAGCACATCTGGAGATTGTGTAGGAGGTGTGAGTGGCTTGGGATGGGGAGAGGAACAGAAGGACGAGGGCGAGAACATGACACGGATAATGGTGGAATCACGCTGTCTACGGAGGTCGTCTTCCTTTCCTGCGTCTTCGTCGTTACCATTTGAATAGTGCTCCAACTTTAGTCCAAGGAGAACCAGATGAGAGATGCTGTGTTTGACCATCATGTTGGAAAGGCAGCCAGTAATCAATGCTTAATTGTTGGTAACTGTCACCGGTTACCTTGCACCTTTTTGGAAATTTGTGTCGACTCGGAGACCCTGTTGGGTCCTGGATAGTTTGTACAGTGATATGTTCACAAATACACCACTGTAGTTTTCTGATGATGTGGGGTGGATTTTTTGTGATTGTACACAGGAGATGGACAAGCTAACAGCGGATGTGATGAGGTACATGATCTTTAAGGCGCACAAGCAACCGAATGTGCCCGTGAAGCGCGAGGAGCTTACGCAGCTCATTACTGACACCTATCGCCAGCGCAATTTGCCAGGCCTTGTGATTTCCAAGGCCCAGGTGAGCTCGCATTACATGCGCGTGCTGCACCGATGTAGGAGTGAAAGGAGATGTGCTGCACCCCTACGATAGGAGGTTCCTGATCCATTTTCTTTGGCTTTAGTCCAAGTTTGTTCAACCTGAAAAAGTAAGCTGGTTCTATTGTGTTGGTCAACTCCCAAAACCATATTTGTGCGATGGTTGAGTGCAGGCCCAGCTGAAAGCCATTTTTGGTTTCGAGATGGTTGAGATCCAACGTACACGCCAACCCAAGTCTTCCCAGGGCCGGTGTGCAGCCCAAGGTACCTCGCTTCTTGCAGCAATGCAGTTGTTCAACTTATATAGGGTTTGGCAGCTGGATTGGAATTTATGTGATCACTAGGAAATGTTCTACATGCTGTACCAGCCTCAAGTTAACTGCTTAGTTCTGAACTGGGTGAACTATTATGGTGTGTCTTCTGAGGGGAAACTCATCAACCATAAAAATACGACACTGAAGCTGTAGTTTTGCATAAGGGTACACTGAAAGGATGAACAAAAACCCAGTTACAGTTGGCAGAAGGCTTAAGCACTCAAAATTGTGCACTCAGCTTTGAGTCCAGAAATCCTTCCACAGCTGTAATTGAGTGGTTGGCATTGAGGTTATGATTTGTTTCTTACTGGGGTGGGGGCCTGACAGGAACAACAACCGAAGTCAAGGTTTACGTGCTAAAGAGTCTTGTTTCAGAGAAACTGAGGAAGAAGTTCATTGAAACGACAGAAACTGTAGTATTCTCCGGCTTCGCACTAGTTGTGGTTGGCATCCTTCAGCTTATAGGAGACAAAGTTGCAGAAGGTGTGCCAGCACTACCAGATTTACCCAATTGTAATGATGAAGTAATGTTGATCTGCAATATAACCCTCTGCAATACGGGCTGGGAGGGGTAGTGAAAGATGAAGCCCACATATCTATCACTAGCATAGAACAATAGTGTGGACATGAGAGGTGAATTATGGGCTATTAAGTGGCTTCCAGGAGTGCATGGACAAGGAAAGCACACACTGTAACAGATGGATTGGTGGTAAGTGACATGTAGGGGGTTTTGGGGCAAGCAGACACACTATGGCAGCAGCTAAAGAGGCTTGACATTCATGAGGCGGATGAGCATCCAGTGTTTGGCAACATCAAACAGGCTATGGAGACCCTTGTCAAGCAACGGTATGGATTTGATTACATGGGCCGTTTTATACTCGGACATAAAGCTGTAAATGCCTTCCAACAGACACAACAGCTTCTAGTGTGATTGTCTGCCTTTGAGAACTTTCAAGACTAAGTAATCGCCACCGTCCAGGAGTTATTAGGTTTTGGTCCAGCAAGGTATGAGGTAGGGCCAAGCTTGCCCCAGTAAAAGCACGCAGCTGATGACACCCAAGTATTCAGAATTGCATGCTCACTGAAGGGGTGGCATGTACATCTCTTCCTTTCTTTACCTCTTGAGAGCTAATTACAGCCCCTAGTAGACAGAATGGATCTAGAGATATATCAGACATGCCCTCAATTCTGTTGATCCCGCTCGCAGTATGTGTAGCATCCTACTGGAACTACATGCTTACAGCTAGACTATAGCGAAAGATGAGTTCTACATTGGTGAGGGAACATGTGTTTCGATGTGGAATGTTGGGAAACTAAAGGTTCCAGCCCAAACTGTTGTCCATCGTTTTCCATGCCTAGTGTCAGAATGGAATGTCTACAAACTGGGCTTGTAAGTGGAAGTGATTACTGTCAAGATCCTTGAGTGATGCACTGCTTTGATTCACCTGGATGTGGACAAATCCCCTTCAGCATCCAAACCATACATTTTCTTGCAAACAACAAGGGCTCATCCACCTGTCAATGTGCAGCTACATTCAGAGGGAGAAGGTATCTGGCAATGAGGGCGACACCTTCGTGTTTGATGTAGCAGAGCGAGCCTTGGATGAAAGGTTTAAGGACCAGCTGCAGGCCTTTATCTCTAAGGTAAGCTACCCATCCGTTGCTTTCCCCTGTTTGCATGGAAATAAACTCACAGTAGCTCACAGGACCTGCAAAATCCGCTAAAGGGAAGCCCCCTTCACCTTGAACCAGGGCAAGGGCCTCTACGATAGGATTGCCACCATGATTAAATAGCTTGTTGACAATACCATTACACCCACCGGCTTTATAGCCCTTTAGATGGCCTATTGCTTCAGCAGTCTCGGAAGAACTAATGGGCATATTGTATCCCTCCGTGATACACTCCAGTTCATCAGGGATGGCTTGGATCGGGATCAGTTCTTTCTACTGTATCCTTCCATTCTTTAGAAACCTCCCTCACTACTTCACGGCCAAGAAGGCTGTAGTGCGTTTCAAAAGTTTTCCCAATTCAACCATGTTATTCCTTAAAGTGTGTACTTGCTGACCATTTTTTGGCCTGGACAAATGATTTAAGGTCAACCATAATTTTTTATCATTATCACCGAGGTGGTTCAAGTTTATGTCACAGTCAACTCTTCCCAGTATATTTTCTTCTAGAGTCTTTACTAGCTGATTTACAGCTTTTCACAGCTGGTAATATCTAGACCACAGCTCTGTCATCTTTGATATTACAGCCGTCCTTATAAGGTGCTCATCCCTCCAAAATCTCCACCATCTCCCTGCTCTTCCGTATACAATCAGTTTCCTTCTAATGATCTTATCAGCCACAAAAGTGACGGAACTCTCCCAACAGTCCACAGCTCTTTCAACCTCACTTCTTGCATCACCCAAGCAAGAGGAGAGATCTTAAAGCGGTTTGATAAAGGGTGGGAGAGCCTCTTTCAAGGCCTAGACATTCTATCTTGACCTCTTTCCTCTGGAATTTTTCTATACCTTGTAAATTGAACATTTCACAGATCTGGCAGTGTCAAGTATACATCTTTAGATCTCAGTCCTGACAAGAAAGTGGCCAGAAGTACCATATTGGTTCTGTCAACCAAGACTTTGACACACTGAGGAAAGAGGTCAACGCTGAAGCTCTTCCAGGCTATTGGTAAGCCGCTTGCTGTTGAATTTATGCTCATCCTCACCAAAAAGCCCAAATGAGGTCGTCCTGTTGTAGACCCTTGACCACCCGGGCATCAAACCCCGTGGCCTTTGGCAAGGAACTTAGCATTCACCACCTCGAAGGCTTTATCAGCGTCAACACTGAGGGCTCCCTCTGCAAACATGTAGACACATCCAACAAAGGTCCTTAGCCCTCATGCTGCCGTTTAGTATCAGTCTCAGCCAAATACTATGTTTGTACTGAGGTTCCTTGTTGATGATTTCACAATCATCACACAGGAAATCACGGACCAAGAACCCAACTCCATGTACCACGCTTCGCAGAAGCCATCTTGAGGGCATACACCTTACCAGCTAGAGAAAAGAGAAGACGAGATAGTGAATATGATCTGGGCATGGAAAGAAGTGGGTACCTGTAGGAGAAACTGTCCTTCCTTACTTGAGAGGAAAGCCTACAGCTGGCTCACAACCAGCAGTTGTTCTGGTGATGGGTACTATACGGCTTCTGTAAGGGAAGCCAAGCAATGAAGGTTTGCTTCTGTCTGAGTAATGGTCCCCTGTAACTCCCACAAATACACCATACTATTATTACATGCGTGGTGCATAGCAGTGAAGATCCAGGATAAATCAGTTCTGTGACCTAGGAAAATGGACTTAAAAAAATGTAGCCTGGCTTGCTAGCTCTTTACTTCCTCTGCGCTATCTTTTACCTCACTGAAGCTAGTGGAAGGTTGGGTACTGTGCATCAACCCTGAAGTACAGCATGTTTTTTCTCACACTGATGTTTCTTTGGTACAATGTCCTTGTTAATTGAATTCCATTACAAGCTGTTGGTTTTTTAATCATTTAAGCTAATAGTAATGAGCTAATACTAAGGTCATGAAAGCTGGAGATGCTGGACATGTCCCAATCAACTGCTGTGAGTATCTTGTCTACAAATCTATACTAACTGCTTTGCAATATTGTAGGACTTGTCTGTGTTTGTTTTGGTAATGTGCATTGTTTCTATTGCCTGCAGTTAGTGAAGAGTGATGCAGCAGGGTCAACCACTCCGTAACAACACCAACATCTTCTTTGCCTCCAGGGAATTTGGGCTTCGGGCTCACGAGGTTGTTGCCCATCTGCCAGCCACAGTTGTACCACTAGGAGCTTTCCCCCACCCACGGCTGCCTGACACCTCTTTCTGTAGTAGTGCTTGACTTAGCAGCCTTCCTTCCGTATGATTTGAAAGGCGGTCCATTGCAACGGGCTCTACAGAAATTTGCATAAATCAACCAACCTGTTGTTGGTTTCATGGAGGTGCCATGACAATTTCAGGCTGAGTCCCATACCGCACACTACTCTGTGGATGACAGGTATGATGGCCAATGCTGGTAGGGAAGTGTCAATGAGTGCACATCAGTGCCTCTCTTGTAAACTAGTTCACCAATGTTTTTCTAGCCATTTATTGATGGAAGTCATGAAGTCATGAAGTTATAATAATTTGGGTATATCTTTCTTTTGTTGATGTTGACGGCTTCACCTATAGTTACTTGTAGCAAGTTGGAGAAGCAGGAAATCGTTGTTTGATCCATGTGAAGTATCCTTAGGATACTATTGCTAGGTCTGGTCTCCACCCAGTTGTAAAATACTGTGAAAGCAGTTCTATGTGTGAAAGCTGTTATTGAATGAACCACCTTTGTTTCTGTAGTAGGAGACCCCATAAATCCACTCAATGTCATATTTCATTTCATCTCTATCCATCTTGTTGTAAACTGCCTTGTCAGAAATCTTGAAGATGCATTTGGCCTGATGACAAACATCCTCAGTTTAATAAACATGTTCCTGTTGGCTAAATTGTGGTAGCCTATCTTCAAAAAATAAGTTCCAGTGATTGATGCCCTTTAGATCATTCTAAAAGAAGTCAAGGAAAAAGTAAGCTTGCCTAAGGCGAAAGTGGGAAAGAGCCACAGAAAACCTCGTAACCAAGACAGCTAGCCCAGAGGCTGCAGCAGAGAGAGAAGAGCCCATATGAGAGCCCAATGTCAGTCTATCTTTCCATTTGTTCCTCTAGCCCGTGAGTCCCTGCTTTACTCAAAGCTTATCATAGCCATTCTTGTACTGGTTCTTTTGATCTTGATCGATTACAGCAACCTTGTTGTATCCCAGCAGATGTGATATTATATCAATCTGTTGTCATATGCTTGATCTCCACCATTAGATTGTTGATGAAGTTGGTGGTTGGGGAAATTTGGGTTCTGGATAATCTGGAGCCTGCAAAGTTGGAATTCCCAGAATACCGTGAGCCACCTGAGTGCGTTCACAGCACTCAATAGTTCAGAAACAGCATATAATGGACTGCACTTTCTGGCTCCTTGCATGCTCAACTGGACTAACTTAGCCTCACCAACTTGTCGATTGGGGGCCAAGCTTCCTGTCTCTCTGCCACAACATCCATGGTCTCTCTGTGGGCAACGTGATCAATAACTGTTGTCATCATCTACCAGATGAACCCTATGGATAGACTTCATGCCTAGGTATGAAAGACCATCTAATTGTCATTTGGCTGCAAAAGGAAACCGAGAGCATGTTGCCGTCTGCAGCTCTGCCAGTTGCATTCCACTCGAATGCTTGGGCCTACCACTCCCCTGAAGCATGTGTGTTGGAAATAGTACCTGATCTCTTATGTTTTGGGCAGTGCCCTTTGTAGAAAGTCCTTAAATACTCTGCTTACCTTGTGGGGCATGGTCGGATCAGCTCCTGTATTTGTCCATCCAATCAAAGCTTGCAGTAGCATACCGACGGCTAGTGTTAGGTGTAGGTGTATGCCCTAACTCGAGTCTGTCACCTTTGGAGTTCTCTCATCCCATCCCATCTTTCAAAGAGTGTGACTTTTCCAAACCCCATTGTTCGATGTCCAATTATTTTTTACTGATAGTAGGTCACTTAATATAGGAAAACGGCTTTGGGGGAGATCGGTTGACTTTGTCTCATCAATGAATTGAAACTCATAGCCAGGCAGACGGAAATGTTCAGCATGATGGCTGCAGTACACTCCCGAGTCTGATTAAAAAGCAGGAATATGATTAGAATAGTTGAGGACCACTAAATGTGGCCGCCAAGCTGCACTCCATGACACAGCAGAATAAACTTGCAGTGGTGCGGACACACTGCCACATTATTCTCTCTGACACTCTGCTGCCCCTGAAAACAGTCCACAATAATGCACTGCATCGTCGATGCACATCCCACAGTACCTACTAGGTTGTTGTAGTACGTAGTCTACTTATGTAGCATACTAGCTCGATTTCCCTTCTCATCGTCCCTTCCCTTCCCTTCTCTTCCTTCTCCCTCTTGCAACTGGAAAGGGCCCAGCTGTTCTCCTGCAAACACACAGAGCGCAGTCGGATCAGGGACCCCAATTTGGGAAAACGGCCCCACAACTCGGGAGCCTCATCTCTCCACACACGCCTTCGCTTCTGACATCAGACCTGCTCTCTGCCCATCCTCTCGGGATCAACCGATTCAAGTTAATCGACCGGCTGCGCTGCCTCAGATCGCAGCGGGCAGATATAAAACAATTTCGAGCGGAAATTTAAGGTGGGCATGGTCTGCACTTTTTCTTAACGTCACGAAGACGGCACTGCCACTCCAGTGTACGGATGAATGAAGTTTCATTATCTCTGTTTCTATTCTCGGTGTCTCACTCATATTCAATTGTTGTCAATAGTCATTTAAATTCCCTCCAGAATGTTGGCACCAACCGAAGTCATTCGGAACCGAAGCATGTTACGTTACATTATTTGATTTGCGTCCGTCCTCATACAAAGGATTTGCACCAACCGCTCCTGCAAAGTAGTACCATCCCTGTGGGGGCCATGGTTCTAATTGATCAGGACAAAGTAAGGCTCTGCATAGATATTTATATTGAATAATATATATATAATTTAGCCACCTGGCACCAACCATTCTGTTTTTGTTTCTCCATGGTAAATGGGGGCAATGTAAAAGGACGGCAAGGTTACTTGTGCGGCAAGGTTACTTGCAAAGAGGTTAATATAATTTCCCTGTAATTAAGTGGCTGATTCAACATATGCGACCGGCCATTGATAGCTGCTACTACGTATGGAAAACCGGAAAAATTAATAGGGAAATAACATTGGACTTTGGCACTATGGAATCTATGCATTGACTTGTGGGGTGGTTTCCTCTCCTTGGCCTTTGGTTAGCAGCAGTGAGTTTTTCTTCTCTCAAAAAGTCGCCCTGGAAAATTGGTCAGCTACTCGTCCAAAGGAATTTATATGGGGGATAAAATTCGCAAATTTTGCCAGTAGTGGAGCCTGATTTTGCCAGCGTGGACCAGTTAAAACGTGCCATCTTCATGTATGGCCGTTTTCATGACATTGCATTTTTGGTTGTCATTCCTCCCAAAATTGAGCAGGTATATTTGGGGAGACTCTGCTATGTTTTTGTACTTATGGCAGCTACGCAGAGCATGGTTGAAAACTGTTTTGACCAAGACCCTGCCTTGCAGGCCAACATTTTAGACGACTTGGGGGGAATTATCTAGGATTCCCAAGTGGCTCTTAGTTACGCCGGCTTCGGCGAGAGGCTTCTCTCTCTAGGATTCCCAGTGGATATCTGGCAATGCTACTACTGGTACAAACTCATTAGCATGAGGGAAAATATCATCATTGTAAGAGTTCCTACATCACGTACCTATTGGTTGCCGAAGGCAGGGACGTGGATAATGGTTCTCAAAAAATATCACTTGCATCCGAAGACAAGGAACTCTTCTAACCCTGCCACCTCATTATTCTCGCCACATGGGCACTCATAGATGAAAGGGTTTCCCTCCAAATTGTGAGCCTTTTCATTTGAATTTTATACCGTACCTGCCTATGCTGTCCGATGATAAATAATTGCAAAAACAGACTGCCGGAAAATCTAAAATTAAAGCCCTTCCAGGGCCCAATGTCAAAGATATTCAACCCCAAGACCTGCCCAGCCCATTGCACTAGCCACATATATATGCAACAAGGATGCTTTTTTATTATTTATCATTATCACTGCCGGAACTGCAGAAAATCCAAAAAGCCTGCCGCACCCCTTCTTGAAAAAAAAAAAATTAGTTCGGCAGGGTCATGACGAATAGCGTAGGCAAGTAAGTATAGAGAAAAGATAGAGAACTCCAGACGAGATCCTCCACATCAACCTAAAGAGCCACTTTGCCTTGCGGTTACCAATCCTCTCACACACACACACATATATATAATAAGCCTTGCAGTGCGGCTTATTATACTCAGGTATACATGCTATATATATATATGAAAACGGTGAGGTTTGGGAGTGCGACCGCGGTTCAACCGACCGCAGGGTCGTGGACACAGGACACCGCGTGGTTGACTGTGGTACGCCGTGCGGTTGGCTTGACCAGGGTTGAGGTGCCATTAAGGCCAACAGTGAACTGAGTAACCGAGGAGTTCAACGGCGCCGACGGAAAGTCAAACGTTCTGGTCGGGGTCCTGCACGGCGTTGAATTGACATCCATCCACAGTCCAGGTTCGGTGCAGCGTGGATCGGGACAGGGTCCGGACGGGAGGCTCGGCAGGGCCACAGTCGTCGAGGCCAGGCCTGGGACCGCGTTGCTCACAGATGTGGAGTCCCTTTTAGAGCAGGCCTTGTTCACTCTGTGCCTCATCAGTCTGCAGGAACCTCGGAGCTTGATTGATATGTCAGCCTCTGATCCACGATCTGTAATTCCTGCGCGTTCTGGTTGTCCGGATTCCAGCAATCAGTCTCTAGCACTTTTATCATTCCTCACTCTGTCACCTCTTGCAGAGATCACACAGTATGCGTGTACTTGGCATGCGAAGTAGATAAAAATATTATCTAGAACCCACAACCTCAACGCGACACTCAAATTACACGGCCTCACTCCTGGCAAGCTGAAGGTGCCCCACCTCTCCCATTTTTAATCTTGTTCTTAACATGTATACGGGGCTCTAGGTTTCTGAGACCTGTCTTAATTCAGATAAGATGGTCAGTTTGCTTCCGGGAGATATTTAAGAGCTCCGAAAGAGTTAAATGAAAAGCTGAAAGCAGGGGTTTTTAAATCTCACGTAGTGCTCAGTATTCGGCCGCTCCCTACGCTCCCAGTTTGTGGCCGTTTTCATGACACAGGATTTTCGACTCCTGTATGATCTTTATACCCCAGAGCTTCTAATCCACCACTTAAACTTCATATCGCTTTCTGCTCAGTACACGAATCAAGCTAATTATCCCTGAAGTCAGTTTGTGCAGATTTTTCGTAATTGATATTTGTTGTGAGCACTGTTACCTGCTTAAATCATTGAGTCATAGCTCCTCATTTTTCTCAGATTAAAAGCCTAAGTTCTCGATATAAAGAAAGTTGATATACAGAAAGTTCGCGACGTCCGAGAGTTTCTTTTCTTATATCGGTTTGTATCGATTGCATTCAAGAAAATGGGGCGCATAGCTCGAGTATAAGCTCGATTATGAGATCAAGTATTGATTGGTCCTAGTAGTTGATGGTTTGGGTCATCTGGGATTGTTATCTATGGGATTGTTATCTAGAGGACGTTCCATCTTAAGGCCAAATAATAGGAGCAGGCACACTATCGTTGATGGCAACAGCTGTAACCATACCCCGGATCATCATGCACTAAGCAACGTGTACCTGGTCTGGATAATTCAAAGGGGTTACCCTTCGCGATGATCTGTCAACCAGAGTGCCGGTGACTGCATACAGTATTTCCCTGAGGAATTGCAATAAGCCCCACCTTTCTGTTTCGTGGGAAATACATGTGTCATGTCAGTTGAATCGATTCGGATTTATATCTGAATCTGGAGTGCATATATAGATGTACCCTAACTAGGAATATATATCAATTTCGTGGGGTCTCCAATTGATGGCATATACATGTGTGTGAGGGAGAGCTTTTGAGAATGCGAAGGAATCAGAGACAAAATTTAAGAGGAAGAAATAGATGATATTCATCATCTACTTAATTGATCAATTGATCATCAATTGATCTACGAAATTCGACGTTAAAGGCATCTAGTGCTCACAACTCGCTTGGAGACTGGGGACCAAGAGACAGGTGCCAAGGTTTGCATTCGACTTCTTGTACATTAACACTCACATGTTCAGAGCATGCCGTTACATGTATGTGACGATCGGTGGATCCAGCTCCAAGTCATATTTATCTGTACAGACAAATGGTGAGAGCCTGGAGGGTTCGATCTTCTTGTAGAGCAGCCAAGTGACAATCATCTCAAAACAAGCTAGTGGTACGCAGGTACTACAGAGTTCTGTCTCCGCAGAGACAGTAAAGTCTAGAAGGAACTGCGCACTGCGCTCTGTTCACATGGATCTCCTCGAAGTTCCCGACTGTAACTGTCCTCCTTTCCTATATCTAGCCAGTTTGACTTATCACCTTGATAACCAGGGTGATAACCAGGGCTGATTGGATGGAATCATTCTCTATCATCCGGATTCTGGATGAGATGATGCCACAACACGAACAGAGGGAGGCTCGGAGCCAGGAACGGAATTCGTCCGCTGATAAAGAGGGCTCCTCGTGGCTGCGGGCCCCTTTGCAGTGAAGAAGATATGGCTTTCCTTCTTACAGCCCTAGCTTTGTCTCTCTTTTTGCGCACCTGCGGGTCTGACGCCTGAGCTGTCTGTGGCTGGGGATTTATAGCTCCCTTCTGTTTATCAACGAGTGTTTGGAGCTCTGGTTCTCTTGCCGTCCTCTCTCTGAATGTCTCATATCTGTCAGACTGCTCTTCCATCTCTCCGCAACCGGGCAACACACGCAAAAACAGGAATAAGACCGCCTGGAGGGATGCCTGCAGAACAGTTGTCACTGGGACTAGTTTGGAAACCCACGAACACAAAGTCGTAGACAAAAACGTGCACTCTTTTAATAGTGTCAGTGCTTCAGCTTAAACGGTTTTAATTCCTGGTCCAGGCTCCTATGTCCCCCCATCTCCCTCCTCACTACCTTCCTCTCATCTCCATGTCAAGATCGGGTGGGTGAGCTGCAGATGTCCTCTTAACTTTGGAAGCTTTCTGCGGCCCAGTTCTCTCCCTTTTGAACACCAGACCCTCATAGCTCGATAGAGCTCTTATGCACAGCTGAAAGCGGGGTTTGTTAACTGTGGGGTGTGTAACAGGACGAAGCTTTGACAGTACAACAACAGTATGACCGCAGCCACTGCTTTCATACCACTGCGCCCTCTCATGCTTCCCAAGGTTTGTGGCATTCTTGATAGTAGACCTACAAATGTATGTACTTCAGTCTTTCTTTTGTACCTGGTCATCCCTAGAGCTAAAGTTACGACTTGTCTAAATCAGTTGAGAGGAATCTTCAGAACGGCCCAGACCGTCAGCAGATGATTTACCACTGGTGAGCTCACCAGTTCGGAAACACACGTATCGAATATGCTAAAATGTTCCTCCATGATAGGTGAAAAGTAGCTCATTCCAGATATGGAGGGGCTACAAGTACATACACGAGATTTTGGGAGCCTCCAATCCACCAGGCTCTCAATGAATACAGAACTTAGTTAACTCAGATCTGACCAGTTCTGAGATTTATTTGGGAACTTCCGAGTGGACATCAAGTTGCAAACTTTGGTGTCCTCGCTGCCTGGATTCCACATTCTAAGCTCTTGAACAACTTTATATGTTATCTACAGTTTTCGATGGCAGTTGGACTGATCAGTAGTAAATTGCATGCGCTTTCCAAAGATAGGCTGCACTACACGGACCAAGCAACCTCCGATTCAAGACATGACGTGTACATACATCATTTCTCATCTCTTCTTCCTTGCGAGTTCGCTTGTTGAACATTTGGAATTTTTAAGCAAGTAGCATCCCGATTGTGTTCCTGCTCAAGACTAACATTTTACGAAATCTCGAATTTGTCTGGGCAGGATGCGAAGATTATGGATATGTGGGCCGACACCAGGTGGCCATTGCTACGCATGCAAAGTGAGCAATATCAGGACCTCAGAGGACTGTGCGCGGTTGGCCCTGATGTGACCCTGCGGTTAAGCAACTTGGATCCGTCAGTCTCATCATCTTCAAATAGTGACGTTTCCAGCCCCAAGAACTTGCGAAGTCCCAGTGAAGGAGCAGATGAAATTGATACCACTGACCTTCCAGAAAATGTGGGAAGGCAACGGATGACTACATGTGGGAATCGGGAGGTTTCATCTGTTGAGGAAAAGACAGCGTCTTTAGGAATCACTGTAGAGCATCCGGCTACATTAGTACTGACGGCCAGCTGCCCGTCTATCACATCAATTGCCAAAGTGGAGCGTCACAGTGATGATCATGAAGGTCACAGATCGAGGACTGTCATACAAATGGGGGTCGCATTACCATGCGGGGCAACACAGAGTGTGGAATTAGCACGTACGAGATCAGTATCTGAACACTGGAGAAGCTTGAATGCAGATCTAGTGAGCTCAGACGATGTTTCCATGAACGAGGAAACCCCTACATTGCGCTTTCCAGGTACTGTAGACTAGCGTGAAAAGGAAATTTCTGACCAGTGCACTCAAGGTTGTGATTTCGTAAAACTTGGATAAATTTTTGGACTGCTTAGATGCATGTATACTTCTTCACTGATCATTCATGAATGCTAGTTGTCTAGCTACACGGGATGATCTAAACTCTGACTTTAGGGGATGATCCACATGAATGAGTTCGAGTTTACTGATCTGAAGCTATATATACGATGCACAGGATCTGGCTTGCAGCCTGGAAGTTTTCGAAACGCGGGGGATGTAAAGTCGTGGCCAACAGGAGCCTGGGATCTGGTGAGGAGTGATTTGGTACGCCCCACCACCGCCGCGTCTAACTTCGCAGGCTATGGGGATTCGGACAATGGAGATGATCGTGGGCGGGAACCCAGCAGCAGCAAGCTACCGTCTTCACAGTTCCGTGGGGTAGTGTCTCAGTCGAACGGACGATGGGGTGCCCAAATATACGAAAAACACCAACGTATTTGGTTGGGAACTTTCAACACGGAAGAGGAAGCTGCACGGTCATACGATAGGGCAGCAATCAAGTTCCGGGGTCGTGATGCAATGACCAACTTTCGGCCTGTCCAGGAAAGTGATTTTGAGGCTGACTTTCTGTGTACATACACCAAGGAGCAGATAGTAGAGATGTTGCGGCGCCACACATATCATGAAGAGCTTGAGCAAAGCAGGAAGACAACGTTGTTAAATATGGATGGCACATCAGTGGCAGCTAACCTGGCACGTCGACTAGGTGAACTTGGGACCCACAGGTCGTCAAGCTCTGGGATTCACAAATCAGCTGATGCAGCTTCTTTCAGTCTTCTGCCAAACGAGACCATAGGTCATGCCAGTAGTAATATCGCAGCCACTTCACGAGCTGTTAGTGGACCAGGGGGAAGCTCCCAAGTGCGAGAACAGCTATTTGAGAAGGTAGTAACCCCCAGTGATGTAGGAAAGCTTAATAGGCTTGTGATTCCCAAGCAGCACGCAGAGCGATGTTTTCCTCTCGATCTGACGGCAAATTCACCTGGGAAAACACTCTCATTTGAAGATGTCTCTGAAGGCAAGCATTGGCGGTTTAGATACTCGTACTGGAACAGTAGCCAGAGTTATGTGCTTACAAAGGGATGGAGCAGATTTGTGAAGGAGAAGAAGCTTGATGCTGGGGACGTTGTTTTGTTCGAGCGGGGACTCAGTATGGAACTATACATTGATTTTCGGCGGAAGCAAGCAGGACGCCTATCTAACCTTGATAGGTCACCCCCACTCCGGAGTGCATGGATGGGACAATCTAACGATACATGTCCTCCAGGCTCAAAGACTCACGGGGGCCCCTCGAACACTTCCGTTTGGCAACCTTTTAATTTTGCCTCACCAGAGGACTTAAGTGTCTCCTCAAGTACACAACCAAGTACAGACAGGACGTTGTATGGGGCTCTTTACAGCCAGATGCTTAGGTCAACTTTGGGTATATCAGCGGGCGCAATCGTAGGACATCTCAATTCATTCTCCGGAAATCCGAGACTTTCAACAACGATTGGACCCTCGGCAGGATACCTGACTCCTTCAGATCCATGGGCATTGCAAGATGTGAAAAACCAAGATGATATCGACATCCCACTACATCTACAAGGCATATGTACAGAGGGAGGTGTCGATGGCACCACAAGCGTTCAACCAAGAAATGAAGAACTTTCGAGTACCAGCAGAGGCACACGGCTTTTCGGAGTAAATATCGCAAGCGCAGTTACAAATCCAATCCAAATCTCTAATTTTCAGCCGGCGGGACTCAGCGACAGATGCGAGACGACAACAACACAGGTCACTGAGGTGTATGCCCCTTCAAGTCACGGAACCCTCTCAAGCTCAGGTACCCATTCTCACGCATTTGCGCAGTATTCAAGGTCGGTTCCAGCTGCTGTATCCTCTAGTGCGCGCTCTGAGGACTTGTCCCCATCACCGTTTAATGAGGAATGTTTGAGGAGTTTCGAGCCAAATTATCGAGGCAAGCAACAAGGTCATCAACAGTCCGAAGGAGTGGGGTCCCACATTCATGTGTACATAAATACAAGTAGCGTCGATAACGGTCTTGAAATTTCGGCACAGCTCACAAAGAGTCCTCCTCTAGAGGCTTCGAGAGTCATCGAAGGTCCTCACGCAAGATCCAACAGCGAAAGCGCGTCCTCAGCGACATCAGATCGGTCCGACTCAAGTAAAGCAAGCCCAATATTGCTCATAGCACAGAACAGGAAACGGAAGGGTCCTGGAGGGATATTGGAGTCTCTAAAGATAGATATAGCCCAGGGAATTAGTCCAGATGGGGCTGGCACATCCTGTACTCTAGCACATCCTGATCCTCAAGGCACACAGGGCCCTTCGATGCAGCGGTGGGCGACCAATCAAGGAGATCAGGTAGGATGTGCGCCTGAAAGCCCTGGGCCACAGCAAATGCCCAAAAAATATTGCTCGAATCTTGAGGTGCGACCAGGTAGTGTCAATTTGGAGGGCTCCACTTCTCTCCAAAGTGGTGTCCAACAATTCCCGTCAGATCAATGTGTCGAACATGGAGATCGGCCCAGTTCGAATGAGACACAAGGCGATGTTCATACCAGTACACTATTAACTGTAGAACGTACAGGTTAGCAGCCTGAGGTAAAGGTCCGATTTGGAAGCCCTGGTGTGGCCAAACCTAGTGTGCACCATGGAGTGGCACTTGAGAAGGTCCCCTCTCGGTTCTACTCGCCAATTATCGTTTGACGGAGGACCTCAAAGCGCAGCTGCTTGAGCTCACAAAGGGAAGGGACATCCTGATCTACACCCGGGGCAAGGAGGGCGCCATAGTGCTCAGGACTCGACAAGGAGAAATGCCCAAGAAGTCCTTCTTCCCCACTTCTTCACAAATGCAGTCCAGGAATTGATGATTAGAAGGTGAATATACATGAATCCAAGCCCCAGTGGCTGCTTAGAGTTTTCCCTAGACGTTCAATATTTCCACCAATATAATCTGTTGGCTCAGCTTGGCCCAAGGTTTATGATCTAGATTCCTGAGTTGATGTGCCAGGCACTACTTCCAGGGTAAATTATACACGAGAGCAAACTTTTGACCATTTGAAATGGTTCGCAATCCACATCCCATGAATATTCTAGTCGATTGTGCCGGCATCAGGACTCAGCACATCGGGCCACTCTATAACCCAAACTTGCAGGAGGTTTGTCACTGTGGTCTTGGGAAGCTGGCGGGATATTTCTGTACAGGGTTGACTTCTTTGTGTCAGGAAAACAAGGGTTAATTCCCTACACATAGATAGGGTGTCACAATCCGTAGATAGAATCAAGGGCGCGTTCTTTCAGGTCAGCTGCTGCTCAGTCACTCCCCCCCCCACTGCTGCAACTTTTCACAGTCGCATCATGCACAGATCTCTATCTCAGGGAGACTAAATCTCTCCTCCTGGAAAGAGTACGAGTTCCAGGTTGATCAATATGTTCACATGTACTGGGATAACTGTGAGCTCCAACATCACCCGAGTCAATTTAGTGTATCTGAGTACGACGATTCGACCCCGAACTTCTCCACATCGTGAATTGTGAGATATGTGATGCTACTGGCCAGTCTGTCGGCCACGTACCTCCTGTAGTCCTGAGTCAATCGACCTTTTGAGGAATATTAAACTTGTAGCTCATTTGGAATTGCAATACATGTGGAGCTAGTACGTAGCTCGAGGTGCTTGTTCATTCATTTAGACTGTAGACACATTCATAGTTTACCATCGATCATCTAATTTCTCTCGTGTTCGGGAGTCCACACTTTTTCCTGGGCGATGCTCTTAACTAGATATACTTTCATATTACCTACAGGTTGAAGCCATCTGCATGTACTGAATCCATTTGGGGCCGCACCTGCTGCTTGCAGCGTAGCTCCAAAAACTCGCTCACTCCTTCAGATACCAGCTAAGGTCCTCGCAAGCCCCCGCAAACGTCGTCCTCGGTCCTCCGTGCGCGCTCTACACTGACGGAGTGGTGCATGAATGTCATAGTGGGCACTTCTGAATTTTTCTCCTGCTGCCGGAGGGCTAAATTTAATACGTGGGGTGGGGGGAGGGGTTAAAAGTTAAAAGCAGTGTTGTTCTGGTATCAGGACATACCATACTGGTCCTGGCCATATGAGTATGAGTATCATGACTACAATATTAGCTAGTATGAAGAGCGCTTTGGGTGATGTGGCAAAATGCCATTGGTTATGAGGATGAGCCCTATATTTGATAGCGAGGGCTCCACATTTTTTGGATGCGTTGTGACAATTCTGGATGTAAAGTAGCAAAATATGGATGTAAAGTGCACTCCTAATGACAGACTACGTCCGATAGAGTTCAGGAAATGTAGCCGCCTTCGCCACTCCCACGGCTCCACCTTGCTACATAAGTTACACTATTCCCCTTTGACAACCAGCATGTAGCCAAGTGGTAATGGGCACATACCATGTTGGATGTGGTTGTGGGTTCAAACCGCGGTCTGGTGTGTCATGAAGGTGTCCATCAGTGTTGTGCGGTTCTTGCCATATTGAAGGAACCTCCCGATCCAGTTCCTTGGTATATTTAAAGAGGCGGTTCCAGTTTCGGGTATTTTTTGAGAAGGAGCCACCGGTTCCAGTTTCCGGTTCCGGTTCATTATTTTTTGAATTTAAAAATATCTATTAAATTTTTTATCGGTTTTTTATAAATCTGAAAATGATTTGTGAATCCCCATTAGTTATATCAAATATTTTAACCATGTTAAAAAGAAACAACACAACATTCATATACAACTTTATGAAATAATAATAATGCAATGTAAGCGAGTATAAATCAATGTGTGTAGAGTACATAAAGAAATCATTCTATCTCAAACAACTCGGCCTCTGCAATCAACTCCTCGTTGTCATCTAAGAGGACTTCCTCACTGTTCAAAAACTCGTTCATGGAAGAGCTCACCAACACGAGAGACGATACAATGTGTAAAAAATAAAAATAAATAAAAACCCACTGCCTACTCCCCATGTGCTGCTCCGGCCTCCCCCACACGCTGGGGCGCTGCTCCCTCCCCCGCGCTGAAGTCGCGCTACTGGAGTAGATCGCGCAGATTGGAGGTGAGAGACGACAGATCCAAAAAAAAAAAAAAAAAAAAACCCCTAGTGCGGGAACCAGATCCGGAACCGCCACTGACCCCCCGGTTCCGGTTCTGGAACCGGCTCGTCCCTCTCCCCCGGTTCCAGTTCCGGTTCCAGTTCCGGTTCCCATGAACTGGAACTGGAACCGCTGGTTCCAACCCGCCTAAGAGGGTACCCGCACAACACTAGTGTCCACCTTTCAGCTGGAAGGTAGTAGCCTTTGTGGTGATGAGACACCATAATTTAAGCTCCCTTCCAGAGGCGTCTATATATATATATATATTCCCCTTCCTCTTGAACGCTATCTAGTCCATCATGGATGGTACAAGATATGTAATGTATGTAATATATTGTAGCATTTCCAGTTGGTAGGAAATGCCAGCGCAGCACTGTGCTGTTTGAAAAAGGACCAAGCTGTGTGCAACCGCTCAAGAATCCTAACCGTCGGGGCAAGCAAGAACCCAGTAGCACCTAGCTTATACTCGGGCTAAGACGTCAGTCTTCCATACTTGTGCAGTGTGCTTTAGGGCCTCTGTCAGAGCTTAGGAGAGCTCCGTGTCTAGGATTTGTTGCACGTCATGGTACCAGTGTCTGGTACATTGTGAGAAGTGCTTCGTTGTAATACAATATGCTTACTTGCTCAAGATACCGTGTGTGCGTGCTGCCTGTTGGGAATGCTTTATGCTTTATACTTTAGTAGGTTATGGGCCCTAGCATGTCTTCCTTACTACGCCTCAGCTTATTCTATCTTTATTTGCTTCAAGCGTGTAAACTGCAGAGGTCGTTTCTGCTGTTAAGTATATTCTTTGTTCAAAAGTTGTCCCTGCTGTTGTATCTCTAGAGACTCTTTTTGATGTCCTAACTGCAAACGGTCGTTTCTGCGTTCTTTCTTAGGTCCTACGTCATGGGTGACAATGCTAGGGATCTGGGAAACATAGAAAGGTATAACGGTGAGAACTTCCATATGTGAAAGTTCCAAATGCGTGCGGTATTCTACGGGAGAGATTTGATGAGCATAGTCGATGGCTCTGAGCCAAATCCACCCGCTGCTCAACGAGCAGACTGAAACGTGACAACCAGGCTATCAGCCTGTTATGTTCCTCTTTAGATAAGGCATATCTAAATAATATCATGTCATGCACTACTTCCAAGGCAATCTGGGATAAGTTGACGCTCCTGCATGATCAGCAAAACTTGTCTGAGAACACGTTCACTCCCTACAGCAGAGTTTCTTTAAGTGTGAGCTTCAAGACAATGAGGGTATTGCTGGTTTTCTTGGTCAGCTAGAGGTCCATACTACTAAGGAGGATGGAATCCTTCACAATGTTCTTTACGTCCCACAACTGAAGCGGAATTTGTTTTCTGTTGGCACCTCCATAGCTCTAAGTATTGAGAGGGAGTGTGGTGAGTGCTTTGTAGGGTGGATTCCCTTAGCATGGGTGTCCTTGGCTTGACTTGGTTTATGGGATGGGATCTAATCATTTCCAAGTTGTTTGCGAGTCAGCCGAAATCTTACCTTCCATCTCGTCTCATAACAAGACAACGCAGCCATGTGGATTCAATACAACACGAGGTCTCATACCCTTTTGTAATATGGAGACGTACTACAAAATCCTCAATGAACCGGAGCTGGGCAGGGTCATTCTTGCCACATGCTCATTGCTGCCCAAAAAACTCTATGATGGAAGATGATGACAACACCTTCCGCTTTTTTTACTTCGGTCGAACAAATCTTGTTTGCTCACGTGGTGCCCTTCAAGTACTCCAACTTGTACCTGGACAAATCACTTGTATGTTCGTTGTCAAGATGTTTTTCCATAGAGGTGCATCCATGAGTAGGGTATATATATATATATATATACACAACGCCTCCCGAAGGAAACGTAAATTATGGTGTCCCTTGACCCCGAAGGGCTACTGCCTTCCAGGAGGAAGGTGGACACATTTGTGACACCAATCGGTGGATTAAACCCACAACCACTTCCGAGGTGGTATCTGCCCATTACCATTGGGCTACAACTTGGTTGTCGGGTTGTACTGTACTAGACCTTCCTTGACTGGGTAGTGCTTCTAGAACTATCCCTTGAACTCCTTGTTGTATCTTCAAAAGAGCTCTACCTTGGATGACAAATGGTGCACCTCATCATTTGAGTTGCAGCCACATCAACTTGGTCACTCTCTTTGTGCAAAAGAAATAATGCCCACACTGCGGAAGGTCACTGCAAAAATTGCCATGTTACGCAGTTTCGGAGCCACCCAACTTAACCTTGCATCTACCCCACTGCTAGTTGTGGCAAGCTAAACTATGATTAATTAGCCAAGGCTACAGGGCAGCCGCACAGAGTGGCTGTTAAAGTAAGCTAGGGTTAGGGAGCAAAAAGCATTCCTAGCAGGCAGCACGCACACACGGTATCTTTAGCAAGCAAGCATATTGTATTACAACGAAGCACTTCTCACAACGTACCAGACATTGGTACCATGAAGTGCAACAAATCCTAGACACAGAGCTCTTCTAAGCTCTGACAGAGGCCCTAAAGCACACTGCACAAGTATGGAAGACTGACGTCTTAGCCTGAGTATAAGCTAGGTGCTACTGGGGTTCTTGCTTGCCCTGACGGTTAGGATTCTCGAGCGGTTGCACACAGCTTGGTCCTCTTTCAAACCGCACAGTGCTGCGCTGGCATTTCCTGCCAACTGGAAATGCTACAATACTCCCACTCAGCACTGTGCTGAACAATTTGAAAGTTAGAAACGTTATCACTCTCGCACTTCAGCACATGTGCTGGTGCTCTAGCCACTTGCAGAAGTGATTACCATGAGTGCGCGAAGTTGTTGGAAACGATCCCGAGACAAAGGTTTGGTGAGGATGTCCGCTGCTTGGTCATCTGTTGGGATGTAGATCATAGCGAGCGTCCCATCTGTCTGTCTCTCCCGAATGATATGGAACTTGAGGCTGATATGCTTGGTATGTTTATGAAAAACCGGATTCATGACCAAACGAATGGCCGACTGATTGTCGCAGTATAGTGGTGTTGGAGCTGGCTCTGGATATCCAAGGTCGTCAAGAAGGCCACGAAGCCATCGTAGCTCGCTGCTAGCCAGATGTGCTGCTACAAACTCACATTCGGTAGTACCTGCAGCGGTGCAAGTTTGCTTCCTACTTCCCCATGCAACAGCTCCACCATTAAGCATAAGTAGAAATCCTGACCTTGATTTTTTGTCATCGGGGTCTGCTGCAAAATCAGCATCGCAGTGTACTGAGAGTAAGTTCGGTTTTCCTATGGCACCATAGGTGAGTTGGAGATCGAGAGTGCCCTTGAGGTATTTGAATACCCGCTTGACTGCTGAAACATGCGGGGGTCGAGGCTGGTTGCTAAATCTCAAGATGTTGCTGACTGAGTATGAGATATCAGCTCGTGTGCCAAGGCTGGCAAATTGCAATGATCCAACTGCTTCTTTATAGAGGAAGACCGATAGTAATTCCGTGCTGTCGGACATGACAGTGAGCTGAACTGCGCTGCTGGGATCGGATGGAACGGCCACGGGGTTGCAATTCTCGTGGTTAAAACGCTTCAACACCCTTTCGATGTACCGCCATTGATCAAGGTGAATTAACCTGCGATCATGATCCCTGACTATGTGGAGGCCAACATAGATTTCAGCTGTTCCTCGGGTGATGTTGAAACCTCCTTCCATATAATCCAGGACAAATTCGATCTTTGATGTCTTCGGGCTGCAGGCTATGCCATCGTCGACCCAGATTGACATGAGGAGCCGTGGATTCGCGTTGCTGACATATACGCAACAATCATGCGATGACTGTAGAAGGCTGTGTTGCTCGAGAAAAGAATTGAACTTCTGGTTCCAAATTCTTGATGATTGCTTTAAACCGTATATGGCCTTCTTGAGACGGCAAACCTTGTCTGGCTGTAGCGGGTCTTCGAGACCGATAGGCTGGTCCATAATTATCACCTCATCGATTTCCCCGTATAAGAATGTGGTACAAACGTCAAACTGTGTGATCTCCATATCCTCGGCTGCAGCAATAGACAATATGGTGCGGATCGAGTCAAATTTGACTACAGGACTAAAGGTCTCATTGTAGTCTATTCCCTCACGCTCGGTAAATCCCTTAGCCACCAGCTTGGCTTTAAAACGGTTGACTGTACCATCTGCTGCAAGCTTAAGCTTGTAGATCCATTTGCACTTTACTGTCTTCCTGCCAAGGGGTAGAGATTCTAGTTCCCACGTGCCATTGCTCATCAAGGAATCATATTCCGCTCTCATGGCTAGTTGTCAATCTTCCTTCTCAGGTGAGCTCATGGCTTGCTCAAAAGAGTTGGGCTCGTCTGGTGTATACTGCTCCTCGAAGTGTGCCATGCAGGCATACGAGTTGCGATGCTCTAGATAAATCCAGTCTCCATATCATGTCGGAGGATTGCGGGCTCGAGCTTGTCGCTCTGGTAGCTGTTGGTTGCCATCGGGCTGCTGATACAGTATGGGCTGTTCTTCCTCTTACAACGGGGAATAAACCTCTGGCTTATGTAATAGGTCGATCTGTACGTCCTCCCACTCTCTTAGATCAGCCTCATGTGAATCGCTACCTTCGCTTCCTGAACTGTTGTGGTCAGAAGACTGGGTTCCACCAACGTTTCCTTCGCCAGAGCCGCTCTTTGATAAGCTTGGGATGAGGGGCTGCTTACCACCTCTTGAGATTCTACGAGGTTCAATGCAACTGCTGGTTGGGCCTGTCCTTGAGGTACAAGTACTCCCACTGGCTGAATGCCTGGGGCTCCTTGTGCGGCTCCCACTAACCATGGAGGCGCTTGCAGAGGACCTATGTTGCCAAGTGGTTGCGTAAGCTCTTCTAACCAGATCGATTCCCCTCTAGTTTGTGCTTCTGTTGGAAGTCTTGCAAGATCTTAGTCAAACAGAATGTCTCAACTCTCCTCAATCCGTCTGGTATCATTGAACCAGATGCGATATGCTTTACTCGTACTGGAGTAACCCATGAACACCCCCTTCTTCGACTTAGGAGATAGCTTGTGCCACAATTCCTTCGGCATGTGTACATAAGCATCGGATCCAAATATTTGAACATGTGAAACTGATGGCTTTATGCCAAACCATGCCTCATATGGAGTTCGCCCAACAAGTGTCCTTGTTCCAGTTTGGTTGAGAATGTAGACTGCAATATGCACTGCTTCTCCCCAAAAATGAATGTGGTCATTGGCCGCATACAACATGCTTCTGGCCGCTTCTATGATCGTGCGATTATCACGCTCTGAAACACCATTTTGTTCAGGCGTGTAGAGAGCAGTGAGCTCCTGCTTGATCTCTTGCTGGTCGAGATAATCTGTGAAAGCTTGACTGGTACACTCTGCTCCGCGGTCGCTGCGGACAATCTGTACTGTATGACTTGTTTCTCTTCGTAGTTGTGAGACAAATCGCTTGAAACTCGCAAGAGAATCAGGTTTGTGCTTGATGCATTCGATTACTCGAGATCCAGTACAATCATTTTTTAAGAGAACGAAGTAGAGTGAACCCCCGACAGATGCAATATTGAGTGGCCCGCAGAGATCTGTGTGGATGAGATCACCTGGGGCTGTCGTCTTCTGTCGAGGATCGTCCCAGTAGAATGTTGTTCGGTGCTGCTTGCCATAAGTGCAGCCTTCACAAAACTTGTGATCGGTGGTATGAAGAATGAGACCATCTACTAGGCCATGCGACGCCATTGCTCGGATGGTTGAATGTAGGTTAACATGTGCAAGCTGACGATGCCATCCGTTGATGGTCTGGGTACTTTCCTTCTTCGTTGCAGGATTAAAGGAGGCTGCGGCTAGAGCTTGGCAAGCTGAAGCTGGTTGGATTGTAGGCACAATATGTACTTTTGATGAAGCTGGTGACACAACTTTGAAAAGTAACCAATACATTCTTCGATGGATGACGCCAGTCGTGACAACTTGCCCTGCTTCTAAAACTTGGCAACCGTTTTGCATATGCAGGGTGTACATTTTCTTTTGAGTAGCAACATAGGACGAGAATAGGTTGCGACCAAGGCCTGGTACATGGACAACTCCTTTGAGTACTCCAAATATGTGATTGCCCTTGCACCAAATCTTGATTACAATATCCCCTATGCCTGTTGCATACAATGTGACTCCACCGATACCCATGACAGGCCGTTTCTCTACAGAGATGTCTTGGTAGGTAGAAAAGAAAGAACGCTCTTGGCACATGTGATCAGTACTGCCACTATCGACATACCAGTAAGAATGTGTTGTGGAAGTCTTGGAAGAGCTGGCCATGAACGCTTTGTATGCTCCGAACTGATTCTTGGATGCCTTGGGTAGTTCTGAAGCAGTCTTGAGCTCCCTCTGAGCTGCTTGGTAGGCTTCTTGCTCTGCCGAATCAGTCTGACACTCCTTGCCCCAATGGCCGGTCATGCCGCACTTCCAACACTTAGTGTTCTTCTCCTTGTCGTTAATTTCTTTATGACGCCAGACTCTCTCTTCTTTGGTATACTTGAATGCCCCATCCGATGTAGAAGAGGAGTCTTGGTTACTACCAGAACCGGATGAAGCTGCCGCTGCTACGTATACAGCTATGGATGTTTCGCTGCTTGAGTCTAGACTCAACTGTCAACAATCTCATAGTGAGGGTGTCAAGGGTTCTTTCTTCTACGGGAGTGACTTCCCAGGCCAAAAGAAGACTGTCATAGCCAGCAGGCAACTTAGCAGCTAGAATCTTAACTATGACCGCATCATCATTAAAAGTAGTGTTACCATGTTCACGTATAAATAGATATGAATGTCTCCGACTCCAGCAACATATACATATCGATCATCTGCAACTTGTACCGGCCACTCCTTATCTGGAATAGGTTTAAGATTTCGGAACCAGTGGCGTTTGTCCATCATGTGTTCTGTAGCCCTTCCATCGGCACACCACACATCATCATCTGTAATGCATAGCTCCTTCTCTATGACACACGGCTCAAATGTGGTCATGAAAGCTGTATTAGACTTCTCCTTGTGATTCAAACTTTCTTTTTATTCACTTCTATCAGATGTGACTGTGTATGCTATCGAGCTCACAGAAAATGTTGTTGTTCTAAGTTTCTTGTTGAACTGCAACTCTGCTTCTTGATCTCTCTTTTTCTTTACTTCACATTCTCTCTCCCAATGTCCAACCTTCCCACAACAGTTGCATGTAGTTCTCTTTTTCAACTTACTATTTTCTCTCTATGTTACTAGCGCTGTTCATATGTCAGAGATTGTCTACTTCCGCTGCTTCCACTGCTTCCTTGTTCTCTCCAACTGTTTCCTTGTCCTCTATGGCTTGAGAAAAATGCTTTGTCACTTGTCTCATCATTATTACCTCTCATCTTCATCATAGACTCCTCCTTGAGAGAGTCGCCCTTCCAAATTCTCAAGTGTCTGTTGTTCTTGAGGAACGTTGTCCCAGGCCGATAACAAGTGTTTGTAGCTTGACGGGAGACTGCATATTACTTTTGTAATAATGGCCTTGTTGGTGGTTCTTTCACCTAGATCATTGAGCTGAGATGCCATGGACTCTATGGCACTAACATGTGTTGCGATGTCGTCTCCATCTTTCATCCTATAATCAAAAAATCTTTGCTGCAACACATGAATGTTCTCACTCGTTCTTTGCTCATGAATTGTGACTAGTCTGCACCACATTGAGGCTACCGTTTCACAATTTATTATCTGCTGTAAATACTTCTTGTCAAGAGCTGTGCACAGATACATAGTGTAACCACTCGCTCCTCCACCATATTGAGCTCTATCCGCTCTGCCAGCAAAAACACATTTGCTAAGGTGGGTTGGTCCACTTGTAGGAGAGTTGCATCCCGCACCCTTCTCATTAGCTCCTTGTCCAATATCCCATACCAGAATTGGACTGCCTGAGCTTTCATAACCCCTTGGGATACATTTATCAAGCGCCTCATGCGCGTGTAAGCCTCCCTCAAACTCTCAGTAGGCCTCCGTTGGAACTCTTGCAAGCTCTGCAACTTCTCTGTCCTTATCCCTTGGTAGTTTCTCCTCAACTCCTCGAAGAACTCCACAACTGGGTTAAAGGCAGGTATGGGTGTTGGTGCTACAACATGAGCTTGGGTGGACTTCCCAGCTCATGTTCCACTTGTCATCCCACTGCTGCTTGCAGAAGCTGCCGGTGTAGCTGCCGGTGTCACCACTACCCTTGTGCCTCTAGTGATGGAAACATAGTCAAGTGACCAATACACCCGTCATTCCTCAATCTCCACCTCATGTCCACGCCTAAACTCATGGTAGTCATCTATGGGCGGCCCCTCAAGGTGCTGAAACAACCCTTCCACGCCATAAAAGGCGTAAACAGTTGTGGATTGCGCATCAGCTGCAAATCACGCCAACTATCAAACTCCTATCAAACTCGATGGTGCCCACAGCTCCAGAGTACCGACGTGGCCCCTTGGTAGCTCCATACATTTCCTCCATCGATCCCATAACAATGGCACGGAAATGGCTTGCACCCTTGGCGAGAATCCTCTTAACTCTGAGTCTAAACTTTCCTCAGAAGACACTGAAGGTGAAGGTGGCCTAAACCGCACACCTCGTCTTGTATACCCACTAGTATCATTGGTGCTTGTACCGGCACTCCCCTCAGCAACTAGTGGCACCTCCGTGATGAAAACTCACAACCACGCCAGTTGTAAACCTGTCTTTAATCCCCCTTTTCACAAGGTAACCGGGTAGAGAACCTGTTGCGGCTTATGGCTTAGACTACTAGGTTTGTAACGTAAACCTGTACTTGCACCTGCATCCACCGCAAGCACTCCTATGGTTGGCTGGTCATCACCCCAACCTCACCACAGGAGAAACAATGATGGTCTGACTGGTCATCACCCCAGCCTCACCATCGACAACATGCTATAGGATTGGCCGGTGATCAAATCCGGACCAACCTCCTATGAAAACAAGCGCCCACACAAAGCTTACATGGCGCACAGTCAAGGGGATCTAAACACAAGAAAATCAAAACAACAACTCCCCCCCACCAAAAACACTCCACAGTGTCGCTTCTGCAAGACACCCCAGCCCAAACCCGGACTCACTCTTGCCTCCAATTACGGAAAGGTTTTGACCTACAGAGAGGGTGGAAGACTTCAAGGAAGAGAGACTAAAGCAATTCCTATCACAGCATGCTCTCATCCCACTACCCTATCTCCACAATCTTTTACTTAAGCAATGGACAAGACCTTTCAAAGATCTCTCAAATAACTCTCTAAGAGTCCTCAAGATGTCCCTCAAACAATCTCACCAAGGCTCCCAAAGCTTGCACAATGGTACTCCAAACAGTACACCAAGGCCCCAAGAGCTTGCCAAATCTCGGCCCTCAAGGACCCCAAATAGTCCTTCAACAAGTCGCCAAAGACTCCTCAAGCTCGCCAAATATCGGCCTCCAAGGACCCCAAACAGCCCTTCAAACAGCCTTCCAAAGGCTCCAAAAACTTGCCAAATATTGGCCTTCAAAGACCCCAAATGGTCCTCCACATAGCCTTCCAAATGCTCCAAAAACTTGCCAAAACTTGGCCTTCAAGGACCGCAAATAGTCCTCCAAACAGTCATCCAAATACCTCTTCAAGAGCTCTTCAAAGTGCCTTACAAAAGCTCCTCAAATGACCCCAAAGATCTCCCAAACAATCCTCCAAAAGGCCCTTGAAAATCCTCCAAAAACCCTATATTGTCTTTATATGTCACTATGTTCCCAACCTATAGTGACCATTCCCATACTACGGTGACGGTTCCCAGACTCTTGTGACGGTTCCCAAACTACGGTGACCGTTCCCACACTTTGGTGACTGTTCCCATGAACCTAGGTTTTCATGTGCACCTCATGCTAAGATTTATGCATCCCATGCTAGGGTTTGTGCATTCCAAGCTTGGGCTTCCTTGAGCTTAATGCTTGCTCTCCTCAAGCATCCATGACTTCTATGAGATACCAAGGCAAACTAGCTTGATCTTCTTCACCTCAAGCCACAACCAAGCTTGGTTCCATCTCACCTAGCAATGCATTTGCCACACAACAAGCTTCACTTCTCTTTGGAGCTCAAGAATCAAGTTTTTTTTTACCTCATTTGACAATCAACCAAGTCTTGCACTCATTCATGTGCTCTTCTTTGGCCATCCACACACATGCTCCACTCTTGGCCTCTATGTGTTTCTTCTCCAAGCATCAATACATCTCCATCTCATGCAAAGAAGAAGATTCAAGTCCCTTCACTTGCTAGCTCAAGAGTTGTACTCTCCTCAAGCTTAAGTTGGAACCCCAACTCAAACATGTGCTCTACAAGTGCTTTTCCTTCACCTAAGTGGAAACTAGCCCTTTTCTTTTCTTCTTGCTCTCCAAGGCTTGAAAATAGAAGCCTCAATGGGCTGAAAACATGCTCCACATAAGCATCACCTCATACACAAAGGAATGAACTTGTTCCCTTCACCTTCTAGCTCTCCTCAAGCTTGAAGTTGGAAGCCGCACTTGGAAAGCATGCTCCACATATGCGCCACTTGGTTGGTCAACCACTTGCTTCACCAAGAGCAATCCAAGAACTCATAGAACTAGCAAAAGCACTCCCTTCTAGCGCTTTAGCTTGCTTGTTTGTCAACCAAATGAAACCACATTTGGCTTCATTTCACCATGGATAAAACAACCACTTCTTAGCTTCTCTTGAGCTACTCAATGCTCCTCAAGCTATCATTGTTGTACTCCTTCTATGGTGTTTCTAACCCAAGCATGTGCCGCTCTTTGGCTTCTCTTTCACACCATGAACAACTAGAGCTTGCTCTTGAAACCTTAGTGTCTATCTTCTCCACACACAAGACGCTTCTCTTGTGATGCAAGAACTCTTTTCCAAGCTCTCAAACCCTTGGTACACAATAATGCTTCTACAAACCCTCAATGCATTCTTTTCACCATAGAAGCCACTTCCTTGGCAAATGATTGTCACAACACTTGAGATACAAGAGATGGCGTTCCTTCTTCTCAAACTTTCAAACCTTTTGCTTCCACACGCACAAGACTTTTTCCCTGCAATACTTGCAAAGTCTTGTAACCCAAGAGCTCTCTCCTTGAGCTCTCCACCTCCTTGATGTACACCAACACAAGTGCTAAGCTAATCCTTACACTCCGCACTCACAAGCATAAAGTCATCTTCTTGTAGTGATAATGAAAATGAACATAATGGAAATCCTCCACTCATGAATCCACTCAATCACATAAACTAAGTCAAGCCAATGGCACCCTTGCTAAGGGAATCCACCCTACAAAGCACTCACCATACTCCCTCTCAATACCTAGAGCTATGGAGGTGAGAGAGGCTCAACTACAAGAAGATGAGCCTCCTCCATCTTCACAAGAGGAAATCCTATCCTCATGTCCCAAGTGAGGCTCGACACCTCACTTGGCATGTGAGACCAAATAAAGTCCCAACACACAAAATATAAATATAAACTTGCTTAACCGTATTATTATTAAGATGTGGCAACATACACCCAAACCCCAGGCCCTCTATCAGCGATATTATCGGGAAACTTCCCACAGATGCACAAGACAGATATGCACTTTACTTTCAGCCAACACCATGTCCCCGATGCACAACTACTGCCATATCTTCGACCACTTCACACCTTCTTCCCGCAAGACCCACCTACTAATCATACACCCACGCACCATATTTCAACATTTGGACTCCCCCCTAGCCGTCACCCAGCACTTTCTAAAGCCTTGCAAAAACTCAAAGCCTTCCCGAAGAGCCACTGTGGGTTAAAGGCGTGTGTCGGCAGGATTTTCAGACAAGGGATACAGTCGGAGTGTATCTAAAATGTCATAGTTAACTAGAAGTAGGTAATTCTAGATAGCCATGACTAAAACCATGACAGCCGACAAGAATGGGAGAAGGCATGTATTGAATATGGACCTTTGCCTACCCGGAAACTAAAGACGTCAGTGAGACGAGGTTTGTCAGTAAGGTACTAGTCTTATTCCATGAAACTCTAGAGTACTCGGCTGCCATGAATTTCTGTTACCAGCGACAATTACTTATCAATTACAAGCTCGAGTTCCATCTGGCTTAACATGGGCTATTGATCGTGCTATGGCAAGACTTACTCTGCAACCGATTGTCCAACAATGTATTCTCAATCAACGGAGGGGCTATAGGCTCTTGTCTGAGGCCCTGTATGCTACAATTTGTATCTCAATTAAGCTACGAGGGGATTATCATCGAAGGGCAGCGGTTATTTTAGCTTTGCAGTGCGGGCAAGTTGCAGACAGTAAATTGGAGATCTTTTATGTGAGGATGTCCATTGAGGCTCGCAATGTATTAACACTATTTTAATTAATTCTGGACTTTTGGCTTAAATCCGGACTAAACTTAATATATATTTGTATTAAAATTAATTGAAATATTAATAATATTATGGTGTAATGTGTGATTGAACTTTGTGAAATTTCAGGTGATGTCATACTTGTTTCAAAATGTGTCATATAAGAGGTCCATTTGACATTGAAGTGCTCAATGTGAAGTAACAGTATTGAACAATTCATTGAACGTCCACTTGGAAGTCGAATAAAGTAAAATTCCATTGCAGGATCATGATAAACAAATGGGTCGCATCGAACATGGGCCAAACTCGTACTCTACCATACTCGATACAACTTGCTAGTAATTTTATTGATTGAATCTTCATATAAAGCACAATGTTCACATACCACGCCATTGGAATGAATCATGTTTTGGATCTGACAAGGCAGTAAAATATTAGAATAGCATGAAACATTCGGAAGAGGTACTAGGGTAGTACAATAAGGTTTGGGGTGTAACTAGAGAGAAGTGTAATAAGGTTTGGGTTTACAGTAAGGGTAAGGGTTTAGGGTTTGGATTTAGGGTACAAAAAAACAAACAAATATGATGGACTCACACTCGGTAGAATTAAGAAATGGTTGAGGAATTTGATATCCCTGTAATCATTCTATCATACCTTATCCAACAAAAGAAAATATTAAAAGAGCATGAAACATTGAGAAGGGTTTAGGGTTTAGGGTTTAGGGTAACATGGTAGTACAATAACTTGGTTTGGAGTGTAACTAGGGTAGTACACTAAAGTTATTGGTTTATGGTAAGATTAATGGTTTAGGGGTGATGGTAAAGGTAGGGTTTTCGGTTTGGGTTTAAGAACACTATTGGACAAACAAATATGGAAGACTCACAGTCGCTAGAACTTGGTGTGTGTTAGTAGGATAAAAAATAAAATAAAAAATAGAAAAACAAATATTATGGAAGAGTCATTGGGCCGGAGAAGTATTTAGATTGAGGATTCGTCCTTCAAACCTGGTATTAAGATACATATGGTTACGGTATGGATACTTCATTCCCATTTGCAGGAGAAGGGTAAGGGTTTAGACGTAACAATGGCGTAGGGTTTTGTTTAGGGTTCTCGACGAGGGTTTAGGGTTTGGGTTGAAGGCAGAAACGGTGAGCATACATGCCGGAAGACTCGCACTCGCTACAACTTAGTGTTGTTAGTAAGCCTGTAGTACTCAGCAAAATAGAAATGAAGAACGTAATATTATGGAAGTGTAGTCATTGCATCGGACAAGTATTTAAATGAAAGACTCGTCCTTGGAACCTGGTATTAAGATACATAGAAAGCAAAATTCGATAAAAAAGGTAAGTGCGTGTCAATCCAAACCAAAGGCAAAACCTTACGCATAGTGAAGGGCGAAGAGATTTGAATAACCATAAATAGTTATGGTTATGGTATGGATACTTCATTCCCAGTTGCAGGGGAAGGGTAAGGGTTTACATGTAACAATGGCGTAGGGTTTTCCTTAGGGTTTTCGACGAGGGTTTAGGGCTTGGGTTGAAGGCAGAAATGGTGAGCATACATACTGGAAGACTCGCACTCGCTACAACTTTAGTGTGTGTTAGTATGGTACAAAATGGAAATTTGGTTACATTGAAGAGATTTGGATAACTAAAATGGTTATGGTTATGGTATGGATAGTTGATTCTCATTTGCAAAGGGAAGGGAAAGGGTTCTGGGGTATTGGGTTAAGGGTAAATGTTTAGGGTTTTCTAGTAAGGGTTTAGGGTTTTGGTTTAAGTTACAAAATAGACAAATACTTATGGAAAACTCCAGACTTCGCTAGAACTTAGTGTTGTTAGTAGGGTACTAGTAAGCAAAAAAAAATGAAGAACCTAATATTATGAACAAGTATTTAAATGAAAGACTTGTCGTTGGAACCTGGACCTAGTATTAAGATGTAACATAGAAAGCAAACTGTAACATGCCTAAATGCATGTCAATCCAAAACAAAAGAAAAAGCTAGCGCAAATGGCAAGGGAGAAGACATTTCAATAACCATAATGGTTATGGTTATGGTATGAATAGTTCATGGGCCATTTGCAGAAAAGGGTAAGGGTTAGGGGTAATGCTAGCAAAAAAAAACAAGGTATTATAAAAAAGGTATGTCAATCCTAAATCCTAAATTGCCAAAAAAATAAAAAAATAAAAAATACACACTATGAGATTTGGAAAGAAAACAACGTTATATAACGACTTTTGGGAAGCGCCTGGATGTCATGGGAGAAAATGGATCTGAAGAAAACATGGGAGAGGATAAAAAGTCAGACCACCAAATAAAAACGATGAGAAATAAAAATTGCTTAAAATTTGAACAACGGAAAATGACATGTGAAATTCCCTCTTAAACCAGGGCCAAAGATGAGAAGTATGAAAATGAAATGAAATGAAAATTTGGTGCAGAAAAGTCGTAGAACTTAGAGGGAAAATGGAGGAAAACCTCAGAGAAAAAACTTCAGGACTGGCTAATTGAAAAGTATGTCAACAACGATTGAGTAAGGCTCCTCCTAGTGGGAGACTTCAGTGGGAGAATTGGTTATGCGAAAAGCAAGTCCAATGTTTCAGAGAAGGACTGGAAATGGGCTATTTTCTTCCGTTGTTAAAAACCTCTTTGACCGAATTTGAAGACTCCAGTGGTCGTGCCCGCCCATTTTGTTCTTGTGATCTATATGTTATGTAGGCGAAACTCCCCCACATGGTATTCTTTGTTGACCAAGACGTACAGCAGGCCAGAATCCAGCAAACCAGAAACAAAGGACGAGAACGTCCACTGGACATTCGAGGTTCAGTGCGACATAAGAAGATTGCAAAAAGGATCCCCCAATGCAAACAAGAAGGGCCATATAGAGAAGAAAAAATTTATTTCTTAAATATGTCTTTGGTCTGGAACTCGCTCGCACGACTCGCTTTCTGACTGACGAATAGCCTCCTCCAAATTAGCGCGCGCCTTCACTGCTTCGACGGCAGTAATTCTCTTAGTGCTATTCCTTGTCGTATTTTTTCGTGGAGGCATTGTCCACACAACATTGTTCACGTGGATCCATTGAGGAGGATCTGTTGAGTTATACTCCCAAAGTTTTGACCAACAGTCCCTGTACCTTTCCAAGTCTGTTGGGTTACCACCTTTTCTCGATCTCCACCACTCCACCTTCACATTCTTAAAATTAGGACCTCCATTTCGCGGATCATGTCAGATATTGTCACTCCCATCCAGACCGGGCACGTACTTGGGTCATGAGGGCGAACGAGCACAAAGAACCCTTTCTCAATATCCTTGAACGGATTCAAGGATATTCTTGGTCGCTCACACCTCGGGCCACAGTAAGGTTCTAGGATTTCATCCTCTTCTTCCACATCTGGCACTATATGTGGATGGATTCCATCTCTGTGATGATTCTTGGACCAATTTGTTTTCGGCCAGAATCCCTCAAGAAGCTGAATACGCTCAGGAGCTTCCGGAATTGGCTTATCCACCTCGGCGAGAATGTTTCCCCAGTACTGGTCGTATTGTTCCATTCGACCTCTGTCATGATCGTCAAGCATCATTCTTTTCGTCCAAAAATCCATGTATTTTTTATTCCATTCTTAATGAATGACTGTTTTTCGGAGGGGTCGTCCCCGACTCCCCGGATAGGTCTCCTTGGAACAGCGTCTGGGTCTCCTTCAGGGAGCTTGGGAGTCCCGTCAGGATTGGACTTCCACATCTTCACGCTATTGTTTGTTGGAAGCCAATCCAAATCAGTAGCGGACTTCTTGTACTTCATGACGGGCCAACCCTCGGCATCCTTAAAAAAACGGAAGACGTGCATTTCCGAAATCCCGACCAACGCCTCTTTTTCATCCAGAATACAGCCCTTGACAAAATTCTTGAAGTCGGGAACCTCCTGAATAATCTGTGGAATGAACTGCAGATCTTGCGATGTCATAAAAGACCTCATCAAATCCGAAAGAATGTAGGTGCTTCGTTCCTTCAGCTTCTTCAAAAGGTAGCTGAAGAACCCGTCGATGTCCTCATGGGTGTATCCGACCATTAGGAACCCTAGTTGGATCTCTTCAAAAACATCTTTGGCGGTCAGGAGGGATAGAAAAGCAAGCATCCATCTGTTCTTATTGTCCTTCGCGGAGTTGTCCATTTGCAAGTACAGTCTTCTCGGAAGTGGACGAGCACAACGTTTGTCTTCTGGCCCGCAGGGTTTCAGAGCATCCAAACATCTCGATTTACCTCTTAAAAGTGATTCGAAAAACTCGTTTTGAAGTCGGTAATCGAAAATGTTCCTGAACTCGCGACAGGTTGGCTTCTCCAGCTGGCGCAGGTAACGGGCCAAAGAACCAACTGTAAAGTTTGAATTTCCCTTCCAGAACTCAAGAGAACTGTCCGTAAGCTCCATCACCGTGTCCGTGCGTGACCATTCCCGTTAGTGAAACTGGAAGCTGACCCAATCCAGAAATCATCTTGTTTGGAGTCTGTAGGCTTGGAACAGCTGTCTTCCTATGATCCATTTTGTCATGAATAATACAGAGAAACTCCTCCGGAATCATAATAGACTCATTCATCCAGCTATGGTACAGTCCTCTGCACGACTCTTGGTGCCTCAAATGTTTATCAAGAGCTCGTTTATGTGTCACCTGTTCCGCACTTCTCTTGACAGACTTTCTGATCAGATCCTTTAACATCTCATACTCCGTGCACTTCGTAAATGTACTCCCAGTTTTACGAACCTCCACGTTAGGAAAAATCCGACTCCGGATGCGGCTAACAGCCGACTGCGAGACTCCATCCAACCCGAATAGTCTGTTGGACTGTTACAATAAGGCAGGGTTAGGAAAGTAACGTCCACTCATTACAACAGATCCCAGTATTTATGACTGTATATATGACTATTCTGCAGTCATAAACGGTACATATGACTTCTATGACTGTAAGTCGTGCAAACCAAGTCAATACAATGAGTACAGGATGGTACAGTTCGGATGACTATAGTCATATGAACCAAGTGATATCTCTCATTGCAGTCATATATACCATACTGCAGCCGCCGTTGCCGCGCTACATGGCGAGGCGCAATTGATTTAAAAAATTAAATTAAATTAAAAAAACTAAAAAAATAAAAACATATGTCAAACGCCGCATCGCACCGCATTGTGCCATGTGGCATAATGCATTTTATAATAATGAAAAAACCACGTGGCAGTCCATCTAGGGTACCACGTGCTATCCCTAACTTGCCTACTAATCCTAGGGCCATCTTATCCATTTGATTGTACTTAGAGGAGTTTGAACCTGCAACCTCTTTACTATAAGAGTTATAGTTCACTACCTGTTAACCAATACACCCATTAGTCATTCATATAATCATATGGTGTTTTAATTGTATTATACACACCAAATTACAAAATCCCTAGTAATCATCATGACTATGTAACCTCATCCATGTACACTGTAATCATGGAAATGACTATGAATGGTGAGCTAAATCTGGTCAATTGCCGTTGACCAGCCTTCCGCCCATTCCGGAGCCACGTAGTCATACTGACGACTATTTAGATAGTCGTTCATATGACTACAGTCGTATGAACGACTGCGGGAGGTCAATTTCATATAAAAACATGGTGCAGTCATGGTCAAAATCATGAAAACCATGACTACCACGGTTTGGCAATCATAACTACCGCGATCTGTTGTAGTGACTGGACAGTGGAGGATCATGAAGCTAGAACCACAGTCGAAGGAGACAAAATCGAAAGGAGGATCATCCAAATTGAATCAGAAAAGACTTCCAGGAACGAAATTGAAGAATGGAGATTTCATACCTCGTTGGACTCGTCTCGTATTCGCTTCCAGTTCATTTCAGATGGTAAGACTCTCAAAATATCCCTCCTTCCCTCCCCAATGCATCTTGTCTTATGGGGCATAAGGTCAGTATTTCCGTTGATAATGGACATAATGTTACCCTCTGCTTGAAGTGTCTTTGGGCGTGGCCTCTTCACTCCACGGTTCCCATGGAGACTTGACAACCAACCCTGTTTACTCAACTTTTTGTACTCCATGTATGTGGACCTGCCAATTCCATGAATTTTCCACCAAGCAGTCTCACAAACATCCACACCCTCAATCGTAACGTATGCCCTGCGAGAGGATCCTTCCAGCATGTGAAGTCGTTTTGAAACATTTAGTCCGTGTTATCTCCTCTCATCGAAAGTGGATCCCCAAAACGAAGTACGGATAGCCAAGGTTTTTCGCCAATCGAAATATTGACAGCAGTGAAGTCTGCAGCAAGGTTTGCTGCTCATGGACCGGACTTCCTCCAGAGTAAGATTCTTCATTCTTTTTTTGGAGTGTTCCAAATCTCGATCCCTCTTCTTCCTCGTAAAATGCCGATAAGCCACTTTCTTCACACCTGCCTCGTGATCTTCGTACAAAATACTGTCGAAAGATCTAATAAAATTCTCCACATCATTTGAGAGTAGTCTCCCACTTTCCAAAAGTCGTGTTTTTGTTAAATGCCATTTTACAATAGACATCAAAGATCCAGATCCTCCAGAAAGTATTCTGGTGACAAGAACTCCAACATCGTCCTCTCCCAGTTTGTCATTGAGGATCACCTCGTCCGGAATGCAGGCTTGAATCCTCCCCTCGAACAGTGCACCCCCATCATCACCCAACAGTACGCATTGCAAGTTTCTCCAATTGTTTCTTCCGAGTCCTCCGCTCGGATTCCCGGAACTCTTCGATGGTCTGTAATTTGATTCATCCTCGTCGTCGTCAGAATTCTCGGCAGTATCCCTTGTCTCCGTCATAAAATCAGGATTTATGTCAGGCCCTCCTTGATACTCTTATTCTCCGCATGAACTTCGCAAACATTCCACACCACCGGGGTCCCAATTGCCTCCTTCAAGGTGTCAGCATCCATATGTCCATAAGGAAGAGGACATAATGAGTGTGCTTCATCACAGGAGATAAGAACCACTGAAATGAGAGAAAGATAATTGGTGTCCATGACAGGTCCCAACCCCGGAGACATTAAGGCAGTCCCCAGTGGCTACTGAAGATGAAGACCCGGGAAGAGTAAGAAACACTCTTTGACCCGTCTCTAAGCTCATGATCACCGGAACCTCCACTGCACACGCGAGGTTCAAGAAACTGAAAACCCCTCCGTGACGACCTTACTTACAGTAATAAGCAGTATGAGTTAAGACTATATTCAGAGATGAATCAATACAATAAAAGGAAATACACTCGCGTATGAACGTTCCAGAGAAGTAGAATAGAAATGGAATTATTGTTTGGTCTGGAACATGTCATATGAAGATTGTGTCTAATTATATAACCTCCACTGTACAGTGGAGGTTGGATGAGATAATTATGAAAAAAGTCGGACGGATGAATACTAGTGGATGAACATGGTTACGTGGATGAATAATTGTAATGGCGGATGAATGTGAGCATTGACGCGACTGTCCAGTGGAGGTCCACAACTTGAGGTATGACGAAATACAGAAATTGAAGAGTATTGGACTGTAATTTCTAAACATGCAGATGAGAAATAAGTAGATTTTCCTGTAGACTATCGAAAACACACAGATGTCATAACATTTAGTACGGGAGAAAATGCAGTTCACACGAGAGATTATGGAAATTCAGAGAGGTACACCTGCGATGGCCACAAAGGTACAGGATGCTCAGAGAGGTGCACTATGGGAAGTGGGGTGGGAGATGACCAGAGAGGTGCGGGAAACACAATCTGCAAGTGAGAGGTATGGAGATAGAGGTTTGAACAGTTTGCACTCAGACCTTATATAGTGGTGGAAACCAGGCTGCCCGCTGGAACTCCTCCAATGGGATAGTGCGATACATTGTCTCGCGGATTGATTTCCGTCGCCGTTGATATCCGATATGGCCACAATTGAACGGTTCTGGATAGTGCAGGAGTGCACTCTTTGACCGATTTCGGAAAAGAGTGTCCTTCACTGGTAGATCCCTATGTAACAATTATGATGCCAGAACGATAACGGTAATTCAATGGTTTCGCACTCGTGCTTATCAAGCAGTACGTATTTCGCATTCAATGCTGTCCAAGTGGATGAAGGCCTGACGCCGATGATAAGTGTCTCATGAATTCGTGCAGCTATGACAGTCGGCCGAGAATGCGGCGGGCGTAAATGAGTGACAGAGGAAATATTCCAAGCCTTAATCCGCCGAATGTAAACATGGTCAGGAGCAGTAAATCCCATCGGCAAAACACCGCAGGAGGATCTGACTTGTACATTTCATTTATCGTCACGTGTGGGGTGTGGGAAATATCCCGCGGGGTTATAATTGATGATCCTGTGCAAGGGATCATTAACGTCATATTTTCTCGTTCATTTCATCTAGTCATTCGTAAAATGGATGGACAGAATGGAAAAGATAAATTGGATGATATTTGCATGGATGTTGGATGGAACACGCGCGACCGTTCGATTTCAAAAGGACGCGATGGTTCAGATCCTTTGCGACGGCACCATATAAGGGGTGTGGTCGTTCAGCCCACCCTTTCGCCACTCCATTGTGTACGCGGAAGCGCTGCGGAAGTGGTAAGACCGACTAGCGCTAGAAAACAAAGAGTTTTGAAGGGGGGAGAGTGTGAAGAGCAGAGAGCGCGTTGTGTAGGGTGCCGTGAGAGCTGAGAGAAGAGAGCGTGCAGTTCAGTGCAGTGGAGGAAATGAAGTAGACAGTGGATTTTAGTGCAGACAGGAGACGGGAGGGAAGCAAAGCGTAAGGGAGAGCGGTGGAAGCTTAAGGGTCAGGCGTTTCAGGTCAGCAACAGGGGCACCGAAATGGCTCACGCATCCAGCAGGTAATGTTCTCGTTTACGTATCTGGTTTGATGTCATTCTCTCTTGCTCGTTTTGATGTCATTATCTCATTCTCTCTTTGTTCTGTTTGTTGATTTGCTTTTCTTTTTGTTTTGCTGTTGCTTTTGTTGGTCAACATCGCCCACGTCGCTGTTGGTTTGCTTCTCTTCCTCACTCATTTTCGATCCAGAGGTTATAGAGCACCATTTGTTTATTGCATGTCACGTTCCGTGAGTGTGTTGTCTTGTCTGATGCGGAGCATCTCATTTCAATTCATGTGGTTCCAAAGCTGTTTCAATTAGTTTGAATTGATTAAAGCTGTTTAGGTGTTTCAATGCATTGCTGCTTCTCTGCTGGTGGTTTGTATGGTGGTTTGTAAGGGTGGTTGGTATGGGTGGTTTCTGGTCCTGGTTTACTGGTGCTGCTGGATTATTAGGGTTATGGATTAGGGCTATGGCGGGTTAGGATCATGGTTTTTTGCGATTGATTTTCCGAATTCCCGACATCTGAAAACGGGTTTTTCTTCGGGCCTAGGCTACTCTAGTAGACTAGTCTCCGTAGACCACTAGACCTCCATAAACTCTAGCAGGACAAACCACACGAACCTCGCCTACCCAGTGGAGGTTCCTGCGTGTTACTATGCCAAGGCACAACATAAGGATGTATTGAGATAGACTTATGTCGGTGCCTCCCCTGCATTGATTTTTTGTTCTGTCAGTATAAAAAGAAGGGGCATAGGAGTGCACACGGTGGCCAAAGATGGTTCTGAGACCGTCGTCGACATCTGTAAGAGGCCAAGGAGACAGAATCCAGTAAGCATCAACGTAGCAGAAAACCAAGACGCATCACTGGTTGTATCGAAAACAAAAACCTTCTAGAAGAGATCTGAGAATCAAATATCGGATGTGGGCTCTGACATGCGAACCTTCATAAATCCGGGCACTGACGAATCAATGTTCAAGGGACTTATTCGAGGGGAGACAACGGAGGAAATAGATGAAGAGAAAGATGAAAGTGATGAGTGCAATATTCAGTCTGATTCAAATAATGACATTTCTGTAGGAAATAGTGAACAGTACCCGGGATCCGTCCTTCCGTCCTCTCCCGGATACAGTCCTCACTCTCCTCAGTATGCAGTATCTGTCCTTGTAAATTCTCCAGAATATGTCCCCGCTGATTCTCCAGAATATGTCCCTGCAGATTCTCCTCAGTACGTCCCTGGAGATTCTCTAGAATACATCTCTGGAGATTCTCCGACATATACCCCTAGAGAATACTCCCCTGAAACCTTGAGGATGATTCGAAAGAGCCTCCCGTAGTTATTGTAGATATAAGAAAATGAAAAGATGAACCTCATCTTACAAAAGAATATCGAGTTCTTATAGATATTGGGTATTCGTTATTCGAACAATTTTGAGAACGCATGATGTATGGAATGGCGAGACGAGCCTTCTATGATGATGAGAGATTCCATCAGGGCGGGGTTCACATATTGCGACGAGGGTACTCAATTTACAGATGAAGGATTTTGCATGGCTTGGGGTATTTTCTTGGATGTGCTTTACTTAAAGGGTAAGGAGATTGCAAAGACGCGGGAGGAGGAGGCTACAAGAGGGAGGCCAAAGAAGGGAAAACGGAAATCCATTGACGCCGGTGGTGATGAGAATGAAGCCGGGACATTAGGGGGAAAGAAGAAACAAAATGAGGAGATGGATCCCGCGTTCATGACAGATAACAAGAAACCCAAGGCTGCAGACATATTCGACAAAGAGAAGTGTGAGAAGATGCTGGAGGCTGGAGCAAGACTACAAGGACATGTTTCCTTTTGGGTTTGAGGCGACCCAGGACGTCAAAATTTCCATGATGGAGCTTGCTCCCAGGGATATGGTGTACAGGCCCCTAAATGTGAAGCACAAAGACGAAGTCAAAGAGCGTCTTTACCAGCTCCGGGTGTTCGACTCCAAACATCCAGTTTATTTGATTCCCGTAAACCCCGAGAAGCCCGAGAAGGATTTTTAGGTACATTCTTGGAATTGTTCCTGGTGGAGAATATGAACAGATTGGACAAATTTGACTTGGAGGAGCACCTCATTCCGAAGCAGGAGACACTACATAAAGAGCTTCAAATTACAAGGCACAACAAGATGGACGGAGATGAATTGCTAATCGAATCATCATTTGGAGTATAGTATAATTTACATGATAGTTGTGATTATTGTTTCATCTCAAAAATTAATATCAAATATCAAATGAAATGTTTAACTTTGGCCCTGATTATTTTCCCAGGAATTTATGCAAGCATGTCAACTCATACTGGAGATGAGTAGCGTGAAGGAGGCCATGGTTCTGGTTCTCTGTGACGAAGACATATGGAACCTGTGGGAGGAGGTTTTCAAATAGTGGGAACAAGGAAAGCTTATTGATATTTTCGGGATTCAATGCAAGGGTGAACAGCTACCGCTGAATAAAACCGCTATCGCGAAACTGCAAGGACTTAATAGCAGGCAGTTGAAAAGAGTAGCGAAGAAAATCCTAAACAGAGACATTTGCATTCGGGGAACGAAATTCAAGGGCGCGGACAAATCCAAAAACACAATGAGCGCGTATATTGACCAAATGAAATTGCGACGGTTTATTATCGACGATGTAATTGAAGTCTTAGGGGAGCCTGTTTTGTTAACGCCGGACCCAATTAATCCTGTTATCCAAGGACCAGATGTAGACCCGACCTCACAGGAGAAAGAGTGCAGGACTTACACTCATGAGCTGAGGGCGGACACCTACGATTACCTGGTTTTTTTTTTTTTTGCAATGATGGAATGTCTTGTGTGAACATTTTCGGAGGACTGGCATGTTGTCGGAATAGCGTGTTTAACCTGTGTCTGGATGTATCCATTTTGTTAAATCCGGTGATGGCATTGCTGATGTAATTCCAGGCCGAGCCCCATGGTCACCAGGGACCAAGGGACTAGTAAGCCTTACAGACCAACGCGGGTAACTGATTTATGTACCACAGCAATTTCCCTGCCTTTAATATAAATCCATCTTATAGATACCAACTCATTTGGAACTCTTTGAGCCATCGTTGGTGGCATTTGGAACCAACAGTGATAGTGCATGGTGACTTGCCTCATGCCCAGAACGTGAGTGGCAACAAGGGGTCAAAGCACGATCTTTTTTATCAAGCCAATGCTTGGACCCTTCAAACCCAGTAACAAACCAACCTAAGATAGGGCCAGATGGTTTCAGTCACATGTGTGTTGGTTGTAGGTTTGGTACTCATTTGGGGTTCCAAAATGGGATGAGATTTACCTGTAGGGCAGCTTCCTGAAACTGTTTGAAGACATTGGCTGTTGGCATGGTGGTCATCCATGACCCATTCCCACCAATGTTTGCTACTGCATTCTCTCTGGAATCTGGCCATATATTCCCCACGTTTCCTACACTATCTCATGTGAGACGTGAAGTCGTGAATTCTGCACATGAATTTCATGGAGGGGATCTCGGCCTGGTGAGGGTTGATGCCACTGCTGGCCAACAGCTACTCTTCCTCTGTTTGTGGGTCATCACCATTTCCGTGCTTCTCCGGCTGCAATGAATTATAAAGAGAACAGAACCTTGGATTTCGACTACTTTATTCTTACTACAAATAGCACAGTGTGCAGACAACACTCATAAGTCAACATCAGTGTATAGGCACTATATGCACATATGCACTCATACTTTCTGTATGTGTTTCATTCATAGTATGATAACTTCTAATCTTCATTCATTCCCAATATACATTATGTACGGTATGATTCATCCTAAAGTTGTTGTGGCTCTCCAACTTGGATGTAAAAACAATCATGCATGGATCCATTCCATGATTTTATCTGCTGACAATCGCAAGTCCATGAGACTGTTGCATGCCAGTCCAAGCCATGAGCAACCCCACGTATATTGTTCTTAGGCATCTTCACATCCTTATGAGGATGGAATTCCATAATTGGTTCTCTTAGGTAGTGACAAGGACATAGTAGGCATATCATGAACACAAGCATGATATCCCAGTGGAAGCAAGGAAAACCAGACATGCCACCTTTTGGTCAAATAATTCAGTTGAAAACCTTTTATGGGTGCATGATACTGACAAAAAAATGGATTTAATGTGCCAGTTGAGCCAATGCAGCAAGTCAAAGTTGAGTCCATTAAAATATCTCCCTCCCACATTGAACAATGGGGGTTAACAATCGTACGCCCACCTACTATAAGGATGGGTATCTAAAACAGCTATGCCCTTGAGGAGGCATGCATTCACACAACCCATGCACTTGCAGTATATGTTGACAAGGGCATTGGCCACCTGGCCAACCGACTCGAGTCCAGCCTCAACTATGTCCGCATGAAGCCACTTGCCCTGTTCCAGGGCTAGTGGGCTGGCCCATGAATTGAGGATGCTGATCAATTTAGCTTCAAGCCTTCTCGTTGCATTCGCTGCCAGAATTCAGTTGCCTTTTGGAATTGCCCTTGCTGAACTAATCCTGCAATCATCACATTCCATCATATCGCATCTCGCCTGGGCATTTTGTCAAACACTTGGCTTGCACCCACCACATCCCCACACTTGTAGTACATGCTGACAAGGGCAGTGCCCATAAGGAAATCTGACTCAAATCCAGCCTTGATGATGCTCGCATGGAAATGCTTGCCCTCTTCCAGAGCTGCTGGGTTGCCACATGCTTTGAGGGTGCTCATAAAGGTGACGTTGTTAGGCTTCACGCGTGTCTGTTGCATTCGTTGAAAGTATTCAATTGCCTCACCGCTATGCCCTTCCTTAGCTAGTCCTGCAATCATCGCAGTCCATGAAATCACATTTCGTGTATGCATATTGTCAAAAACTTGGTGCACATTCACTATATTCCTGCATTTGCAATACATGCTGACAAGAGCGCCATTGCTTACTTGGGAGATCTGACTCAAATCCAATTATCTTGATTTCGGCATAGACTCGCTTGTCAACTCTGCATGGATCCCCTGTATTTGCATATACACTTTGTCTTCTGCAATGTATGCACCTGGTTGTTGACCTCGATGCAGCTGCGCCCTTGCTCTTTTCTGACACCTTTCTCCTCCGTCATTTTTCTCACAATTGTTTTTTCCTCCCACCGACCAGCTGCACATTGTGCTAGCACCACATTACCATGAATTCTACAGGCACCAAGTGTGGGCCCCCACACCGAAGCACTTGGTTCAATTGGCGCCATTTTGTTAATGGAGTCCTCAGCCTCATCTAATCGTCCTGCATGACCAAGAAGTCCACCATGCAGACAAAATGCTCTAATGTATCGGCTATGATTTTGACTCCTAGAATCGAAGTAGTGACGGCCTTCTTTCACTAATCCTGCATGACTACATTAAGAAATAAGAGATATAAATGTGACACCATCTTGCTTCAAACCTCCTATTGAATTTGTTCAAATTGTTGGAGGGCTTCCTCACACCATCCATGTTATCCATATCCTGCAATTGTAGCATTCCATGAGACCAAATCTCGTTGAGCCACATTGTTGAATACTTGGTGTGCTTCCTCCAAGCTTCTGCATTTTGCATACATGTCAGCAAGGGCAGTTTCCAGAACGATGTCTAACCGGTTTTCATTTTCGATGAGGCCAACATGGACCAATTCACAATGCATTGAGAACACAATGAAAGTGACCCTACCAGGCGCCACCCCTTCCTCTTGCATTTTCCATACATATGGAAAGCTTCCCGTGCATACTCATGTGCATTCTTTATGTTCCACATTTGGCAAACGTGTCAACAAGGGCAGTATCCAGAATGATATCTGGCACAGTTCCAGCTTTGATAATATCAACATGGACTTCTTTGCCCTTTTCCACCGCTCTTAGGCCAGCACACAAATTTAGAACACAAACAAATGTGGCCCTGTTGGGCAACACCTCTTCCCATTGCATTTGCTCATAGATCTGGAAAGCATCCCTACCAAACCCATGTTGGGCATATTCTGCAATCATCATGTTGAAAGGGATCACATTTCACTTATGCTTATAGATCTCAAATTCTTCTTTACCACACTGATGTCTGGCATATCCTACCATTCTCATACTCCAAGTAGCCATATCTCGTTCACAAATTCTCTCAAACACTTCGTGTGCATCCACCACACTCCCACAATTGGCATACATGTTGATGAGGTGTTCTATATACAGACATATGGCTTGAATCCATTTCAGATAATGTGGGCATGCACGTGCTTTCCAGCTGCAAGGTCTTTTATATTTTGTGCGTTCTTGCAAATGATGGACATATCTGGAGCAATTCTAGCTTTGATGATGTTAGAATGGACCTCTTTATCCTTTTCGAGGGCTTCAAGGTTGGCACATGCATAGATTGCGACCTAATTGGCTATCACCTCTTCTTGTACCATTTGCTCGTAGATCTTGAAATCCTCCGAACCACACTGATTCTAAGTATATCCTCCAATCATCACATTCCATAAGACCACATTTCGTTGAGACATGGTGTTGATCAATCATGAAGTCGGACCATCTGATTCAGCTTCATCTTGTGCAACAGTGACAAGCTGTGACCATTCCCCACCAGCTTCATAGCTCCCACAGTAGTTGTACAACACATATAACAAAAGTGGCAGAGGAACAGTGGCAGTGGTAGTGACAGACCACTTTCAAAGAACATATGGAAAGTTATTCTCATGGCCCATGAAGAGACCCACAGCCGTGGGGCTGGCACATGCATTGATCCAGCTCATGAAGGTGACATTGTTGGGCTTCAAGCCTTCTCGTTGCATACTTCGGAAGTAACGAGAAGCCTCTTCACTTTGCCCGTGCCGAGCTAATCCTACAATCATGGCATTCCAAGAGATCACATCTCGCTTAGGGATTTTTCCAACAAACTCCTTCTGAGTTTCTAGAGGATATCTGGAAAACCCGGATTAATTCTATATATGATGGTAAGTCACACTACCAACGTCAGCCCCTGACAGAGGTAGGTTCTGTACCTTTTGTTTTCCCTGCCCTATCCTCACATAAAACTCCTAATCTTTTGTTCTGCTGGCAGATTGTGGGCATGTATAGCTGCAAAGGAAATTCATGCATCAGACAACAAATTGTGCCCTATGCAAGCACAATTTTTTCAGGTGGGCCAGACATCCACACGATTGCAACTTACAATGGTATGCAACATATGTAGGCAACATACAAACACAATTCAATATGGAAGGTGAACGCAGAGTGCCAAGGTGGGCAACGACGCAATGGCGTGAGCGTTGCACGTGAGCGCGCGAGCGTACGCTCACGCAGGAGTGACGTGGCGTGAGCCTGCACACCAGCTGACGTGGCGTGAGCGTCATGTCAGCATGCTGATGTGGCGGTAAATGATGACGTGGCACTGTCCGTCAACTGCCACGTCAGCATTAACATGCGCCGCCTATAACCGTGGATGGTCCTATGACCGTGGAATTAATGCAGGGAATCTTGCCTAAATAGAATCAAGACGAGCGTTGAGGCCTACAATTGCAGCATCCAACATTGTGCAATTACAAATGTTTGTTTCACTTTTACAATTACGAAGACGACAAAATATCCTCACAAAGTGTGCGCCATAAAGGCTGCCACGAGAAGACTTCCTCCCTCCTCAAATAACAATGAGAGTTATGATCATCTTCAAAAGATGATTGTAGTGCATAGCGACAGCAAGACATGTAGACTTCGAACGGTGCAATGACAAATGTGCACTACCTAAAAGTTGTCACTCAGACCTCACTCCGTATAGTTGGAGGCCATATCATTGCACAGCCGACGAATTGATGTGAATTACACATTTCAAATCATGGTCATCCACATACCACATTACATAGTTCATGCTACCCATGTGTTGTATCCCGCTGCAAAAGAGTATCGACCTCGTTGAAACTCATAGTGGCCTGGTGAATGAAGTTGTCACATTTGGGATCGCAAACCATCCTCCTCAAAAATATGAAATACAAATGTTTGCAGGGTATGAATTTACCTCTCTTGCCCAAACTGGTTGATAGCATATTCACAAAATCAGGACATGTGCAATTGGGGAAATTGGAAACCGTGATGTCGTAGGTCCTGTCATGAACAGCAGATGTGGAAGTGATGATTGTGAATACCCGACCATATCCTGGATCGGGTACTTCCGTGGTGCTTCCAACACGAGCTTGGAGCATTCTTGCGGACTCCACTTTGCCAAAGTGTTCAGCGGTTGGAGGGAAACGCCGAACGAGCTTTCCATCTCGTTTGGTTGGCCACAAGTCAGGATTTGCCGGGGGGACCCGGGAGGACGCAGGAGTAGTAGCACATGCATGGAGTTGGGGTTGTCTCGCAAGGGAAAAACCTGCCTCCTCCAGCATTTCAATCTCCTGAAAGCTGAGATGTGTTCCCACCTTCACGGGCCAAACGGTTGGAGGAGATGGCTTCATCACTACGGAAGGACGCACAGTTCCATGCACACATCTGGCACAATCATCTGCGCAGAACCAGAACTTGTGGTTCTTGGCTTCTGGTTGACCGTATGGACGCATCAAGCCCGTGAAAGTCGGAGCAGGAGTTCGGGCACCACCTCTGGATATAGATGAAGTGCACTTCTCGAAATTAGTTGCCCTGATCGCTGTACATTTCACACGAGACCCGACACTTGTGCGTTCTATGTGCCAAACGTGGTCGGGGCATGCGGACTCAAGCACATCAAGGGGGTTGTTTCTCTCCTGCACCATTTCAGTGGCACGGTTTGATGCTGGAGCTTGCCGTCGTGTTGGAGGTTCCTCCACAATGGAGGTTCCGGACACGGAGCTGTCATGCAGGGGAACACGAGGCTTCGAGAAGTTATCACGGTCTGCCCTGTGGGAATCTGAATCCGAACCAGGTGGAGTGTTCAATTTCCTCTTACAGGAGCCGAATCTCTCCTCCCCTTCAAGATGTGGAACTCTAGAAACAAGTGGCGTTCCCTGGGCATACATGCTCACCGCCCGTGCTATCTTGATTGGATCCCCAGATCTGTTTGCAGCACGCAACATCAACTCCGATTTGTCCGGACCCTTGCCACCAACCCCACCTCGTAAGAAATCACGGTATCGGGTTTGTTGTTGCAAGGCACGTATCAAATCATCTGTTGTTGCCACATACAAATCCCGACCTCTTTTCCCAGACTGCTGCAACCATGCATTGTGCACAGTTTCTGCCAAATTGCAAGATGGCATGTCTGCCATTTCCTCAATGGACATGTTCTGCAAAGAGGATAACCACACTTCAGAATAGTGCACAGGAAACAACATAAAGAAAGCAACAAAAATATGGAAAGCAAATGTATGAATAAAGCATGAAATAGAAGCCTCGTACCATTGTCATGGCTGCTCCCCACTGTCTATACCGGAAGTGCCAAAACGCCAGCCAATCTTCCAATGCTCTCATACTCTCAAGTGATGCAGCTCCAGAAGAGAACCACCAGGCACGAATTGTCTGGAACAAAGTGTCCGCCTCCTTCATTGTTCTAGCATCTTTGTACTCTTTGCACAATTTACGGTGCTGAGTCTGCATCTCTGGTTTGATGTCCGACTTTGTATGTTTTTCCAGAGATTGTGTCCAATGGAATAGACATGTACGCTCTCTTCCTGGCATAGGCACTTTTGGGTCGCCCGATCCGAAGACAATACGAATAGCATTGAAATTTGCTTGAGCACTATCCGCCATGAAACCTGCGAAATTTGGAGATGGCAGCCCATGGCAGCCCATGACACGTATCAGGGAATTCCACATGAGCTTCTGGGATTCCGTATCCTCGGATTGCATGTCACAAACTGCAATTGTCATAACTCGTTGGTACACTGGATCGTAGACATGACAAGCCATTGTCGTCCAATCCTTCACTCGTTTCACATGATCAAACATAAGAAAACAGTTCTGCAAGTCCCCAGTCTTCTGCATCCGCTTCACGAGGCTAACCCCACTGCCCTCCCCAACAGTCGACATTTTGAAAAGAAAAACTTTGATGGCACCTTGACCTGGGAATACATTGTCCTGGATGTAATCGTACTTGCTCAGTCGTTTCAATTCCAAAATATTGTCTATGTAGCCTCTGATCCCAGAGCCCATTCTCAATGCATTGATCTGATGCCGAATGTTAGGTGAACTTAAAGTGGAGAAATGATCCATGACCAGGTCCAATGCTGCACCGTCAAGTTTAGTCCCCACAGAATCTCCTTCACTCAAAATATGGCTTTCCAAGAAGGACTTGCTTGCGCCAAGAGCAATTGCAGATGTTGTTGCGGATGGGTTTCTCCCGAACTCCTGTTTGATCAACCTCGATACTGTCTCAACACTCTCCCTGTAATCCCCCTTCGAGACAGGATGGTTATGGAATCCAAAATGCACACAAGCTCTCGTCATTGTATTCAAACGGTGGACAACATAGTACATTCTTGCTCCGCAGAGCGCCAAGCAGGATGGCACAAGTTTGCAGAATTTGCAGACGAAAGTGTTTGCCGGTGGAGGGGCAGTCCCAGGCTGAAATGGATTCTCTGCCAGACCCTCCCATTCGCTTTGATTATGAACTCCAGACTGAAGAAAGTGTCTGCAATTCAAATTATCACACCTAAGGTGTCCATTGCAAACTGTCCTCCTGAAAACAAGCTTGTCATCATTCTGAATATTGGATGTTTTTGTTCTGCACCACGGGTGCCCGTCGTGTTTCTTGTCCATTCCATGCATCATGATTGTTACACCTCCAACTCGCGGAGGAGGAGGCAGCTCGAATAGGATATCGCCATCAAAAGTCTCCGGCAAGAACTTCACAGGCACCTGCTTCAAAGATTCCCAATCAATTCCCCGCAACTCGCTTTTGAATCCAGCCATTCCTCCCATCGCCCGCAATTTTGGAATGACACTACAAATCTCTTCTTCATCAGCTTCTGCAACCACAGTAGGAAGGACTGGATTTGGAATTTCACTTATGTCATCATCGGAAGAATCCGAAAGCTCAACGATTGGAGTGGAGGACGTCTGTTCTTTTTTCACCACCACCTCCCTCTTGTCTTCAACGACCGAAGCAGCAGTCCCGGGCGTCACATATGACCCAAGGGACTTTCGCCGAGGCTCTCCAAGTACTCTGTATCGACCAGGACGCACTCTCCACTGGCTGATATGAGCCGTCTCATCACGGTTTTGGAAAGAATATTTCACCAACTTCCCTTTCAGATCGTAAACCTCTTTCTCCAAAAAGATGGAGCCATTCTGCAGCTGAAAACGGGTAGCCAAGACATGTTCCAGAACAATTGCAAATCCATTGTCAAGGACTTCCTGGGAGAACGGCACTGGTTTGTCGTCTGAGAAGAACTCCGCTTCAGAGGAAGCCATCTTCCTTCCTCGAGTATGTTTGTACCTTGCTATCGCAGATCTAGTGTAAATCGGTTTACTGCTGTCTCCAGAACACAGTTGAAGAATGAGCAGAGCATATGGCGGAGGAAGCTCAGATAACGACTGTGCATATTCTGTTATTCATTCCAGATATGCAGCCGTCCATTTTAATTACTTTTCTTGTGGGCCCAGTGGTCAGAGAATCCATAGGGGCAGTGTCGGCAACTGTTAAACCGTTAATCAGAACCTCATCAATAAACCCAATAACAAAGCCGACTTCCTGGAAGCATGCCACAGGATCCGAGAATGGGATTGCAGATTAAGTAAATGTATCTATATACTACTACCAATGATCATGCGCACCTGGAAAGTTCCAAATGTGCAACGAATGTGGGGTTTGGATAACAAGGATGACCGTGTATGATATTCCAAAATTTGTCATCAAACTCTCGTTCATTTATATTTATTTGTTTAAGACTGCGCATCAATTTCTGGGATTCGCTGTTCTTTTTAAATATTGAACCAGTTATAAATTAGAACACGCCGTTTTGTTTTGGGCGGCACACGTCAGACATCCATAACTGAATACGAACAGCTGTACACCAATTGCTGGCATGTGCACTAATATCGAAACGACTATGTGTAACGGTCACGCGGGAGGGAATCCGATGCTTCGCGCTTAGAGGGAGAGTGGTAGTCAAGCTGGAGAGGGTTCCTTCTAGAATACGAAAGAGAAGAAAGTCTCTTTATTTTACTTCCCTTAGAGAGAGACGCAGAGCAAGAGAGAAAATGACGAGGCGTCGTTTGTTGGAGAACACAGGGCCAAGGCAGCAGGTGAACGCGGAGACTGATTCACAAGAGCAGACGGAGACTGAGGCAGCGGCTGCGACACAGCCGGCGATAAGAGTGCGCCAGCCTGTGGAGGCAGAGATGAATCGCAGGGACACTGAAGAAGGTGGAAGCACGCGGAACGCCGAACCTGAAGAAGGTCAAGAAACCCTTGCGCAGACAGAAACTCCAGCAGATGTGAGAGGGAAGAGGAAAGCTGCAGAAGGGGATCAAAGTTCAAAACCTAAGAAGGTGCCAGTAAGTTTTATCATATAGTCTATGTGATTGCCTTTCAAGGAGTCCTTCCTCTTCCATTCTTTAGCAGGAACTACTGAATCGCGAGCGTCGTTAACGCCATTCGATTCTGCTCATGAGATTTATGTACCTATGTGTTTGAAGAGAGAGTCTGCACTTACTATTCTCCCTAAACTATACTGAATGTCGTTGCCGCCAATCAGTTGCACATATATGTCATTTCACAACACCGATCCGGCAGGTTGTTATCTTTTGTGATTGTCGTTAACGCCGTTCGCTATCGCTCTCACTTTTGTTTTGAATACGGCAGTCTCGGCTTTGCATCTGTAGATTGTGCTGAATTCTTTCACACCATTCATGGTGAGTTTCCTTGATACAGAGTGATTGTCGTTACCGCCATTCACTATTTGCAAATGACTTAGTCAGAACTGAATGGCATCGTGCAGAAAACTGTGAGGTCGAAGCCTACAGGATCAGAGGGGAAAGGATCTGGAGATGGGGACGAGTCCGCAAAAAGCTCAGAGAATACAGATGAAGCAGATGAATCCGAAGTGCACTACCTTGACAAGGTGAAAGAACTCATGTCATTCCAGAAGGTAAACTCTCAGGAGGTTATAAGGGACATGCTCGTATCTGGAGGGCGTCTGGACATACCTCTGTGCCGGATGATATCAATGCCTGTTGTGCGTCCACCTCTTTCCCATGACATAACAAAATTGGAGAGTGATTTTGTGCATGGATATAGACTTGGTGCACAAGTTTTTTATGTGTCCCTGACGGATATAAATGGGAAAAGCACATTAGTTTCTCCAGAGATCAGTGATAACTGGGATGAGTGCTGGAAAGATGCCAATGAGGAGTTCGAGCTGGGCCTCATGATGGGAAAGAACACCCAGCAATTTTGCAACCACATGTTCTACGTCTGGGACGGCAACCACCGATTGCTGGCATGGATGGGATACATTCAGAAACACCATTCGAAAGACAAAGACAAGCATGTTGCTGTGGAGGCAATGGTTTTGGATCCAGGAAACGACATCGCTAGGCTTCTTACAGCTATGCACGACGTGAACAAGTAAGTCATCCAGGAGATTTGATTCCCTCTGTAGTGTCTTGTTGATCCTCAAAAAACAGTGTTAAGGAATGCAATGTTTTCAATGTTTTTGCAGATCGACAGAGAAATCGCATGTGACAACAAGCTTGGTTCACACACTATTCCGAATTCAGAGGATTGGTCTGATGAAGCTGGATGATTTTCGGACAGTACTACCACCCAATATCATCAAGAAGTGCGAAACAGGAAGAGCTGCAGGCACTTGGTATTCTTTGACACGAGAGGCGTTTCTGGAGTACATGTATGCGGTAAGCCCGAGTCTGTAATCTGTTTACTTTTCGAATACATGTTTAGAGTCCCTTCGGAGCTAATCACTACTTGAATGAATGCAGCAAGAACTGGCAGAGGCAGCTGAGAAGGGAAAATCCGAATATTACCGCACTACACCAGAGGAACTAAGGACATCAAAGGGTGTGGAAGCTGCAATAAAGAAGGAGTTTGAGATGCGAAGAACCAAATTGATGTCAGCCTTCGGAAAGCAGCTTAGAATAGTAGATCCTGGACTTGGTCCTGAGTTCCTTCAGCAGATCAAAACACACTATGACAAGCATGTGCATCCGGAGATGCAGCAGGAGAAATTGCACCGGCTGGCCATATCGATGGTCGACCCACAAACAAAAATAAGGTGGCTGGAGATATGGAACTCAGATCAAACAGTAAAGGACTTGAATCAGTTCCCAAAGAGCACCATACAGCCTGGCACAAAGGTGGAAGGAATCAGTGATTTGGTGTTTGATAACTGGCTCCACAAGGCTACATTTTGGAGTCAGGTGTGTATTCGAACATGCTGTTTCTTATCTTCAAGTATGTGATGTGTTTCTTTTTTGCAATTCTGACAAATATTCTATTTGCAGCTCGAAAAGCGCGCCGTCATTGTGCTGGATCAGACTTTGAAGGACCTGAACATTGCGATTGTTTCCCCTCCCCAAATGTCATTGGAGGCATACATAAGGAAGTGGAGAGGTCTCACCTGGAGATACTGTTTTTTCCGGGAGTTCTCCAAAGATGGTAACATTTTACGGTCCAACGACTTTGACAGTCAGGTTGGAGGAGAGTGGGCCATGATGCGAGTTGTGTACAGGTGAAATGTCATACTTGAAACTCTACTGTTTTTTTGGGAAAAATTGTGGCTTCATATGGATTGCAATCTTAGATCCAGATTGAATGTCGTTGACGACATTCACTTCTTTGTCTGAGTCATTCTTAAGCGAGTATATGAATTCACCTGGTTAGGATCTAAGGGTGCAATTATATTGTCCCTGATTAGAATTGATAATGTCCTTGAATGGCGTTGACGACATTCACATACGGAGTTGTTGTGCGGTCCTCAAGGTTATTTAAATTTTTGTAATGTCCATAGAGGATACAATGAGGGTTGATCACTTCATTTTGCTGAATGTCAATGCAGACATTCAGTTGTTCTGCATTGTTTTTTCCTCTTGCGATGAATATGGAGGCTTCATAAGCTCTGTTTTAAGAAATCCAAAGTGAATGTCGTTACGACATTCACAGCTGTGTCTGTATTATTAAAAAACGACAAATTCAATATTCATGGATTGGGGAGCTAAGTAATTGGTTTCTTTTTTGTATTTTTGTGAATGGCGTTGACGCCATTCACATACAGTGATGTTGTGAGGTCCTCAGTGATAGGTTCGTTATGAATGTGCATTGAGTTTTCCTGGATGGTTCCTTACTCAATTTTTTTATTTCCATCCTGTGATTTTGCTTCATTTCAGTAATAATTTGGCTTCATTCTTGAATGTCGTTGACGACATTCACTTCTATGTCTGTGTCATTTCTAATCGCTTATTTGCATTCACCTGGATTAGGATGTATTTACAGTGTCATGGAATGGAATGTTCTGAATGGCGTTGACGACATTCATATCTGGAGCAGTAGTGTGGTCCTGAAAGGTCCTTGGAGCAGTTGTCAGAGCCATTTCAATCCATGTTTTATTCTTTCTGTTCTACTTGCATCTTACTCACTGAGCGCTTTTGTGGGTTGGGATTCATCTCCTTTTTTCAGGTACACGAAATATGTGCTTATGGAAGGAAATCACCTGAGCGGAATTCCCGACTATCTTGACATGTGGTCGGACCCTGCAAACGATCCAACCATGTATACTGCAGGGATATTGAAGGACTGGAGTCCTTCTCACTTCAGAGACTGTGGGTGGTACCTTGACTGCCCACCTGAGCACACGACCTTTCAAGAACAGCATATGAAATACTTGAACAATAACGCTGAGATGCTGGCGCCTTTGACTGACGAAGAGTATCAACGAAACATAGCAACCTTGGCTGCCAAGGAGCCTGATGCTCAGGGAACGCCGCAGAAGGGAAAGAAGGCGGGCCGCAAACCAAAAGACAAGGCTGTTGATGTCATAGCCATCTCACCAGCAAAGCCAAAGGACAAAGACAAGTCCAAAGAGAAGGAAAAGGACAAGGGGAAGGAGAATGAAAAGGAGATGGAGAGTGGGCAGGACTTTACTGCTGGAAGATATACCCGCACTCTTCAGTGCGTGTTCGATGCCAAGCCACACCCTTCCCGTTCTGATTCAGCAGGAGAGATGAAAATTGTTAATGAGGGTTGGCTTTCGATGATGCAGAGTCGAAAGAGAGGATACACTGGGGTGCCATCCCCTACCTGGGACAATATAATCTCATTCCTCAATCTGGTGAGAATTCCATTTTCTTTCCTTTTTCTCTGAATGTTTCGTTGGCAGTATTTCAGTCTCGTTCTTTGAAAACATTCTTGCCATCGTTCTTATAAAAAACATGTCTGTTGCAGGTGAGCACAGGTCCCACCTTCGTGTGCGGTGTGCAGAAAACTTATGCGGCCGACATTGTCATTCTCGACATCCCGGATGGCCAGGCTGTGCCAGAAGTTCTTCCAAAGGGCAAGACGCCAGGGTGGAACAAATTCGAGGACAACTACTGGAGTTGGGTATTCGGGTTCTGTAACAATTTCCTCTCTGATGCAGGGACACTTATGCTTTTTCAGTCATGTGACAATGATAGTCGTCGGGCATTGGCATCATACCTCAAGTCTTCAGGGTTTGAAGTTTTGCGCACATGGAATTGTGTGAACAGCCTCTACCTTGTGAAAGGCGGTTTCCCTGGTCAGCTGGTATGCCGTCTGCCTTCTGCTTATGCTTTGATCATGAGTTTCAATTTTCTCTGCAGCTCCACTCTAGTAGAATGTTTTATGATCGACACCGATCATCAACGATTCATGGTTTTTTGGTGTCAGAGTTCTGAATAGCCGATGTACACACTTCCACTTTAGATTGTGTTTACCACACTAACCTGCTATCTTTGGCAGACGAGGATGTTCGAGGCGATCTGCCTGCGGAGGATTCGCACATCAAAGACACCATCCTCCATCCGCAGCTTTGAGATTTCTGACCAGGGTTGTTTCGTCAACCCCCCCTATGAGCCCCATGTCGATGACATTTTGTACAACTTCATGCAGTCCAGTCAGACTCTGAAGAGACCAGATGGCACTCCCTGGAGAGGTGCAAAGGAAAAGTCACCAGCATTCATGCAAATACTGCTGGAGTCATGCAGCCACCGCTCTGCACGGGTTGTCGATCTTTCTGTGTCCACAGGTTCGTTTTCTCCCTTCCGAATTGGTTTCCTTTCAACAGTTTCATCTGCTTAAATCCCCTCCTCCAAACTGTTTATGTTCTCCTGTCTGGTGCAGGAGCAACTTACCACGCATGCAAGGCAGGCGGAAGAAGCCTTTTTGGTATGGAGGGTGATTCTGACCTCTACAACACAGTGCTCCTCCCCCTTTTGTCTGGCTCCACTTCAGGCACACAGACTGATCGGATTCATATTCGAAATGATGACGATCCCAAGATAAGCAGGTCGACAACGACTTTTCATGTGAGTAAGTGCTAAACCCTCTTTGGGAGTCATACTCAATTTCTCGATAACATCAAAGTTACAGTAATAATTTTTTCAGGCTGTCTTTCAGGAAAGCCAGCGGTGGATCTTCAGGAGATACAGTCATTTCTGGCGAGTCTGTTTTCGACAGCCCCTTTTCCAATTTTCTGCTCCCTGTTTATGCCGAAGCAATGGCACTTCACGCGTCCGAGTCCCTATCCCCTGACTTTTTAGTGGCCAGCCGTAGGTGTATTCCGCGTGGATCCGGTGTTCTAAAATACTTAGACTTAGATGCAGAGGAAGAGGGGATACATTGTACTGACTCTGAGTCAGACTGAACTGTATTCTTTTAATATTCATTTTCATATTATCTGGAAACGTTGAATCCCCTTACTCTACCGTAGTTGTTCCTTTAGAACAAATAATAATCACAGAATCAACTTTCGTTTAAATTGCTATATGTATGAATCCATCTCACAAACCTTCCTGACTCTTCTCATATCCATTGTGCATTCATCTACACTGTATTCATGCGTGCTCCATTCATGAAAGCTTCCTTTGTACAACATCCATTGTACATTCATCCTCTGTACTCTTTAATCCACCCCACAAACCTTCCACACTCATTTCATATACTTTGTGCATTCGTCAAAAGATTTGGTCATGCATCTTCCTGTCATGAATTTTTGTCATTGCTCAACATCCATTATACATTCATCCATTTTACTCTTATCCATCCGTCATTCATCCATCTACATAGATTTTTCAAACTCATCCATCTGTTTATCATCCAACTGTACATTCATCCATCATTTATTCAATGCCTTTTATTATGTCGTCCAGCTTGTTTCCGCGGTAAAGGGTGCCAATCCGCGGGAATACACTCCACTTCTTTCTGGGTGCGTGGTGACTCGGCCTCCACGTGTGATGACGTGGACTGAGACCCGTGACGTGGCATTTGCGCAAGGTGACGTGGCGTGAGCGCAGTCGCGCTCACGCGCTCACGTGACCAGGCTCACGCCGAGGCATCCCTGCAAGGTGGGGATGCGTTTGGAAGGTGGGGATAGAACTGTTGTACGAGGAAATGCACGATGAGGGTAGCAAAACCCTAGATTGGGGTGGCAATGCATGTGACGACGTGGCATATATCCCAACGTCCATTGTTTCTTCAAATTTGCCATTTGAAATTTGAATAGATGTCAGAATTTTTGAAAGAGGGCATGATGTATGCTTGGGATACCATGTAGCATGGGGAGGATGAAGGCATGCAGGGGGGATGGAGGGCGATGCCATGCATGAGGGCGGGATGTGAGGAGGGATGGGGATGCGGGAGAGGGCACGTCTCATGTCCTGGCAGCGGGAACATGAGGCACGGGAGGGCGTGCCGCGCTGCGGGTGACGGAGTGGGGGGTGGGCGTGGGGTGGCGGGGGGTCCACGCTGGCTGAACCGGCTCCCTCGCATTCAACTCCAAGGCCCCATCTAATGCTTGGCCATACTTTCAAACTTCCCCGCGTCACTAGATTACATCTGTACAGTTAGGAGGGTAGTGGAGGTTCATGTTATTGGAGTTGTCACGAGTGTTTTGGGTGCTTGTTATTCGGGAGTTTGGTGTGTTTGCTAGTTGTCTCAAAAGAAAGCCTAACCCTTTCAATCTTTCGATGGTTGGTGTTCGTCGGATTTATTTTGATATCATTGTTTGGTTTCATTGCAGGAAAGAAATATTCGTGTGCTCGACATAAACTTTGTAACGAAAAAGAAATTTTGTAGAAGCAAGGTGGAGGCCTATTTCAAGACGCTCCAGATTGACAATCAGACTATCGCAGGAGACGGAGATGACGTAGACTCACTGCAGGATGACGAAGTGGACAAAGAAGACGATGATGAAGGACATGACAAGGATCAGGACGAGGAAATGGAGGAGAAACAAGGAGAGGACGACGACGAGGAGAAAGACGAAGATGAGAACATGGAAATCGTCAACGGAGAGCAGGGGCAGATGCGGCTAATGTGGGAAAGGGAAAGAGAGGGCCAGGAAAAATCCGGTTGGATTATCTAGGTAGTATTCCAAATACCCAAGAACGCGTTCCGCCAGAAGATGTACACAATCTGGACTGCTCTTCCTCCAGTTCCGATAACACCACGAATAAGAATCCGGATTCTCCAGGGGGACAAAGACGGAGTTAGTTGAAACCCTCGGTCAAGGCTTCAAACCTGTGGAAGGTGACGAGCCATTGATTATGTCACCGGATCCCGTTAACAATCGTCGTGAGCTGGTGTCCCATAATGTCACCCAGGAAGTGGTTCTGGATGTAGGTAACGAATGACAATTAGTGAATTTTTATTCGTACACACTTCTGAATACAATATGACAATATTGTAATTATACATAATCCCAATGTTTTTCCATATCCGTTTTTCTGGACTTCCGAATAAAACATATTTCCACCCGGACACATATTTCCGTTCGCACACCTTTGTGGACAACCACTAACCGATTTGGATAACTTTTCTTATAGATCCAAGAATCCCAATCGGTGGAAATGACGCATACAAGAAAAAAGAGACTCAAACGTTGAAGAGACACGTGGATCTGACAGTGAGGGCCAGGTCACCTGAGCCGGTTCCGCAAGTAACCTCCACTGTCCAGTCGACGTTGCCATTTGCAAGGAATGAGTCAGAGAATCCTCCTACTCGCGGGGAGGGAGAAAAGACAGAGCACCATAAACGCGTAATCCAACAACAGATCCCGATTCGGGTAAAACATTTGTTTTTTTTTTTATTACTCTTATTATTGGTTTTTGAGTCTCAGCTTCGGTATTGCTCAATTCGGTAATTTGTGTCGGATCAGTTTTGACCACCATAATCCTCATCCGTAGGATTCTTTAATTTCCTGTAGATTCGTGAGACGACGTCTGAGGAGATCAAACACACGAGGACCGACTCCAACGACACTGAGACGGTGAAGAGAAGAGTGGATCGAACAATCACTGTCGCTATATCTGAGCCGGTCATACAAGATACCTCCACTGGACAGTCGAGGTTGCCATCTGGTGCCACAGAGAAGGACAATAACGTTTGCCGTAGAGATGGAAAAGAGGAAGATCAGCCTGCCCAGGAATCTCAGTAGCCGCCCCAAAAAACGGTAATGATTTCAACTCCATTCTTTCGTTTGTCTGCTTTGGGATTTCTGAAAATTAAAATTAATAATGAACTCTTCTGTTATTCCACAGGACAACATGCATTACCCTCCAGTCGACTATTCCCTTTCTGTCAATCCAAACGATCTGCATTCCCTTCCTTGGGGACTGAACGGGTGCCGGCCAGGATACGACGTCATGGTTCTGGACATCGGTTACCTTTGTGAGGTTTTCCTAAAGGATGGAAAGAAAACCCCTCCTCCTTGTATCTCCGCAGGGAAATTCAAGTTAGCTACGCGAAACGGTCTTAACGAATTCATTAAGGTCAAAAAGTTTGTCGTTTGTTTTTGAAACACTGGACCTGAAATGAACGTCGAGACTATCGTCAAGGCCATGTTCGGGAAGTACTTTTCCCAGGTCAGAACTTACAGCACTGAGAATTCTGTCATGCATAGATTGACATTCAACGAAAAATGGCCCAAAGCTTCCAAAAATCCCATCTACTTTAAACGTCTTTACGATATTTTCGCTGAGGAAGACCCGACAGCTTACAAATCCAATACTCTCATCATCGATACTGTAGAGAATATGTACAAGTCCTACTTGAACCCGTTAGGACATACCATCTTCCTTCCAAAATATAAGGCGCGCGTGGACCCTGACAGAGATAAATTTCTACTGGAAGAGCTCAAGCCTCACCTTAACATGTTCCGGTTATCGGGGATGGATGTCATGCCATTCAACGACCTACATCATTTCGGCGTTACGAAGGATTTCTTCGAGGACGACCCAACGGTGCTGTCCAGTGGACGTTTTGGTTCACTTGCCTGGTGTCGGTATTTCAAATGCATTGTACTGTTCCCTTTTATCATCCTAAGTATGAATGACTATCTGGCAGATTGGAGCACCTGTTTCTCCTCCTTCGCAAGGGTTGCGTTTGATTATTTTTGACGTGAATGGAGTCTTGTACAAAATCTTGAAGCACCAGAAGAGCTACCCCCGGTTTTCAGAATCGGACTACAGAATTCCAGCTCTTGTCGGATTCCGACTTGTCTTTAGACGGGAGAAATATCGCGAAGTGTGGACAGAGTTGCACAAACACTTCCGGTTAGGGATTTGGAGCTCTATGATGTACAAGAACTTGCAGCCCATCCTGGATTTTTTGCTTCGTGGTCTACCTCAACCGGCCTTCGTTATGTCTCAAGAGGATTGTATTTCATGTCCTACTTCGGTTCACTCTCAATTCAAATCAGGATTGGACCCTCCTCATTTGTTTTTGAAGCCACTGGTCAAGGTCTGGCAGAGATTTGGTGGACAATATACCAAGAGTAACACTCTGCTCATTGACGACACCGCCATGAAGTGTGTGTTGAACCCGCCTGACTCATGTCTTGTTCTCAAACCGTTCCAGACTGTGGAGACTGATGGTTGTTATCTTCTCAAGGTTCTTCAGACCTATTTGCTTGGAATGAGGAAACATCCCACTCTTTCAAGCTATCTTAGGAAAAAAAGATAGGGTTGAGTTTTTTTTCCAAATGTTTCAAACGATCCCAAGTTTAGCCCACTCTGGGATTTTATTGAGGACAACGGTTTTAAGAGTTTCAAATATGATGCTTCAAAATAAATTATTTTTTATCAATCCCATCTCACTCGAGCTATTGAATATCTTCATGGTTTCTGTTTTTCATTTCCTTGTAATCACACGCGTGAAAGATATGATACTTTCATTTTGACTCATTTTCAGATGAATTCTTGACGCACAGTCCGGGCAATCCCAAAACTCTGATACAAGCCTTCATATGGGGACATGACTATATCTAGTGACCTCCACTGTTCAGTGGAGGTTCACATTCGTGCACTCCCGGATTTATGATTATGTCTCTTTGGCAGGTTCAAGGAGATGCTGACGACGTCATCGGTTCCTCAAGTCCCGTAAAGGAACCCTCCGGATCAGCAGTGAGTCGGAGTATTGAAGGCTTTCCGAGGGTTCACGATGGTGCTCAATTTGAGGGTGGATCCTCTATCAGACCCTTGTCCTCCCGGGAAGCTGGCGACACTCTTCTTCTCTCGGGTCTTCCTGGGTGTAAAGTCCAAGGTGCAGGTGAAGAACACAAATATCCCGGAGACTTTATCGACCTTTCCCAACATTCCTCACCCTCCCTGTTCAGTACGCAGGGTCTGGTCTATCCAACCCGCAGGGCAACCGTAGGGGACTCGGCTACGGCTCCACTGCACCTGCTTCCGTCTCTTCCTCGCATATCTCCCCAGCACGAGGGTTGGACAGCCCAAATCCGCAGGAGTCAGGTGACTTAAACTCATTTCTCGCTCCTTGCTCATTGTCCTAGTTTCACTTAATTTGGGGTCTGATATTCATTTGTCGCTCCAGGTAAGAAAATCTGCAGATTATGACCTTCATGTCAAATGACGTCTGCATTGGAATGCAGTTCCGAGGTAAATTATTCCTTCGTTGCGTTTTCATTCCATCCAGGATGTCGAGTGCTCAAGGGACAATTTTCTGTGCTTGCCTGTTGTTGCCCATCCACTCCTCCCGTCGTTCAATGGCAAAACATCTCCAACATCAACACAACGTGACCCTGAACTGCTGGCACAATGTTCTGCACCAAAGAGGCGAAAAAGAGCCCCCGAGCCATTTCCTTCCTCTGCAGGAAATCTTTCCAACGGACAAAAGGCTGACAAGAAAAAAAAAGCGTACGCCAAATACTTGAGGACTCCCTCGGATGTTGTGGCGCCTTGTTAATCCAAGCCCGCGGGAATCCACTATTCTTCTGCAAGACATTCCAATAAGGCTTCAATGGTACATTTCAAAACAATTTCTCCACTTTTGTTTGCAGTTTGTTTTTTTGTCCCAAACTAACTCCGTAATTTTTATACAAGCGAGTATGGAGCCGCATAACTTCTTGAATGCGCCTCCCGACAAGGTGCATCCACTAACCTCCACTTGACAGCCGACGTTCATCTTTTCGTGATCTCGAACTCTTCGATATATGGTCTACTCTTGGTCCTTTACAGTAGTCCATTGTCGGGACAATTATATCTCCGAAAATGTAGAGGTCACTCTGAAACTAAGAAACACTACATCGTGTTGTTTCTGACTGCGGGAATACTTAAATTGCGCAGGATGGCATCGTCCATCAACCTTCATTTGCCACATCGGGGAAGAGGAAACGGATGTTGTTAATATTGAGTGTCAACGGACTCCTCTACTACCGGCCACCTCCAACCGGCGGTGAATTGTTTAAGGAGAGATTTCGTTTCAGGAAAGTTACAGTTTATGTTCCCGACAGACCTTTTGTGGTTCTCCGGCCCGGAGTCTTGGAGTTTCTCAACCTTGCGTTCATGCATTTTCACGTGGCGATCTGGTCATGTGCTGAAAGAGATGTTCTTTGTAGGATGCTCTAGTGCTTAGTTCCTACGAAAATTGCGAAGAAGTTTTGCTTCATCTGGTCAGCTGAGGATTGCAAAGACACTACAGGTTACATCATGCCTGGGATGAAATATCTCGTTAAGGATATTCGCACTGTTCTTGTCAAGTACCCTGGTACACCTTTTGCAACGCAAGGACAAATACTCCTTATCAATGATGAGCCATCAAAGGGCCTCCGAAACCCACCAAATACTGGATTCTTCTATATTTCATACAATCCATTACCAAAGGGCTTGGTTGACCTGGATGATATGACAAAAGTTGTGTGGCCATATATATTGAAAATGGCTGCAGCTTTAACAGTCGTAGATTACATCAGCGAGAACCCTGCCAAGTGTTCTCGTAAGCCTATTGGTCGTGACCATGCCTATTGGGCTTGGTATGGAAGATATGTTGATCCTCGTGTTTGGATCCCACAACAAAAGGAACCTGATTACCTTGGTATGTACTTATCTCACTGTTTGTTGTTTATGGAGAATTTGATCTTGAAAGTGTCTTCCACTTGCACTTTGACTTTATCATTTTTTCTACAAATGTTCCACATTTCAGCTGACATTTGTCATATGGAAAATTGTTTTGCCCAGTCGCATTCAAGGACCGAATTCGAAAAGACGAAGAAGAGCTTCGTAATTGGCAAGAATGGTGGGCTTCCCGGCAGGCTTCAAGGGCATCAAGAGATTCAACAAGTAGAGTTCCAAGTAACATTTCGAATGATAATGTTACTACTAGGTTCGAGTTCTCTGAAAGTATTTCCGTTTCCTCTGGTGCGGAGACCGTTGCAAGTGGTTGTGGTAACCGGAGGCGTCTTCGAACACATGCCTTGACCGCGAGCCGTTTGGGAGGAGGCTCTGTAATATTAATGGGTTAGTGTAAGCCGTTGTATGGCTTCGAGCCGCTGGATAACATTAAGTCCAACGGATGTACAGTTGACGTTACATTATGTCTGACTGCAACGCCAAAGTTGCAATCTCTAATAAAATATGAATGTTTATCATCAATGTATGCGGACTCATTCTTTCATGTCATCTTCTTCATCACATGCCATGATTGTTCTATGTTTGGTTTTGTATGTCATCTGATATGGCAACCATTTTGTGCAAAAAGTTTTACATATTTGACCTCACATCATGGTGTAATTAATTGCATCCTCCCATGATTTTTTTCATGAACGTCAACTTGGCAGTGGATGTTCTTCTAAAACCACAATACATACTTATATTGTCTCCAAAAAATGTTTGGAGGATTATTGTTCATGGTTATATTGTGCATAAAATAGCCAAACAATCATATATATCGCTTTATTTCAATAATAAATATTGTTTATTCATATTTCTCATATTATTTCTGGACCAAACAAAAGTCCAGAATTAGTTAAAATAGTGTTTATTGCAGCCATTTCTTGTTTTTACTGTTTCGTTTTGCAGTGACAAAGAGCATAACATATTGGCTTTAATGTTGGATCCCCGTTTCAAGGGGCTACACTACATTATATAGTATATTGGGAGGGACAGGGCAAAGCTTTTGGTTCAAGTGTATGACAAAAATGTCTCGATTCCCATGTTGGTCAAAGTGACCAAGTTTTTATTTCCATCCCAAGGGAGCAGCCCCCTTGAAGCCAAAGTTCTTAAAGGTTCTTTGCAGTTTGATATGCCTACATCTGAAGATAGTGGCGAGTCCAGACACTTGATGTGTCCAAATTGATGATGTTTCGAGGAAGTCTTGCTGTCTTTGCAAAGGAGGGAGCATCACCTCTCAAATGGTGGAAGGACCATGCAAGCAGATTTCCAAATGTATCCTTCTGCAGGCCCGACAGATTTTGGCAATCCTAGGGGGATCCCAGAAAGCCAGATCGAAACGGAGCGCATATTCAATATTGCTAGAGTGCTCACCAGCTTAAGGAGATGTCGACTTGGAATCAGTAATCTTGACTCTCTTGTCATGATTTGCAAAAACTGACCTGATGTCGATGCTACAGCTGGTTATGTTTTTGAAGATAATGATGTTGCGGAGTTTTGGTCTACAGAGGCTGATTTGTAGGAACGAGTCTGAGCTAGGGGAGGCAGGTTTATTTGAAGAGGATGCAGCTGATCCTATTGACGAGTGCACATAAGAGCCAAGCAGAAACTAGCCATATCTTTTCATATCTGGCCATAAACTAGCTCATATCTGGCCATTTGATGAAAAATCTTATAGATTTTTGCTTTCTAAGTTGGACTCCCGTAGGCTTGGAAAAGCTTTTCCTTTGCTTCTTAATGTTGTATCCCTTCATTGGTCTTGTGCTCTTTATTAATTAGGTCGTGATTCATGGCAACCTCCTGTTTGAAAAGAGGTTGAAAAGGTTGCATTGGGGGAATACATAGGTTTGGCTCAGGTCTCAGCATCTGCTCTATTCAACGTTCCGATCGTGGACCATTCATCGGGGTGTTACCTTTCCTTCCGCTTCTTTGTCATTAGCGCAGTGGGGGCTTAATTATGGGTTTTTGGTTTTTCAAGCAGTCTATCTTTGAGCTTGAATGGGATTGGTGCCTCAATTTTGAATAAAGGCTTGGAACTCGTATTATGTTCCACTTCCATGAATCCAATGTTTGAGTTGTAGGAGAAGCGTAGGAAGGCATTTTGAGTCATGCAATCCATTAATATATGAGCATAGCATTTTATGCCATCTTTTTGATACTCAATGTGCAATGTGTGTGAGTTAAAATCTGGTTTTGTATGTGTGCATTGTGTTGTAATTGTGACCCGTAAAGGTCAATTTTTTTTTTGAATATTCTCTTGAATATATATTGACTATTCCATATACCTACCTGAGCAATTTTTCATATTCCCCCATATGAGATGGAAAAAAACAAATGTTGATACCCTACTGCTATACGTCCACAAATTTACGTTATTGATACCCCTCCTATATATACCCTACCCGGCCCCTTACTCCAATACCAGAACATACCAGTCTTGGGAAATATGGGCCCTTGTGATACCATGACTAATGATCTGGTATCAGATTTTAGTAATACTAGTCCAACACTAGTCATTACCCCAAATGACATCAATCATCTTTCATTAGTTTCGTCTGTCTTCTCTTTAAACACCTACGAAGAGTTGCGCACAGAAGAGTTGGCTAGTCGAAGCCAACTTTCTCCCCAACTGAGTCAGTAGGCCTACATCTAGAATATGTATTCTAAACATAAAGGGTTGATCATGTTGGAGATGACACCCTCATAAATAAAAGTACATCGTGTTTTTTACTGCTGCCACATAGAGTGAGCACAAAGACATACCCGACACTCTATGTGGCAGCTGTTAAAAACCCGATCATATTTTGCCATTGGGAACATTGAACATAAATAGTTTTGTATTTCTACCGGAGATCATTTCCTACCTAAAGTAATAATCAAACTCTGAGTATAATACATGAAACAATATTCAATTGTGTGACATGTACCAATGATATATTGAGTGTAATGAATAGAATTGTGAAGGATTCATGGGACGAGTTGGCAAAGCTCTAATATGCGGACCCAATGTAACTTTGGTGAGATTAGGAGGGTGTGCATAGCCATGACCTTGCCATTGATGTGTTCTTGTTGGGCCTAGTGAACCAAAGTATTGATCGGATTTATATAAGCTAGAGTAGCTTGTAATCCAAGTGGGGTGTGATTGGGTTGGAGTAGTATGAACGTGTAAATTTTGTAATTCTGTGGTGAGGCAGTCTAGGAGAGGCGTGAGGAGTACTCAATGTGAGTGTGCAATGACAAGTTTTTAAATTGTGTGTAGATTTTTGTGGGGGCAGTCTTAGATGTAGTGTTGTAATAGTCTAGATGTCTCCAATGAGAAAGCTATTGTAGGTAATGGGCGGAATTCAATGTTCAAAAGATGATTCAAGTGGAATGTTTCAAAAGCCACAATAATCTGTGAAGGGTAATGCTTCATATGTATATCCCATTGTTTCATATATGAGCAATGTTTGAGTTTATTTGGATGTGTGGTAAGGTATGTGAGATATAACTATATGGATTGCACTCCTTGATAGAGATTTTAAGGCTTATCAAATTCCTTAGCAAGTGTTTATTGGTGTTGTCCAGTGGTGGCAGTTCGTTTCTTTTGTGTGTTGCTCATTGGAAAGCGCAAGGTAGGTTGAATTGGTTCATCTATGGTAGTTAGCTACCAGTTGGATATTACATTCCGGATCATAATCATCATGGTTGCCAAAGAGGTTCTCCACTTCCCAAGAGTTATATTCATCTTAGTAACCCGCCCATTTACGGTGCATTTACGGTGCATTAATAGTGCATATTACTATATTTGTCTAAACATGATTTGGAGGCAATACCTAGTATTTCTCCAAGTATATATGCTTTTGATGTATTAGTGTCTGTTGAGGAGGTAGTGTCTATAGAGTTTGTAGTTGATGGGGTATTGCCATGTGATGTTTGTGTATTGAGTGTGGTTGTAGGGCATCTTTGAGTGGTAGGTGGCCTGAAAAGTGTATTGATTTGCGTGCTAGTGCTTCAGAATGGAATTGTGCTAGGTATTCCTGGTTGAAATGTGTAGCAATTAGGGGGACATGTTGGGGAGCAAACATGGGAGTTGAGGGTTTGGAGGTGTCACACACGATATGAGTGTATGTGGAGCCATAATGCTCATAGTTATGCCATAACATATAAATTTGACATGGTATGCATGTCATGATGTTGAGCATACATCTGCATGCGATGGAAAAACTCATTCCCAAATCTACAGAACATGACACATAGGACATAAAACTTGTAACAGAGCATAGAGGGGAATGACGCACGTGCAAGGGGGGCGAGCTCATCAGCGTGAAGAGCTCATTGGTACTCTATAACTTAGTGGGCGTAAGGTTTCTTGCTATCACCACCACTTTCTCTCCAAATAGGCTCACACAAATATGCTAAAGATCTGCTTTCCCCATGCCAGATATACATCATTTCCATTTGCTAAATCACTGCATTAAAGAGCATTGCAAGTCATGGGTTCTTATATATAATCATGTGCGATCAAGGTTCTACTTTGCTATGTACAAGTGTGGCTTAATACTCAGCTTGGACAACATAAACTGACAATCCAGAGCGACCCCCGAGTTCCTACAATTGTATTTGAGTCTCTATGATAGCCTGTTGGAAGTGAGCAATTTGACACAATCACAAATGAAGGACCCTAGCAAAATAATTAATACCCCGCAGAAAGAGAATATTTTTGGCGTTAAACACCCTCCATATTTTCCAAGTAACTTCACATCCTATCATTGAATCAAGAAATGTACCCTGGCCCATGATACTCTTGAAACTCGTGGTTTGAGTACTGCATACATGGTATAAAAATTGGCTCCACATTGAGATCCTAGTAACAGAAATTTACACTATATCTGCTATTAAGATCTACCGCATCTGGGGCCATTTGAGTGCTGCCAAAACATGCAACCATAAAATCCTCATGTGAGTTCTATTAGACTACTCCAAAGCACACTTCATTCATGCGACTTGCGGAGGGCTCACTACGAAGTTTCCACAGAACTGCTGTGCAACACTAGACCTGGAACGATTTCCAACAGAACCCACAACACTGACAGACACTTGCTGTACACTGTGTAGACAAGTTCCTACCTGCCCAAACCAGTCTGTTTGCAAACCCAACTCAAAGAAATGCTCACAACACATGTACGTGTGCCATTTGGTAGACCTAGTATACATGTTGGTAGACAGGCATAAGTCTACATGTGTATGACATGCATTCATTTCAACTTCCCTTTTAGACTGAATCTGCTCTTCCTTCGATTTCCAAATTGCATGGAACTATGTGTTGTCAACAGCATTGACACTGCACAAAAACAAAGGATCTGCACACAATAACTCCCTCCTGAAATTCTGGCCAGCAGGGTGCAAGTAATCAGCTTCCGTCTTTGCAGAACCAAGGAAGGAGGAAAGTCAACTCACTAGAGATTCGTGTCAGGAGCGCCCCAGGCATAGTCATCCTCCAAATATCCTGGTAATTCTGGGTGAAGGAGCAAGTGTGTGTTAGGCAGACAGAGAACTACAAACCTCATTCCCTAGATGGAGGGCCTGCCCTTGTGGGCTCCTGACTTGAGTAGTTGTCAACATTCACATAGCCATTGTCTCCGAAGGAAGGAGGTGGGGAGTTGGACTGGCCTACCTTTGAGCCTGAGAACATTTTTAGTAGGATGGAACTCGCATGAGCTTAAACTTGTAGCCCATAAAAATAGATCTAAACAACTATTCCACAGCAGACTGCTGTTCCAATGCATTTTCTTGATTCAAAGTATATGATGTTGGGACAACCTCAGTCACTCAGCAATGGCTGGAGAAGTCACCCATCTCTATACGATCCTGTCCAGTCCACTAGTAGATCTTGATGAATCCAGTACTTACTGAGAGAGGAAGCCCAAAGAGAAAATTACCTCCAATTGGGTAAATTGAATTGTAGTGGACCTCTGCCCAGAAGCTGAGATAAAGCTCTGCACGAATCTCCGAGTACACACATCAAGAAAAAGCAAGTTGAAATAGATTGGTTGGGCTAATTGGATGTGTATTTTAGAAAAAGAGAACACAAATTGTACACCCTAAAGCACGTTCTTTATGGGCATGGCATATTAGGACAGAAGCCCGGTGCAAAGTTCGCCATATTATTGTAATTCAAGAATGACTGCGTGGTGGCCCCTGAGAGGTGGACAAGAGTGATAAATAAACAATGCCTATGATATGCTTCCCTCAATCTTCAGGGGGAGGCAGTGGCAAACAAGTTATTCTTGGCAAGATATATATGCCAGTGAAGAGAATGCCTGCCATTAGAACTTCAGCCCATGAAGAAGGCCCCAGTAGCAAACCTCGTTTGGTCTTCAGCTCAGCAGGGGCAATTTCGATAAAGCATGTGTCTTTGAAGGAGGTCATCACGCATATTTTCACACCATACTGCACATCACCCCGCTTGCAGCATAAGTTATCCATCTGTTCTGTTGGTGACATGTTCCATCTTCCCTCCACTGGCTATTTATTTTTCACTACAAACACCAGCACACTTCTGTCTTCACCTAAATCCCTCTTGTACTCACTCCTTCATCAACTCTCCAATACAACATTCCAGCAGCTAGTCGCCAGGATATAGACATCAGCCTGCTTGCCATGATGCTCAACACTGTGCATGACAACTAGTGATACAGAGTATTGATTAGTCATATGGTGTGGCAGTGGCATCATACTGGAAGGCAGTCTGGCTTGACACAGAAGTAAAAGGCAGTATGGAGCCTCTGGCTTGGGTAGATGTGCCACGTGCTATGATAGCACTAAGTCACTGAGCAATCAGGGCTGGGGAGAGAGAGAGAGAAAGACAGATCTGATCTGGGGTGTTGCCCCTTTTTCTTGCAGATTTGATTGGTACAATAGAGGGATAGAGCAAAGACATCAGTGCCACATTCTGCAAAGGGGGAATGGAATGAAGTGGTGCTTTATAACGTCCGCGGAAAGCTCATAGAGCTTATGGGACAAAATGGAAGAAAACACGAGAGAGGAAACAAAACCAGAGCCAAAAATAAAAACTATTGCTCAAGTGATTGTCTAAGGGTGAAGGCTCGTGCAGGTAAGCTGCCAAGCATTTCTGATCCTCATAGTGGAAGACTTCAGTGAGAGATTATGCAAAGGGGAGAGAGTACGCAATCAGCAGCAGCTTGCAGTGTAACATGGTCACCCCATTCACCATTCCTGCAATGCATACATTTCCACTTGATTTAATTGTGATGCACAGACCTTGAAATGGAAGTCACAGACAGCAATCTCAAAGGAAGGAAAGGGTTATGGACAGCAGACCTGGCAATCTTCGTCAGATAATCGCTGTAGTTCATTGGCATGTAACTCGAGTATACATCAGGTTTTGCCTGTAACTGTCCCCACCCCTCACCACAAAAATACACCTGCAGGTAAGTGTTCCTTGTGATGTTACGTTGTAGATGCTATTATTTCCTATGCTTAGAACGAGCAGTTGCCTTCCAGCAGAGCACCCACCCTATTGACGATCCCTGACACCTTTTAGAGAGGATCCAGTTTTCAGCGTCAGACTTCATCCAATCAGAATGGAAGTTGAAACTTATACCTATCACCTGCAAGCATTGTCCACTTAAGAAACAAAGTGACTGTTAGACAGATATTGGAGGGGATTTGAGAAGGAAAAAAACCTGATTCACCACTGACTTCCTGACGAACTTATGATGCTCAGGCGAGCGATACAGCTGGTCTGACAGTGCCCGAAACTGTCCATCCATCCAGCCCAAAAGTGAATGCCCCACATGTTATTTATATTTGTATACACAATATGTGACAAATTTGAGTCCATTGGAGGCCTAGAGGAAGGCTAATGGGACACATCAGCACGACTCGAACTTAACCTCCTTAGGGCCACTTTTGATTAGGGGAATTGCCTGTGCCAAGATGGGTAGGCCTTGCCGGGCCCACCTTGGCCCTAAACTTCAAAATAAACTAATGCTTTGGCTGCTAAGTGTAAAGTGACAAGGGATCAAATGACAAGCCAAAACCTCAAAAAAAAGTTTGCATTGCTGCCCTTGCCAGCAAGAGACTCAAGGCACGAAGAACCTACATTGAGGAGCAATCCTATGAAGGGAAGCTGTAGCTGCCCTGTGTCTAAAAAACACCTTCCTGATAACTTGTATTGCAGCGATGGGAAGTTGGCTCAAGTCTTGGCCCCAAGTCAGTGCAATGTATGCACCAAATATAATAAAACCATTGACCAAGTGTCAGGCCAAGTTGAGCTAAGATGCAAAACTGGCCAGCAGGAGCACGGGGATTTCCGTCCCTGCCCAGATTGGCCCCTAATGTAAACTTGCTCCCAGTACATAGCATCCAACAAATGGCTCAGTGGTTGGGGCACAAGGCCACAAGTGGTCATGGGTTGAAAACCAGATAGTTGTCTACTGGACATCACCTGTTATAGCCATGCAGCTATAACTCACTGGTTCAACCACCCCTAATATGTCGGGTCTTTCAAGTCTTTGGGAGAAGATTGCTCCGTTTACGGCTCTTGGAAAGCAGTAGCCCTTTAGGATGAAGCCACACTGCATGGTCCACCTTTCTTCCATTCAATACACTGCACTTGTCAGGCCCTTTGCGAAGGCTCTGCGCTAACGTCCACAAGGGCCCTGAGAGAGAAAAAGGTGGAAATGAGACTTTTGATGGTACTACTTGTAATTCCCTAATGATAGCCATGGGCATCTTCAGGATAGCACCACAAACATAGAAGTTGATTCTCTCACCTTTTTTATTCGTTCTTGCAAGGATCTAACTTCAAATAAAAAACGTCAAAGACTTGAACACAGCCTTGGCAATCTCTCTCTCTGGGGACGTTTAGGGTGGCTCCCAGTCTGCGGATAGAGACTGGAGACCGGACAACCTACATAGTGAGGACCACCTGTGCCGCACTTGAGCCAGGGAGAACAGGAGGGAAATCGAAAGTGAAGAAAATTTCTTCACTGTCCTTTCTACTATGAGATCGGTGGAAGACACTATTGTCTATTCCGAGATACCCAATCTCTCACAGAGGTTCCATTACGAGAGCAATGCTTAGCAGCAGAACTATATGAGGTATGCACTCTTGATCAACAGTTGTTTTTGGGCTGCTCGTGCAGTGCCCCACTCTCTCTTGTCCCATAAGCTCTTTGGGCTTTCCGTAGAAGATGAGGTATCACTTCATTTCTCTTTGTTTTCTACATGTGTCCCTTGGGCTCTTTTGGGCCGCCCACAGATCTAAATGAAGAAAAGAGAACCAACTCTGGAGTAGGTGAGAAAATGAGAAGGACACTGTTCTCATGTGTAAAAAAACAATCCACTCCTGGATGTTATACAGCCGCTTTCTTTTTCATCTTTGTCTCTTACTGCCATTCTTGTGTTTCATAGGCTCTCCGCAACTTCAGGGACGATATAAAACTTTTTCTACTTTGTAGTGCTTGATAAGTAACAGCATAATGGCATTACCACCAGAAAATTTGGTTATGGCTACTCTATTTTTATCTGTCGAGTGTTTCCGAAACTTTCCACCTATTCTTGTGTATTTGCTGAAGCGTTTGTATGGAAACTACCAGATCATCAAATATGGCATACTTATGAAGTATTTTCCAGTTGGGCCAAATTACTCATCGGGAAGGAGGTCACCACCCCAGTTTTAACGAGTAAAATTGTCACCTCTTAGCAAGCAACTGTAGCAGTAGAATTAATGAGACAGCAGGACGGAGAGGCCTAACCTGACAATTGCCATCACCTTTGATTTTCTGCTCAGTCAACCCATACAGACGCAATCTGATTCCAACCCATCCCACACAGCAGATGATGCTTCCTCTCATTGCAAGCAGCTGCTATGTGGTTTAAATGCAGAGCTACAGGAGTCTGCTGCCACTACAAACCCAGCATGCGGTGTTGGTTTCTAATATTGTTGGCAAGAGTTTGTGAAGGAGAGCGTTGTCACATTTAGACTCTTAAAACATAAGGGTAGATGTCAAGTTTCTGTCACCTGTCCAGCAACCGTTGGTGGTCTACTGATGCATCATTCATTGTGGGAATAACTCCATTCATCCTTGGGATATGCTACAGAGTGCATCACACACATCTCAACAGTTTCAACAATCATCAAAATCACGGTCACAATCATTTGAAATCAAACTTGCCTTTACATCCTGAAAGCTCTGGAGACAGAATGAAACTATTGATCCAACAAACATCAAATCTGGGTAACTGGAGAAAACGCCTGTAGCACAAGTGAGCAAAAACCACTCACTGGTATAGAGTCGAGGGTGATCAGACGCCTTGCCACCTCCTTATCAACTTGTGGAAAGTCCTCAGAGAGTGCCAACACAACTTGTCGGTCCTCGTCATCGAATTGATATGGAGAAGTCTGATGAGTTGAGCTTGAAGGGGCTCCGGACCATTGTTGCCACTCCATCTCCTCATTCGTGTGATCGCACATGCGGATGGTCACCTGGCCAGAGTCCATTTCCCCCAATGTGGTTCCTGTCCTGTTATTCGAGTATGTAACACCCTATCTCTCTACTATGTTTTCTGGACACCATCCTTCCGTAGTCCACATACCTTCTACACCCAATCATGTGCAAGGAATGAGGCTAGCATCATCTTATGGTTGTGAGGATTCTCAACTAGTGAGTTTGCTCCTTTTTAGTCCCAGCCTAAAGCAAGACACCTGAAAGAAGCTACTAGCTAATCTGAAATCTGCAGGTTTTTGAATTACAGATTGTAGACTATACATCTGAATCTTAAAGGGGGAGAAGATGTCACCTTCCAGTTTTGGGAAGGTTTGCTTAGGACCAAAGATTAGACTTGAAATAGATTATTTGAGACTGGGAATTCGCTTATCTCAGGTCTCCCCTCCTTTCCTGTCTGCTATCAACTGTGTACTGATACTACTGTGGCTCCATGGGTAAGTTAAGCTTCTTGACAGGGGAGAATGTGAGAAGTAGCAGTTGAGGAGGTCAGTGTGCTTTTTGATACATGCTCTACACATAACGGCATCAGTTCACAACTTATCAGAAAGCTAAACTTACCCATGGAGTCATCACAGCATCGGTACACCGCTGAGATGGGATATGAGAAACATAAACCTAAGATAAGTCGATTCCCAATCTTGAAGTCACAGTATGATGTGTACAGGTCTGATTACTGTGATCTAGGATACCTGGACATTGATGTTGGATAAGGAGAACTACCTTCTCCAGTGGATGGTATCAGGACTGAGAACATACCACTTCGTGCCTCAGAAAGGTCCAAGGAGTGAGACATAGCTTACAAAGCTCACGTACATCAAAGATCAGTCCTCCAGATGCATCTTACACATCACTTCCTAAAGTTATGTGAAAGCACCGAACTTACGTAAGCAAACAAGGACTCCTACCCCTCTAAACCAAATATCCATTCAATTTACATACATCATTTTCATCTCATAAAACTGAAGCAAATGCTGAGGCTAAAACCAAAACTGTACCTGCAACTTCTTGTTATCACGGGCAGTCACATGACTGGCTTCAGCAGCTTCAACAGCAGCTAGCCGTTCAAACTCCTCTTGCAATGCCTGTGCAATGATCGCATCATTCGCAACTGTGCTGGAACGGCGCTGTGGGGGTGCCATGCAACTAGAGGGGTCAGCCTCAAGTTCCAAACCCACTCCAGGCGCCTCATTTACTGAGGAGTTCTCGTCAGTTCCCCCTGTATCATGTATCACGGCTGTACTGCCATCAAGCAAATGGAGACCCCATCGTACCAAATCTTGGTTCTCTGATGTTATCATTATTACTGGAAGGAGTGTGCTTTAGGTTCTACACGTGGTTACCTGGCTTGTGGCCTAGAACACTGCTGCAACAACTACCTTTAATTTCAATAGCATACGATTAAACCCCTGTAATGCCAGCCCTTCTCCTTGGAGACAATTTCTGGATCCCAAAAACCTGGTAAGGCTCTCCTGAGAATACTCTCAAGCAAGCACTGAGGTAGGCTTTGACTACACCAACTTCCCAATTTCCTGCCCAAACAACCGCCAATCCATATCAGGCTTGACACTCATCAAGTTTTATTTCTGTGTATTGGAGCACTAATCAAAACAAGCTTTTCTGGCCACCTCTCCTTCCTCTCCCTCACATCACACCTATGTTGTTCCCAGTCTCGGGCACCTCCAGGGCAAAAGTGCACCCTGCAGAGCTGAGGGTGTGCACTGCCAGCACGTAGCTTAGCTAAATTCACATGAGGAAACAACTACTCGGGTGAATCTGTATCCATGTAGCAAAGCATGCTATTATTAGACTCTATCCCTGCAGGGTTCCTCTGTCGTGAGTTAGAGGCAGAGCTTCACTGCAAGCAATTACTTTCATGAGCGCGTGAAAATTGCTTCAGGACTACATCTTTGATAAAAAGCATGCTTATTCACATTCTGCCACATTGGGAACTCCGAGGACAAAACTTACTCCCATGGTGATTTCCATCTTTGCATAAGACAAAAAAAGGCTTTAACAGACCGCAGTCAATAACGAGCCGAGGACTTGTGCCTTACGTTAACGGAATTTTACTTAAGAGACTTTGCAATTGTGTTGTACTGCTATATGCTGGTACCCTCAGGTTTTGTTGCAAGACCCCACTCCTTGGCACTAAAGCCTGCTTGGCCAGAGATCTTCCCACAAATAAAATCACTGTTGGAAACATGCTCTGGCAATCAGACCTGGCAATTGACCAATACTTCATAGTCTAGAATGGATCAGTCATTGTCAAACATAAGGTTTGGGCATTCAAATCCCTGATAAACTTTGAAACCTTCCGAAATATCTATTTGCTGACTATGCAGCTGTACAATACTCGATAATTGAAAGGCTGACACCTCCAACAAAAGGCATTAATATATATTGAGAACATTGACAGTAAGTCTTCACTTGACCTAATCTTGATACTCGTCTTATTAACATCGCTGAACCAGTGGCATCTCCAAACACAAAGTCACCAACACAAATTCATGGAGGAAATCTCCTAAACATTTGTAAAACATATGCTGCTGGAAATAGCCATGTTTGTGGATATGCCCTAGCCATGGTAAACGGAACCAAGGCACCTGCTGAATGTGAGAAGCAACTACAATCACAACGTGTCAAAGTGAACTCGATCCATCTCTTGCATCCAAAAGGTGGTGATATGATCAGCAACATTGATTGCAGATCTGGTATGTAGAGACCAAGTAAAAATGACCAATTAGCATAACTGAATTCTACCGGCATTTATTAGTTCTAATATTCCAGTGTCGGATATGCTTCAGAAGAAGCCCCGCATTTCGCCATCATGAGGCTAAATTATTTTTACACAAAATCAAACGGGGATGGCGAAAGGATACCGTGTAAAGATGCACATGTACACATCATTGAATTCCCGAACGAAGGAAAATTGCTCACTAAATCGACGTCCACATTATGAAACCTATGGCTGGTTAAAAACGGGAGAGAAGCTTACAAAAGATTACGAATCGCCCTCACTTGTTGTCGCCAAACAGGATTCAATCGGTTGTAAGTGAAGCATTCCTCGCCCCCCTTAAACAGTAGCAATCGTTAAATTCCTCCCCAACAAAACTTGCAATCCGTGAGAAACTTCCCTCTCGAGAAATTCTCTCTTCAAGAAAAACGATGTGAGAAAGACTCTCCCTCTTATCAATTACAGTAACAAAAATACAACTGAAACTTATTAGTTTTACAAATAATAGTTTGCCCTCGTGGCAACTTGACGTCTGCTGAGTCCGTCAAATTAGTCATGAAAATGACACATAATCTGCTGCCACGCAGTGAATTACCTGCCACATCAGCACCACGTCTGCAACAATATTAGGGTTTAGAATAAGCCGTTGCTCGTCTCTCTGCTCTCTTCCTTGGCCGATCGCGATGGCATTCCTAGAGGGGAAGAAGTGTGGTTGTTATATCTGGAAATAGTTGAGTTATGAGTGCCCTCAAGGGTCGCTCGATGAATGCTTGTTGCGAGCGCTGTGTCGGTTAGGACTTGCGGTAGTCCGTGGTTTGTAAGGTTAAATGTAGAACGAGCGTTTCCGACTGGAATCTGCAACGAGACATGACACCGGTTTTCTAGGAGGGGCGGTCATCCTGCAGTGTTGTGAGGCAATTTCGGTTGTAGCTATGTCATGATTTCTAGATATGTAGGGTGGGGGTCGATGATTGATTTGCATTTGTGGATGTTTAGATTGCAACACCATGGAGGGTCTTGCCTGCTGACTGTGTCTCCCGTCTAGTTTTCTGTATGCCCTTAAGCAGTCTGCCTGACGATACGGGCGTGAGTTCTCTGCATCGAGAGCGGTGAGAAGCAGGTCTGGAACCAGATTGGTTGTCGTTTGATCTTTCAAACTGCGAAGAGAGTTGACATAGAAAGTTAACTACTAAGAGAACCCTGATTCTCTATCACTAACTTTTGAATTTAGGGCGGTGGTCGCTTGAGCGTGCAATTTGAAATATATTTAAGCGGTGGATGATTAGGGAAACCTCAATGGTGATTTCCACTAGACGATATGTAAATGAAGTGGTTTTAAGTGGTGCATGCTCAAAAAACTCTAGACCGCAATTTCCACCAGATCATCCGTATGCAAGTATACCATTTAAAGGGTACATGCTTAGGGAAACCTGACTATGGTTTCTACAAGATTATATGTAAGCAAGTAAAGTGGTGGTTATGGAAATCTCGAAGTTTCACTAAGCGGCCTACACCCAACAAGTCACATCAAGCATTTAGTGATCCACAAGCTTATCTCACTAATCCACACATAACCTCGTCCACTAATTCACTCACTAATCCACAGTGTTACTTGCAAACAAAGTTGAGCCATGCAAAAGTAGCGGCCACCACCTTAGCCAGCCTAACCTCGTCTCTCCCCCGCCGAACTCATCTATGGAAGTAAAGGTAAAGGCTAGGGGAATGGAGGAGTATGGGGCGGGAATGTCACTAAGGGCATGACCTACGAGAGCCCAGGCATGTCAATATGAAAACACATTAAAAGCCCGAGGGCCCGGGCTTGTGAGGAAACTAATATGCATATACTATACTGTTTGTCCTCCTTTTTCTCTTCTCTTTTATGATTTGGCATAGTACAGTTGTGAGTCATGAGCTCTACAAATGTGATCATTAACAATGACGTGGAGATCTCCCAAAGTGCAAGGTCTCAAGATGCATAGGCGATTGCACATGGACTTAGATGACATTGAACACTGGAGGTCGCACTTGGGCCTCTACATGGAGACGTGGCGCATGGATACATGGGAGATTGCACTTGGGCTTAAATTTCAATTCTTCACACATGGGCCATTGGCATAGGCTACCCAGGCCTAGATCTCCCAAACATGAGGGTCTTTGGATATATAGGGGATTGCACTTGGACTTAGATGACAGTGGACACTTGGGCCAACGGCACATGCTACCCTAGGCCTAGATCTCCCAAACAGGAGGGTCTCTGGATACATATGGGATTGCACTTGGACTTAGATGTCACTGGACACTGGAGGTCGCACTTGGGCCTCTATGTGGGAGAAGTATTTGGATACATAGGAGATTGCACTTAGGCTTAGATGGGCCTTAACATAGGAGACGCACTTGGATACATAGGAAATTGCACTTGGCCTCATATTTCAATTCTTCACACATGGGCCTCGACACATGAGACTCATTTGGATACATAGAGGATTGCACTTAAATGACACTGGATACTTGGGCCAACGGCATAGGCTACCCTAGTCAATATATGAAACGAGATGTTTGTTTGTTTTGTCACGCTGAGATGTGCAAAACCTCGAGGCCCCAGCCCTGGTGCTTGGTACCATTGGAAAGCCCTCGACGAGGAGGGGTGCACGGGCTTGGTCTCATGATTTTTGGACCTACGGTGTGGGAGATGTGGAATTTCAAGTACTTTGGGTCGCTGGAAATTCCCGAAAAATAGCAAAGTGGAAATTCATGGGACAATGGTTGGAGCCTCGACAGGAGAGATATAAAGGGAAAGGCCTCCGGTTCAAATCTGGTCGTAGGCTTTGTGGAAAAAAAATGATTAGATATGGCTTGCTTCATATATTGATGCACTTGGACTTAGATGACATTGGACACTTGGGCCAACGGCATAGGCTACCCAATGATTGGAGCCTTGACGGGAGATATATCAATAATGATATATTAATACTCAATAACTCATGGGAAAAAATAAATCGGCCTTGACATCGGAGACGTATTTGGCTACATAGGAGATTGCACTTGGGTTTAGATGACACTACTAGACACTTGGGCCTTTACATGGGAGATACACTTGGATACATGAATAGAAGATTTCACTTGGGCTTAGATGGGCCTCGACGATGTAGGAGACGCATTGGGATACATAGGAAATTGCACTTGGTCTTAGATCTAAATTCTTCACATATGGGCCAAGGGTACAGGCTACCCTAGAGGTCACACTTGGGCCTCGACATAGACGCACCACTACAACAAATGGGGGGGGGGGGGGGGGGGTTGCGACGCCAGCCGCACCCCCACGCCCCGCGTGGCGCCGAGCGTGCGACACCAACCCCGCGGAGCGTGTTTGCAACGTCGGGCCGTCGCAGCCAAACCCCGCGGGTCGCCACCTAGCGCCGGGGCCAGGCGGCGACGCCTGGCCGTTGCACAGAGTGATGAAGGGCAAATGGCAGCCCTTCCGTGCGACGCCCAAACGTCGCCCCCAGCGAAGGGCAGAAGGCAGCCCTTTCTGGCGACGGCCGCTCGTCGCACGCCGGAAAAAGGAAAAAAAAAAAAAAAAAAAACCCTTTCTTGCCATTTCTTTCATCGCAGCCCTTTCTTGCGATGCCAGGCCGTCGCATGGTGGCATGAAGGGCAAAAGGCCCCTGCGACGGCCGGGCGTCGCAAACTGCCCGGCTACCCTATTCTTGCAAAAAAAAAAAAATGGGTCACAGTTTGCGACGGCTGGCCGTCGCCGTGTGCGACCCCCGGCCTCATAAATCCATTCAAAAAAACAGGTCGCAGATAGCGACGGTTGGTCGTCGCCGTTTGCGACGCGTGGGGGTCGCAGGCAGCGGCGGCAGGGCTTTCTAGGTTTAGGTTTAGGGCATTTAGGGGTTCTTAGTTTTTTTTTTTTTTTTTTTTCATATGGTACTGGGGTAGGGTGTTTGTTTTTCTTTATGGTTTAGCTTGTTGTTGTGGACCTTCTTGTAGATTGTGACATTCATTTTGATAATTCTCTTGATACCACATCTGTATATGTTGCTCCAACATATTCATTGCTTCTGCCTTCTTTCTTGAAAAACTACCAGCCACAGCCATATTTGATGAATCATAGAAATAAAGTACAATATGGATGTACATGTACAATCAATCGAAGGGATGGGTCCAGTTCGGTGTGAGAATTGTTATGTAGCTTTGATTTTGTGTCTAATCAACTTGAACATCATCATCCGGCGCCTCTTCATCCTCATCAAGCTGCAAGTCTTCTTGGTCATCGGTGTCATCGTCATAAATGGCCCGACCCTCAAAAGGCACCTCCGAATCATTCTCCACCTCGTTGTCAATGGCCGTGTCTTCGTCTCCCTCCCCAACATCCGTATCTTCTAGAGCTTCATCATATAGGGTCCAGGATGCATTGTCTGGGGCGTCATCATCCTCTTCTACCCTCTCTACCCAACCTCCATCATCAGCATCATTATGACCAATTTCTCCATCCACCGCAATTGCCTCACCCCATGGAGATCCGAGACCATGATAGATACGTCTTCCTCTTGGCTGAGCATGCACATCCACCTTCCAATTCCCCCCTCTTGTTTTGTCATCGGAAAAGAAAACTTGCTCCATGTCTGAAGGCCGTGAAAAAGGCTCATCGGAGGGACGATGAGTAGGGTTGAGTCTATCTGCATTGACGCGCATGAAACCACAATCATCTTGCACTAGTGTTGCGGAGGGCCCCACAAGATGTGGCTGAAACCACCTTCCCTTGAAGAGAAGAGGCCGGTACCTTGTATACTGAAGTTGGAGTATGCTCTCAAGCTCTCCAATGTACTCATGTTTGCTCATAGCAGGTCGTGTATCTCCCTTGCTCCACACAGAGTCTTGCCAATATGTGGCACACAAGCCAGAATCAAAGGTTGTTTTACGCTTCATATCAAGAGCATGAATGTGGAAATGACGACCGTGAATCCAAACCGCCGTGTATGAGGTCGCGAATTGAGATGGGCCCCTTGCAATGTCTTGCACCGAATCTGAAATCACCTCTCCTTGAGCAACGGCGTCATAAACTGAAGTCCGAAACCACTGTTGGAATGAACTTATAGGCGGCAATTCCATGGGCAAATTTTGTGAAGGAACATGCCGGCGGCCCGCTCCTCGTCGTGGGCGTCTAGTAACCGGCCTTGGATGGTTCCGCCTCCATGCAAACGTCTCCTCCTCTCGTTGTTGAACTAGATTATTGTATCTTTCTCCCACTCATGTATGGATGGGGTGTTCTTCAGTATGAAGTCATGCGTTTGCTCAATCACCAAGGTCGGCAATTTTACCCTCTTCGATTTTTTGGGCAAAACGATGTCATTGGTTCGTGCATCCTCCTCTTCCTTCCACGTCCGAGGGGCTTCCTCATCCACCTTTGTCATGTACTCCGTGCAATAGAACATAGCTTCTTGCAACGTATACCCCTCCACCATGCTACATGGTGCGTCATTTGTCTTACAAATCCTTTCAAAGTCTTCATATAACGCTCAAGGAAGTACATCCACCGAGAATGAATGGGGCTGGCAATCGAAGCCTCTTCCACTAAGTGCACTACCAAGTGCACTTGGATGTCAAAGAAGGAGGGAGGAAGGTGCATCTCCAACATACACATTACCTCCGCCGCCTCCTTCTTCATACGTGGAAAATCTACTTCTTCCAACTCTTTGGAGCAAATCCACCAGAACAAGCCTCCCAATCTATAGATTGTCTCACGAACCTCGGGAATCAATGTCCCACGTACTGCAATGGGCAAGATGTCTTGCAATAGATTGTGGTAGTCATGAAACTTCAAACCATGGACCCCATCTTCTTCGCTGAACTTCGTACGGAGGGATGACCCATAACCAGTTGGTGTTCGGACAGCACTTATGATGGCTATCACTTTCTTGTATTCCTCCTTTGTCCATTGCCAAGGTGCGCTTCTATACTTCCACCGTACAACACCCTTTGGGTCCACACCATTTTGTTCGGCCCATAGATGGCGCATGCGACCCCGCAGCAGGCGCTACCCCGGGGAATCAGCAATTTGTCCCTTGGACACCCCCTCGTTCCGTTGAGCTCGACAGACATTCTTCTCAATATGCATGGGATCTAGAAGATGGCGAATCTTCAGGTCCTACATATATCCCCACCCACAAAGACTTACACAAATTCTTTTACGTGAAAGTGACAATGCAACGCATACCAAATGTGCAATATCACATGCATGCATAGGGATATTGACAGTGTTTTTGTGGAATATGTACTGCCCAATATGGCAACTCGTAGAAGATTGAAAATCGTTTCATGTCGGGCACGTCCACTTCACCGTCCGTGCCCGCATGGGCCTCCTTCCATCGGTCCTCCCAAAACTGCCCGGACGGTGTCATAGGGGGGGGGGGGGGGTACTTCCTCTTTGCCATCAAACAAGTGTTTCTCTCTTCTTCTCCATCGATGGCTCATAGGAAGAAATTTGCGGTAGTTGGGATACATCATCTTGTGAAGATGGCGGGAGCTATGTGCATCAAGATCATCGCCACAATGCAAGCATGCATGGTACCCTTTGGTGCTTAGCCCCGAGCAAACAGTTAGTCTTGTACAACACATCCCGCCACATTAGCAAAAACAAAAGTTGTCATGTGCATGGCCCATAATGCCATCTACCCCACTACGGTGCACAAGACTGTCGCCGCTACTTCAATCAATCCCAATCCTCATCGATATTATCCGACATTGACAAGTGAATGTACGCGGGTTGTTCATGGGGAACATAATATACCTGGATAATCATGCATTGTCCAAAGCAAGATGTCTCTCATCTGAAAAGATTGTCCGGCCATAGGGTCAAGTGAAGCATCCAATGCCGGGGCCCCCCTCCATAGCTCTTTAAGTTCATCAACAAGAGGTCGCAAGTACGTGTCCATGTTTGTCACTTGTTTTTTCCCTATGAGACATTCACATCATTGTTTCAATGCTTCACCAATATGCAAATTATACTACAAAATGAATTACACGTCTTACTCCATGATTATGTCACTCATCAATCTTGCATCCGAATTGCGTCAGAGATCAGAAGTTTAATATAAAGTTGAAAGCAATAATAAACATGAAATGAGTACACTCACCTGGCACAATGGCAGCCAACATGATATGGCCTTTTTTAATTGAAGATACGGAGGGATGTTGTAATTCACCATGGTCACCGGCCAAGTGGAATGACTACATGACTGGACAGAGAATGGGTTGACCCCATCTGAGGAGAAGCCGAGGTGGACATGTCGTGGGTCCTCCAAGAGAAAAGACCATATCTCTTCAATATGCCTCCATGCTTGTGAATCTTGTGGCCCGCACACCTTTCCCGGGGGGCTCCGATGCGAGGCGTGTCATCTCATGAGTCTGGCCAATTCGGGGCTTCGGTACTGCGCCCTCAATCGCGGGATGATCGGAAAGTAATGCATTTTCTAGGATAAAATACCCCACGCCCCCCACATGTAATCATCCCATTAGCACACATAATACAACACCCTTATGTCTTTCCCTTTATGCAGCCTCTCCCTCATTTGGGTGTGAATGGTCAAAACCAAACGTCGTTCTTTCCACTCCTCACTCACTCCTTCCAAAACCACAATCAGATCTTGCATGAGTACTACTCTCTAAACCCTAAACTTTGTGGAATACACTTTACATACATTGAGAAGATTAAAGAAAATAATCTCCATGCGAGGGAGAATGACGCTTATACCTTGCGTGGTACTTTTTTCCCTTGGACATCATCCCGATATCGGTTTTTCTTGCACTTTGGGCACTTGGTGAGATGCGAATCCTCTCCGTAGTATAAGGTTTTATCACATGGACATGCATGAAAAATCTTATAGCCCATCCCCACAGAGTCCAAGACTTCGCGCGCCTCTTTCCGCGAGCATGGCATCTTGGGTTTCAAGTGTGGAGCAAGGATATAGTCTGCAATAGTTCGCATTATGGCAGACATCCCAACATTACTTATGCCAAATCGAATTTAAAGATTGAGCAAAAGTAAGATTGTTGAAAGTCGACTCACTTTCGCCCCTTCGTACAAGGGAGTTCTCGCCTCCCTCTCCATGTCATTTGAGGGGGCCATTTCAGGATCATCGATTGGTCGGGTTCCCTCTTCATGGGATGCATCAGCGCCCACATGATGCATTAAGAGATCCTCCATGGTTTGCACATCCTCCTGGTTAATTCCATGCTCATTGTTGTTGTCATTATCACTATCACTGTCATCGTCATCATCGTCCGGTACCGTGGGGGCGGCGTCTCGCCCACGGCTCCCGCCTGATGTACTTGGGTTGTTTTCGGATGGGATGCCAAGAGAAAAGACCGGGAAGGGATGGACAAAGTCCTGATACGAACAAATGAACATAGAGACATATATTATAATGTGTCATTGCAACCATACACTTCATTATAAGCGAAATGCAAACAACAACCTTCAATGTGTGTGTGCATCAAATATGTCATTCAATAATTACATGTATATGCGCAACGTACACGCATGCAAAGTTTCAAACCCAAACAAAATCATTTGCCCCCCCCCATGACGCATTCACCCTATCAACCAATTTTTGTTTATTAATGTGAAAGAAAATCCTCTCATGCCATTGCACCCAACAAACGGATGTGGCTCAAGCTTCATTTTTTCCTACATGTGCTTAAATATGTGTGCAACACCTGTACAAAGATCCAGCAGGAAAAAAAAAAAAATTGCCTCCCCAACGACGCACTCACCCTTGCACCAATTTTGAATTAAATCGAATTTAAATGAATTTAAAATAAATATTTGCATTTAGAAAATATATGCGGTTTTGAGGGGCGTAATGATTTTATTTTTAGCTCTATTTGTTCTGTGACATCGGGCTTTGCACCACTACATCCATGCAAAAAATGGGACCAAAAAAAAAATGGAAAAAAAAAAGTGTGTTTCTAGGGTCACTTTTGCAGAACTCTCTATAAAGAGTGCATGAAGTTGAACTTTGGAGTATAAATGAGAGAACAAAATCTGGTTATGGGTCCAAATGACTTTTGTTTACTCCCAAGTTTTGCACGCACATTGCATATGCTATCATTAAGCATATGGCTTGAAAATGGAATTAAAAAAAAAATCATCTGCAGGCGAAACACAATTTTCCGTCTCTATGACACGTAGCTGCATTCAACACTAGAATGACCCATTGAATCAACTTGGTTCAAGCTCATATTTGGTCCACATGTGCATAAGTATGTTTAGATCACATATGCAAAGTTGCAACCCACACGAGCAGCAAGAGAAAATTTACACCAATCGATTAATCGGATGAATACAAAGTACATCATGAGAATATCTACAATGCCCCTCTACGCAATCCTTGTCTCAAAAGAACCCTATTTCTATCATACACATCCCACTCACGCTGTAATTGGAGGTCCCAATCATCCCGGGAGAACTTGTATGATGCAAATAGTTCGCTGCCAGCCCTAATAGTCCTACTAGCACATGTCATCACAAACATGTGCATCCCCTCACAGTATACTGACGTATGACCACAAAAGCTCTCATGCCCATCGCTTCGCTCGTCCCATACTACATTGGTTCTCCTAGGATGACCAAAAGAACTATTGACCAGCCCAGCAACATTGCCGAAGATGCTGGGGTCACCATCAAAAAATCTGATCTCAATGGGAGACAACCCCCGTCTACGTACATCCTGTCCGTTGACACACAAAATGTAGGGTAGGATGTATGGGGCTTCGAGGCGTAATGTACGGAACTCCGCGGAGGTGTAGTATGGACCGTAGTAGGGAAACAAGTCCACCATGTTGTTTCTCCGAGGAGGAACCACAATATCATTGACCGTGAATAAACCAAGGTCTGTAGCGGTTCTCATAACATACCGTCTCCCCCAATACTCGAACTCCACATTTTCTCGGATGGGGGTGGGAGGGTCGAGATGATTCCCCCAACAACGAGGCTGGACGGTCCTCAATAACATAGTAATATGCGCTTCCCATCGGGGACGAGAATCCGGCTCAGGCCGCCCAAGCCGAAGGGGAGGAAACCTAGGGCGTAGCCAACCCCTCCTAGGGGTTTGGGGGGCACATGCACGTGGAGGTGGAGGTGGAGGTGGTGGTGGAGGTGGTACTGTAGGCAGAGGAGATGAAAGTGGAGGTGGTTGAGGATGTAATGTCGGAGGTGCAGCCGGGGGTACAACGTCCGGATCAGATACAACCGGAGGTGGATTAGGCAAAGAAACAGACGGGGGGGGGGGGAGGCCACAATCAGGGGGGGCGCCTGAGGAAACTGGAGGGGGGGGTGGGCTTACTCGTCGCCGACCATAACGCCTACGACACCTATGATACCCCTCGACCCTACGCATCTCATCTACGTGCTGCTGGGGGAACCAACTGGTCACATCGGGCACATGCTCTGGCACAAATTCTGCAAGTAGACCGGCGCGAAATGCCTCATGTGCAATGTGATTGCGAGCTTGGGCATCAAGTCGTGGCTGCAATGTGCGTAGTGAACGACGCATCAATACTTATGTCGTAATTTTGATTCATGTATACTTACCAATCATACTATATTATTAGATAAACCTAAATGTACCTTAAATGAATGTTAATGAGAGGGGTGGGAAGAACATTCACCGTTGCCGCATCCGCAATCTTGTTCTTCTTGTAATGTTTTTCGACAACATGCGGTCGCCGCCTCGGTGGTCTGGTGCCGCCCGGCGGTATCCATTCCCAACACTTAGTGCACTAACACTCAATCCTGTCGGGGGGTCAAAGATGGATGTGGTTGGACGGGGTGGCCCGCGAGGGGCAACCCGCGGCGCGCCCGACTCGATCCCGGAGTGTCAACATCCTCCGCATCACCTGAAATTTGGCCCCGGTCCCTTTTACGATTGTGCCCGGCAGCCTGTATTGGATCAGGTGCAATGGGTGCCTCCTCGCCATGAAAAATGGTCGCTCTAGGGCCACAATCGATATGTGGTACTACCTCCCCATCCTCGAGGGAGACGGGTCAATGTTTCCTCACCATCCCATCCCAATTAACACACACCACCAACACTTTCATTTCTCAAAAACCGTTGGCAAAAAAACCCTATGCCTCAGCCTCGGGGCTTTCAAAATTGATAACCAAAGGCGGAGCATACCTATGGTTCTAGAGCCCAAGACAATAAATCCTTCCTCTCGTTCTATCTTCAGGATGCTCACACTATGGAAAAATTTGTTGAGACCCAGCGCTTTGCGATTATCAGATTGAACCACATTTTGGGTATGTGAATCCTAATTACACCGTTTATCCTTTTAACCCCAAGACCCACAACCAAAACCGCCAATCCAAAACCCAGCACCATAAAGAAAAGCAAACACCCTAACCCAGTACCATATGGGAAAAAAAAAAAAAAAAAAAAAAAAAACTAAGAAACCCAAAAGGCCCTAAACCCTGAATCTAGAAAGGCCGGCCGTTGCCTCCTGCGACACCCTGGCGTCGCATTGGACGACGATTTTTTTTATATTCTTTACCTGGGGGTCGCACCCCGCGACGGACAGCCGTCGCACGGGGCGACGTGTTTTTTTATTTATGGGGCCAGGGGTCGCAAGAAATGACGGTCAGCCGTCACAATCTTCATTTTTACATTACACTTGTTCTTGAAAAATCAAGGAATGAAAGAGGTAGGATCAAGAAAAACCATAGAGTAGTTTAGTTTTTCAGCATTTTAAGATGAGTCCCTGGCAAGCAATTCCTTCCTCGGCTCTGCAATCCCACTTGGCATCCAGCAGCACCTAGACATCAGAATATTAAGTGGAAGCCCTCACCTATGCCCGTCCCAAAAACAACCATAACGCGTTGTGAGTTAGTGAGGATGCACGAGGTGAGTAGTAGGCTTCCACACTTGCTATCGAGGTCAAATACATTTCAATCTAAGCGCATAGAATGCCAAAGAAAGCAGGGAAGCAAATTAAACAGAAAAAAAGAACCTTTTTTACTGTTTGGGGGAGAGTCGTCATCTCTCCACAAGCCTAACCGTGCAGGGAGGACTCCGCCAGCACCACAACACTGCTACCTTAACCAAAGCAAAGTCTTGCCAAGCACAAGAAAAAAGAGCTTGGTCTCAAAAGGTAGGGTTTATAAAGGGAGGGAGAGAGACTTCATTTTTCTACCAAGACGTTGCCATTCATCAAAGATCCAGAGGAGGGCTCCTAGGGAAACGTCATAAGCATGCAGGTGGTACCTCCGCCATCACTGCCGTGGTTCCCTTGTGCAGCAAAAAAATAGACAATTGAGACAATGAATCTTCCCTCATCTCTAAGCCACCGCCATCGCCTTAAAGAGCCCGCCTAGGCGGCGCTCACAGGAGCCATAAACACTCAAGGATTGGCAGCTCAAGGTATCTGCAGCACGAGCACCATTGCTCCTCCCAAGCTGCCATCGCGCGCGCTCTTGCAGCGCAAAACGAAAGACATTAGGGTTGAGCAAGGTTTTCCCCTATCTGGCCTGTCATTCATCCTTCCCAGGATGAAAAACATCCGCCAGCCTGTACGCCCGATGGACGTTGTCCGTTTCTCATTTGCGGAAGATGAAAGACATCGTGCATTTATCCCGTCTTGAACTCCACGGATGCAGTCTGTATTTCATCTAGGTTAGATGAAAAACATCGGGGGTTTATACCCGTCTTGCCCCGTATTTAGGTCTTGTCAGATGAAGTCTTTTTTTCATCCAGGTTGGATTGACTGACGGGAGTTTTGCACCTCACAGGTATTTAGTGAAGAAATGTTTCACTAGGGAAAGATTTGTATTTTGGATGAAAAAACATCCAAAATTCCCTGCAACCCAATTTTTCAATTTTTTCAATTTTCTCAAAGATGGAAGTCGGGATGACAATTCCATAAACCCAGTTTCCAGAGGGAGAGAGAGGGAGAGAGAGGGAGACATCAGGGGGCAACAAAGAGAAGAAAAGAAGGTGGGGGGGGGGGGGAGTGACTGAGCAGCTGCTGCTGCTCAGTCACTCCCCCCCCCCACACATTCTCTGTTTTTCTTTGTTGCCCCCTCTCTTGGGGAAACAAAAGGGACAGATCCTACCTCTATCAGGGGCTAACGTTGGTAGTAAGACTTACCTTCATATATAGAATTAATCCGGGTTTTCCAGATTTCCTCTACAAATCCCTTCACACAAGCATCAATCTTCTGTGTGTGAGATGCCCAAAAACTAGGCCTCAGAAGGGGCTGGGCTTTTGGCTCAGCCTCGACTTTTTCAAAGTTAGTAAACAGAGGTACATGCACAATTCCCTTGATAGATTTGAAAAGAGCGTCTCTTTGGTGAGAGAACCCCGGACAATGTATCAGAAAATGAGTATTGTCTTCAGATTGCCCACACAACGGGCAATTGCACTCTCCCTTTCCTCTCTGCTTTTGTTTGCTGTTCAAAGGTAGGCTTCCTGCCCTGAGTTTAAATTTCAGTCTAGTGTCGAGAGTGGGTAGACCCTTGAGGTCATCCAAGATGTCCTCCCCCATGTCACTGACTGGAAACAAGTTCAGGGATGTTTTTTGCCTAACTTCATTTTCATCAGACAATCTCATGGCAACAGACATGGTTGGACACTACAGCCTCTAAGTCAGATTTATCCAGCAGGGTAAAGACTTGCGGTTCCAGGTCCAGGTCCTTGAGAATCTCTTCTACTGTCTTCTGCCAGGACTTAGCCTGTTTGACAGATCGGTGGGCGGTCCCGTTTCCAAGATATAGAGTCGATTAACTTAGGATATCTGGTGTTGGACATATGCTGCAGCTGACCCCACCATCTGACCTCCCCCCCCCCCCAACCCATTTTTTTTCATTGTTGCCCCCTCTCTCCCTCTCTCTCCCTCTCTACTGGGAATTGGCAGTTTGCTATCAGTGTTGACTTCTTGTTTTCTCATCCTCTATCAGGCTTTTTCATCCATACCGGATGAGCCACCAGGTTGGACATTGAATTACCTCTAGGATGGTTCTTTTGGCCTTTTCATTCCTCCTTTATTGACTCTCATCCATACCGGATGAGTCACCATGGAAGAAAAGAATTACCTCTATGAAGGTTGCCAACAACATCATGTTTTTCCATCCGTACCGGATGAAAAACTACCAGGATGATAATTTTTCATTCCTCTTTTATTGACTCTTTTTATCCATACCGGATGGTTTGGTGAGGAATGATAGAATTACCTAGATGGAGGTAAGGCGCTGCCACGGATGATATTCCCTACTTTTTCATCCTGACACAAGTGATCTGTCTATGGATGATGTGATTATGGCTTGCAGGGCGACGGCCGGGCGTCGCAAATTTTGCGCCTACCGCGTGCCCGAAAAGGGCGTTTTCCCGACGCTGCGGCGTGGCCGTGGTGTGGCGCGGGCGTCGCAAAGGCCCCCCTTTTCCTGTAGTGCACTGGGATACATAGAAGATCTTACACTTGGGCTTAGATGACACTTAGGCCCACGACACAGGCTACACTAGAGCAACGATTGGCCCTTCACGTGGGAGATTTGGAATTCCAAGTACTTTTGGTCGTTGGAAATTTGCAAAAAAATAGCAAAGTGGGCTTTGGGATTGCACTTGGACTTAGGTGATATTGGACACTAGAGGTCGCACTTGGGCCTCTACATGGGAGAGGCACATGGATACATAGGAAATTGCACTTGGGCTTAGATCTCAATTCTTCACACATGGGCCAACGACACATGCTATCCCAGATCTCCCAAACAGTGGGGTCTTTGGATACATAGGGGATTGCACTTGGATACAAATGACACTCAAAAGCTAGCATTCTTAGGGCAGCTCCAGGGTGCTCGTCATTTAGAGAAGAGAGGAGAGTGGTAGATTTGTCCGACTTGTGAAGTTGTCTGATTTTATCAATATGTTGGTGAAAGGGCTCCTGGGGGGTTGTGGACCAGCAATAAGGAGGATGAGACAGATGGGGGGGGGGGGGGGGGGTGACATCTAGTGTTGGAAAGCCCTCAACGAGGAGGGGTACACGGGCTTGGTCTCATGATTTTTGGACCTGTGGTGTGGGAGATGTGGAATTTCAAGTACTTTGGGTCGCTGGAAATTCAGGAAAAATAACAAAGTGGGCATTCCTGGCACAACGATCGGAGCCTCGACGGGAGAGATATCAAGGAAAAGGTCTCCGGTTCAAATCAGGTTGTAGATTCCGTGGAAAAAAATGATTAGACTTGAATGACTTAGATGACATTGGATACTTGGGCCAACGACACAAGCTACTCTAGAGGTCATACTTGGGCCTAGACATAGGAGACGCACTTGAATGCATAGGAGATTGCACTTGGGCTTACATGACCCTGGACACTTGGGCCAACGACACATGCTACCCTAGTCAACATATGAATTGAGACGTTTGTATTGTTTTGTTTGTTTTGTCACGTTGAGATGTCCCAAACCACAAGGCCCCAGCGCTGATGCTTGGTACCGTTGGAAAGCCCTTGAGGAGGAGGGGTGCACGGGCTTGGTCTCATGATTTTTGGACCTGCGGTGTGGGAGATCATGTGGACTTTCAAGTACTTTGGGTTGTCGAAAATTTGGGAAAAATAGCAAAGTGGGCATTCTTGGGACAATGGTTGGAGCCTCGACAGGAGAGATATCAAGGGAAAGGTCTCCGGTTCAAATTTGGTCGTAGGCTCCGTGGAAAAATAATAATGAGAAATGGTATGTTTGGTCCCTGGACAATGATTGGAGCCTCGACATGCGAGATATCAAGGGAAAGGTCTCCGGTTCAAATCTGGTCGTAGGCTCTGTGGAAAAAAAAATGAATAGACTTAGATGACTTTAGATGACATTGGACACTTGGGCCAACGGCATAGGCGACCCTAGTCAATATATGAAGCGAGATGTTTGTTTATTTGTTTGTTTTGTTTTGTAGCGTCGTTGAGATCTCCCAAACGGCGGGGCCCAACCCTAGTGCTTGGTGCCGTTGGAAAGCCCTCGATGAGGAGGGGTGCACCAGGTTGGTCTCATAATTTTTGGACCCGCGGTGTGGGAGATGTGGAATTTCAAGTACTTTGGGTCGCCGGAAATTCGCGAAAAATAGCAAAATGGGCTTTCTTGGAGCAGTGATTGGCCCTTCATGTGGGAGATTTGGAATTTCAAGTACTTTTGGTCGCTGGAAATTCGTGAAAAATAGCAAAGTGAATATCTCAATATATAAAACCTCGACAACAAAAATAGCAAAATGGGCATTGTTGGAACAATGACAATGAGATCTCCCAAACTGCAGGGTCTCTTGATGCACGGGGGATTACACTTGGGCCTCTATATGGGAGAAGCACTTGGATACATAGGAGATTGCACATGGGCTTAGATTTCAATTTTTCGCACATGGGCCTTAACATAGGAGACGCATTTGGATACATAGGGGATTGCACTTGAGCTTACATTTTGATTCTTAACACATGGGCCAATGGCACATGCTACCCTAGGCCTAGATCTCCAAAACAGGAGGGTCTATATGCACTTGGACTTAAATTACACTGGACACTTGGGCCAACGACACAGGATACCCTAGTGGAATTGAAGGGAGTGTAGTTTTATTACGGATGACAATACATTAGAAAGAGAGAGTGTGTAAACCCCAGTCAAGGTTATAAGATGGGTTTACACGGCGTGAAGTATAATTCCATTCAGTGCAAGAGTGAAGTGTTGGGAACTTGGTCTCAAATTTTGACCAAGTCCAAATTTGGCTAAGTTTAAAATGGACTAAGATGAGTTACACAATACAAAGGGGTGACACAAACCATAGAAGCCAAGGGTGACATTGCTTCCCATCAAGAATTAAGCTTTCCACCTCATCGCCTCCATTTACCATCACCTTACTAAAAAGCTACTCATCACTATCTGACAAACTCTCACATTCTAAAGTATTTAATATTGAATTTGCAGTAAGACAAAGTGAGAGAGATTTAATAGCTGGAACATGCCAGAGGAGCCTACGCTGCTTAAATCAGGCAAAAATACTATTAGATCATATGCATACGCTTTATTTGTACATTGTTTCTTAAAAAAAAAAAAAAAAAAAAGGGCCTTCACCTTCGGAAAGAAGCTAAGCTTGGAGATGGGCGTTCTGGGAAGCTGGAGGATTCGCGACAGATCTCCCACCCATGGGGTCGTACCCCTCAATCGCTCCAGCAGGCCTTGGGTTCCTGCAGGGTCATTCAGACATTACTCACATCCTTCAATCTGTCCCAAACTCGTGGAGAGACATTCTTAGGCTTGGGGTGGAAACTCCCTCTCATCACCAGTGGGTGACTGCCTCCTCTATAGCTTTCAGATTCTGTACATCACAGATGTGCCCCTCCCACTCCTTTATGGCTTTGCTTTTCTAGCTGATTCGTTTTCAGGGAGCCTTGTCACTTCTCTCCTCTTAGGCAGTCACCATCCAGGCAGGGATGGCGCCACTACCCGCCTGCATTTGCCACTGGTCCTCCAAATCAAAGGAATTCAACCCTTCCCTCCCAGCTCACGGGCAACCAATCCTTCCTTGGCTTACGAGAATGTCTTTGTTTGGATAGGGGAGAAACCAGTTGGTGAGCTGCAACTTGATCCTACAGAATGGCAGTGGAACTTCCAAGGATCCTTGAATCATTCTTTTTTCGAGTATTCTGTTAAAAAAACTTACAGAGTTTTCTGCAACCCGAACCCCTAAATATATTTAAAAAATGGAATGACAAGTGGGGTCATGTCTTCTACAAGGAGGAGAACTAGAAATGCATCTAGGGCCTTATTTGGGAGAAGGTAAAACCGTCTAAACTTAGTGCATTTCTTTGGCAGATTGCTTAAGGTGGGCCAGTTCCTAGATTTCTAGGGACCTATTCTCTGCACTTGTTGTGTGCGGCCAACATTCTTGAGTCTCTGGAGCACTGTTTTTTTTTTTTTTTTTTTTTTTTTTCCTGTGTAATTAATGCCCTTGGCCATTTGGCCCTTGGTTTTGGAATTCTATAGTGCCTGGGAATACATCACTCTTAACCCTGTACTTGTTCTGCTGCTGAGACAACCAACATATAGCCCATCGGTAATGGGCACATACCACGTTGGATGTGGTTGTGGGTTCAAACCACGGTCTGGTATGTCATGAAGGTGTCCACCTTTCAACTGGAAGGTAGTAGCCCTTGTGGTGAAGTGACACCATAAGTTACGCTCCCTTTGGGAGGCGTCATACTTTTCTGCTGTTGAACTACAATCAAGCCAATAAATCTAGGGCTCTTACCTGCCCAGTGTTGGAGGCTCTCCGCTCTGCTTATACTCTCTGGCAAATTTGGAAAGCACGTCGCAGCTGGGCCTTGAAAAATGAAAACACCTCCCGGACTGAGATTCTTCTTCAATGATCTTACCATAGTTGCTAAACTTGCTTGGGCAAAATTGGGTGCAAAGTATGATAGGCACCCAAAAGGTGGGCTTGGCCTCCTTGCCTCCTTCATGGTTTCTTGGGGATATAGGAGACTCATCTGCTCATGCAACGGTGCGGACTCCTCATGCTCATGGCCAGGGGCTATTTACCCCATTGTGGCAACAACGGCAAACACCCCTTTTCGGCCTCCCCCTATTTTGACAGATCTGATATCAATTGGAAGCATGTTAGGACTGTAGTCAAATCTAAATTATTATTCCATACATGAACTATGTAATTATTCTTTGTGGATTCTGGTCTGGCCGCTCTCTGCTTAGTCTTGCACGTTCCCCCTGGTCTAGGGTTCATAGAGGGCCAACCCCTCTCTAGTTGAATATTCATCTTCTTCGAGGACGACTGCCTCCCTTCATGTTTATCCGAAGGTCTATTGCTTCGTGCTCAGTGTAGTTCTCCTGGTATCTCCTACATGGTCTCCGTGTGTTCAGGCCTCATGGCAGCCTCCGGGCTTGTAAGGTTTTAATTTTTTCCCTTATAATAATCTTCAATGTAATTCTGAGGGCCACCGCCCTGTTATTAAAAAAGAAAAGAAAAGGGCCCACCCCCGAAAGGGGGCGATAGCCGCAAGGCGAAGTGGCTCCTAGTTACACCGGATTCGGCCGGAGTATTCTCTAATGTTTTTTTGCATGAAATATATTTCCAATCAAAAGCAATTTTTTTTTTTTTTCTTTTTTGGTTAAAGGGGAGATAGCCCTTGGAAAATTGCTATCAAAAGTCGTCACTAACAGTGCGGAGCAATGCGTAACCCTAATACTTAAGAATCTAGAAGGGTGTCATGCAGTGGTGAGTAGCATGTTGGTAAGATGATTACACGCGGTGAGGTTTTAGGTTTGATTCATGATGGGAGGCTATTGTAGTGTAACCTGAGGCACCCCAATTGGTGTAACCCCTTGTAACCGTGGAGTAGTCTGCTGTGTCTTGTGTGTAACTTTCTTACTCCATTTTATACTTAGCCAAATTTGGACTTGGTCAAATTTCGAGACCGCGTGTGAGTTACAAGGAGTGGAGTTACACTCCCCATTGTGTAACCCCGATTGGAGTTTACGCTGTTTCAGTTCCATGTACCACTTAGAGAGGGTGGGGAAGACTTGACAACCTGGTTGCACATGTTGCACATGTGCATTAAGATCTTACGTCATTTCTAGTGTTCTCCAGGAATGACTCGAGAAACTGACACATCTTGGAACTTTCCCCAGTAATTTCCTAGATAGGCACCTCTTCTACATTCACTTGTTGGCAGTGCCTTGTCCCAACTTCTTTCTTTGTAACTCGGGTCGCTTGGAAAGTTGATCGACCGGTTATACCATCCCCGGACAGCCGTTTAGGCATTTTTGCGCCTAATAATAAAATCAATCAATCAAAAAATTAGGCATGTTTTGAAAACAATTTCTCAGATTAGGCATCTTCATGCTATAATTTTTTAGAATCAGGCACATGAGAAGAGAAAACATTTATTTTCTTAAGAATAAAATTACAAAATAGACACCCAATGCCCATGGGCCCTTCTAGGCTCCAACTACCTTTCATTTCCTTTGAAACCCTAAAAATGTCCCTCTTTGTTGTACGCGGTGCTCCCAGGCTCAAGCTAGTATATGCAAGCTCTCCCTTCGCTCTCACACTTTAGGTGAGTTCAATATTGATAGTCCACACTAGTGTAGGCACATTGGTAGAGCGTTGGTACATTGGTCATCGGGTACACTGGTTTTCATATTGGTATGCTGGTGCATGGTAAAACCTCTTACATAATGGTACTCTTGAGTTGTGGTAGGCTGGTAGGCTAGTTATGTCCGCACGCATATATTTGTATTGATTTTTGTTCAAAGAAATTTTGATCTTATTACAAACAACATGAGAAGAGGCTTGCAAGTTTTTTGGTGGAATTTTTGGGCATTAGGCACTTTGGTCCCATAATTTCCCAACAATTAGGCCAAAATCTGAAAAATTCACAGAATTGATTAGTCACTTTTCATTTTGAATTAATTATCGCCTAAATGGTTGTCCAGCAACGGTAATACCAGTTGCTTTGTGGATGCGGTGGTCCCATGGTGGGCGGTCGGGGGTAGAAGGGTCTCAAGGGTTGGTGGGCTTCTAGAAGGGTCCCAGGTAGGTTGGACCAACCCACCTGCAACCTTCATGAGCCCTCATCCAGTAGTCTCGGATACCATCCTTACAGCGGTATGGGTGTTGGGGCACTGCGACCCCCACGGAGTCGGTGCTTTCCAGGGTAGAGAGTAAGTAGAGAGACAAAGACCAAGATATTGTCATGTGTGTTCCAGAGCGTGTTCCAGAGCGTGTCATGTTCACACGCTTGATCAGCATTCGACCAAGGCATCGGATGGCGACCCTTAGTAAAGCTTGCTGATTTCGCAGAGGGACCCCTGATTGGAAGTCAGTCCTGAGGATTTTGCGGGTTTGCAACTAGAACGGATTGTGGAACTCCAGTCTGGTGGCAGACAGATTGGGCGGGTGCTGTAACCGAACTTGGCTCGTTGTGACAGGGATGATGTGCGCAAAGGTTGGCACTTGAATTGACAAGTTTTTGAAGCTTGTTAGCTTAAGTATGCGAGCAGCAGCTGGAAAATCCCAGTGGGTTGGACAACAGCAGGCGCTTGCAGCTTGGAGTATGTAATCACAGGCTGAAGAGTACAGGAAATGAGAGGTAGGCGAGGATGACAGTTTGGAGAACGAAAGTGGTGGTGACGGTGATAGTTTGTGCAGTATCGCTGTTGCAATGGAGGCAGGCAACTGCTCTGGACTCCACCAATCACACCCAGCTCAAACTGGGTGCAAGCCTAGTTCCTGGACAGAACCAAGCTTGGAAGTCATCTCCTAATGGCACCTTTGCACTCGGGTTCTATCCTGTCCACAACGGGGGAAATTCCACGTACAGAATTGGCATTTGGTACGCACAGCTTCCTCTCCGAACTGTTGTGTGGACACTGAATGCATCGCATCCAATATCAGTGGGAGCGAACTCTACTTTTGAGCTTAACGTGGATGGTAACCTCGCGTTGCTCTCCGGTTCTCCACAAGTTGAGGTCTGGTCCAGCAATCTGACAAGCCAGGTTGGGGTAGTCGGGGCCACCCTTCTGGACTCGGGGAACTTCGTTCTACTTAACAGTAGCGGGGGTTATGTGTGGGAGAGTTGGTCTTACCCTTCCGACACTCTCTTACCTGGGCAGACAATGCTACAGGGCTCCATTCTCACTGTCTCTGGTGATGCATCTTCAAACCCCCCAGTGTCCAGCTACAGGCTATCTCTGGGCACTGATGGCAACCTGGCTTTGTACTGGAACACAACCACAAATTACTGGCAGAGCGGTACATTTGTGGGACCCTCAACTGCAATTCCAAGCAGTGCACAGTTGAACTCAGAAGGATCATTTCAATTGCTAAATACATCAGGTGTGGTGGAATCATGGTTTAGTAGCGATTATGGGGAGAGCGCTGTTAGGCGCCTAACCATAGACTCGGATGGGAATCTGCGGACCTACAGCTGGGACGAGTCTGTATCAAATTGGAGCTCAACCTGGCAGGCCATCAGCAATGAGTGCACAATCTATGGCCGTTGTGGGCAGAACGGTCTGTGTGTATATGCCCAAGCCCAGCCACAATGCACTTGCCTACCAGGTTATGAGCTTGTCAATCCCAAAGACAGCACGCAAGGGTGTGTGCTTCAACTCCGCCTGAACTGCAGTGCTGGCATAAAGATGGTTGCTTTGGAGAACACTATGCTCCTAGGAGCCACCTCTGACTTCCTTGAGAACAACGCAAACAGCGTCAACTGCAATCAGACCTGCTTCCTGGACAGTACGTGCATGGCTTCGAATTTTCAAAATGATGGGACGGGCTACTGTTATGAGAAGCGTACTGAGTACCTCAGTGGTTACCAGTCTCCAACTGTTCTGAGTGTCTCTTATCTCAAGCTTTGTGAATCTCAAGCTCTCGCCTCGCCAACAGCAGTTGGAGCTGTGGCCCCTTCCCCACACATAGACTCTACCTCACGCATCGTCATCGGAGTTCTCGCTGCTTCTACAGCATCGCTCCTTGCGCTTCTTGCGTGGTGCTACTATTCCCAGCACCAACCCAAGTTTCGGATCGTGTCCGCAACCACGAATTCGGAAGAGTATGTCCCAGGAGCCCCTATCAAGTTCTCTTTTAAAGAGTTGCAACAGGCCACTAGAAATTTCAGTGAGAAGCTTGGCGCTGGTGGATTTGGCAGCGTCTACAAGGGCGTGCTGACAGACAAGACGGTCGTGGCAGTGAAGCAGCTGGAGGACATGGTTGAGCAAGGTGAGAGTTACTGAAAATACTGGTTATCAAAGATGACTAGCTTGGCAGTGTCCAGATGTTTCTTGAGCTCTTGAAGTAGTCCCCACCAGGATAAGCATAAAGTTTTCAAGAGCAAAATCCCCAGGACATGCTTAAATTGATCAATGATGACTCCCCCAATGTAGAAGCTCTTATGCCTCTAGAAGAAAAGAAGAGTTCGTGACTTTGGACGAGGAGAGAGGAGATGAGAAACTGTGTTGTCTCTTCCACTTGTAGCTGACAAGCTCACTGGGGATGGATTGATGTGCAGGAGAGAGACAGTTTCGAACAGAAGTCGCCATCATTGGGAGCACCCATCACATGAACCTGGTGCGCCTACACGGATTCTGTTCCGAAGGATTGCATCGGCTGCTTGTGTACGAGTACTTGAGCAATGGTTCACTCGACAATTTTCTCTTTCAGGGAAGCAGCACATCTAGTAATGAGCTGGTAGAACTTGACTGGAAAACTCGATTTGGGATTGCTCTTGGAACCGCAAGGGGCATTACATATCTCCATGAAGAGTGCAGAATTTGCATAGTCCACTGTGACATCAAACCAGAGAACATATTGCTGGATGACCGGTTTTTTCCAAAGGTCTCCGACTTTGGATTGGCCAAGCTCTTAGGTCTACCGGGCCATGCACGCAATGTCTCCATAATTCGAGGGACCAGGGGATACCTGGCTCCTGAGTGGGCGGGGAATGCGCCGCTGACTGCCAAAACAGATGTCTTCAGCTTCGGCATGGTTTTGCTGGAAATTGTGTTAGGGAGGAGGGCCCTTGACCCTGTAGTCTCAGAATCTGAAACGCACAACTTTGTAGCGAACGCTTACCACAAAATGCAGGACGGTGGCCTTGTGGTTTGGATTCAACAGCAAGAGAGGCTGCAAGGCAGGGCAGTGGACACTGATCAGGTTGACCGGACAGTCCAAATTGCATTTTGGTGCATCCAGGATGAGGCCTCGCTTCGGCCGTCGATGGGCCAAGTAGTCCAGATGCTAGAGGGCACCATCTCTGTTGCTCCCCCTCCAATCCCCAAGTCCTCGGCAAGAGTTCTCGTGAATTAGAATAATAGAAAACCCTCCAACAGGTACGGGTTGTCTCTTGCTCATCCCATCAAGCCAATTGTTTACATGAAACTTTCATCAAGAGAAATTGACGAGCAGCCTCCGTTGCAGATGTGCTTTGCTTCACCTCACTACTGCAACATCACAGGTCCTATTGTGATCATTCATAATGGCTCTGGCTGTCGCAGAGCCAGTACTTCAAGAGGTGTGAGAAGCAACGTCCTGTGAAGGTGGTCCCATGTTTTTGATTCTAGGAAGGCTAAAACTGTCTTACTGCTTCGTGATGAAGAACGAGAAGGGCTTACTTGTAACGTTCAGCTTGTACATTGTATAATTCGGAGTTCGCGCATGAACGAACCCGCGATTGTGTAAAACAAAGAACAAAATCGGTTCACAAAACTTCCAACGCGCAAAGCAATGTGACAAGTGACGACCTTTAATTGTTTTCCAGTGCAGACCTAAACCCAAAACTCGATCTAAACCCTAAAGTAAGCCACATCCTAAAGTGTAGACCAATGTTGTGCGGGTAAATCATTTACCCAGATTTACCCGGCGGGTAAACCAAGGTAAGGGTAAATGATTTACCCGGGTTGGCCCATTTTCCTTACCCTTACCCTTACCCATCTGAAGGGTAAATAATATCCATCATACCCTTTACCCGCGGGTAAATATATATTTTTGGAGGGTAAATAGTAAAAGGGTAAATGACAAACTATAGCCTTTCTTGGGAGCTGGAGGGGCGTATGGTGTGATTAGCATTTTGTTATTTTAAAATTAGCATTTGGAATCGAAAACGGAACTTGTGCAGGTAGTTATAAAGATGTTGGGAGGCCAGGAGTGCACTTCAAGTTCCATGACTGAATTCGATCGAGATATTAATTGTAAGCATAGCTAGGAAAGAGCTCCATCAAGCTCAGACTCGACAAGTAATTCAACCGCCCTGCTCCGCCTCTCTCTCCGACTGTTTTGACTTCTCGCAAGCAGGGGAATGGGGGTAGGCTGACGGTTACATACAAGGGTCATTTTCGCTCTGCATGCATACGATTTCCAGCATTCATAATTTATCATCATTGAGGGGTATGGGCTTCGACCGTAACGGTCGCCCATATGCCCTTTCCCGGCGATCTCGGGTTATTCTAGTTAATTCTGGGCTCTCGCTATTCCATATAGCTGTCTCTCTAGTAATCGGACTGGGCTCGTCCCTCATCCAATGGATGTGTCTTTTACCTTCATGGTATCACAGGGTTTAATTTTTTCCCTACAATAAACCAAATGGCTTTATGCCCTTGGGAAAAATAAATAAAAATAAAAAATGCCCAAGATTCAGCTGTCCCCTCTTTTCACTTCTTGGCCAATGAATCTATCTTGCTTGGAGAATCATGGAGAACTTCATAGAGGCTATACATTGATTATGTCATTTTATTAGTCATAGACATTGAAATTATATATTACATTGCATAGTCATATTTTTCTTTGTTTCATTATTATCTTTACCTAGATCTTGGAGGCACTAGTTTCTCTTTCATTATTATTTTTGTTTCATTACTATCTATTACGTGGATCTTGGTGGCATTAGGTAGTTTTGTGGACTAGGCATTCACACATGGTCTTATTTGGCTTTGTTTGATTATTATCTTTGGTGTGAAGAAACACTCTCACGATCGTCCCTCATATTATTCACAACATATAATACAATCAGCCTCATACCAAACCAAAAAATAGAACAAAAGGGGGAGGGGAGGAAGAGTAGCTAGGGCGGAGCTCTTTGCAATTATGGCACAATAGCCGGCCATTAATGTGGTAGGTATACCCCTTCTCGATGCTATTCCAACATTTTTGGGGTAAAAAGTGGTGGGGAGTCGCCCTTGAGGCTGGATCCGATATGTGGACCCACCCAACATTGGTTGATATCGATGGTAATAATGATAGTATATGGAGCCTCCCAAAGAAAGCATAAAAATTTTTGTGTCCCTTCAGCCATGGGCCGATGCCTTTCGACAGGAAGGTGGACACCTTTGTGAATCCACAACAAACTTCCATTACGCAAGGGGCCAGTCTCCTGGTACAACTCACAAGAGTAGTTGCCTACCTTGCAAGTCTTGGCGACCACCGCTTCCACCAAGTGGCTAATGGAATCTTCGGACAGCTCCGTGGTCACCCGAGTCATGTTCAATTGACGGGGCTTCGCGCACTTCTTAGCCATGTGCCCGGGCTCCCCACAATTAAAGCACACTCCATTGAAGGTCGCATTCTGTCCGCCATAAGCCGTCGCACCTGATTTTCTTTTCGGAGCACCGGGTGTCGCCTAGACGTGTGAAGGCCCTCCCTTCGATTTCCATGTGCTATTGTCGCCGCGTGGCCTATCCCACTTATTTTCTGGTCGGAAGGAGTCACCCTCCCGCCGAGTCTTCTTGTGGTTTAGCTCCGTATGCTACTACTTGGTTGATACCAATACCTTGTGTATGGTTGTTGAATACCGGCCTAGGTGGACTATCGACCCAAGTATTGGAAGTGCCAATTGCAAGGGTCCGGTCCTTACCCCTAATAAAGTAAATACCTGCAGAGGTTGATATCCGGCTAGACCCTGTATAGCAGTAACACTGGTGTGATGTGATTGCAAGGCATGCCATGTATTTCAATAGGGTGAAGGACTCTGGTAGGTGACAAAAATTCTGTGATGACAAACGTGAGACTTGCAATCTCTTCATTAGCTTTTGATTTTACAGTCCTAAAATGTTTCCAGTAGGGCCCTTTGCTATGTCCCTGCAAGTTGGACCCCTTCAACTACCCTCTAGAATGCTTGTCGACTGTCTGGACTTGAACCCAACGTCACAGATCTGGCCAGTAGGCCTTTGTACTGAATCCAACTGGAAGAAGATCACAGCTGCATGAGGTTGCTTCACTGTCAATCGCCTGGATTTTTTAAAACAGTATATGATGTATTAATGCACACCCAGTTTGCACATGGGCTGGTGCCTCCTCAAGTGCAAGATGAATTCTGCGCGAGGATAGATCCTCCTTATAGTCCTTTGCGCTGCACTTCCCTGTGGAATGACAAACACATCAGGATTCGTCCACATCAAAATTGCTCATGGGTTGTGGTGGCAATGCTTGACCTGGATGCACCTAGGTTGATGTTGTTATTGGCATTAAGGCAAATAAACCATGCCAAGTGTTGCTGCTATGTAAGGGACTGGATGTGAGAATGTTGTCAACAAGCCTGGACCACAGAAGGAACTCATAGTACTAGAAATCTGCTTCCTGGTAACTAAAGTGTGCTTGAACATGTCTGAAGTCTTTGCAACCCATGCCCGACACTTCCTGGTAAAGAAATGACCAGTTCCACCTTCCAACAGGCTAGTATTGCTAAGATAATTTGGACAATTGGATGCTCCATGAAATCCATGCAGGAACATTCGGCACGCCCAAGTGAACATTTAGACGGTCAGATAGCAGCCATTGCAATGTTAGTACTGTAACAGAGAATTCTTAATCCACAACACCACTGTTTCTTGGCTGAGTTTAATGCAAATCTTTGCAGTAACACAAATACTCAGTGACCACCGGATGCACTGTTGACCATCAATGTTCTCTAATTTTCACTCAACCAGTCCTAAATAGTTGAGTCACACTGCTGATGCACACATAGGAAAGTGAACAAATGAGGCTCCTAGGCACTTCCATATATCTAGATATAGCATTAGAGGTTGATTCTGCTATCTTGTCTAAGAAGGCTCACAAGGTTCTCAATACAGCAGGAATTGCAACCTCCGGTAGGTAGAGGATGGGAGGAGAGCTGCAGATTTAGAGCAAGGGTGATAGAGAAGAGAGAAAAAGGGAAGCAGAAGGAAAGTTGGGCAGCCTCAGGGAAGACAGAACTCACCGTGCATTTGTCACTATGATGATGCCGAGAACTAGTAACCCACATAGATAGCAGCATTGACTATGTAGCAATCATCGTTCTTGTCGCCCATGGCCTCCAGGGCAACACCACTTGAGCATATGAGCCCACCATCAACAACATCCGTCTCTAGTATCTCTCCGCTTTAGTGCCCCCAACCCCCCACAGAATCATATACCAAAGCACACCCACGTAGAGTCAAACTTGTGTTCCAATACAAGGCAGCTCAGCCCACACCAGTACAAGGATATAACAATAATGCCCTTCATTGAGCTAACGGTCATCATGAGCACAAGACTGTTCTACCCATGGAACTTGGCCCCACTTTTTTCCCAAATATAAAATGGAGAACTGCAGTCATCAATATTCTTAAGATCACAGGGTGTGAGCAGTCTCTGAATTGACAACCCAGACTTGTGAGACAACAAAATATCTGCTCTGATAAAGCCACACACAAGAAGGCAAATTTTTTTGCACACCTACAGATAATGGAGATACATTTGAACTTGTCTTCAAGCTAGGTTTCCCTCAACATGGATAATCAACACACATAAACTAATTCACACAAAAGGTAAAGAAGCAACCCATATACACAAAATGAGGAGGACAAACACAAAATGTCCAACAGGTTGAAGCAGAGTGAGAACTTACTAGGGGAACACAGCCTTTACTTTATCAAGATCAAGACTACTTTGCAAGGAAGAGGGTACCCCCAGCTTTACTTTTAGCTTCATCTGTTGCCAGCTCACACCAGGAAGAGCCCCTGCCACCATCATTCTACTCTTAGACTACTTCTGAAGGTTTGCCAAAGAACGTGAAGACTTTTTCATGAAACTGGCACATTGTAAGGCAGACTACGGCTCCCCCTGAGCCTCTTCCCCACTGGCGCCCTTGCAGCTACTACACAGGTTAGACACAAGATTAGAGTGACAGATTATCTTAATCCCCAGACCTAAAATGTGAATAACTTACCCCAACTCCCACCATGTATGAGATTGATACCTGATTGTTTTGAGGCACTTGCGTTCACCAGAAAGAGTGTGCATCATCTGGGCATATAAATAAAAATAAATGACCAAACTTCGTCTATTATCGTAATTTGAGACAAGAAGCTAAACCCAACCTGCCAACATTCACACTGTCACAGCCAAAGAATGATGCACTGCCAAAAGACTCCCGGCCAACCAGTAAAGGGGACAGCAGTTGGTGGGACTAGGTACCAGTCCTGAACGCAGGGATAGAGTTGGAGCTGATAGCATTCTTGCATGCCCTCATGGCAGCCACTGTGATATCTTGCCTGCCATGGGCGACTTTGTCACCACAATTAGTTGGAAAATTTCTGCGGACTAAACCTGAACTCAAATTGTGGGGCACTGTCTTCACAAAAAAGTCAGTCGCAGAACCCAATTGTAATAGGAATACAACTTGCTGATAAGGTGCACAAACAGATGTTTTGATTTCGTTTCATAGGGGCACCCATTAGTCTTCCCACCAGGCATGTCACTGACCAATTGAGATCGGAGACTGAAGTGCCCAACTTCTGAAAATCAGGAGCAGGCCTCGGGTCTCTGAAAAGCAACGACAGCGACATGCCCATCTGCTTAAATCACTTGTCTCTTTGTTGGTTGAAAATGCAGATATTCCAGTGACACCTCCGCAAAATGCACACAAACATACAATTCAAGAAATAACTGAGAAGTGGCTAGTTCGCACAGAAACACTTGAAGCAAACTTGACCTGAAGACCTGGGTCAAGCTTCTCCAGATCAAGGTTGGTGGGAATGTTTTTGTGTGTAGCCAGTCCTTCTACTGGGAATGAACTAGCAGCCAAGGTGCAAGCCTAATAATTAAAGAAACACGAGTAGCGAGGAACTCCTCCACATCAGAATGTGGGGACCAAGATAGCGCACCCATGCTGATCGTAGCCTGTACCCATTTCCACAAAAAGGAGGCGGAATCGCTCTGAGGCGGGGGTGACAGCAGAGGCGGGAGTCGATGCGGGCTCCGTGCTGGGAAATGCGGAGCTAGCCATGGTCTTGCGTATGCCACCGTGCAAGGCCGGGCGTGACCGCAGCAGGTAGGGAGTCAGGCAGCGTACATAAACCCGCTTCAATACTAGCGATGAGGGCTGCGGCACTGATGGCGCCAGCGATGGCAAGCGCAGAACCATGGCTTGCCAAGCTCTTGCCTCCTTAACAGACAGTCATCTCTAGGTAAGTATTGGCTTCCAGAAACTGTTTAGAGTCGAGACAAATGATGCTCGCTGTATATACTTACAGCTTGCATACCTATGTTATCACGCTTCATTCAAAGAATGCGATTGGGCACACATCAGAAATGCATCAACTTGTGCTTATATGTAGAGGAGTTCAACATTGATTTGTTGTCCATTATGGCTTGTATCTCTTCATGGAAAATGGGCGACAATACCTCTGGGTCTGTAGGTCTGTAGACCAAACTATACTTTCTTTACTATAAAGTACCTGCCAAGTTGGCAGGCAACTAGCTACATGAGCAATTGCAAAAGTTAGCTGCAAAAAAAACCTTGGGGGTAGTGAGTGGGAACGTCACTGGATCAGGAACGAATAGAAGACCAGACAAAGAGAGAAGAAGGGGAGAGCTAGTGAGGAGCAGGGGCTTCCAAAATGTCCGTCTGCAGGATCACATCAGTGCCTTTCCACACTGTGTCCTGTGCAGCCACCTCCTCTCTTGGCCTACCGTCCAAGTTCATGTCTTTCCTACCTTTTAGACGCCATTTTGCAGGTCAAAGCAAGCCTAACTCTGCCACCCATCATCTTCCTTCTCACAAGAAGTCCCTGGTAATTCGAAGTGCTGGACAGAAACCTACCAGCCCCCAGTCCACTAAATTGGATTCCAAAACCACTCCTACCCAGGCACCAGCTGCATTGCCTGCTTCAGGATCCAAAGAGAACAATGCCGGCAGCTATGAGCGTCTCTTCTCCAATGTAAACGAAGCCACTCTTCAGCATGAGCCCGGTAAATGCCTCTCTTCTTTCGATAGGTTGCTAGACACAATTGGACGGAACATCCATTATAAAACTGGTGGAATGATTTGTCTTCTTAAGAAAATCTATGAAGCGCGGCACGTCGATTCCATCTAGTTGGGCTTTCCGGCCTCCTCTTTATACATCTGTTAATCTCCTTTATGTGTGGATTTCGATACTGAGAATTGCAGATATTAAGTAGCAGTAGCAGTAGGAGTAGCAATATGCGTGAACTTGGTATCAGGTACCTATCAAAGTACTGTCGACGGCCCAGAAAATCCACCTTCCCCAAATCCTCAGGGCTCGAATTACGTAAGGATGGATGGTGCATTTGGGACCATGTTTACCTGCATTAACCACAAGTATCAGCAACACTGCAGGATACTTGTGAGCACTCCAAATCAAGGGCCTATGAAGCTCAATACCCATCTGTTTGCCGTCTTTCTTGACCATTTGTGTGGGGCGAAACAGGGAGTCTAACTAGCGCGGTGCTTCTCATTGCAGGCACTACGGTATATTATTACTCGCTCTTTTCACCACTTTCTGCTAAGTGTCTTCTGTGCATCACAGTTGTTAATAATCTTGGAGACTGGCGAGAGAAACATGACAGAGATAGGAGGTGACACAGGCTTTCCATGACAGCAGAGTAGGGATTGAACGTATTATGCAAGTTTTACAGCTGTGATTGGAACTGATCTACTAAGCTATAGGTAATTTTCCTTCAAGTAATGAATACATGGGTACATCTATAGAAAATAGTATGTAAATTACCAGAGGAATCTTGACATCTCCCTGCAAACCGAGTTACAGCTTGTTGGTTAGAAGGGCACAACTATCTGACAGGGGGAGAGTCTACCAGATGGTGCCAGTCGATGGATGGAGACATGGAGTGACAAACGGATTCATTGTAACCACTGCATGACATAAGGTGCTGTACATGGTGGTGGGCTGGAGCAGGTAGGCGCAGGGATTCTGGCCATCCCAGCAGTCACTCAAGATGCTGGCTTCTTGGCATCATCAGTGGCATGTGTGCTATGCTGGCTTTACATGGTACTCACCTTTGCTTTTTGAGTGAAGATGTACATTTGCATGTGACAACCTGGCTAAGAAATTGCAAGGTCAGATGATGTGCATGCAGCAGATGTGAAGTGATGAGGGTGGGCTGATGGAACAGTGCAGGTGGGAACAGGGTTGCTAGTTGCTGAGGTCAATGTGAACACCATGTGTGAGCTTGGCTCTGGTGGCGTCTCTCTCGTACGTTCTCCTCTGCTTTAGGCCTGGATGCAATTTGACTAAGCCTTGTTTGTGTGACAATCTCTTCCCAACACTCCACTCTCCCCTCGGGTCATCTCCCTCCTTTTGTTAGCACTGAATGTGGTTTTGTGATGGACAGGTTTCAATGGCATCACGCACGCTGGGTGTAGGGGGTGTACGAGTAGCCTGGTAAGGTGTGCTGCTTGTCTGCACCAGGTTAAATCTCTATGAAACTTGCTAACCATCATTTCCCAGCTTCATTGATTCTGTTGGCAACTGTATGCACATAAAGACGGGATTTCTAGCCACTGCCAGCTTGACGGGCTAACTGGTGTTATTTACCTGTAAATTGCCAATATACATGGTGTTAGGAATATGCAGCAGCTCGCTTCACAAAGACATTACGTAAATAAGGATGCATATTTTGGTCCCCTGTACTTTGTGGGAATACAGCCCCCTTGCTACCTTTCAGAAGCTTCATATTTCCAATAATCTGCCAGGAAAGGACCAAATACAGATGAGGTATCACAGAGGCCTATCAATACACCAGTAGCATGGCATTGGCGTTTGAATCATGTGAAAGTTACATGCAGATGTTGAGCTCGATGGAACAGTAGGGGGATATTTCACTCTAACAAGTGCTGTAGCCTTTAAAAAGCTCAGTGAATAGTGTGTTGAATTGGTTGTGGCAGTGTGGCCTATTTGTTCATCCACTATGCTTTGCTGGTTGCATATGTGGCACGCTCGTCCGACATTGTGACAAACACTCTAGGCACTCCTTTGTAGGTCCTTCTCACTCAAAATGATAGATGTATTTATCAATACTCACTGTGAGGGTCAGCTCTGAACACTGGCTGTGGCCTCAGGTGGTCTTTTGGGTTGTTAACCCTTTTGGATTCTGGGATTGTTGATGCCACCTGGGTGTTGATCAGTGACTTGAGGGCTGGCACTGGCATCATAATAGAAAGCATTATCTGAGTGCAGACTACGACTGTAGCCCTCTACTCAACACAAATGTGATGCATGGGGCTGTAGTTGCACTGCCATCACGCTGTAAAGAGGAAAGTGCAGAATGTTTCCCTCTGGCTAGCGAGGATGTGATACATCTGGTTGTAATTGCACTGCCAGTCAGAATGCAGATTCTAAGGACCTATTAGGAAGCTAAAAAGGGATGTCTTGGCAGTTTGTCAGTCTGCTTAGATATTCCAGGGGTAGAGCAAACTGATTTGGGTTGCCTCTAATTCTGTCGCAGCACGTTAGGGAACAACACGTCCCATGATGTTAAGGTTATATTGAGCACAGCATTGACTTTTTGTGAGATGGCAGATGGCTGAGTGCGGCTTTGTTCACAGGTACTCTTGGAGGCTTGTGTTATTTTGCAAGGTGACGAGTTCTCTTTTCCCTCTTCTATCTCTCTTTCCTTGCCATCAATGTGTTGTCCTTAACGGTTGTCATGGAGAGTGAATTGTTTCTGGTGTACCTCCCACAGAGGTCCTGAAAGCATGTCAGTTTGGAAAGCATGCAAGTTTCAGGGCCCTCTTCTCTTCTGATGCTCACAGCAATACTTGACCTAGAATCATGTGGAGTTTAGGTGGCTTGATACAAGGCCCTGATGAACAGATACTCTAGTGGAATGTATGTACCTGAATCCCACCCAACTCTCTGACATATTCCAACTTTGTGCTTTCTGGGCCAGCCACCGGGTGATAGGCATAATAAACGGAGTGTTAGTGGCTGGCATCCTCACAAGTTTTGCCATTCTTGTGGTACTTGTCATTCCACTGATCTTGATTTGTTGAAACAGCTAGTTACAAAGTACCCATAAAGGCACTCTCTTGTATTGATAACTAGGGCCTGAAATATCATATTCTTGCCATAGTCTTGAATGTATGCTTAGAACATCTACCTTTGTTAACACTCTCTCAAGACAATGTTATAATATCATAGAAGTATTTCACTGACAGGATCCAGAGCCCATGCATATATGAGGTAGTAGGAGCTACTACTAGCAGCAGGCAGGCAGGTTGCATCACAGACTAAAATAGGATGAGAAAGGGAGGTGGGGGCTGTAGGCATACTGTAAGCTACAATCTTAATGCTGGGACACGGGAAAGGCAATTTAAGGAGGTAGTGAATCAGGCTGAATAAAAGCTGCCTTCCTAGAGTGGGCCTCTATCCTCTGGAGGGTTGGCTGACTGGCAAGTTAAAACTGAGGGCTGGGGCTCTTTGGGTTCTACCTTTGTCACAGGGATTGGCCTCAGGAGGGTTGGATTTCAGTGCACTGCTGCGTGCCAATTTTGCGGCTGTACCACACAGTGTTCCAGTGATTGCTCTGGCTTTTGTTTACCAGGTATGACACGTCTTAGTTGGAAATGGTGTCTCATTTTGCCTCTCTTATGCCTGGATCTCAGAGAGGTTGACCTCATGAAGATCAGAACTTTGGACAGAAGGCTTCAAGATTAAGAATTTTTGGAAGTAGAATCAGCAGCTGTATATGCAAACTGAGACACCCTATAGCACAATCATTTTATTTAGTGTAAATGTACGGGATATACTTGTGAGATATTCAAGTCTGTTCAAGTTGATAACTTCCTAGCTGGGATTCTTTTCATGTTTGACTTAATACTGCCACGTACAGCACAAAAGCTTCTTCATCATGAGCAAGATGAGTGATGGAATGTTGTGAGCATTATGCAGAATGTTGTCCCAGTGGTTTCGACTAGTCTCGAGGGAGATCTTCCTAGAATCAGGTGTCCTCTCTCTCCATCTTTGTTGGCAGACAACGTCTTATGTTCTTTTTCCTCTTCTCCTTTTCTGTTTTGCCCATTCTCTCACACCAGAGGTACGTGTGTTGCGAGTTAGAGGCCTAGATGAGCAGTGCTCAAATCAAGCGCATGCTTTCTTGTATGATGCCAATACTAGCTGATTGATTGGATCCAGTTCCTAATGGCTTGTTGGTGGCTGTAAGCAACTGCTGGGGTAATCTGAGGGTGAGTCTCATACAATTGGCTAGATCTGGAGAGAACTATATGTCCCCAAAGGATGTCAATACAAAGGTCACATTAAACTGTTCATGAGTTCTTTATCGTTTTTCTTTTTTTCTTTTAGATGGAAAACTTCTGTTGTTGTCTTCTCTCTTTCTTCTTTGGTGTTCTACTTTGTCACATGGCCCTGTGAAGGCTATGACGTTTCTTCCTTCATGAAACCTGAGTCCTCAAAATTCTTATTTGAAAACTTAAATGGTAATGAGCTTCCTTTTCCCTCTCATCAAGTTCTTTTCTGTTGATCTAGCTCGTCATCTCCTTGTTTATTTGGTGCTGATATAATATGATGGACAGAACTGCAGTGGTACTTGGAACAGCAATTCCACTGGTCATGTTTCTATTATGGGATGCGGTCATTCTCGGCACAATATCCTCGGTGGTGGATGTAAATGGAGCAGTCCAAATGATAAGTGACCCACTGCTGCGGTTGCGATCTGCTAGTGGTATCGTCGGAGTAAGTTGAAGACTCGCATTAAATATGCTATAGGGGCTATTGTCTCTTTTAAGTGTCTTGGATGACAGATGCTTATGTGTTCTAATCATCAGTGTCATATGCTCCTATAAGCAGAAGGAACTAGTTGGGCTGATTGCAGAGCTTGTGCTAATCAGGTACCTAGAAATTTTGGGCTTTCTAATAAGCAAGCTGTCATGGTTGTGCAGCCAACAGTGGAGTTATTTTCCTTGCTGGCTGTAGCCACCTCCTATATTGGCTTTGTGTTGGGCCTGTCTGATTTCCTTGCCGATTGTAAGTACATCTCAACTTCAGACCTCAACATTCAGTGTTTACAAACTTGGCCATGGAAGTATTTGTCGGTGGTGGAAAATGCATATCCAGGGGTAAGGCTGCTGTGGAGGTAATTTTTTTTTGTGTTGCTAGTTTACAGTCTCTTCTGTCGATGCCTTCGTCTCAAGTGCTGGATCCTGTCATGTCCCTTAGCATGAAACAGCTTGTACATGGTGAAAATCCATGTCTGAGGAACCCATTATCCTTCAGTCAGTTTGAGATGACTGTGACTCGACGGTTGACTTCGCGTAACAATCTGCTGTTGAGTAGACTTCGACTTCAAGGTGAAGTTGATATATTCGAAAGCACGTGAGCTTTGGTCTTTCGGGCCCCCTTTCAGAAGGTCATGATGTACTCATTGAGTTTGGACAAGGAGCTAAAGACCTCTCAATTGCATCAAGAGGAGAACCCAAGTGATCATTCCGAATTGGAGGATCTTGTCCTTTGAAGATATCTCAACATCATCTGTTTGCAATCAATAATCTTCCTGTCACGAAGCTTCTAGCACAAGATATGAGCTGTCGTGTGAGACTGGTCTGGGTGCATGCAGTGCTGAAGCTGCCGGGGGGCCGAGGTCAGCAGCTGCTACCATACACATTAACTGTGATACCCCCACTTCCTCTTGCCGTGCTGTCACCCACCATCTTCTATGAGGCTCTAGATTTCGCCGGCACATATGGTGGTAATGAGCTTGACCATTTTCTTCCATGTTTACATGCAGTGATCTTTAGCAGGCTGTTTCTGTGTCATAGAGAGGGTCCACTCATAGTATATACCTGATTTGTGGTAAAGTGAAGTAATGACACATGTCTTGCTTTGAATGACTAATGCTGTGGGGGGTGGTATTCATGGCCAGTGTTGATTTTGTTTGGAATACTACCAGCAGCCATGGCCTGGTCGGAAAGGTACACAGAGAATTGCCTTCCCCCTGCAGTTGCACCAATTGTACCTGGTGGCCGTCTCACTCTGGGCCTTGTCATGGGAACAGCTGGCATCATAATCACCTCAGAGCTTTTGACAAAGTTATTTTCGTGATGCTTACCACAATTGAATCATTGATTTCCACTTTTTTTGACAAGATGGCCCTAGCTGTAGTTGCTCGCAGTGGAAGCACTAACAAGGGCTGGGCCTCCCCGCGCAGGATTTCTCTCAAAGGTCTATTCTGTACATCAGCTTTTAGCTAGTTCTTGTCACAATAGATGCTAAAAACTCTTGATTATACTGATCTCATTCAGCTGTTGTAGCTTCCACTTAACAATCTTGAAGTTGGATACTATCGAATTTGTTCATGGCAAAGTTGGTCCTAGGAATGGCAGGCCGCAATAGCCATGTCATGGAATGTCCTGTTCAATGTTTTGGTACTTGAACCCAGCCATCATTGCAGATAGGATGTGAACTGGAGAGACAGCATTTGATCGGTTTTATTTGTGTGTACAAAGAGACGTTTGTAATACATGGTTCCTTAAGGGGGACTTGTAGCCAATAAAATTATTCTTGCATTGAATAGGAACTGGAGGCATGAACATGTTTACTGCCAGTAGCTATATAGCTGAGCAGGCAGTTATATGCCTGAATGACAACACTCATTTTAAAGAGGTGCATTTACTGATGGGAAAGTTACCTTTATGCTACTTAATGTAACTAGCTGCATCAAGACTGGTCAGACATCTGCACAAGACCTGCGGAGACAACAAACATCTGGTTGTTTGCTGTCCTTGGACTTCTAACAAGGCCTGTGGGAAGAGCATGTCTCTGTAGCTGGATGTCTGAGCAATTAAGAAGACATGATCGATGATTTAGACAGGCGAAGTTGTCATGCATTTCTAAGCACACATGTCCTAGACGTGTGAAGGACTACATGCATGCAAGGCCCGGCTGTCTACCTCAATCACAATTCTTCTAGTGCTATATCTCCAGTGCATTTCTCTGGATTGGAGGTGTCTGCGAGCAGAGGAAAGTGCCCCTCAATTTGCAGCAAAGGGTGTACATAGATATGTACAGCGGTACACTGACACAGTGTGTTGAAACTGACAACAAGAAACACAGAAGAGAATTGGAATGTCATTCAACTTCAGCTTGCTACCCAACCTGGCCTGAATTGCCGATTAGTTGGGCGATTAGTTGGGCTGAAGCTTTATTCTGTATAAATTTTTTTCACACTATCTGTTGTCCTTACCTATCCACATGAGGAACGATGGAATCCAAATTCGGAATCCACAGCCAACCAGTCTGTTCTTCTTACACCCATGGTTTTGTACCCTATTCTATACTAGCTCCATATCGATGCCAAGCAATGAATTCAATGTATGACAAAAGGGAGAGAGTGTGTCTGGGTTTCAGAGTCTTTGAAAATGTGGCTGAGAGAAAGCAGCCACCTTAGCTTCAAGCTCTTCGATGTACTCGTGCTGTTGTCGCACATACTCTATTGTATCGCGCAGAGTCGAGGCCTTGTCTCGCTGCAGTGTGGCATCAATATGACGAAAGAAATGAGTACAAGAATGTAAACACATTGTACAGGAGGAAGAATTGGAGCTGGAAGATACGGAGTCCTAACTATATGAATTGTGCTGTGCAAGTCACTAAACCCAAGGATATATTTATCAATATCCCAAGTGGTTCAACTCTCAGCTTATCCATGTTCAGTGACAATCAACATCAAAGATTCAAAGGCTCTAGAGAGCTTGCTGCCATTAACGAGTACACAGCCACACATTTTGTTGAGTAACATTGCTGACATCTGGGTCACAATCGAAGCACACAAAATGCAGACTCCTTGATGAACTTGTTACAGTGCTTGCCAAGAGGAACCCAGCATTCTTGCAGTGTATAGAGAGAGCATGTACCTTAGAACTCAAGGGCACAAGCTGTCGCAAAGCAACGAATAACTTATTTTGTGTTTCTCTCCTGGTGCGCTCAGCCATGGTGTGGCGCCTTTTTGCTTTGGCGTCTTCGTCCTGACCCAACAAGGATCCTCCTGGTGCGCTAGCAGATGTGTATGGTCTGGTGCTACCAAGTGCTTGTGCGAGCGTGGATTGACCCACACTACCTGGCGGATGAGTGCCCCGCTGGGCGTCAGTCACTATGTGAATAGTGGGAATAGTGGTGTATGGATCACAATCCTCCTGTGGACATTCGCCTCCGCCAGACAGCATGAGATTATGTATGCCACAACCAGTACTGTCACAGTTAGGTGACGCTGTTCGTAGATGGTGGAGGGAGGTACCTCTATTCGAGTCTGTAAGAACCTCTAGGCCGGTCATGGATCTGAGCACATAAAACCTGGGTCACAGGGAGTACACATAGAAATGTTGGCATAAGGCAGGCTTTCGTTTTGACAGCTAAACTGTAGAGCAGAAAACTCAAACGATTTAAAAGAGAATGGGTGCTCAACTCTGTGGAGGTGTTAGGCTCCAGGGCTGCATTGTTATGCAGACCTGACAAGAGAAACCCTCCACACAACTCCCAGTCTCCCCTGGAGGTGGAACTCCAAGCAAACCTACACAGCAAGGATTTGAGCCTGGAAGTTCAATTCTGGAATTATCGGCAAGTGTACCTTCTTGCCAGTAGGCTGAAGTCCGGTGAATCGTGGTGCGGACGGGTCTCCTTCATGAGGGACATGTGATGCTCAGGCGAACAGGAATGATGCCGGCGAGACGTTTGGAAGGCATCGTCCTGGTCTTGGCAGCTACGGCTTGAAGAAGGAGTGTCAGAGTGAGATCTGTGCTGGCAGGGACTCATCATTGAGGATGATTGCACGTCTGACTGTGGCGCCCTCCAATCTGTCTCCCACATATTGATGGGCCGCTGATTTTGATCCTGTGGGAGTAGGGAACTGACTGCAGTTGCCGAATTCCGGAATGTTGGAGGATTTAGACTGAGCTTGGGCACAGAGAAGAAGGTCCGAGGACTCATTAGCCCTTGCCGACTTACTGATTCGGGGGATCTCGTTGTTGCAGTATCGAAAGAGTCAACTGCGGTGTGCGCTAACTCATGACAAAGAAATGTCAGGATCTGTTCCAGGATACTGTCGCCTTCTACTACCTGCCATACATCAACGAAAAGGTAACTTAGACATGCACAAACAGCATCCTGGTCTCCACAATCACCAATGGATAGATCGGAGAACTGAATCATTTTTACTCTCTGCCTTGCAAACCAGCTGGGCACTTCCTTTTCTTGCATAATTTACAGCTCCAGCCCCCAGCTTGCTACGGAAACATGAAATGAAGGAATTGGGGACTTACGAGGTTAACGGTGCCGAGCTCAAGCACGCCGTGACCCACCATCGGTATGAAAAGCATTGTCTGTTCCCGCCATCCCAGCAATCCATTTGTCTCAAGAAACAAAGTCTGTTTTCAGCTTTGAATTTAAAGCGTCTCGGCTTTTACATTTTCAACTGAAGTAGAAATTCATGTAGATTCATGGAACGTCACTTGAGTGTTCAAAGTGTTGCCCTCTAGATGTCATGCTTGAGCCGTTTCAAGTTTCAAGGTCCCTAGAACGCGTCAGACTGGACACTCATTGTAGCTGAGGGGACGAACAATCCACAGGTTGTCAACTTGTGGAGCTCTTGAATGCTTCTATTTCACTTTTATTTTGCTGAAAAAGTTGGAAGAAGGAGATGCCACTTATAAGACGTTGCAGAGAGATCAGAAGGGAAGCCTTGATTGTCGTTGTGCACACCTGTATGTCAGCAGACATCAAAAACTGCAACTGCTCCTGTTCCATACCCATGCAAGGTTGCGCCTGGGTCTTTCTCCAAACGTCCGGTCTATTTTTGGAATACGCAGAGCCTACTAATCTGCAACCACACAATAAGGGCCGAATCATGAATGAGTTTCGTGCTTGTATGATCTCTTTTAACTATCTAATCACTTCTCGATTACGCTCTTTGTTTTTGTTCTTTCTTTCTTCTTCAGGAGAACAAGGAACAGTCATGATTCCGGACCTGACTGTACATCGTATTGGGCGATGTGAAAATCCCTAAATCAGGGGAAATGTGAGTACTCTTATACGAGGCTGAATTGTCTTTTCCTGGTTTGTCATATGCCCTGGGTGAATAGTATACTTTTAATAGACAGTTTACAACAAATCACCTTGAGCAATGTGCTTAGTCGTCCGCCTATAATTCGGAAGCAGTTTCATAGGGCGAGCATAGGGCCATTGCATGTGGTCATGCAATTCGCCAGAACCCTTGCACTAGCTAGAGCAGGCAAGCTAGATAGTTCTCAGCTTGAAACGCATGAAAAGGTGGTTACTTTAGTTAGAGCTTACCCAAATCCAGGAGTGAAAGAGCACGACTTGTAGGTGGAGTAGAGGAGCTTTGCATTATAGACCTCTTTGATTGTGCCCACATTGTCCAAGTTGTACCACCCGTCTTTCCAAACAAGCTTGGTCCTGCAAATGCCAAAGAAAAACCCATTGAGCAGGGTCCAGCATCAAACATCGGCATTGGCCAGCGGCTCACCGTCCTAGCTGAGATTTTGCAAGCGAGAGTCATGGCACTTATAAATGTTTGAATTGACTGTCCAGATCTGCACCCATTTGGTTTGGTCAGGTCAAGTATATTATATACTGATGTGAAGCTGAGACTGGCAGTCTCGAAAGCCCAACTGACATATAGGACATATATCAATTGCTCAACTGGTACCGTTGTTCAAAATCAAAGGGGACGTGTACATGTACATGTACATGCTATCTTATGTAAGCATCCGCTGCACCCTGGGCTTATAACAAACGCTCGTATGTAGGCAGGAGCTGCGCCATGTGTACATCTAAGTAGATTTTTGGGCAAATGTGTGTGACGCTGAGACACGAGAGGCGCACACCAACACATAGCGAGCGAAAAAAACCTTTCAAGATTGAGAGTCCAGAGGGCCGCATAGGACCACCCCAGGGAACTCAGCAGAGACCCCAACCAGCTACTTCCGTCCTTCTCTCCCTGCCCACTTGTCATCAATGGTGAACGCTCCAGCACCGCCATGCTGGCTCCCAGAATCTAGATCTCCAGAAATGGAAGAGATTTCTCACCGTTTCTCTCTTGTACCACTCTACTATCCCCTAAGATTGAACTCTCCTTTTGTGAGAGACAACAGTATACATGAACTTTCAAATTGTCCGCTCTGCCTATTCCACCTCGTTGAGCACGGATGCGAGCTTATGTGCAAGAATCCAAATGTGCAACAACAAAAGAAAATAGATTGTGAGCTTATGTGCAAGAATCACCACAGCAAACACACTTGTGGAAGGAAGGCCGAGAAACATGAAGCGAACTGTGTGTGATATCTCTGAGAGCAGCAGGGCCTTCGATAGACCCCTTATATATCTCTCGCAGCAGCAGGGCCTTAGGGACTTAGTCTGAGGGGCCCCACTGTCGGTATACGGCCGATGAATTTGCCGTGTCATCGACCGCATATACATCAATTATTCGTAATTGTCCCGCGGTTTGTTTTAAAGGACCACAGTTACGAGCTTACAACGAGTCCTGTTGCTCCACGCGGCATGGGTTCTTGCACGTTCAGGAGCCCCGACCCCCTCTTCTTACACTTGTCATTTCTAGGGATTTCAGCACGTGTTCTAGTTCCGGCGCACGGGCGCACGTGAGAGCGCGTCTGTGCGTGTTGGGGGGCGCCCTTTCACACGCATTAGGGAATAGCAAAGAGGCCGTGTTGCGGGACGCCATAAAAATGAGAGTTTTGGGCTGGCCTGGGGCGCTGCCCGGGGTCTAGACCATGGACCAAGCCAGGTCTGGGCCTGGGACTGGACGTCCTGCACCCAGTCCATACAGGGAACTCATTGGGAACAAATTTCGGCTGCTGCCCGTCCTTAGTGGCCCGGGCTTAGAAAGCCCGGGAAAGTTTCGCTAGCCCTGGGTAAATATTCCCTGGACCCAAGGAAAGATTCTTTACCCTGGGATATGAAGACACCCCAGAAATATTCCAGACGAATATTCCTTGACCCCTTTAACCATGGGTTTACATAAGGCAGTTTTCATCCGTCGACCAGGTATTCTACATCGCGTATTTTCTAGGTGTCTCGCGTACAAGAGCACTGCCTCTCTCGCCAAACAACAAAGGCGTCGTTTTTACTGAGCATCTGTTTTCCTTCCTGTTTGTTGGATCTCGTAAAATGTCTCTTACGAAATGAGGACAGACTCTCTTGAGGACTCCAAAGATACTTGCAAAATACCCCCAAGCAGTTCGGCAGAGGTCAAGGAGATAGGCGGAGGGAAAAGCTAAGCTGCTGCTGGAATGTTTATGTGGAAAAGGGGAAAGCAGCGGTCACAAGAGATAGTCGCAAGATCCCTCCAACTTTGGGGAATGCAGAAGGGAGGGCAGAGGTCAAGGAGGTAGGTGCAAAGAAAAGCTCCAACATGTGTTGTTGCGTCTCATATTTTAGGCAAATAGGACCTCTCTAAGACTTGTTGTGTATTCTGCAAATTGTTATTTGCATATGGCAGTTGGCAAAGCTACCACACAAGATTTGCCTACATGATGTTTTGTGGCGCACACAGTTTCTTTCTAATAAGAAGTAAAGAAAGAGAAGTGAAGAAAAGATATTTGTAACCGACATGGAGGAGAGGAAAGAGTATGTATTTGTGTATGGCAGCAATTGTCATGTGCTATGTGTGTGGCGGGTTTAGGATTTCCAGACAGAGAGTACACTGTCAAAAAGAGCACAGTTCATTCGGACGGGACAGATCAAAGGTGAACTGGAAATGGATTCTGATAGGCAGAGCCACAAGGGCCTCTGTCCATTAATGCCTGACGAGGTACTCCTTGGCAGTCAGGACAATGAAAATTCACATCTGCATATATGCATATTTTTTATATCTTTAGATTAGGAAAGTCTGCGGTTGTCCGTCATTGGTTGACGCTGGACTCTGACACTCTAGGAACCCGCTTTTGAACATTTGTCAAAGCTGTGAAGAGTTGCCACTCCCTATACAAAAACTGTACGTTAAGTTGCATATAGGGCTATGTTCGGTTGGGAGAAAGATTAGAGATGGAGTATCATCTAGGGGACAGTTTGTCCTACAACTGAGCTCCCTCATCCACATCTAGGGTAACTTTCTTGGCTTATCCAAAAGTTGTCTGATTTGGATTTTATGAGTTCCTTCTGAGTTCTTGGTCTGGAGGACTGTGCTTGGTGTTATGTGCATGCATGGACTCACAAAGTACATCTTAGTTTCCGAAGGAGGATTTTATGTGCTCAGAGGATCTTAATTGAGGGCCAAAGTTCAAAAGTTTGACATCAGTAAATGTCAGCAATGAAGGACTAGCTGACTAGCTTGCAGATAGACTGTGCTTGTCTCCTTTATTTGTGTGACTTGTGGTTCTTATTGGCTGGCATTGTGTCAGTTTGTCTTCCTTGAGAAGATATTGCTTAAAAGTTTCTTAGCACCTTCTTCAGTTCCACACTGTGCCTTGCTTTCCATGCCTTTTCTGCATAATGAAAGCCAAGAGGCCTGCTCTGTGCAACTGCATCAATGCAGAGGAGATACTCAGGATACACATTGGCACTCAAATCTACCTCTGGAGATCCTAAGTGTTAGCAGGACTGTCTTGCAGATTGTTCTTGTGCTTGCTCTGGGAAGAATCTCAAGATGACGATCCAAATCCCAGTGTCAGGGCCCCTCTTTGCTGGATATGCGTCCCTTATTTGGTGCTCCGATGGTTTTTAGATGCTTTCAAACATTCAAGCTGTTTTAAACAAATACGACGTTTGAAGAGGTACGGCTGTAAAAGGAAAAACAACTGCCATGTTGGAGTGTCTGATTCATTATAATCCATTTTTCAAGAAGATTTTGTTCAGCTAGGTTGGGACAGCTCTGCTTTATGTCAGACCTTGTGTTTCACGAAGATTCACCAGCCAGACAGATGTATTTTTATATGCACATCACAGGTTCAGTGTCTTGTACTTGATACCAGTCTGTGCCTTGAAGGTTGATGGTGCAAGTGACCTTCTTTACCAGTTATTTGAAGATCTGGTCATGTCTCTTGGGTTGGGAACTTTTGGAGGGGGTCGACTTGCATTGACTGGCCTCACCAACTAAGTTATTTTTCTATGGACATGTTTGTCAAGTAGATGCTTGAATTAGTGTTTCATTCCAGAGCTCCATGCCCGGGAGGGGTTTGATGAGTTTTTGGTGAAATTTTGGCAGATTATGAGTCTTTGTGCTCCAGAGTGGGATAGAAGTGGCAAAGTACTAGATGCGGTCACTCCAACAAACTGTTTTTTTTTCTGCGGTGAAAGGAAAAAGGGGATTTTGTCCATCAAAAAAGAGGCCATCTTTTGCGCTTGGCCTTCGTGTAAGTTTTGCTTCTCTGTGTTTTTTTTAGATGGATTGCTTGAATTTATGCCAAGAAGTATACTTCTGTTGAATAGTTTCAATGGGGGATGCCTGAAGTGCACATGGACTCTTATTTTTGCACTTCCGGTGATTTGTTCAGGTCGGAGCATGCCTGCGCCGAACCGTCCTGCACTGAGGATGGGCATGTAACTCATTCTCTTTTTGTTCACATATACTGGTGCTTGGATTGGACAAATCTCAACCAACTCTACTATATTGCATATCAGGTGTAGGCAGATCCAAGTGAACAGCATCGCCGCAAGGAGAAACGTTCCGTATGAGTTTCTGTACCTTCTTCTCTGTTTAAACTACAGATGGTTGAAGCCACCGCCCCTGACTTACACTTGCTTTGGTTGTGCCTTCCAACCAGGTCGTGAATGCTCTGTTACTGTCATCATTTATGCCTTTAGACCAAATTTTTCTAGAAACTTGGGAGTCATGCCTACCGTTGCTACCTTCCCCTTCCTCTCTCTCTCTCTCTCACACACACACACATATGGGTTGATAACTCCAACCAGGCTAAGTCTCTAGAATCCATTCAAGTTGGGGTGCTTAAGGAGTGCATGTCAGCATGCTCCAAACCAGCCAATGTGGGTTTGGCGTCCCTTCCTTACATGCAGGGCCAAAGCAGCAAAGGGAGTAAATCACAGTGGCAGCTGACCTACTCCCCTCATTGGACCAATGGGCAAGAAACTGAAGAAGTGTTGGTTCCGCCAAAGCCACCCACCCCTGTCAAGGATTCCATGCTAGAAGCAGTAGTGAATGAGACAGCTGCTAGAGCCCCAACACCCTCTAACAACAATATCCAAGAGGTGTCCTGGTTACAATATCCCCTCGATGATTCATTGGAAAGGAACTATTGCTCGGATTTTTTTGGAGAGCTGCCAAGTTCAAATATTGCAGCTCTTGAAGGATTCGCTTGATGTTGGCCAGGGAGTAGGCCGAGGTCAGCGGCTGCCTCTACCAGCCACTACATGGAATGAGAATTTACCGAATAGGGCTACAAGTGTTGAGGCTGCTATGGCATTAGGGGTTGGGCGTGCTGTGGGTCTAACATCACAGGCAGGGGCTGAGTCCTTCACCAAAGAGCAGACCCTGCACCCATCTGTTGCTAAGGGGCAACCACATGGCCTCACTCCCAGCTCTTCCAAGGGCTTTGGTTTGTACCCAACTTTGGGCCCATCTCCCACAAGAATAGTTGTGTGTCCCAACACATGTGACTTCCATTATATCTATATTGCTCAGTGGCATAGAGGCATGAATTGTTTTGTTCACACAGTTTCTGACAAATTGTAAACAGTCAATTGTTCACACAGTCTGTTCAATTGTTCACTATTTTGTTCACACAGTCAATTGATGGTCTCTTTCAGGATGTCAATCTCACTGATGATGTCCCTAGATATACTTCTGAATTGGTTTGCACCTCACCTTCAATTTTCTGCTAAAAGGATTTGTTGGTTACTTGCAGATTCCACTCCTCAATGTCTATGCCGACATGTCTACAACATGCAAGGTCCTTCCACGCAGTCTCCTAGCTAGGTACACATATATTGTCATGGTCTCCCATAACTTGTGTCCATTATTGAGTATTGTATCCTTCGAAACATCATTTGCTCGTCTTTGTAGGGTGGTAGATAAAGGGTCTGCACACAGGTAGAGGACTGAATGCAAGGGTTATCTTTTCGGTCTAGGAGCATGATGCTCATGCGTCGCGCTCCAAAATACTCCAGACCTGTCGTAAACACGGCAAGACGAGTTCTTTCTGCATAGGTCATCCTGTTCACACACCTCGTGAACCAATGGCATTGCACGGGGTCAATGGAGTGGTGGAAGTCGCAGTGTCGTAGGAAATCTGCCGCCTCAATAACACAGGTCCCGTTGAACAACACCCTTAGCGTCTCTGGAGTGAGTAGATCCAAGCAAGCTCGCATTTCTGATTTTTTTGGGGAGATGCATTTGCATGCTCGATACCCAGAACAAACCCTTCATGCATGGCAAGGCCTATTTCCCTTCGACCCTCAAATAGGTGGATGTATATTATTGCTCCAACTTTGGATTTCACATCCCTCTCCCAACTCTCCTCCTTCACTTCAAAATTTCGGAATGTCCACCCAAGACCTTCATCAATCTGCTCTGTAGACAGCTCCTTGACCGGGTCTGTAGCATCTTCAATAGATCTGGTCAATCGCGTAAGAAGTGCCCACTTGCTTGGCCATCCGAGCCTAAAATCTCTCTCTAAATCTGTGCGTAGTTTTTGGTCAACCTCTTTCTCCAGGTTTTGAGACGTTGGCATCTGGTTCAACATTATGAGTAGGGTTGCATACGAAAAGAAGTGTGGGACCTTAATCATATAAGAGGCCAGCTTGAAGATTAGATGTCCGAGCATGCGGGCCCGCGTTTAAGAATTTTCGACTATTAGTCAGTGGAAATCAATTGAAGGAAATCTACTAATTGTGTTTACTGAAAAACAGACCAGTTTTTGAAGAGGAAGATGTGGGCGAAGTGTGAGGCACACCCAGAGACGCCTGTGGCCAGAGATGCTTGCCCCCTCTAGATTGGGGAGTGCCTACTAATTCCACCTCTCTTTCTCTCTCTCTCAAACCTTTCCTCTCCCTCTCTCTCCACCAATACAAGGTGGCCCCGAGAAGTCTGGCCAACATGTGAGAGTGGTTAATTAGAGTGTTGGATTTGAGCAGGGATAGAGGATTTACAGTGTCTAGTTGCATATCAGGACGCACGACCTCGGTATCGAGCTTGACATGTAAAAGTTGTCCTTGCATATTGTCCACATATTCAAATATCTGGTTGTAATTCTGGGGCCAAGAATAACACAAAGTTAGTCCAACTTATCCCAAATTATGTCAACTAAAATTGGATACTTATTTTTGCTCTGCTGGGCATATATTATAGGTGAAAGGGAATCTCACGTAGTGGATTGACCAGAATTGTTTCCATGTATTGGTAAGCCACGCATCTCGCAACCCGTCAGCGTCATATGTGTTTGTTTCTGCGATCCCGCTTGCGTGTATGAAATCCACCTTAGGTTTGTACCAAGCTTCTTTGGATAACAAGATTTTGCACCATTGTTCTGTAAAAGCCTGCAAATCTTTTCCTTGGTGCACCTACAGAATTCCAATGTTTTTTTATGAGAGTTTGTTAAATCATATGCATATGCTTGTAGTCATATGCATGTGTAATTTTAATCTCCATGACAACAAATCTTTGTGATAGTAAATCTTTTCTTATAGTAAATAACAATGTTGGGCTTTCACAATTCTGGTAACAGGGTGGCGGTTTTTTCTGTTATACCTTAATTCGAGTCTCCTGGATCATGGAGGAGCTTAGGTGGTCGTTGTAGGTCTTGAACACTTTCCTCTCTACATAGAAGTGTTGATAGGCGAAGAGTGCCTCATCCACTTGTGTACGGGCTGTGTACGGGCTTCCAATAAGATTGACTCGTCTTCTTCGGTGAGCTGATGTGCTTGATGGCACATAATGTCCAATTGGGATCTTGTAAAAGAGTTGAATGTGGGCATCTCCAAGATTTTGTCCACATCTTCAAGATCTGATGATGGTCCTCTTTCTAGGCCCTTGCCATAAGCTTCTACAAGAGCCTTTGCTGCTTGTAAGGCATCGCACTCTTCAGTTTGGGCAACACATGCCTCAAACTCATCCCATTTTTTCCAATATGGTAGAGCAACAAATTTGAATTCCCTTCGAATGTCGTTTGGTGCAAACATGGCTAAGGTCTCATCTCTGATCACCTTTGCCGATTCAAGCTCGGTACATCCCACCCCTCTCGTGTCTTTGCGATTGCATAGCTCCAGACCAATTTGTCTTAGCCCCTCCTCCAGAGACGAATCTCCCCTAACCTTATCTTCGAATGACTCCATCCAAAATGTTTTAGATCTTCTTTCTTCAGAAACATTGTTGTCACTTTGCAACCAACCAACCTTGATGTGACGTTCCTCCAAGGCGTCAAAGTAAGCTTTGCACGAACAGATCCACAACTCTGACAAGGATTCTATCTTGAAGTCATCATTGGAGTCACTGATGATGAGAGGCTGGTTCATAGGTCCATCTTGGACCACATCCTCCAAGTGATCAAAACCATCATTAGGATTTTCAGAGGGAGAGAGAGATGTTGGTCATGTGGGTGACTGGTCGCTTGTGGAAGCATTGAGATTCAGTTGTACATAGGGGAATGACGGGGGACCTGTACAAAGTTTTGAGGAATTTAGCACATGTTGTCTTTTGGCAAGTAGCACCTTGTACATATAGGTCATGCCAGTACACTAACTATATTCACCATGGCAGCCCCTCGTCTTTTACAGATACAGCCCTCAAGGGCTTCTCATGTTTCTATTGTAGTTACATCAGGTGCTTTGCTAAGTTCTCCCCATATTGGATCGGGCCAGTCATTCCGATTCATAAATCAGGAATCAGCAGCAATTTCTCGCTTCCATATTTGATCAATTGCATTTGGATTTGGATTTCTAAAACAGATACTAATATATAATAGATGTGTATGTGATGTGAGAACCTGGATAGGAGGAGGTATCCATGCGCGAAGTTTGAGAAGGTCTTTCATCAGAGGAGGGAAGTGACAAAGACAATCGAGCTCTTTGATTGGAAGATGCTGGAACACGCAAGAATCGATCATCTGGATACATGTAGACATCATCGATGCCTCCTAGCATTGCGGGAGGTCTACTGTCAAGGACGAGAACATGACTGAACACAAACAAGATATCAGACTATTAGGCAAGTCAAGGTCAGCGTGGCCGTATGCACGATGAGTAAATATGAATCAAAACGATCTTTATAACAATGAACAATGGTACAATATATTGGAACACGACTTGAATACTGGAATGCTGGAAACCGGTCTCGAGTACCAGATACTGGAAACTGGGCTAGGATACTGGACTGGAGTACTGGAAACTGGAAACAAGAGTAGCTGGAACTGGTGTTGGCGAGACTGAAGATTGTCCAGTCTCGCCTCCTATATATACTGGCTACTAAGAAGCTTCCCCTATGGAGGTTTCTTGCTGGAGAAGTTTCCAAGATTAAACAAAGGTTTCTTGATAGAGAAGCTTCCTTAAACAAAAGAGATATCTTGATGGAGAAGTTTCTTTCAAAAGAAGCTTCCTGAGCAGTTTCCCAAGTTACTCTTGATAATTTGGTATACTCTCGGTAACTTAGTAAGTAATGGTAAATCATGGTAGATCATGATAAATTACGGTAAGTCATGGTAACTTTCGGTAACTTGGTAACTTGATAACTTCTGGTATTTACTCCTGGTAAGTTCATCTGGGCTATGTCCGTGACATCACCCCCTTCTCTAGCGCCGAGTTCCTCGAGAAGCAGTAAAATCTTGGACTTGCTTAGGGTTGGAGAAAATCCAAAATCCGACGAATGGTACTTGCCAAGTATTCGGCTCTTCGTTCTTGACTCAAATGATTTATAGGTCCCTGCAACCATCGATAATGTCCAACACCTTGAACTTGGGACCACACAGTGATTTGAGCATTCTGATTTTCGAAGTTGTCTTCAAACATGATTTCGTTGCCCTCTAGGTCCGAAGCCTCAACCTCCAACAGAATTATCAGACTTCGAGTAGGTTCCACTTGCCGTCGTACAGGGTCCAGACGAGGAAGTACGCGTCGCATTGGTGGCCCATCGTCTCGAGAGCGTCGACGTGATGTTGAAGGTCGTGAGAGTCGGAACGGCTGATCTGGTAGTTGGGTAAGCGACAACTCCAAAGTATCTAGTTCCTGTGACTCCATACTGCCAATACAAGATGCAAGAGTGCTAGAAGTGCTGGAAGTGTAGCTATATATACTGATGTGTGGTGTTCCTCCTTCCTTAGTGTATATCAAGTACATTGAATGTGGAGTCTTCACCTTGAAGCTAACTTGGCTGACATCATCGTTGTGACGTCTTATTGACGTGTAGCTCGGGGCTTAGCTGGATATCATTGATGAAACTCTTGGACTTTGTCAAATGCATTGGCGAGGTTGGATGAAGGTTCCCACGTTTATTCGCTGATGTCGTAACCTTTCCAATGTACGAAATACTCAAGACGTTTATACTTGATGCGAGAGTCTAGGACTTCGTCGACTTCATACTCAATTTCCTGATTGACTTCGATTGGTGGAGGTGGTACAGAGACTCTCCCTGGAATATTCCATGGATGATACAACTCCAATAATGAAACATGAAAGACTGGATGGATGTACATACTTCGTTGGAGTTCAAGCCGAAAACTGACCGGATTTATTTGTCGAATAATTTTGAATGGTCTCAGGCGTTGATAATCCAACTTCCTTGATGGTCGCGAGGTTTGTATGTCCCGTCGAAGAAGCCACACACGATCTCCGACCTTGAACTGGGGTTGGAGTTGGCGACGTTGATCTGCATACTCCTTGTATTGTTTTTGAGCTTCTACGAGGTAGAATGTAAGCTCCTTGTGAATCATAGCAAGATGAATAACAAGGTTTTCTACAGTAGGGATTCCAACAGTCTTCATTTGGAAAGGGTTTGCTCGAGGATGATGACCATAATTGGAGAAAAATGAAGTTTGTTTGGTCGAAGAATGTATAGTGTTGTTGTAGGCAAACTCAGCCAATGACAAAAGGTCCGTCCAATTATCTTGGTGATAATTTATCGTACAGCGAAGATACTGCTCCAAAATTTGGTTTACACGTTCGGTTTGACCATCAGTCTGTGGATGATTAGTTGTAGAGAGGTTGATCTTAATATCCAATATGTGAAATAATCCCCTCCAGAAATTTGATATGAACCGTGGTCCTCGATCAGATACGATGTCATTCGGGAGTCCATGAATGCGGTAGATATTATTGAGGAAGAGTCTTGCAGTTTCCTCGCCGGTAACCGTCTTATTACATGGAATGAAATGTGTCATCTTTGTATTTGAAGTCGTTTGTAACATGTGGGTTGACTCGAGGTCGATTTAGTTGACTTCGTAGTGTCGTGGCAAATTGGTCGCTCTTCAGTGCTTCCTGGATCTTCTTTATGATCTCTACATCGTCACAGGTAGACATGGATAACATATTCACTTGGAGATTTGTTGGTTTCAAGATGATGGATTTATGTTGGTCAAAAGCTGCATCCCCTTCTTTTGGCGCAAGATACGATCGTCGAAAAAGAGCATCTGGTTTTCCTTGAAGATGTCTGGGACTGTAGGTAATAACAAAATCAAACATTGCTAGTGACATACTCCATCTCGCTTGACGTCGATTCAAAACACGAGCACTCATAAAATACTCGAGATTTTTGTGATCGGTATAGACTGTAACCTGATGTTTAGCTTCCTCCAATAAATGACGTCACTCCTCAAAAACATCAATAATCGCTAGAAGTTCTTTGTCATGGATTTCATAATTGATCTCCGCAGCGGAAAATTTGCGAGAACGAAAACCAACAGGGTGAAGTCGGCCATCTGTACCGTATTGAGAGAGTATCACGCCAAGTGCAAAGTCCAATGCATCTGCTTCCAAAAAAAATGGTTTAGATGGGTCTGCATGTACCAGTATTGGAGCCGTTGTGAATGTCTACTTCAGCCTTTAGGATTTGACAGACCATCAACCCAAATATCCTCTTGTGTGTGCTGCTTGTGTCCATCGTCAGGAACTGTCGGATTGGTTTGTAAGAACAACCACGGTGCAGCTGAGCAGATATTGAAACACGGTCTGCTAAGACCAAGCTCTCTCCCAAGAACCTTGTAAACATCAGGAAGAATACCAAATCATGGTACTAACAGGAGCCAACAGCCCACATTTACATGATGGACAAACTTCTTCACATCGTACATTAAGAAAAAACCACACCTTGCGATTGCGGTTGTCGCACCATCGTGAAGGATCTTTACAAAATTCATGTCTACTCTGCTCCGTGCTGCAAATTCAGGGCCGAGTCTGATGAGCGGGCAAAACAGGTTGAAAAACGTCGAAGAAGGTGCTCTCACCACATTGTCCTCGACCTTGTGTCATGACCCATCGAGGATTTGACTGAGCACCTCTTGTGTGTGCTGCTTGTGTCTATAGTCAGGTAATGTCGGATTGGTCTGCGAGAGGATTGGTCTGCGAGAACCACCACGATGCAGCTGAGCGGGCGGAGATTGAAACACGGCCTGCTAAGACCAAGCCGACTCTCCCAAGAACGTCGTAAATATCAGGAAGAATACCAAATCATGGTACTAAGAGCCCACATTTGCAGGATGGACAAACATCTTCACATCGTACATTAAGAAAAGCCACACCTTGTGATTGCGGTTGTCCACCCAAGCTATTGCATATCCAGCAGATCCTACCACGCAAAAACAACAAAACGATCAAGTCCCATAATTTACTCATCGCTGAACGCAATCCCGCAACCCTAAATCCAAATGAATTATTTGGATGAATGTATCGTAGATGGATGGATTTTGGGTTTTCTATCAATCTATCCATCCATCCATTTAATTTTCCGTTCATCCAATAGTTGCCAGCGTTTGCTTTATCGTTCATTCATACGTTCATCCAGTACACACAAATTATATTTCATACGTTCATCCAACAGCTGCCAGCAATGCGTTTGTTTATCATTCGTTCAGATAATTCAGTTGTTTTGTTTCACTAACCTTTCATACGTTCATCCAATAGCTGCCAGCAAGGTGATTGTTTATCATTCGTTCAGATAATTCAGTTGTTTTGTTTCACTAACCTTAACCAGCACACGATTAGTTTACTATTAATGTGCTGGGTCAGTGAAAAAATAGTTAAATGTTTTTATTTCTTATTATCCACGTATATATTACTATATATAGTTTATATATTGTGATTACACATGCCATTGCTTAACTGGTTGTCTCAGTCAGCTCATTTTAGGTAGTCAAAATCGCTCATTACAGTCAAAATTTTCGCGGTTGTTTAGCACCTCGAATATTTTAATATAAATTTTGACTGCAAAATGGTTGGAACAGTCGAAAGTGACAATAGTCAACGCCAGCGTCAAACTAAATCGTCGAAATTACGTAGGGTGTATTGTAGTGTAGCTTGAACTGGTGCTGGCGAGACTGAAGAGTATCCAGTCTTGTCTCCTATATATACTGGCTACTAAGAAGCTTCCCTAAGAAGCTTCCCCTATGGAGGTTTCTTGCTGGAGAAGTTTTCAAGATTAAACAAAGGTTTCTTGATGGAGAAGCTTCCTTAAACAAAAGAGATATCTTGATGGAGAAATTTCCTCCAAATGAAGCTTCCTGAGCAGTTTCCCAAGTTACTCTTGGTAATTTGGTAAACTCTCGATAACTTGGTAAGTAATGGTAAATCATGGTAGATCATGGTAACTTTCGGTAACTTGGTAACTTTGTAACTTCTGGTATTTACTCCTGGTAAGTTCCTCTGGGCTATGTCCGTGACATCCACCTTCTGTTTTGTCAGAGATTGGTGAGTTTTAAAATGGTCACATAATATTTCTGTTCTGCCCAACCATATACTCCCTAAGCTTCTTCCCTGCCACGGATGGGGTATCACTAAGTGCCATCACTTTTGGCACAAGGCTGCAGTTCACTAAATTATTGGGGTATATAGAGACCACTTCACGACCAGATTGGTAGAGACAGATTCCTTCTTAATGGAGCTTAAACTTCTGTACCTGCAGAATTAATTCAGAGAGGTCTCTACTTGGAAGTTCAATTTCATGAAAATGCATCAAGAATAGTGTACCTGTAGAAGGTCCAGCGCGGTATGGGATTGATGTTGGTCCCCTTGATGATGATGCAACAAATGATGAGGGAGGAAATTGGTCTTCATATGGTGAAGGCAGTGTACTGTCATCTTCATCATTAGGCATGTCTCCTTGCAACATTGCAATGTAAGAAGTAACAGCAGCCTTTGGTAGGATGCTAGGCTCTGGGCAATACACCAAATACGTGTTGGATGTAACCATTCCAAACAAGCTTCCAGGATTTGCCACAAATGGTAAGAGTGAATAACTCCGTTGTGAACCTGCCCCCTCTAGCCTCTTTGATCTCTTGTAGAATATTCCCGAGTAGGTTGGCCTTGTGGTATGAGCATATCGTGGGACTTGCGCAAATGCATTTGCAATTGCGAACTCCACAGAGGTGGGTGTGAAAGGTGATGGGTACACACAACCAGCCCACCGAGTCTCTAATGATAAACTCATGGCCACTGCTGGAATATCAGATGGCCAAGTAGCCACTGTGGGTACTGTACCACCTTGTTTGCGCACCCAAATGGTTCCTCTTGGTAATTGATACACAGTCCGGTTGAAGATTTGTGAATGGCGAGTACGTGTAGCACTTGCGGCTGGTCTGCCTCTCGAAGCTCCCCCAAATTGGGGAGGAAATGCAAATCCTTGCTCACGTCCCTGAAGTGGGGATGGAAACACTGCCACCCTTGGAGGAGGTGTAAATGTCTCGGTCTCTGCACTATACCTTGAACCTTGATGACTTGGAGATGCACTGGCGGAGAGATTTGATTGCATTCTTGAAGACTGTCCTTGGCAAGGCAACACCACCCTTTGTGGAGGAGTGAAGGTATCATGCCCATCTCCTTCATCGTATTCTGAAGAAGGTGGTCGTAGGCACCTGTTATCCATCTTGGAATACTTGTAGGCTGTATTCTCTTCCTAACATGCATGGAGGCCAGTGTTTAGAAGATATCTATGAGTTCTCACAATCATATCCTCAAAATTTGATATATCTTCAAAGGCATGTATATGTTTCTCTTTCTCTCTCTAATTGCTTAAAGATGACAACAAATTCTTAGGAACAAGCAGGCAAAGAAAGAACAAGAGGGCCTGTGAAACTTACAATCCTCTCCACTAGTGTTCACTTGCAACAGGACTTTCAAAGGCTGTCTTCCCAGTCCGCTTACAGCCCGATCTAAATAGTTTGCAACCTGCCAAACACCCTCACCTCTAAGAATGCCTAGTGGCATAATTTAAAAAAAGTAAAGTGTGACTCTAAAATTTCACTAGTAGCTTCACTACTTCCACTATTAGTACTTGCATCATTCAACAGAGTGATAGATCTGAAATTCATGCACTTCTTGAATTCTGCAAATTCTAACATGGGATTATAAACTGTGAGCTACATCATGGAGCCTCACATCCTCACCAAGCTCTGCTGCATTATTGCCTGATAGAACTAAAATTCATCAAACCACAATCAATCCACATGCATTCTAAAATTCATAAGCCAGAGCAATGATGTAAATGCCTATTGACAGTAGAATTGTGCCTCACAAGAACACTTACATGGCTATCAATCACCACATCTCTGGACAAACTCACAAGCAGGTAGCAAATGCCTACAACAACAGAGGAAATCAATAATGTGACGGAGGATGAAGGAAAACATTTTCATTCATCTTATAATCATCCATCTAAACTACTTTTGTCGGACAAGTCTAGCGCTGGTATTGGAACAGGGCTAGAAAGAAGCGGGGATTCTAAGCTGCTGATACTTAGGTGTCTAAACCTCCATCGGAGATTCTATTTTTCATTTTGGGTACACCGAGCCTTGCTACCTCATGAGATCGACATTATCATGAATTCCGGGCGTTGGATTGAATTGCGGTCTCTTTGCGTAGGGCGACTGTGGAGACTGGTGAAGAGTTCTTAGCAAGCAAGAGATACCAGATACAGTAAGGGCTTCGGCATGTGAAGGGCCTGGGAGGTATGTCAACTTGTTTCTTGCCAGCACATCCAATCACTTCTTGTTTTGACTCGCCAAAGCAGTTTCCTCGGAAAGGATGATGAGAATGTAAACAGATTTTGACAAGATGGAGCAAGATGTAGTCAGTATGGAGGAGTACGTTGAAGCCATGTTGCGGGAGGGAGTGCCATTGAAACACATTGCTGAGGCTTTATCCATTCCCGATGTACGACAACTGGAAAGGACCATGAGTAGGATATTGGGGTCCAAGTTCAGCGTATACCATCAATTGACTGTGCTAGAAATACGTGAGAAGATTGAGAATTTGCTTCCCATCAATGAGAATGGCGTGAACTGGGGAATAAGACAAGTACGGGCAGCCCTTGCAACGTTTAACATTCGAGTTCCTGAGCGCAAGGTAGCAGCTGCACTTCGGATCATATCACCATACCACTATGAGAGAAGGTTGAGGGCTCGATGTCTTCAACGGGGACAATACAATGTCACCATGCCGATAGGGCTTTGACACATAGATTGTAAGTGACCTTTATGTTTGAAACAACACATTGCTCTGTAGTTGTTCTATCTTGAGGTTACAAGGCTACAAATGATTTCAAACCTTAGATCTGATAGAATTGAACCATGATAAATAGTTGTTGTTGAATAGATGTCTTATGTCTCTCTCTTTCTCTCATCGTTCTAATCAATCTGCCATTCGAAAACTGCAATGGACTTACATCCACAGTGCTCTTGTTACAATGAGTATTACAGAAAAGATTCCAACTTACACACTATCTGCTACTCTTTGTAGACATGGTGATGGAATTGTAGTTCAAAAATGCTGTCAAAAGTGTCCAATCTACTATTTGGAAAGGGGAGGGATGAGCAAACATCACAAAACTCTATGTTCCAGCATATATCAGTGTTTTGGTGAGGCTGTAGTTAAGCAACTGCATGCCTAAAGATTATGGATCCTATAAAAGCTGAGAGACGCAAAAGATGGACATATTGTTTGACTTATTTAATCCAACCCTCTAGGATGAAAGAAAGCCCATGCAATGTATGGACATGATCCCTCAAGGGGAAAACAACCTGAGTCTGTAAAATGTTTAGCCTTTTATAGGTCAGCCCTTTGTGAATAGGTAAGGCATTACTCTCATACATGGGAGATCTCATGAATAGTGCCTTTACTGGTAGGACGCTCTTTCTAACAGCCAGACCAGAAATAACAGGAAACTATATACGAATACCTAGTTAGCAGGACTACCTGCCACCTTCTGTCCACATACATGAATAACATGCTTTTCCTTTTATGTTATTGCAGCCTACGACAAGCTTTACATGTTCGGAATACGAGTGCATGCAGGGATTGATGGGGCTTCACACTTTGTGGTGTATGCCAAAGTGGCCCGCGACAAAACTACAGGGACAATTTTCTCAGGTACATAGTTAAGACTCCATGTACTTTGCACATCTTTTTTGGCCAAGTGAACTAGCTGTAGTTTCCAAATGACAGTGCACCACTAACGAGCGTATTTGTGGACAGCTTACAGGGAGGCAGTCTCCAAGTACAATGTACCTTTGAGGATTCGATCAGATTTCGCATCAGAACACAACTTGATCAAAGAGCATATTGAGGGAGCTCGAGCCAATATTAGAAGTCCATTTTTAGCAGGAGCATCCACGCATAATGAGGTGCTATGATGATGAAGTCCCTAATGAGGAGAAATGTGCACATTGAATGACGAGAGCAAGTGAAGGGCTGTAAGGTTATCTAGGTTTGAGATGTGAGAAAAATGGGTGTGCATTCCACTGGTAGTCCATCAAATTGACTGTAGTTGGTATACTTCAAGAGGGCCTTGATGTTTGGAGGGCTCTTGTGGGGCATAAAGAAGATGAAAGCACTGCAGCTTGACAACCTGAGATATTCGCAACTTTGTAGAGTGACATATATGTCCCACATTGCATAAGAATAATGTCTGCCGAGGGGTGAGGTGAGTACCCCAACAGTCAACAAGGTCAGCACCGTGGGGGTTAGCACCATGGTAAGGTTGTCCGTGGAAGATAGTTTGATAGTTAAAAATTGACAAGGCTTTCCATGACTGTTTTGACATGTAGCGAATAGAGCACTGGTGGAGGCACTTATGGGAACGAGTGGTTTTCTTCTACAAGAACTGTTTCCAACAAATGGAGGTTGATGGTATTCTGAACATGGATGACCCATGGCAGCGGGAACCATTTCTGTTTGTGTACATCCCGATTGTCCAGGCAGCCGTTGATGAATACGTTGAGACATGGAACCATCACCGAGTGCGAAGAATCAATGAGAACAATCGTTATCGAGATTCTCATGTCCCTGCGCGTTACTTCCGGGAGTACGAACACCTGCACGGGTGTAATACCTTACCCTCCAGAGAAGCATGTGTTCATTTGCTATTATTGTTATGAACAAGCCCATCCCTAGATCAAATTTTCACATTAGAACATTAGACAAAGTGTAGGGTGAATTCTTGTCCATTATTTTGGGCTGGGAAGCCACTGAATATGGCAGAGTGAGGTGGGCAGTCTTTCAGGTTGCGATAAAGGGGAAAGATGGCGATTGACTGCTAGATTGTTGGTGATTAGTGGAAGGTAGAGCAATGATATTGGGGGATCTGAAACTATGAGAGATGACTCATTGGAAAGGTGTAGAGATGCTCCCTAAGTGGCCGGGACATGAGGTAAATTAGTTAATCTTTCAGAAGCCTATCCAGGGGCCTCTCTTGGTATAGTGCCACCGAAGTTTTGTAATTTCTCTGTGATCACGCGAGTGTTGGTGCCTGCCACGGTACGCCCGACTACTAGCTTTTTGATCCTCTTTCATAGTAGAGAGGGACACCAACATGCGGGATTAGCAGCATAGTAAATGCAGTATATTGTAGAATCAGAGCCAATCATTAGTTCGAGCTAGTGTCACTGATTTATACTCAATTCTTTCTACATTTTTTCTCCGATTCTCGGAAGAGAGAGAGAGAGAGAGAGAGAGAGAGAGAGACCTTGGGTGTGATATTATGGTATGCCCTCTCTTGTAGTAGAGGGCTGGTACTGAGTATATATTAGCTGGAAATAAAATTTATGGCTTCTACATTTCGTCTTTATCTCTGCTCTCCTTCAACCAGCCCTTTGTTATGTCTGTAGTGTGTACACATGGGCTGTCCCGGTTTGTTATTTTCTGTCTATTATTGCACACGTCAAGTTTTGAAGTTGTGCAAGGACATCACTCCATTTCAAATGCAGCACGTAGCACACCTGCCTCCTGTCTGAATTTCAAGTAAACGACGTTCTGGGTTCATGGCTGGCAGACAATGGCAGTGCGCCAATAAACACCTGCCCACTTGCATGCTCTTTCTAGAAGTGGACCTCATTGTCTGCCCCAAACCCAAAAAGATGGATTCCCTCTGCAGGCCAATGGAGTCCACAACCTGCCAGGGTTGATTGCAGGTGACTATTTGTGATTCCATTGTTTACCTTTCACTTGTGTGTGCTCTTCAAGGAGTGGATCTGTCTGTGAATGTGATGTAGGGGGTCTCTCAATCTTCATGAGCAATGAAGTCCACTGTAGTGAGTGTAGTGCAGCGAAGACATCTTCTTGTGTCTCTCGACCATGTCTTACTCCTAAGCCACAGTCCTGCGGTTTTTGTTGTCTATAAATGGATACTTGCCCTTTGTATCCTAACGACGGAACACAGTGATGAGAGTATTTTGAGGCTGATGCTTTGTAGACACCTGATTTCAGTGACGTGTATGGGAAAGTTTGATTAAGGGTTGTGATGAAGACAAGGGCTGCATCACCAGTTCAGTTTTGAACCCCGGTACCAGTAAGTAATACAGCTCATGGGCTGGCAAGATATCCTGTGATTGTTTGGAATGCTGGGTAGATACATCGCAACGATGTGCGATCACATGTGAAGGCCGGCCAAAGACGTGTAAACAGAAACCCTATCTGCATCTTCCCTTCCGCTGCGACATGGGTAGGGTTAGTGTGTATCTCTGATCAAGTAACTAATTAGTGGGAATGATATGCAGAGCCCCTTGTTTTCACTCTACAAAAGCTGAAGATGAAGCATGTGTGGTAGAACACATGATGGATGTTGATGGTGTTTTTTGGTTGTGTAGGTGGACAAACCATCTCCTCGAGGATCCTTATGCAGGCCTTGAGCAACCTGATGCCATTGGCACACATGACCTAGGTCCACGAGGTGGTGATCAACAATGGCGAAGCACGCCTGTGCTGGATGATTTACCAACTACTGGGGCAGAATTAACTCGTGATCTCACCCTCTTGAGAGATTGGGCCTATGCAACCCAGGTAGGAAGGCTGCCGCATTCGGTGGCCTGCTTCTCATTCCATTTGTACCTTTCACGGTATTGTTACGAGGCGATGACACGACATGTGTACATCGATGAACTTGAGTTGATAGATGACTCTGATGTTAGTAGAGAGGCTTTGCAAGTTTTGGTCGATGTAGCACATGTATGAGAGCATCTATGGAAATATATGGCCTCACATAATAACTTTCTTCATGTTTCTTCATGTTTGAGATCCAACACTTGTGACTCATATCCCTGTCTATTCTATGTAGTTTTGGTGCATCCAATTAATCACTCGGGATTCTCCACAAGCAAACCCTTCGCACGATAAAGAGAGATATTTTAGTGTAAATATTATTTATTAGGCAACCAACAAAATTTAATTTCAGCTCACCAATTTTAATGTTTATTTTTTGTGAATATTTATATTTATATATATTTAAGTTTAAAAGATAGAAATATTTATTTACTTAGTTTTTATTAATCCCAATTAATTTAGGTGAGTTTATATTCAACCAAGTAACATTCTTAGAAAAGCAAAACTAACTACTAGAAGAACTACGGGAAGAGGATTTGAACCCCTAACCACGGGGTTGGAATCTATGTTTGTAACCAATAAGTCCACAACAATCTCTTGAAAACTTTGGACTATTGAATTATTTATAGAGCTGCCACCAGGATCTGAAAATTAAAAAGAACACAATCAAAATGAATTACAGGGTTGCGGCCAGCGGGGGTTGAACCTCCACAAGGGTACAAACTAAGTACAAGCTAACCAGTATGTCCATGATGATTCATAACAAAAGCTTGGCTATCTAATTATTTATAGAGGTACAAAAGGGATCTAACTAGTCCAGAGGCAGGACATTTTCTCTTATTCTTGGCTTCCTTCCACTAACAGTCTGTCTCTAGCAGTGTCCAGCAGCTTTTCTGTAACTTAGTCTGAGTAGCAAGTCTTTCGTAGAGAAACTCCAGACTTTCCGGGTTTCAATTCACTCACTCGATCTCACATGCCAACATCTTATGGTCAGAGTAGCACTTTCTACCCTGGATTCTTTCTCCATCTTTTAACTTGAACATTATGCTGCAGTTTGAAATTAATTAATGGCTTGTAGGCTCAGTCATGATTACTGCACCGATTGAAACTTATACTTATTGCCTGAGGACCACCCAACGATCAGAGATTTTGGAATAGAGTTTAAGATCCCAATTTACTTCATCAATTGGTCGACACTTCTCTCCATGAAAGACTATCTGCATATAGAGAAAATGGAGAGAGAGAGAAGGGCATTATATATAGAGATGAGTGCGTACAACATACAACTTGTTAGCACCCCAGTGTTCAAGAAATCACTGAATTGCAGTGCCATGGTCTTGCCCCGTCTCACAGTGGGTTTTAGGGCCACCACTTTCTGCAACTATTCCATCAGCACAACATCGAATAGCTGCACCTTTGCCATGCAAAAACTCTCTATAGCACATCCAAAATGTGATTATGAAGAGAAAACATTCTTCCCTTTGTTCAGCTCGTCCGATTTTGGTAAGACATCCCCCATCTAGCCACAGTCTCTGAAGTTTCTGTCTAATCACCACTATACTACACGTCGCTGTGCAATATGTACACCTTCCAAACTCACAACATCATGAATAGAGGATCTACAGTGATGGTCAGTAGCCCTTGTTTCCTCGAATTAGCTTCGTCATATCCACCTGTCCTACAATCACCCTGAAAATTCTCTAAGAAAGATTCTGCTTATAACACCTTCAGTTGTTGGTATCTGATGAGAGGTGAAATGAGTTCTCTTTCAGTTTTGTCGAGGAATTCAATACAATGTAACTCGTAGCAGCTGTTATGTTACCCAAATACTCCTCGTTTCGTAAGAGACATTTTACAAGATCCAACAAACAGGAAGGAAAACGGATGCTCCGTAAAAACGACACCTTTGTTGTTTGGCGAGAGAGGCAGTGCTCTCGTACGCGAGACACCTAGAAAATACGCGATGTAGAATACATGGTCGACGGATGAAAACTGCCTTATGTAAACCCAGGGTTAAAGGGGTCAAGGATATTCGTCTGTAATATTTCTCGGGTGTCTTCATATCCCAGGGTAAAGTATCTTTCTTTGGGTCCAAGGAATATTTACCCAGGGCTAGCGAATCTTTCCCGGGCTTTCTAAGCCCGGGCCACTGCAACCCCCGGGACAGCAGGAAAGGACGGGCAACAGCCAAAATTTGTTCCCAATGAGTTCCCTTAATGGACTGGGTGCAGGACGTCCAGTCCCAGGCCCAGACCTGGCTTGGTCCATGGTCTAGACCCCGGGCAGCGCCCCAGGCCAGCCCAAAACTCTCATTTTTATGGCATCCCATAACACGGCCTTTTTGCTATTCCCTACACGCATATGTACAAACTAGTGTTGGCCGGGTATGGCATCTTGACATGCATATCCGGCTGTTATTTGCATAGTGCAGCCCCCGCAAGTACTGGCTATGGAAGGGAACCGGAAAAAAAATCGAGCTTCCTAACCGGCTAGAGTGATTATAAGGGTGTTATACCGAGAGCATTTAGATAATACAAGTGTAAGGGTTAGTGATGGTAGTTATGAAATTACAATATTGGGGAGATTAGGTGCACAACATTAATGAGAATGTCCAAGTAGGAAATTAATTGGTTGGGAATTTGGCATTTGGCTAAGACAATAGTTGTAAGTTGTAAGCTTAGTGTATTAGAGGGGCAGAGAGATAGATGACAGGGTTGAACCTTTGAACTTTGAACCCAAGACCCACAACTAATACTCTAGTGGCTTATCACCATGCCATAGCCCTTTTGTGTATAGTTTTACACACATACACAAAAATGCCAGAAAAAGTAATAAATAAATAAAAGTGGATGAATCCCATAACCGGTACCATGGAACCGACATTTTTTAAGATGGCATAACAGGTAGATTGAGAACCGGACACAAGAAAATCCATGTGTTTATTGAGAACCTGTAACCCAGATGTTTTTCAAACCTATTGGTATACCCTGCCCCGGCCATCCATTTTTTTCAAAGAGTACGCCATAACCCGGACCAGGAGAGGGCTCAAAACATCCCGGCCAACACTGGTACAAACCATATGGGATAATTGTGATGTGTGAGACAGAAAATGTATGGGCCCAGTGTGCAGTAACTTAGCTCTTTGGTAGGTAAGAGGTTAGGTCTTGCGTGGACCGTTGAGAGATGAGAGTTGTTTGGGTCCCACGCGGTTGTAGAGTGTGAACAACGTGCTGGTTTGAATGGGCCAACTTATTATATCATCCACTCTACCAACTCTCAAGATTAAGTTAAGTTACAGCCTTGAAGTTTTTTCAACTGCCCTTTTTGATGTCCCCCACAGCAGCAGTCTTCATAAAATTAACATACTGGTATAGCGTTCATCATCCAATTAAAAATATACATGTATATAAATTTTCTCAATGTTATCATATATAAAAACCCCTAAAGTAATTATATTAACCCTTAAGTTCCCAAGCGACCTGAATGGGGTCACTTTTGAATTTGCAGTTCGACCTAATTTTTGCAGATCTAATCTGATGGGGCCCACCTGAAGCTTTAATGACAAGGGATTTGTCTTGACTATGATGCAAAAAAAAAAATTAAAAAAAAAACTAAAGCTACGACCTAAAAAATATATCTTAGATCTCTCATTTACGTTTTGGGGCCTGACAAGGGCTTGTTGACCGCTGATGTGGCAGGTAAACAAGCCCAAAACAGATTGCACTCCAAAGGCCATTTTTGGCAGAAAATTAGCAATTTTGGAGTATGTGAGCATTACATACACACATCCACCATTGGCTTTTAAAAATTTGTAGAAATAAAAGTACTTCATTTGGAGGCACATTTTCTCTTGTCAATTTTGAGATTTCAACCCCCATGTAATTGCATGCAAAGCAACCATAGGTGAAAAAATCAGTTGGACCTGCGATTTAGTGGGGTCATAGCCACTCCACTATTGATTTGGAAATGGTGGGTCTTGGGGCAAGCAAAATTGGATAAAGCTAGGTTTTGATTTGGTCAAACCAATTTCTTTCTCACTTCTTTTTTGGGACCTGATATTTGAGGTCCGGGCCAACGCTATAATCTCACAATTTCCACAGTGGACTTGGCTCATTTTTGGTATGTCATGCATAAATGAGCTGGGCCCATTGCTATAAGGCTGGAATCTCTAGATGATTTTTGGTAGGTTTCTAGGGGCAATTTACTGCAGCTGGGTACCCAAAATTGGTAAAATGTCAAAAAAGGGCTTGGGAACTTGAGGGTTAATAGTATTATTAAATTTAAAAAAGTAAAAAATAGTATGATTAAAGTCCTCAGGCTAGTAGCTTGCCATCTCTCTCCTCCCCTTGGCTCACTCGCTCCCTCTCAACTCTCAACCCTCCCTACCTCCAAAACCCCCAACCCCTTCTCTCCATCTCTTTTACTTTAGCTAGTGTGCTGTGGTCACCGGGATGTCCCCTTATGTAAGCCTTCATGGATTTTCTCCACCTTCTGCAATGCAATCATGGGGCAGTTTTCCCCTTTCTTTCAATTAAAAAAATTAAAAAATATTAATACCCTTTTATATGTATTAAGTGTTAACCCCTAAAAAATAAGTATATAAGCAGATTTTTTTAAGTACCCTTTCATGTATATATATAAAAAAAGGGTCCACGTATTCACCTTGAATCCTTAATAAAATCGGTGTAGACTCATATGGCGTCGTGCTGGCATATAAGGAACTCCATTGCAGATGTAATTTGGGCAGAAAAATCATAGTCACATACACATCTGCAACATAATATCAGCATATATTTCGTCATTCCGCATAAAATCCCTGGTAGATATAACACTACCCTCCACCCTCCTCACCAGGGTCGTGCCCAACAACCACTCTCACCAAGGACATAAAACCAGGGACATAAAGAACAAGCCTCAAACCGTAATGGGCTCTCTTCCAATGGCAAAACATAAGGGGAAGTGAGACTAATAAGGGGAATGACTCAGCACAACACACCAAAGGGAGCCTTGACACGGTGTAAGGTCCTTTGACCATATTTTCTCCATTGACCAACATATTGCAGTCGGGCTTGTTCTACATGTATTAATTTTTCTCTCTGTGTCTGCAGGAATACAACGGCCAGATTAGCACCTTGTGTGACTGCTTCTGAGGGTAGCACTTTACCTTCTGACTAAACCATTGATTTCAAATAGGTGATGGATACTGTAAGTAACATTTGGACTTGTCGAATTGGTGCTTGGGTAATGCAAAGCAGGAGCTCTATGTAGCTGAAAGCTGTACCCACTCTCGGCACTAGACTGAAATTTAGACTCAGGGCAGGAAGCCTACCTTTGTACAGCAAACAGAAGCAGAGAGGAAAGGGAGAGTGCAAATACCCGTTGTGTGGGCAACCTGAAGACAATATTCATTTTCTGATTCACTGTCCGGGGTTCACTCACCAAAGAGATGCTCTCCTCAAATCTATCAAGGGAATTGTGCCTGTACCTTTGTTTACCGACTTTGAAAGTCTCGAGGCTGAGCCAAAATCCCAGGCCCTTCTGAGGCCTAGTTTTTGGCAAATCACACACAGCAGATTGATGCTTGTGTGAAGGGATTTCTAGAGGATATCTGGAAAACCCGGATTAATTCTATATATGAAGGTAAGTCTTACTACCAACGTCAGCCCCTGACAGAGGTAGGTTCTGTCCCTTTATGTTCCGTTCAAACTGGGCGCGGGGTCAATGGCCACAAGGCTATGGCAAACAACGTCTTATGAGTACATTCTATGTAGCTGAAAAGCTTGGTACTGCACAAATTGTACCTTGAGTCTCTCTAAAGCCTTCCTCCTCTTGCTGGTCCTAGTTGCCACCAGCCCCAGCCATCCTCTACCGCCAAGACCCCATAGTGAGCCTCCCTATGGCCACCTCCCTCCTACTGCCGGTCCTTGTTGCCACCCTCACGCCTCTCATACCTTATTTCTACTTCCTCTGGTAACGCTCAGTAACGTGAAGCGGGAGCTACACTACCTGATCCTACCTCCATTGTAGAACATTCGCTCCCTCTAGACCCTTGGCCACCCAGACTACCAAGTCTGGCGGCGCATGGAGTGCAGGTGGGGCCGCATGCAACTAGCCACCCTCGTTCAGACAAGGTGCTAGAGGGGCCTCGGGCCTTGCGTCGATTTTATTTTTTGGTACATAAATTTTGGAGATAATTAATAATACCCTTTCGGGTGCACCCATGTGGTTGGTATAAGATTGGTCAGTGCAGCCCCCAAGTTTGATGTGCTGACTGGTTGATGGTTGCGCAAGCACTTGAGTTCTCGAGAACACAAGAGTTGGGTCCGATTTCTGGGTTCTGATTTCAGAGATTGATGTAGCAGTCCGAGAGAGACGCACAACTCACCGAGAACTCTGGATAAAGCTCAAACGTACAGCTTTGACAGGATCTCCTAAATGGTGTGTCCTTTGAGAACTGTTCAAGCAACTCGGAAGAAAGTCGAAATTTATGGGGCAAATCGAAATTTTCCCCTGTCTAGAGTGTGTTTAATTCATCCGCTAAGTAGACCATCACCGGTTGCACCAACTTGATATTTGAATGTTCCTCGGCTCACGAGTGTAATCAGCTCGCGCATTTGACTATAGATCAAGATTACGCTGATGAACGTTTTGAGAAAACGGAGGTCGCTAAAGACGGCCGAAGCTGCAAACTCCCTGGGCATAAATCTATACATAGTAGTACACGACGAAATTAGAAATTCCTTACAACATATCCCCCACGGATATCCACATGGTGAGTATGCCCAACTTAAGAGCCCGAAGGAAATTACAAACTTTCGGGATTTACGTGCCACAAGAGAGGACAAGAGGTATTTACGAGAGCGTCTTGACATTTCTATCCACGATGATGGAGAGAGAGAGAGAGAGAGAGAGATAGGTCTACTTTGCAAAGAGAGCCTCCGAAAATTCGTACATGTAACAGGTTCCAAATTGGGATCATGGAACACTTATATCTCAGCACTATGAATCGGCCTCTTTGCAACGCGGAAGCCATCTCACAAAGCCAGCGCTTGGAATACAGGCCGGCCGAACCTTGAAGTTGAATTCATATAATCCTAAACAAAGCAGCAGCTTTGAACAAATCAGCTTTCGCAACGAGAGACTGTCGTGCAATTGACCCTAGGTTATACTTTCCTCGAGAGTTGAACATCATTTATCCGTCCATTCCGGTGGCCAAATTGATAGATGCAAAGACGTACACATATTCACTCAAATACAATCTGCGCCATGCAAAGCGTTTGCCCAGATCTACAGCTAAACGCCATCGTGTAAAGAAGGTATTGATTGATTTAATTTCAATTCAAGCGAGACTTTAGACCAATTTCTCAAGCAATTATTCATGAACAATATCTACGAGTTCTAGTGCAGCCTGGTCCATCACTTGCGAAATTGTACATCCTGATGAGATCTACGCCCTGGCAATATGAGTTTGAGCCAGTGACCTGATCTGCACTGCAGGTGAGATGATCCATCTACCCCTGAACTTGATTTTCTTCGTGACACTTCAATCGCTGTCACCCAAATAATTTGAAGAATCTTGACATTACATTAACAGACTTGCAGAGAGAGACGGACACGTAGACTAGAGATATATTAGCTGTAGAGGGTAAAGTTGGATGCTCAGTACCTTGTAGTACCTGATAGCCACTGGTACCGCTTCAACCTGCTACTGATCCACGACGCATGAGTTTGCTTGATCTCTCGCTTATCCTGCGGAAAGATGACACCTCGATCGAAGTCTAAATCATCAGCACGGGCTGATGAACTCTCACCAAGGTTCAAGATACTTGAGCAATTGATACGGCACGGTCTTCTCTCTCTCTCTCAGCCCTCTCTGCCTCCACCAAGATCTAGATTTAGTATCCTGACATTTAAGAACCCCGAGGAGGGCGGCGCCTGGCCTTCTGCCACCCGCCGGCCATGCTCATGTCAACTGAACTCGTGCACCGTCTGTCGCCGACCACTAAACATCTCTGTGGGCTTCATGGTTTTGGAAATGAGGAAACTCCGGGGGAACCTCCCCTCGAGCTGGACTCGAAGTAAAAGCAGAAAGAGACGACATTCTACTGTTTGGAAGGAAGAAGATCAAAATGGAATATACGGCCATCCGATCAAGACCCCGATCTCTTGGCTTCATCAGCCAACTGTCAGCCTCGGACGGTGCAACAGCGCACACCTCACTCACCAAAGCAAGTGCATAAAGCTCTCACTGTAGGTTAGTGTGCGCACATGTTCAATTCAATATGTTTAGAATTTAGTATGTGATTTTTGTATAATGTCACTCCCATCTTGGCCATGTGCTTTATCTAGATAGATGCCTTACATTGAGACGAGAGTGTGTGCACGCACTTGTCTAGGGTTCATCCCCTCTTAAGGTGAATTGAAGTGGCCAAGCTACTCTTTCCAAGTGCATAACCCCACTTTGACGCTCCATTACCCGGTTTTCAATCCTGCAGAGAATCTTTGGGCTTTCTGTGAGATCGACTTGGGACTGTCGAAGTAATGCTGTCTGGCAACTCTCCACTCTGCACTCTTTGAGGGATGGAGGTCGGGGGGAGGAAAATTGGGAGGGGGGAAGAGAGGAAGGCAGGAGAGAAACACCCAATCTGCTGACAAATTTGATGTTTGGATTTGTGTATGCAGTCCGTAGGGGTTGCCTGGTCTAACTCCCATGTTGGTCTGGGAGAGGGAGTCGTCGTTCGGAATAGCAAAGATGATTCCACCATGGAAGAAAGTGAGTGGCCCTTTCCGGTCCTGGTTCAGATTCACATGACTGGTTGATGTGGTTCCTACCACTCTGCAGGATGAGTGGATTTGATGGGACGTGCAGTGCGCACCTTGCACTCTGCTTGTTTGCTTAGTATATTGTAACCAGGGAGATATTTTTCTTACCTGGGATTGTGCATTCTACATGACCATTGAAGCTCCTGCTCCTTTCAGAAATTCCAACCAGTCCAAGTGGAAGTCCCTATTGGAGGAGAGAAGCTGTATGTCAAAGGTTGCATACCCCTGAATCAGCTGGGAGATTATCTACAAGAATTCAGAGTCACAATACAAGACACAAATACATATCGCACATAAAGAAAATGTGGAGCGACTAATCAGAGGGACAGTAAACTGAAGTGGCCGTTTCCAACTAAAATTACAAAAAGAACTGTATATGACACATCAGTCTGCATTCCAAGTTACCACTACACCATTGCAACTGGAGAGTACTTGTTGGATTGACCTCTAGTCTCCATTCCAGTCATCCCAGAGTTCTGATCTCTGAGAACGTGAATCCAATGAATTCAAAATGCGTGGGCCTGGCAATGGCTGGGGAAGCTGCAAAAAAGAGCTGATTTCTTGTGCAAGCCAGTCTTTTTCAACCGGTTCGAGGCCTGCCCCAAACTTGTGCGTCTGTACACCCTCCACCAGCTTGACCGCTGTGATCGACCGCCGATTTTGCTCCTGAGCGCACAATCCAGAGTGAGGGAGTGTAATTTGTACATGATGATATCCAATGTAGCATAAGGAGATTGTGTGGCTGTACATTCACTCGCAGTTTAGAAGAACAATGGGAAACAATATATCTTACACAGCTTCCTACAGAAGCACATTTGGCATATGCATGCCAAAGTAAGCACTACTACCCCCAAAAGTTGCAATAGGATAGAAACATGCATTGCTCATAAGTGCCAGCGTAAAACGCACCCCTTCTACAACGACACCAACAGAGCTGATGTCTTGAACCTTTCCCACAACTCGATGGTTCCAGAAGCTGCCAACCCTCCACTCAATGGAAAAGAGGGGCCCCTCAATCTCTAAGTGCACTGTCACTGTAAGACTGGACAGGGTGCTCTTAGCAAGCCTGCAAAGAACACAAGACATTGAGAGCAACATATGAATGACTATACAACTATACCATACCTCTACACAAGGCATGTGCAACCAGCACAATAAATAAAGCATAGCACCTCAGACTCTTGCTTTTCATTATTACAGGGCTAAGGATGAATGCCAACAGTATGCCTAGAGCTACAGTACCAGCTCCAACCAGCAAGCATTTGCACAATGCTGGTAGGGAGTGGTTCTCTCTCTCTCCCTCCCTCTGAGCCTAGTCCTCTGCAAGGAAATTTGCCATGTAGAAGATACTGGTGCACTCTGCCACTCGGTTCCTTATGTTCCTGTTGTGACACTAACGTAATCCAGATGACTGGCTTTAGGCTAAGACTACTTGTGGGTGTAGACAACCTACCCAAAACCAACAAACCAGAAGGGGAGAGAAAACAATGTGAACAACAGAGGGGCTCCTCCTGCTATTGCTGATCCCGTCCAAAAGGCTAGGAATGCATTCCAGGCCTGCGGCAACCAACCCGTTGCTCAGAACAAACTTACATACTCATGGTTGCAGAACAAGGTTCTTTCTTTCTCCAGTATGAAGAGAAGGGTAGCGTGCCATGACAAGGCAAGTAGTAACTAAAGCCCACACTGTCATGACAGACCCAATTATCATTTCTGGTGCTTTGAAACATTTCTGAAATTGGATCACATGGGCAGAGAGCCTCTGCGCACAAGCTCCTGCACTGCGCAAGCGCTCTTGTGAAGCCTCACTATCAAGGTCACCAGCAGAGAAGTAAATGTGTCTCTGGAAGCGAACAACTTCTCCAGGAGGGATAGCAACAAACCACAGTGAAGGTTCCAGTCCCAGCAGTCTCAGCAGTCAGCCCTGCTGGAGGGATAGTAATCATCAGCTTGGAATCTATCCTCTTCAGCGCCTGCCAAGAGGAGACGAGGTTAAACCCTTGGACTTGGCCTGACCCTGACATTTGCACACTCACATTCTGGCTGCCCATCAGCTGCACTACAACAACTGAACTTATTCTCTGTACCCTGCAGGTGCACAGCGAGGGTGTTTATATCTCCTTCCTTCCTCCGACCCTATCTCTTTTCCACCTGCATCCCTCCAGACCATCCCCAGATTGATTACTAACCACTTTTGTCCCTGCAGGCCTTCGAACCGTCCTTGATGGCTTGGAATTTAAGGTGCGGTCTTGGACCACACTGGGGCGACTCCCTGCAGGCACATCAATGGCCCCCTTGAGAGCAATGATTGCCTCAGCTGCTGACTGCAAACCCAAAATATCAGAACAGGGGAATACATCATGTGTTGAAATTTGCTGCTTCCGTCCCATGTGCAAGCAACCATATTGCACTTCCTTAACATTGCAAAGTTCATGTTCAGAAAACTCCTCAAACAAACAGCACATGCCAAATTCAATGAGGGGGTGAAATTGCACTGTCCCTCTGAAGAAGTTAAGGCCAAACAAAGAGTAATGAAAGATCTGAATTGTTGCATTAACACTCATTGAAATTATTAGATGTTTAAACAATGATCACAACGCTTCAACAAGGGACAGAGACCACCTGAAACCGATCTTCAGGTGCAGGCTCCAGGAGTTGCTCAATGGTGTCTGCAAGCCCAGGGCTAATGGTCACAAGATTCTGAAACTCCACCTTTAAGCGCCTCTATAATAAAAAATCACAATATTAGAATAGAACAGATACAGATATGTACACTGAAAAAAGTATGAAGGCTAGAACATCTAAATTGTGTAAGTGCAAAACAACCATGTATTTCAGCTCTGCAGCAGGCCTGCAGTAAGCTGCACTAATGATTGGAGTGAGCTTATCGACACAAACTTTCCAGTGTGGTGTGGTTATGAGAATCTCTGAGAAAAAACATCAGGCAGCATGAGTGGATGCACATACCTCCTGATGGATCTCCTTTAAATACTCTACGGTCAACCTTACTTGGGCAACAAAAAAAGGTGGCCCCTATGACCATTTGCACATTTCTGACACAGCTCCACCTTCAACACCAAAAGGGATTTGTAGCAGTTTACACAATAAGCCTTTCCAGAAACATGGGACCAAAAAATCAGGTGTCCAAGTACCTGAGGAAAAGAGGAGGGTGAACGTCCAGAAAGAAGGTAGAGCATGGTGCCACCCAGCCCATAGAGATCAGTCTGCAGTGTTGCTCGATTCTGAAACTGTTCAGGAGCCATGTACCCATACTGGCACCCCCACACCCACAAAGCCTCCAATAAGCTAGTCTAAATATCACAAATAAGCAAAGAAGTAACCCTATGGTACTACCATTCTGGCATTTTTGGCACCTCAGTACGGCAGTGCAGTGACGAACTTGATGTCTCAGTGGGAATATGTGACTTCAGACATATATGGCCGCCAGGGACACAAACAGTTCCAAACAGAGAAATGACAGACAGAAAATAGAAGAGATAGAGGGAGACCTCAAGCAAAGCAAGAAAGCCGCACCGTGCCGACGACTGTGCTGCCTATCAGTGTCACTGAAGCTGCATCCTGTACTGCCCCAAAATCCACCACCTTCACCATCCCTGATTCTTCGTCCAAAATAATGTTTTCTGGCTGTCAAAAATTGGACTTCACAATCAGTCGATCGTCAAATTTGTGCATGACCACCCATCTCTATCCCCTGGGCGCACTAAGATTCCTAGATATAGTAACTTAAATCATTCCTCTTCTTGAAAAGGCGACAGAGGAGATCGATCTTATAGCGTGACCATTGATACTAAATACCTTAATGTCTCTGTGAATAACAGGGGGTCGCAAACTTCCAAGGTAACACAACACCTCCAGAACCTGCCTTGCATAACAATACCCAGTTGAGATTGGAGCAGAAATCTTCAAACCATACTACAGACAGGGAAGCTGACTCACATAGTGAAATTGAGCTTCTCACAACAATATTTGTAATTTACATATTACTTGGGAGCCTCAAACCTGTTAGTCGAAAGGCCAATTCACCATTCAAGAGGACACCTCTAGCAACTAATGGCTATGGGTGAGTACCTCAATGGCAATGCGCTTTACTTCCTCTTCAGACACGCGCCACCCACTTTCAATCAGGGATGCCAATGACCGGCCCTTGGCAACTTTTTGTGCGATGTAAAAAGCACGGTCCGAGTCACTGTCAACCTATGACAGATGCAACCAGAGCAGACACCGGTGTCTTGTGAATCAAAACGACAAATCAAAACATGAGTGCCACTTTCTCTCTCATGTCTCTTGAGCCTTTAGAACATCCCATAGACAATAAATTTCTTTTCTTTTTTCTTCCTCTCCCCCCTTCCCGAGAAAAAGTAATCCCAGATAAGGAAGAAACAAAGAAGTGAACCGGTCACTTAGTAAAAGCACATTCTATCCCCACCCAGAGTTTTTAGTTGGGACAACCTGGAAATAATCAATGTACTCCGGAATGCCAGCATGTCTCAAGGACTTGAGAACTCTTGCCTCTCTCTCAAATAAATCCAGATCCTGCCACAAACAGTAATGATGCATCTTGTCCTCAAGTGAAAAAAACGCCTGGAATGTTCATTGAATCTCATGCATGAAAAACATTTGACAGCCTATATTACACATATCTGCTTTGAACATTGAAATGCATTGTCAGTGCCTAGTAGCATACTCAGCAAGAGGACTAGCCCAGGGACTGCAAATCACACCTTCCAGCCTTTCATATTTCGCAGTGACATGGCTTTCAAAGCTACCATCTCTCCTTTCTCTGTCTCAGCCTCATAGGTGGTACCCACGCCGCCTTGTCCCAGCATATTGACTATAGAGTACTTATCAGCTATTATATCGCCCTTGTTGTGGAACACACCCAATGGCGACCTCTCAAGCCACACAGGTTCCTCGACGACCTCATCACTGCACCCCTCATGCCACAGCAACTATAACCTTTCTTGAACATTGGTGTTCTAACCAGCAGGTGAAACCAACTCTAGAATGACCCTCTACGAGCATACACAAAAGTTCTCTTCTTGCTTCTTTGTCCGAGTTACCTGAAAAATACCATAAACCAATAGAGAAGGGAACGAAATAGTAAATGTTGATGCAATGTCTGTAACCTGCTGGCAATCTGATCCACCATCAATGAAAACCATGACAGTTATGGATAATAATTGTTGGGCACATGTAAGTTCAGACATTGATTTGGCTCCAAGGTGGTCCCCAAGTGTGGGGGATGAGTATACACCAATGACATATGGATTTCCTGGATCTGTCATGGGTGTTAACAGCACACCAATTGAATAACCCTGAGATGCTCTTTTAGGCACATTAACCATGGAACAGGCTTGTACACTTAAGTTTTGTGCAATCTGGAAGGGTGGACCAATCATGGTTGTGACTCGACAATATCCACATGGTTCTAGAAATACTGCAGCGCTTCTTCAGGTCTTCCTGAATCCTCCACCCTTTACTTATCCATATACCGCATAAAGTCTACTGAGTTGCAGCCTACTGAATAAGTCACGCACGTAAATCCAACCAAGACCTGAAAGACATACCTAGTCTGCGCCCAAGGACAGAAGTTGGTCAAACTGCATTTTCTCGCACCAATCAATCTCCCTGTTCTGAATGCACAGGGGTATTCGTGGCCAAAGCATAGCCGACCCTTGATACCAGACCTGGAATTTCTTTTTGTGGTTGAGGAATGGGCATACGAGGTTGGCACGGGAGAGCACCAGAAGCTAGCAAAGGTGTTCACAAACTGCAATGCAAATAACTGTTCTCACCAGAACTCCCATCCAAGAGATTCTTTGTCAGTGGTTTGTATTTCAGTTTCACTAGACAGATAAAATGTCACACTTGTGACAGCCTAAATGACATGCTGCAATCTTAGCGGTTTAAATTGTTAGGTGGAGACTCAAATCAGGCGTGTATTAGTTCTCAGTATACCAAAGACTAGACTGATGTAGTTACAGCTTTAGGGCATTTGGACACACTACTATCTTCTTCAGCTGGTAGCATAAGCTGGGGAACCACAAACATATTGCATAACACCAGTACACTGCCATAGCTATGGCAGAAATTAATGAGAGCTTGACTGTTGTTCTGCATTGAAAGATTATGAAACTTGGTCCAGGATTTTCAAAAGACACCCCGAAAAGCACATTTTGGGCTATCCAATAATATGAACAAACTTACTCCAGCCAGTACCTGTGGCTAACCATGAACTGCCCCAGCATCTCACATGGCTTCCCTTCCCAAAATCTGGACAAAATGGATGAATCATGGAAATATAAGGAAGGTCTAACCACATCAATGTCCAAAATTAAGGGCTGAAAGATTGTGCACACATTTATCACATTTTACCAGTTCATTTTCCTGCACTCCATAATAATATGTTCATCTTGTTGTGATCTAGAGTCTTATACTGCCTTTTTCCATAATAAAGTCTTGGACTCACAATCAGCAATCAACAGAAATGCCTCCATAGCTAACTACGCGAACCTGAGTCAAGTTAACTCCGACAATTGTGCAACGGCCCCTGGCAGCGTGATGTCCTACTACACTTGTGCTCAATAATTGACGTTGATTTAGGTCCAGCTACTGGTTACGGAGACTGTGTTGAACTGGTGGATTCATCATACTGTGAATTCGAGTCTAAAATTACCAGAGTGTACTGTAGATTAGCGTTTTATAGTCATTATCGTACTATACAGTCACATTTGTACCTCCCGAACTGAACATAAGTGATCTCACTGTGATTATTCACCTTACGAAAATCTTTCCTCCCTCACAAAAGTGTTGGTTAACTATCTTGATTATGTCAAAAGAAGAAAGAAGCTTTATAACGTTAGACTAGGACTGCCAAAGCATTTTCTTCATAGTGCAATTTGTGTAATGCTATTCTCGAGTTTATGTCTATTGGATTTGAACATTAGCCGGGCCAGCTTACAGCAAGAGATAAACTATCAAACAGAAATATTTCCACTTCACCAGTACACCAACTCTCAACATAACACAATTGAGCAGCCAAGGAATCACCAAGACCATGGCACATAGTGACTTACAGGTTTCATAGTGCAATGACGTCGAAGTCAGACTCAAATAGGACCAATTTCTTCACTATCACCACAAGATTCCTCGATCACTTTATCTTGTCAAGTGAATCCCCGCACATCCATGGCTGGTTCTTTCACTCTCCACCTGGAAGAAGGTCAGTATGAGGGGCCGTTCAGGCAAAGCTCTCGGCGCATTTACAAACGGGAAGCTCCCAAACGTTTCTGATGTTGGAGCTTTACGTTAACGAGATGTTTGTTAAAGGGAAAAGAAACGTTTCTGCTGTTGGAGCTTTACGGTAACGAGATGTTTGTTAACGGAAAGTTTGTTCTCTGCTTCCTTTGAGCCCGTCGTCATGTTCTTCTTGCTCTGCTGCTCACAACGCAGGGCTGGCGATGGCGGCCTCATCGTCTCCGACACCATCGCACGAGGCGGAGCCCGAGCACCACCATCGCCGTTCCAAGGGAAAGAAGCAGAGGCACAGGCACGAAAGGAATCCATTGCCGAGCGATAGGAGTGGGAGCGGTTCAGGTAGTGGCGATTCGTTGTCCGAGAGCGATGCGAACAGCACTGGCGATGAAGAGAGATCCAGCAGCCGAGAGAGGCGTGAACGGCGCCGATCTAGTAAGCGGAAGAAGAGGTAGGATTTGTTACTCTGACTGAGACCGAAGCTTCAGTATGTCTGATGTTCGATTGATTTCAGTTGACTTCTAAGGTTTCAGACGACGCGATCGTTTAGACGTGTTTGCACGCTTTTCTGCTGAATCCTTAGAGAATTGTGCAAACATTTGGTTGCCATGCTACTTAGGCGTGAGGAATGCTGACGGGTGGAAGTCTTTAGCAGTCAAGTTAGGCAATCATTCTTCTGCACAGTATGCATCGACTTATGCTTGCTTTTTGCTTGAGCACACTGGAGTTGTCAGTCTTCTGTACTTCAGGAAATAGCTTCTTTTATAGGGGTACTCCGTGTCCCGGTCTATAAATATCTGCTTCGACAAAGGAATTTAACTTCTGGTGAAATTTATAGGTTCTGTTTTCCAAGTTAATTTCCAAACTACAGAAGTATTAGTTTTGAACCACACTTTGTCATGAATACTATCATCACTGTGGAATTTCTTCTCCACAAGAAGCTTAACTTCCATACTCACCTGACAGATGTAGGATCACTAAAATCTGATGTTTTAATTACATTGCCTGTAGTAAACCACACTGCCGGAGTGAGTCCCTCACTAAGGTAGCACCTGTTCCCTATATTTCCGCCCGAACTGAAGGCTACGGCAAAAGAGTCTCATGAGTACATTCTCTCTCCCTCTCTCACTCCCTTTCTCTCTTTCTTATCAATATAAGGTACATGCTGAGCAGGTTATTCGGTCTCCACATGAGAGAGGAGAGACAGAGAGAGAGAATGTGCTCATAAGACTTAGCTTACCGTAGCCTTGTAACCATAGACCTTGTGCCCAGTTTGGGAACACAGGCACTGCCTTTGCGAGGGGCTCACTGTAGTAGTGTGGGGTCTCACTTGAAGGGCAAATTTGATGAAATGGTATGATCTTGGTATGGCCATATTATGGTTGCCAGGGCATTAGCAGGTACAGCAGACATTCCCAGAGTTAACTATGGTCAATCAATATTGCTTGCATTATTTGGAACTGACTCGGAAGGTTTCCTGCAAAATGGTCAGAATCTGGCCGCTTGTTTCAAGCATGATAGGGGTTACATAGTACAAGTTTGAGTATCTATGAGCTTCACTTATTCTACTGTCAACCTTTTTAATCCCTGGGTGAGCGTCAGTGGCCGGGCAGTTCAAAGTGAGGTTTGGATATTGATCTTCTGTAGGATAGTGTTGATATTGAAGACAACCAAATGATTGGAATTCCAGTGGGGGAGGGTCCAGTGGGGGAGGGTGACGTGATTACTTCAAAGCAGTGTCTGGGTTACTGATGGAAGTCATTCTGAATGATGCAGGGAAGAGAGCACAAGTGACAGTGATGGAGACAGCATAGAGCGTTCAAAGAAGCACCAACGACGAGACAAATCCCACAAGAAGGTTGATGGTGTTTTTCTTAGTATCTTATCATTTAGGCTTTGCAACACTAGCACATAACTCTGTAAACTTACTGTCCAAACTAATAGTGGTATGATACAAGAAATATGAGGCAGGAGGCATTCATCATACCATCTGCACAATGTCTATCGAACAGAGATTTTGTTGCTTCTCACAGGTGAAGGAGAAGCATAAAGAGAAAAGTCACAAGCATAAAGAGAAGAAGCACCAGAGGAAAGAGGTAAGCCTCTTCTCTGCCCACTTCATTTGCATAAGCATTTCCTGTTGTTCAAAATAACTATCGGTTGTATCCATCAGCTTACAACTAGATTCAGTGCAGTAACAGCATTCAAGGCCTCAGTTTTCTTCCTTCTTTTGTTTGATGTGGTTCATTTTTCTCTGTAGGTCTTTGTTTCTTCTTTTAATAGAGCATGCTCTCTATATTCATGTTCTTTCTTCAATTTGTCATGTTTCAAATGTAAACCTCCACTCAATACATCTACTGGTACAGCATGTTCCAGCAGTGGTGTTTGAAAAGTTTAGGGTGATACTGATACACATTTGTTGCCTGTATGTGGATTGGGCCCTTCTGAAATTGGAGCTGCGGTCTGTGACTTGGTTACTCCCTTTGTTTCTCCCTGCCCTGGCTGGCTCGTTGTTGCTGGCCTGTGTGGTTTGATTCAATGTGATTTATGGGGGCTTGCGTCTACCTCATTGGAGCTTCATGTAGAAGTCTAGCAAAGACAGCTCTGGTCCTGTGCAGCTGTCAAAGGTGAGCACTTTGCAAACAGCCCTTCCAAATCTGCAGAGATCTATGCTTCCGACTATTTTTGCTGACAGATTTGCTTGTTCATGTCAACCAATGTTGGAAGTTAGTATATTCTACTTCAATATGCAAGTGGATGTAAGTTCAGGTGAGAGATTGCATACTGTGGGAACATGCAATGTTAATGCCCTCCAAGTCATTAAGGAGACATTTACTTGCTGTGATACCTGTGAGTGGGAAGCAATGTAAAGGTGCAGACCCAGCATTCTTGGCAGTTGAGGTAATGACTAGGCTCTGAAATGATGCCCAGTTTTTTTACTTCGTTTGTGCCAGTTCCTTGGCAGAGATAAGGATGATGGCATCCGGCGCAGTGTTGTATCTGGCAAAAAGGTATGCATGTGCCTAACTCTGTGCTCTCCTTATTTGCGGGTTGTTGGTTCTCCCATATTAAATTGGTCCAAAGCTCACCTTATGATCTGCATTACATGTAAGAGGCTTATGTAATGATGCTTGGCATGCTAAAAGATGCTCTGCTGGGGTGTAAACTAAGGTCGTGTTTGAACATAACCAGAGAGTGCCCCTAATTAGCTTCAAAGGAAAAGAACCTGAAGTTTGAAAATTGAAATGACAGTTATCAAGAACTTGCTTCTGAGCTAAATGTGTTAAAGAGGCTCAAAAGCATGATGTCAATGTCAGTTTTGCTTCATCTGGAGGAATGCGGTTGCTATGTACGGGATCCATGAAAATGTTCACTGGATTACACTCCGGTACCTGCTAGTATCAACTCTGCCAAGTACATTCTGACTGAAGGATTAGGACTGAACAGGAGTATACAAATGAGGCCAAAAATGTGTAATTTTATCCAACACAGTTGTAACACTATTCACCTCATGTTCATTAGTCTGATCACCAGACAGCAGTTTATTTTAGCTGAACATTCCTTACAATAGCCATGTGCAGAAGATTCTGTATCCATGACTGCATATTGCAGCTCTGAACTTGGTGTGCCTGTTACTTTGGTCTCAGTGCATTACACAGATCCTAAGTAAATGTCAAGTGGTGTCGATTTTGATTGGAATCTTGCCTAAAGAACCCTGGTGATAGCCATTTATCCGTGATTGTCCTTCTCGATTCAGCCTTCTCTGGGCATTATACTTGATGAAGTGAAGGACAAGTAGAGTGGCTGGTTAGCTGAACCAGCGGTGGATCTATAATTGCAGACTCCTTCACTATGGTATAGTGGGGTTAACTAGTTGGTTCAGCTGTCAGGCATTGGCTTGGGAAGTCCAGTTGCAAGATTTCTATCCAAAGACTTACTGCTGATAAATATTACCAATGAGATAATTCTGGAGTCAGGGCCAGTCATGCTAATGGGGGTGGTACAAGGTTTCCCTTCAGAACTACTGAAATGGTTTGTCTTGAAGCAATGTCCTGAACCAGTTAGTGCGTCAAGTGTTGGGGGGCAGATTCAGATGAAGGTGGAGAAGACCAAGGAGGACAAACTGGCAGAAAGCAACCGCTCCGAGCTCCTCAAGTTTTTGAATGCAAGCTACGATTGAGGAGCTCTCCTTTGAAAGTAACTCCGTTGTATGCATATACCATGGCTTTGGATGCAGAGGCATGGAACTTGGCCTTTCTTATATCCTTGAGGACGTGTCTGTGGTCTGCGGGGATTTTGATTAGACATTGGTGAAGTAATCCTGATCACCTGTGTTCGAAAACAGTGGGGAAAGGAGGTAGCTCTTGACACAGCATTGATGGCCTCTCGGTATGAAAAGTTTGATAATGCATACTAATTGTTCTCGGTAACTGTAGAACCCAATGTCTGCAGGTTTTTGTCACTTGATGTACAGATGGCCCCTACTGTTTGTTTCAACCTTTTGTGTGGCTCCAACCCTGGGAATGCAAAATGGATCGAGTACAAATCAAATGGAACAGAATGAGACAAAAGCCAATAATTAGAAATCTTTGGGCTGAAAGGTTCGAAAGTATGTTGATATGGGTGATGAATTCAGGTCAGGCTTCCTATTGTTGACATTGACTGTCTCGTCTGACACGGATTGCTAGTTAGCACAGTAGGGTTCAAATGTTGGTTAACCCGTCACATGGGTCAAGGTGTCAACAATTCCCACACAAAACAGCAGAAGCTTCAAGATCACCACCTTGTTCCAGTCCATTATGAATGCCCTGAAGGTCTTTGGTAGGAGGGTTAGATACTCCATGAGCATGAGTGCACACCCATCTCATGATACCATAAGGTACATATGTTTCGATGTCGAAAAACAAATTCAACCCTTAAGGGGCCTTTTGGCCCGATTAGGCCTTTGTTTTCCACCCTCAATAATGTTCAGATAATGTTCAAAGTTTACACATTCCAAGGACTCCCAGTATATCACTGTTGTGTTTGCTTTTTTGAAATGCAATCTCCAACAAGGATTTTGATTTTCCGAGTTTCAAGTTTCCTTACTGAAGCTCCCCCTTTGCATTATTTCCTGAAAGCAGAGATTGAGGCTATCCAGAAATGACATTGGGCTTCTCATTTGCCAGCCCACTCCAGTCACACCACCCTAATTCACAGTGCAAAACTTCACGAAGACACATTATATCGCGAATGGACACACATGTAGAGATAAAGCCTGATAAACAGTTTGCTGAATGTGACTAGTATGGAGGGTGCTCAACATCTATCTGGCACACCAGGTTTGGTACTAGATGTTTACCTGCTCTGCAGCTTTTTTTCAAATTTGGAAAAGAACAGGAGTGGCTACTGAGTTTTGCAGGAAATAGCCATATTTTTTACTCATCCACTGAAATTTGGACAGAATCATCCTCCTCTGTACTGTCATCCATGTATATCATCCATATTAGGCGATTTCATCCAAGATTTATATTTTGTTTTGAGAATTTTGGCGATTTCATCCATGAGAAAATAGGGAATTTACGACAGAATATTCGATTTTGATTTTTGAGGTCGAAAAAGTGCGAAATTTCGCGAAAAATAAAAACACTGCTGCTCTGCAACTCCCTTCAGAGTCCTAAAGTGATACCTCCATGTTAGATGTCCCTCTAATCAAAGATTTGTGTGCTTTAATTTATAGCAACACACATCTGACAGGCTTCTCTAGTTCCTACAGGAAAGGAAGGCAGTCTAACGTTCAGACTTCAGACTGCCAAGCTAGATGCAATATGCTTTCTGTAAGAAAGAGGACTGACCTTATCGTGTATATTATAGTAGTCAAGGGGAATGTACAGGTGTGTTGATGAATGCCGAAGAAGGCGTTTTGATGGTTCAAAACATGATATCTGTATAGTGTTCATGCTTACTAGGCTTAGAAATCAGTGATATGTATGAGGCAGGAAAGGGGGCAGGAGACGACTGGAAAGAACAGTTAGCCAACCTCCTCATCAGATTCATTCCATCGTATGTTTGGCAGGCGTTATGATCCTCACTTGAGTTCAGAGTCAGAATCTGAACTAGGCCAGCTTATGTGTGTGGAGGTTTTCCTCTCTGGGAGCATGGCTTTGTGTTCCAACTGCCCTAGTATCCACAGCTGATTCTATCTCACTATATTTGAAAGTTGAAGTAAACCCTTTCATGTCTCTATTTTGATTAGCCCTAGTCTCTACTTGCCTGACAAACGAGTTATCTCGTGGAGAATTCAACAACCAACTGCTTTGATTGTTAAATTGTGATGGTATTATTACCTTTATCTGACGAGCTCTACTCACATTCAGTCCAAATGCAATCCATCTAACATCTGAAATCTGAACCAACTGTAAATGAAAATGAAAATGATATAAATGATGTCAATAAATCCACAAATAAACCAATAATAAACATTTCCGACAAAAATGAAAAAAATGCTAAACGCCGTGAGAACCATTTCAAACCAAAATGAGATAAACGGTAAACGCCGGCGAAAATATCTTTCAAGCCAAATTATAGTTCAACAAATTGTGACATTAAATCCATATGCAACCCATCTAACATCTGAACCAAATGAAAATGAAAATGAAATGAAAATGATATAAATGATGTCAATACATTAGCAGAGAAGCCGATAAAAACTATTTCGGACAAAAATGAAAAAAATTCTAAACGCTGTAAGAAATATATTTCAAACCAAAATGACATAAACAATAAACGCCGACGAAAATATCTTTCAAGCCAAAGTGTAGCTCAACAAATTGTGACATTATATCCAAATGCAAACCATCTAACAGCTAAACCAAATGGAAATGAAAGTGAAAATGATATAAATGATGTCAATAAATTCATATAGATGCCGATTAGAAAATATTTCGAATAAAAATGAAAAAAAAAAAACTAAACGCCGTGAGAAATATATTTCAAACCAAAATGAGATAAACAGTAAATGCCGACGAAAATACATTTCAACCAACAAACCACAAAATACCACGGAAATAGAATCTGAACCGACTCCCGACCCAGATGAAACAATTGCTAAACGAAGGAAAAAATACAGATTCCAAAAAAACCAATATCTGTTGATCAAAGATGAAATATGTGTTACACAAATTCACAAATATATTACAAACGAAAATGACGAAAAGGAAAAACTCAAAAGAGCAAATGTATTGCACTCCTACAAAAAAGCCAAAGAATGATCATGAGTTTCCACCCAAAATATGCCTGGAGAATAATTTATTTTGTTTATCCAACTTCAACGAATGCATTAGTAATGCGACTTTCACCAATATGTATTGTTGTGTTTGCAGCAAAGACATAGCAACCTCTAACATGTTGAAATAGAGAATCGATGAATTACAAAGCGAAATTTTGAAACACGTGAAAAAATGGCTAAGCCTACAAGTAGAAAACCACATCGAAGAACATATTCTCCTGGAAGAGGTTCCCCAAGAATTGATTAATGACACAAAACATCAATTGGACAAATAAAATGGGTTGTTATTGGACAGACGAGAAATATCAAATACTGCACGTACCATCTTCATGTGTAAAAATTGTAGTTCCACCTTGAAAAAAAACAAGATGCCAAAGTTTGCACTCGCTAATGGTTTGTGGATTGGAAAAGTTCACGACAGTTTGCCAAAGTTAACAATGGTTGAAGAAGCGTTAATAGCAAGATATCGTTGTCATGTTGTTCAAATTACGATATGTAAATGTTGTACCCAAGGGAAAAGGCACAAAGCCACGTATACATATTTTTCTGCTATTCTTTAGACGTGTTTGCACGATTTTCCGTTGCTGTTGAGATCAGCCATGCTGAATCCTTAGAGAAATGTGCAAACATCTGATTGCCATACTATTTAGGCGTGGGGAATGTTGACGGGTGGAAGTCTTTAACAGTCAAGTTAGGCAATCATTTTGTGCACGGTATGCATCGACTATTGCTTGTTTTTAGCTTGAGCACACTGTTCAATCTGATGCTTATGTACTTCAAGAAATAGCTTCTTTTATAGGGGTACTCGGTATCCTGGTCTATAAATATCGGAATGAATCTCATTCCTTCTCTTCAACCGTAGAACAAAGCTATATTTCCTTGTGATTCGACATATTTGCCACCTTAATTTGTATTCATAAGAAACTCAATTTGTGTCCCATGAGGTGGCAAGGTTACTATGAAAGAGGTCGTTTCCTGATTTGTGAGCAGTCTTGGAAGAGTAAGCAAAGAATGGGTATTTCTTTCGAGAGCCATCTCCATTCCTCTGGGTCATCCATTCCCCTGGATCAAAGGGCAGATCTGAGAGAGGCATGCAATCATACCACAACAGATCCATCTGAGAAAGCCATTCCCACCATCCAGACATTGGGGGGTTAGGATATTTCATTTTCCAGAGACCGAGTCCACCACTTTGATTCCAAACAAGAGATCAGAAGGTATGTCAACAATGGCATGGAGAGGGGACAATCTATCCTGAGTCATATTGAAGCCAATTGCAAAGCAAGAGCTTAAGGATTGAGAGAACATGGCAAAACAGATGGCCTTTTGTGTACCTTGTACTGGACTACTCTTCCCATCCCCGCCTAGATCCGGAAACCTCGGACTTGATGTCACGGCCAGGAAGCAGCCCTTTCGGCGTACGTAAAGAATTGCTCACATTTTTTAGTGGATGTGGAGGGTAGCTTACTGGGTGTAAGGTACCCTCTACCCCAACTAAAATATTTGAGCCAGTTCTTTTTTCCTCCACGTAAAGAACTTGTTTCCTTTGTAGTTTGAGTACGCTTATCCGGAAAAAATTAGAGTAAGTGCGTTATATCTATGTTCTTCTTACCTACGTAATCACCCTAAGCCCGCCCTTCATTGCCTTGGAGCTCACCCCCGTGTAAATGCTATACAGGGTGCTAAATACGGGCAATCGATATGGAATAATACCTGGCCAATCAGATTGCGCTAGATACAACGCAGGACGTATTCGCTTCTTTACCCTACATATACCTTCCCGAAGCCATACATGAAGCCAGGACTTGCAGAGCTGCCAAATGTTGTGGTGGTACCACACATTGCATCCGCCTCCAAGGTTTGGTTTCCTTGCTAGTTTTGTGTATAATAATTCGGAAACATCACCTTCGATGGATTCTAATTGAGAGAGAACGAACATAGCAAAACATATGGTCTTTTGTGTACCTTCTACTGTTGAACAACGCAAATCCATGGATCTTAGTATCAGGAAGATGCAACCACGATTTGAAATAAGTGTGATCTGTGAGACTTGCCATTGTCTATTTGCCATTTAATACCTGAATTAATTTTAATTATGTTTTATATTAAGTTTGGTCCGGATTTAAGCCAAAAGTCCGGAATTACTTAAAATAGGGTTATATGAGCAAAGTGCTCAATCCCTCATATACAGCAGCTTATACCTCAAGTGAAGACACGGTCATGACCTCGCCAATTGGCATTGAAAGAAGAAAGTAACATCTATAGGGGCCCTCGGGACAAAGTAGAACAATATGAATAGCCTAATATGCTAAAACCAAATTTAACTGCTACAGTAAAATCTGGGCAAGTAGATAGAGAACTTCATTACCAAGAAAAGAAAGAGTTGGAAAGAGGATGTCTATTGCTCGATACCAGTCATTTCAATGAGAATGCAGGTTTCAATATGCAGGTCTCAACCAGTGTTGGACCGGTATCATCAACATTTCATACCAGAGAGGGTATGGTATTGTCGGTGAAGAGGCCTCCTTCATACCTGGCAGGTAATGGTATCAAGGTAGGTATTAAGCTTTTAATGTACCAGTCTGGTATGTATATCGTTTTTGTTTGGTCTGGTATGGTATGGTATCAAGGGGGATGCTAGAGTGTGAGCCCAGGAGCGTGAGCCCAAGAGCCTGGCGTGAGCCCAGGACACGTGGCATGATTTTGGGAAAGACGCGGCGTCTATTTCCGTGGAAGAGGACCCATTACCGCAGAAACACGTCTTCATCCATATTTACCCTACAACCCCAAAACAGAAACCCCAACCCTTGTCAGCTGTAGGGACCCACCTCAACCCCGACAGTGAACCTCGCCATCCCGCCCCTGTGCATGATACTGCGCACTGACATCATCCATGGGACCATCCATGCATGCAACATTCATCCACATGTCACATCCAAACTGGCTTCATCCATCCAAAAACATTCATCCTCCATCCATCCAACCAAATATTGGTGTGATGGCATATGTCGAATGACTGTCTACTGGACTATGCACATATTCATCTCTGTTGAAAAACTTTATTGAATGCACACGGTTGAATTGGAGAGCAATGTTTAGAAGGAAAACACTTTCAAACTCGCAGGACGCGGGAGAGAGAATGTTTCAATTCAGGGATGTGAATTTCATTGTAGTCCGTGCTCATTACAACGGATGGTGGGAAGAGAAATGGTGGTGCAACGGAAAACGGAGAGTGTGTCCCCTCATGTTCCATAAATGAATGCCCTCAAGTACATCCGTAGGTGGTGTCAACACTGCTAATGCTACCACCTGAATCTGCTGAACTGCTAGGAGTACTGCTACCACCTGAAACTGCGGCACTATCATCTATGAAGACCTTTGCGCGGAGGTGCCTGAGCGTCTTCCTGGAACTCCAACGCAAGGGTGGGGGAGAAAGCACAGCTGCATGCACACGAGCAATGCCTTCCGCATAGTCGGGAAGGACATAAATGGGAGGTGGGCTCCAGCACAAGTCCCTCAAGTATATGGAAGACAAGGGCAACGGGATTGCGTTGACATTCCTGCAATCAGAAATGCACCATTTGGGTAATAATCAGACAATAGAAGGGGACACGACAGAGAATATACACAGGGATGAAATAGACAGAAAATATATCGACCCCTGAATAACGACCCTCTTGGCGTCGCTAATAAGTGGGGTCGCACGGTGCCGCGCGTGCTGGACCGTGGGCGTCGTAAACCTTTTTTTTTTTGCAGTAGTGTGTTTCATTTACCGACTGGCCTTCACACTCTGAGGTACAACAACTGGCGGACTGTGTACTCTCCCGACTGCTCTCGGCGAGTGCACGTGGTTATCTTGCAACATGGAGTCAATCACCATTACCTGGCATCCTCCACCTCAACCAAGACGGAGGCTCCATCGCCAGTCCCAGCACCCGAGCGTTTACTCTCTACCAGGAAGCACACTCATCGTTCACTCAATGTTTATACGAATTCCTCCTTTACTGTGTCAAGTTATTTTACCACTAGTGTGAAACTAGCTAGGAAATAGTTAGTTTTGATATATTGACATTTGGGATTGACCCAAGTGTCAATCCAGAGGCCAATATATGTTTGGGCACCTGACATTGTTATCTTCACGGCAGATCGCGGTGGGCTCATCTTTCTTGAGTTGAGCCTCACCGCGTCTAGCTATGGCACCGTAGTGTGGATTCCCCATGGCGTGGGGTGCACTTGGCTCGACTTAATATATGAGTGATGTTTTTATGTGCAAGTATGTGAGTTTGAGAGAGCTTGTGTACTTGTATCATCTCCAACCTGCAATATGCTAGCTTCCCATGCGCAGCCACATTTTTGCAGCTCCTCAACTCGGCCTGCAGTTGAAGAAGACGACCACCAGTTCGCCCACTCGTGGCTAGCATCTCCTCCGCTTCACACTAGAAGCCCAAACTTGGTTGCCATAGCGTTGAGCTATGCAACGCCGCCCTTCAACATAGGCTACCCGCTTCTCTATCCATTGCAAACCTGCAACCTGTTCGCCTTTACACTCTATCCGCTTTGGATAGGCTCATGTACAAATCCCTGCACTCTAGGCTGAACTGCTTCTCATGATCTAAAAACACAAGTGCTACTACTAACTCAAACCTGGCACTCACAGACTCGAGCTGATTTTTTTCAAGTGAGATCAGCTCCAGGTATTTCTGCCCGAAACTAGTTATTGCGGGTAGATGAGGAGCAGCCGAATAGTGGAGCTGCGAGGGGATGCATCGCAGCCCGTTGGGAGCTTCAGCTCCAAGCTCATGAAGAGGTATGAGTGAAGAGAGGGGGTTGGTCCCTCTTGTGTGCAAATCAGTGCACTTCTGAAGCATGTGCTGAGTTGGAGTTTCAATCTGAAACTCAGCAGTGTAAGGGCTCTTGGAGTGACAAGAGTGGGGCTGGAAGGGCAGCAGCGAGGCGTCCTAGAGCCAGGGGATATGCATGAGAAGTGCATGTGCACCAACACTCACCAACTTGTACATCTCGAAGATTGTTGGATGAGCAGTTGTACGGGATGTCTTTCACCGCTTCCAAGATGAAGTATGTTTTTGTGGGGAGTTACTGGTGGAAGGAGCATGTTCTTAAATGCTGAAATGTTCAGATGATGGAGAAGAGGGTGTCTTTTCCATGTACAATGACATGGCAATTCGTTGAGTGCTCCATCAGCTTTTGTATGAGGAAACTAGCAGAAAGTAGTCCTTCATTTTGCACCTCGTACCCATGGTGCAGGCATAGTGACCCGTATACCTATGCTACTAAAAGCTAGAGGATTTCTAGACAGCAAAACCGGGATTACTCTCTTTTCTCTTCTTCTTTTTTTAGTAAAGAAGGGGGCGGAGCCCTACGAATCAAATTGAAGCAAGGAAAAATAGCCTTGCAGTGCCATGAGGCTTACAAAGAGATGGATACACAACCCCATTGCCACAACAGGGCTGCAATGCAGCAAAGATCAAAGCGAGCGCAAGCTAACAGGAACAATCAGCATGATGTCCGTCCATCCCCAACCTCTTTTGTAGCTAGTACTTCCTGCATTTGAGTTACTCACTGACTGCTGGAAATTGGCAGCTTCACATGCCTTGATGTCACGGTCTTCCTGACTGCGTAAAGAACTGCTCAAACCGGGTAAGGTACCCTACAAAATCCCGTAGGAAATTTGAGCAGTTCTTTATATCCTTGAGGAGGTGTCTAGTCTACGGGGAATTTGATGAGACATTGGTGAAGTAATCCTGATCCACCTGCGTTTTTTCACCTGAAAAAACAGTGGGGAAAGAGGTAGCTCTTGACACAACATCGATGGCATCTCGGTATGAAATGTTTGATAATGCATACTAATTGTTCTTGGTAACTGTAGAACCCAATGTCTGCAGGTTTTGTCATGCCCCTACTGTTTGTTTCAACAGGCTTGTGTGGCTCCAACCCCGGGAGTGCAAAATGGATTGAGTACAAATCAAATGGAACAGAATGAGACAAAGCCCAATAATTAGAGATCTTTGGGCTGAAAGGTTCGAAAGTATGTTGATATGGGTGATGAATTCTTGTCAGGCTTCCTATTGTTGACAATGACTGTCTCGTCTGACACAGATTGCTAGTTAGCACAGTAGGCGTTCAGATGTTGATTAATCCGTCACATGGGTCAAGGTGAGAAACATTGCGTTGATGCGTCAACGAATTCAACACAAAACAACAGAAGCTTCAAGATCACCACCTTATTCTAAACCAATTCCAGTCAATTATGAATGCCCGGAAGGTCTTTGGTAGGAGGGTTAGATACTCCATGAGCATAAGTGCCACACCCATTTCATGATAGCATAGGGTACATATGCTGAGTCGAAAAATAAATCCAACCCTTAACCGGCCTGTTGGCCCGTTTCAGGCCTTTGATTTCCACCATTAACAATGTTCAGACAACAAGCAAGCCCATTCCAGTCACACCACCTTACTTCACTGTGAAATACTTCAGGAAAGACATAATCTCTCGAATGGACACACATGTAGAGATAAAGCCTGATAAACAGTTTGCTGGATGTGACTAGTATGGAGGGTGCTCAATATTTGTCTTGCACACCAGGTTTGGTACTAGATGTTTACCTGCTCTGCAACTCCCTTCAGAGTCCTAAAGTGATACCTCCATGTTAGATCTCCCTCTAATCAAAGATTTGTGTGCTTCAATTTATAGCAAGACACATCTGACAGGCTTCTCTAGTTCCTGCAGGAAGGGAAGGCAGTCTAATGTTCAGACTTCAAATCTGTCACCCGAGTACCTATTGTCCTTTGAAATCGTAAAACACTGGCAAATTTTTTTCTTTGTAATTCAAGGAGCCTCCCTGGCCGCAAGGTTCCCCCGATTTACGGCGCTTTTGGAAGGGTCCCCAATTTGCGGGGCAAGGAGCAGGAAAGAAAAATTTCCTAGTTTTTCACATTGGGGAAGGGTCGTTCCCACGGCCCTTCCTGAATTTTCGAGCACCCGGAACTCGGGCTCCGCCCTCGTTGCCCGTGCTCTCAAATTCAGGAAGGGCCTTGGGAACGGCCCTTCCCTAATACGTAACCCCTAACCTTCTTCGAACATAATCATACAGGTTACTAATTGCAATCGTACAATCACACGAGTTGGACAAAGAGCAGAGTTCTCTGCTCTTTGAAGAGTGTTTGCATTGTGCCATGTGGGTTTCTATGCGCACACGAGTAATCTGACAAGGATGACAATGTTCATTTCGTCAAAGAGATTGGAATCCTGCATCATCACAGAGCCCTCTAGTACACAAGTACGTAGTCATCAGTCGGTAGTCATCAGTAAATCATACCCGCGGATCAACGAAAGATTTAAGAAGAAAGGATCCGAGGAATGGTGAACTGTCGACGTGTGGCGGCAGCTTGCCTCCACGAAGCCGCATGGACAGCTTCCAGTTCATGTTTTGGTGAACTGCAGTAGTTAAGGGATGATCCAGCGCAAGATTCTTCCGTGGGGCCACACTCCATGTTATTTAGATAGCCAGGTGAGAGCAGTGAGAGTTGGCTTCAGCAATGGTGGGCGTGGTGGCTGTCGTGGGCGTCGGGCCGGGGCTGGGCACAGCGATTGCTAGGCGCTTTGCTAGAGAACACTGCATCGTCGCCATCCTCTCTCGTAATTCTGGTCGGTGACCGTTTCTTCCAAATTGAGTTTTTCTTTGGAAAACTTTTGTGCACATCTCTGCTCTTTCACAGGGCATTTGTTGGTTGTTTGGAATGTAGCTCTGGGTGTCTATCTGGGCCTCATGATTCGATTGTTCATACACCAAAACCGTAGGAAGTCTTTGGACCTCTTCCCCTACATTCTCCAGCGATCTATGCCTTTCTGTTATTCCCCCTGCCTTAAGTTTAGCTGGTTACACTTGATGTTAGCATGCATCAAAGGAAATTCAACGGAAGGGTTTGTCGTTTCTATGGGAGACATATCACGAGGCTCGCACTTATCCATACCCAAGGGTCAAAGTCCCAAAATCCTTTGTTAAGAGCGAAGAAAATTACTGTCGAGGCTTTGAGTCCAATGAGCCGACAGCAGTCTGAGTTGAAGAAACACAATCCCTGTCAAGGTTTGTAATTGGTGTCAGTGAATAGATTGTGATACGATGGCGAGTCTACTACCGGGCGCTACTTCTGACAGAAAAGCTTCTCTCTGCAGAGAAGCTGAGGAAGCTTGCTGAGGAAATAGTGGACAAGGAGAGCACTGCGCAGGTTTGCGCCATTCCCATAGAGTGTGCTGATGCCAATTCGGTGAAGGAGGCCTTTGAGGCTGTGAACTCGCTCGGCACCGTCGAAGTCCTGGTGTGTGCCTCTTGACCTGTTCTTCTCACACATTTAAAAGGAGGAGCGAGATTGGGGCACAACGTCCATGGAGTACTGCCATTGGTTACTTGCGTATATAGGCCTTGCATGTTAGAAATGATGTGACTGGAAACAACTCCAGTCCTCCCCTTCCTTAATCTCTACTCACTATTTCCCAGATGTGATCCAGTGGGTCGTATGCCCACTTTTTGGATGTTTGAAGTGGTCAGAAGTGCATTCTTGAATGCTCTCGTCTCATGGCATATGCTTGAGGTTACAGGTGTACAATTTGAAAACCACGTTTCCATGGCCTCCTCGAAAGTTTACAGACATCAGCTCGGAGTCATTTGAGCAGTCATTGATGGCACCCAGTATGGGTGCCTTCCACTGTGTTCAGCAGGTTTGTCTACTTTCTTCCCTTGCAAATGGTTCATAAAAGACCACCAAGAAGTTCAGCACTCCACACTAGGTAAAGCTACAGTAGCAGTATTGTCATCAACAGTATCGATATTTTTTGAAAAGTCACTAGACTGTTGTGTGAGTGGGGCATGACAATCTTGGGTTGAGGTTGATGGTTGGCTAAATTCTCCCTTCAACTTACTTCAGGAGGGTGGATGGATGGTCAAGGATTTCGTCGTCCTCCCTGTCACTTTCTTCTGCTCAATTCAAACTGACAGTATCCATCAGCACCAATCAACAGAATGAAGGAACAGTCAATCACAAGAGTGAACTGCTTCAAAAGTTCATCTATAACTGTCAGCTTGCTAAGTGACACCAGTGGATGGGTTGGGCAGGTATTAACGGGCATGGTTGAGAGGCAAAAGGGTACTCTGTTGTTTACAGGAGCTACTGCTTCCATTAGAGGGGGTGCAGGCTTTGCAGAACTTGGTTTGATTCCTTCATATCCCTTGATCTCCTCACTGTTGCATAAACAGAATCTAGCAAGGTTGTTCTCATAGGTAAAGATGGTTGTTTTTGGTGGTGAAGTGTCACTCATGCTGAAAGTTAGAGCATTAACAACAGAATTGCCCACGGAGTTGTACTTTGCAACATGCACCTTATATGGTTACCGGTGATTGCTCGTGGCTTTAAGCTTATCTCCGGGAGATGTTGGTGCAGCCTGTGGAAAATTTGCACTGAGAGCTCTTGCACAATGTCTAGCACGGGAGTATCATCCACAAGGCATCCATGTTGCTCATGTGATTATTGACGGCATGATCGGCAACTCCAGGTTAGAACCACCTTGGCAGCTGTGCAACCACAAAGATGATAGATGCATGCATGTGGCGATGCATCCTCGTCAAACAGGCCAACAGTCTTCCTTACATTGCCCGCCTACTGGGCATCTCTGCATTTTAGAACATACTAAAGCTGCTAAGCTGGTGTGGGTCTAAAAACTTTTCGACTCTTTTCACCTGGGGTCATGGGGTCAATGTAGTGAGCCACGCAGGACATTGCACTTTGATTCCGACATTACTCACAACCTATAGCATTCAGCGACATAATCACCAAGTTTTGGCCATTCGTGAGAGTAACATGGCTGCTAACATATTCTGTGGGTGGGAGTGGCAGGCCAAAGGATTCAAAGGAGGATTCTACGATGAATCCTGATGCCATAGCTGAGGTGTACTGGCAGCTTCATATGCAAGACAAGAGTGCATGGACTCATGAGCTTGATCTGCGCCCCAGCCAGGAGAAATTTTAGTGATGCCTGCTGAGTTGTTGGAGATTGCAGTCTCAAGTTACTTTCTTGCGTGATCCAAGTCTTTGTAGCTCCTGACATGCCTCATGTACAGTGAGAATCAGATGAAAATATAATAATAATCAGTGAGATTGCGGGAGTAAGGGTTCCTCCTTTTGAATGTCTGGACTGATGTGGTGTACCTGGGTACCAAATCAACAGTGGTTTTGGCTGAATGCCTTGTGTAATCAGGTTCCCAATCCTCAAAAATATTTGAATTTCATCCGTGGATCTTTGGCGATCATTCCCAATAGATTCCCAAAGCTATTAATTCCCAACATGTCTCCCAAGAGACTGAGCAGACAGTTTGTACACCCAGGAATACAGTGAAACTGTCTCGCATCTTTCTTTTCAAGAGTGAAGAGTGATGCATTCAAACGCTGTGCAAGAATTTGACGTAATCCTTGAAATCCAAAATTTGCTAATGAGTGTCATCTGCGTGCATACCATCCATACATTTCTATACTTATCCATGCTGCTAATGAAGTCACAGTTCATGGTTCATACAATGCTTCCTGCACAAAAGTCTTGGTCAGGCTGTTGTCTGCAGTATACTGGCTTAACTTGTGTGGTATATGAGATACTCTTCATTCTGTTCTAAAACCTTAGATCTAGAACAGAGGACATTTTTAGGCCTCTGGAAGAGTCGGCCATACCAATGAGCCTCCATGACCAGAATCCTCGCCTAAGGTGTAAAGTGGACCTTCCACTGCAATTCACACAAAACAGTACCAGTTAAAGGCATTGCATACAGGATGGGTTTGCTTCTCTTTACCAGAAACCCGTCTTTCCTGCCAATCTTCTGTACTGTTGAGTTCTCTCCCTCCAAATGATAAAAAAGCTGCTCATCACTCCACTGCTCATCGCTGCCTAAATGCCCTTACAAGGTCACTTGTTACAGAAATGACTCACTCACTCACATTTCCCTCTTAACAGGAGAGTATGGATATTACGATCAGCTGGACAGCTGGCGATGGAGTAAGAAATTTCTGAGCCTTTTGAAACATTATGATAATAACAAGGCAGTGAAAAGTTACCTTGGTATCCACCCTGAACTGGGTCCCCGTCCAGCAGAAGGGGTGTATCCAAGTCAACGAATCTGTCCTTCACAACAAAACCTGTTACTATCCCTGAACTACTTGTGTGAGCCATCCCCTTCGACTTCTGCATGTCTGGCCATTATAAAGCTCCATTCCTTCTCCATTTTGGCTCTACCTGCCCTTTAACACTACTGTGTGAGAGTCACATATGTCACATCCATGGTCAGGCTACAGTTGCAGTTCTATCAGGATAACGTCTTCTGGACGTGTCCATAACTCAACAGTCAATTTGTCATTGAAAGGCCGCTGGCTGATTCTCGTACCCTAAGGGGTTGATCAATACTCGATGCTCAGCTCGGAGAGGATCACAGCAACTATGCCATCAGGGCTTTGTCATGGTCAAAGCCTGCAGGGAAAGGTGAAGGAGTACATGTGTGTACGAGCTGTGAATAGGTTTACTAAACTATCGTACAACCTTCTATTCCATAATCAAGTACTGCTTCAATTGCTCAAGGAACTGCTATAATATTGGTTACATCACACTGCTATGAACCACTGCCACACTTGTTCGAACCCCCCTTTGCACTTGGGAGCTAAACTATGAAAGACCCATAAGAGTTCCATTCTAAAAATGTGACCAAACCCACAGTATCTATGTACTGTCAGACTCTTTATGTTTGTTAAGTACATTCACCCTAGCTCAGCACTGGATAAGACAAGATGAGAGTGCCATGGGTACCTGAAGCAGCCAAGACCAGCAGCCATGTGAGCAGCAAAGCCCATTGCAAGACGAGTCTCCACCATGCCCCCAACCATAAGCCCAAGGCCTGCTTGTTGAACCATAGCAACAACCTACTTGCAGAACAATAGTCAACAACGAGATAGCAACCAAACATCATTGTTGTGAAGAGATAATATAGGGTCAAGAACTTGCAGGAAGAGTGGATAATCATTAAGTCCTTACACAAGCAGTACAGTTCTCAACAGAAGGCCTTACCCATATCCATCACCTGTATCCAGGTTTTCCATGAGCTAATGACGTACCCTTGCTACATAAAAACCACTCCTGGTGGGAGACGGTCTCAGAGTAGAACAGGTCTCCATAGCTCTCTTTGAGTCCCTCAACCTAGAGATTGGCTCTGCTAGACTGAACATGAACAAGGGAATTGAATGCATTTGCATTTAAGACAATTATCAAGGTTCTTTCTGTTGGGAATGGACCTCCAGTGCAGCAATAACTCCCAATTTTGCCAGCTTTATGTTCACCACTTCTGCCAACCCCTCCATCACAATTCTGGTTGCATCCTCAAGGTTTTGGCAGCTCTCATCCGCAGCAACCGGCACTCCATAAAGGTCCCGCGCCTTTCTGGTCACCTGGCCGAGTCCTTTCCAATCATCGCGTGCCACAGGTTGCTCAAAAAGTTCTGGAGTGAGTCCTGAGACTGCATTCGTACAAACAGTCAAGCAGATTCGGTTTGAAAGTGAGAAACAACATGGTTTGTCATTCCTCTGCCTATCTCCATCTGCCTCGTTTTAACTCCATTGGTTTTCACCCTCCTCACAAAACGGGTGTAATGTCAAGTTGAATGTCTCCATGCTGCATGGAGGCTTCCGTCAGCCACTCACAATGAATAGTACATACATAGTGGTGCCTCACCACAGCCTTATGGCCATAACTCCGTGCTAGTTTGGAAGGCAAACAAGGGGTATAGAGCGAGGGGGGAACGAGAATGTATGGTGGATAGAGCAATATTTACCATGCAGCTGTCTCAGAACCTCCAAAGCTTCGTCAGCCTGGTAACCTCCATTGCCATCCAATATTAAAGAACACTTGGGATGGTTCCTGCATATGGCTCTAAGCATTTTAAAGTCCTCTTCCAAGTTTCTTCCCCCAACTTTAGTCTTTATTGTTGAAAACCCTCGGTGCTTGTACTCTGCCGCCAGCAGCCCAGCTTCTTCTGGAGAACAAATGGGGATCTATGTGCAAAATCCTCACTTAGAGCCCGGGTAAGTAAGCATGGACATTAGATGCAGAAAATATTTGAATTGAAAGAGGGTGAAAGTGAGATATTTCGCTTGCAATGATCCTTGTGAACTCGAATAAAATTAGTTGCATGAGGTATACCGTTATATCTGTGGTGACAGAGTTGCTGTGTTGTCCAAAGAGTTGCCACAGGGGTAGTCCCAGGTTGTGTGCAACCGCGTCCACCACTGCCATCTCCATGCCCGCGCGTACCTTCCCAATCCCGCCCCGGATCAGACTTATCAGGCTCCGACGAAACAGCTATAGACATATAACGTGAACTACTATCCTTTCCATCGACTCGTGGCAAGAGACCCGTACCCAGAGATCTATAAGCGGATGTTTGGAGAGAGAGAGAGAGAGAGAGAGCGATTGTCCCCGACCACGAACATAATCTTAAAGCCAATTAAAGGGTTCTGGTCACCATAAAACTTCAATAAAAGATAGATGGGAGGGTAGAGCTAACCGAGGCGAATTCGTGGCCTGGAAGAAGGCTGGAAATGTCTTCCAACACATTCCGGCAGCTCAAGGCTGACATATCTTTCAACATTGCACAAGCTTGCAAGGCCTTGGCGATGGCCGTTGGCTGATCTTCAGAAGTCACAGCTGGAAGGATGGGAATCTCACCCCATCCCACGCTCCCATCCTGTAGCTCTATTCGGATGCCAACATTTGTAACGAATTTCAGCCTTGAGGAAGCAATTGTGAAAGGCGCTAAGAGAGGGACATCCAGAGGGCGAGCATCTGCACCCACAACTCGAATGATCTGAACATCTAGCAGTTTCTCAAAGCCAGGAGAAGAGATTGTACATCCTGCTCTGCAGCCAACTCGGTTTCCTATTAATTTGTATGACTTTGCAGCAAGCAAGACCTCCGATGCACGTCTTCGTAAGCACCCACATGCATTTCTGGAAGCTGAAACTGAGAAGGAAGAAATGGGTTCCTGGATTCTACACACTTGAAAGCTGGGAATTCCAGAGCGAGGGAGAGAGCGGAACATGGTTAGGTGCGGGATAAGCACACGTTTGTATCCAAGTAGGTCTTCCCTTCATCTGCCTTCCATTCACTACCCATAACGAGGATTTACGACTGTCCATTTCACTATTTCATAGTCGAAAAGGTCATACATAATTCACTTCTTATCATAACTAGTCGATTAGTCCATCTTTGCTGAGATTCCACAATAGTTGAAGTTGTTGTTCCCTAACATAGTCGAAAAGACACCTGCACATAGTAGTGCTAGCTTTCACTAGGACTATGGAGAGTCCACAAATGAAAAGGACCGGACTATGACGAGTGAATGAACAACTAAGACTAATCAACAACAAACAACTTATCCAACTAGACTTCCAATGATCCATCTTGTCATGAATGATGTAGAGGAATTCGGATGGCATCATGGCTGACTCATTCCTCCAGCTATGATAGAGTCTCAATCCTTTGGTCTCAAGATTCTATCATCGCGGAGCACCAAGAATGTCTCTCGATAGAAGTGGAGCTTTGTCATGAGATTGGGTAGCTTCCAAGTTCTCTTGACATATAATTCCATAAGCTCTCTCCTAATGAGTCTGTTGCGGTCATGTCTGGATGTGATGTCCACCTCATCTGGGTTCATTGGTAATAGGAAAGCAGTAGAAAGTCCGTTACGTTGAAATAAACTGTCCACTCGAGCATACCAGGAGTTCCTGAAACCTGCAGCTTTGAGCCTCATAGATGTTGTGAGGGCCCATGCCACTAGCCCTTTGGGTGGAAGGGCCTGCAATCTATGGAGAAAGATTGTAAGCCTGAACAGGGCAGGTGAAAGGGGGCAGCCCTGTTTGACTCCAATGTTGCTGTGGATCTCGGCTGAGAATTCACCAGCGACGTTGACCATGCGAGTGACAATCTCATACATAGAAGAGATGGCACAAAGGATGTCTGGAGGGACTTCCACTCTATGGAGCCGTTGGAAGAGAAGGTCCCGAGGAATTGAATCAAAGGCTTTGTGAAAGTCCACGAAGCAAACATAGACCATTCTTTTGTCATAGCGTGCACTTTCCACCATAACCTGAAGAGTGAAGATGTGGTCAATAGTGGATCTGTTGCAGCTGTCCCTCAGCACGAATGCGAGAGGACTCAGCCCAATCATCCAGTTCCATGGCCACTACTGCCCCAAACAATTTAGCAAGTAATGAGGACACCATGATAGTACGATAGTTTGTCGGTGCGAGCCTGTCACCGCTCTTGAAAAGTGGGTGGATGATGCTCTTTGTCCACTCTGTTGGAAAGCCCCGTTGCATCACCTCATTGAAGAGGTTAGCTATAAAAGGGCTAAAGTAGGTGCAGCATGCTTGATGAATTCACTCTGAAGTCCTGAAATGTCCACTGCTCTGCCATTTTGCAGCTGACCGTAGTAAAGAGAGAGAAGTACTCTCTTCTTTCTTTTAAGTTTCTTGTGTTAGCCCTACGCTCTTGAGCAATGCAATCTGAGCCACATGGGTTGCAAGTCTTCATTCAAGTCAACGGTTGTCACCAGCCTGGTTGGACATTTCACTCCCATGTAGCTGTTCACTAGCCCTTGGTGGATTGATGTGTCCATCATGGGATTGCTTGCTCTTTGTGGTGCTTAATACCATGGATGCTTGTGGCTGGTGTGTGGGTTGCAAACATCACAGAGGATGGGGTCAAGATTTCAAACCCTTATGGGATTACAAAGCCTTTTACAACCCAACAACTTGGGCTGAGGGGTACTAGTAACTAGGGGAGTAAGGAAGGCATCGTCCTGACAAAGCTGGCCTTTAGCTGAATGTTGATGTTATGTAGACTGCTTAGGGGCTACCTATGCCTTTGTGGTTGAGGGTTCAAACCACAGTCTGGTGTGTCATGAAGGTGTCCACCAGTGTTGGGCGCTTACCCGCCTGGGCTCGGGTAACCGCCGGTTCCGGTTCCGGTTATGTGGAACCGGACTGGAACCGGACCCGCCTGTGCAGAACCGGAACCGGAAATTGGGGATTGTGTGGGAACCGGAACCGGCGGTTCCAGCTACGGCCACATGTGTGGGAACCGGGGTTTGGGGACTCTAAAGCGGTTCCGGTTCCGGTTCCACCCGTGGGCTGTAGGCCTAAGTGTCTCTACAACTCATCCAGCTCGCTCTCTCTCGCATACATCTTGCTCGCTACTCCAGTCCAGGTAAGGTTCGTGTTCCGTGTCTCCATCTCCTACTTTATTTGTTTGATTTCTCTCTCGCTCTCATTTCATCTCCATCTCCTTTCTCTTTTCCTCTTAGGTTGATTGATTTAATGTGTTGTTTGTTTCTTTTCTTCTCTGTTTATCGCACAAGAGGGGGCTGATCTATCTTCTGCTGTTGTGGCAGGTGGTGGACACAAAGGGAGGGAGTGTGAGCAGGAGGGCCCTGCCAACCAGCCGTCGCTTGTTGTTGGTGAGCATCCACCATGTTCTTGTTTTTTTTTTTTTTTTGGTTCAGCAGGGAGCTAATGGGCCCCATGCTCTTGTATTGTGGTAAGTGGCGCATTGGAGGGAGGAAGTGCGAGCAGGAGGGCCCGCGCAACCAGCCCCGTCATCAACCAGCCCCTTGTTGGTAAGCATCCACCACTTTTGGTTATTTTACTGTTTTTAGCTTTAGTTCACCATGAAGCTAATCAGCCTCCTCCTTTTCTGCTATGGCATGTGGTGCAGGAGGTAGGGAGGACGAGTAAGGAGGGCCCCACCTGCAACCAGCCCCCTTGGTCCATGGTAATCATTGATCATCATTTTTTTTATTTTTTTTATTTTTTTATTTTTCTGTTTTCTTTGATGATATACCAAGGGGCTGATAGCCCCTTGCTCCACTATGGTAGATTTTACATTGGAGGGAGCACAAGCAAGGAGGGCCCCGCCAACCAGCCCACATTACCCACTGGTAAGTATCTTTATTTTCTTTAAAAAAAATTAATTCTTGATACAATTGGGGGTTGATAAGATAGCCCATTTGGCTTCTGTTATGGCAGATTCTGCATGAGAGGGAGGGAGCCCAAAGCAGGGAGGGACCTGCCAACCAGCCCCATTACCCGCTTGTAACTCCCTTTCATTGAGCTTTATTTTTAGTTGTTTAAATTTTTGTTAAAAGAGGGGCTGGTTAGCCCATTGCTCTTGTGCTATGGCTGATCGTGCATGGGAGGGAAAGGAGGGCAAGTAGGAAGGCTTGCCAACCAGCCCCTCTTGCACCGCACATGTAAGCATCCCCCTTCATTTATTTTTTCCATAAAATTGGTATAGCAAGGGCTGATTAGCCGCTGCTAATGCAGATCACACACAAGAAGGAGGTCCAGTGCAAGTAAAAAAGCACGTCAACCAGCCCCTCTCATCTTGTAGTAAGCCCCCACCCTTTAGCTTAGTTTTTTAATGTTATTCTTTCCAATGTGTGGTACAACAAAAGGCTGATTCGCCCTTCCTCATAGTGATATGTTGCACTCGGGAAGGGAGCAGAAATAGGAGGCCTCTTGACCCGCCAACCAACCCCCATTACCCGCGTGTACTTCCCCTTCATTGTTCTTTATTTTCTTAATTATTTTAAGTTTGTGATATAAGAGGAGCTGATTAGCCCCTTGCTCTTTTGCTATTGTAGATCATGCATGGGAGGGAAAGAGGGCAAGTAGGGAGGCCTGCCAACCATCCCTCATTCCACCACACATGTAAGCATGCCCCTAATTCAATGTTGCATATTTTTTTTTCCCCAGAAAATTGGCATAGCAAGGGGCTGATCAGCTCCCTACTCTGTTGCTATGTAGATCACACACAAGAAGGAGGAGTGCGAGTTTAGAGCCCGCTAACCAGCCCCCTCATCCTATGGTAAGCCCCCACCCTTTAATAGCTTAGTTTTTTATTTTATTTTTTCCAATGTGTGGTACAACAGAGGGATGATTTGCTCCTCCTCTCATAGTGAAAGTTTGAACTCGGAAAGGGGAGCACAAATATCAAGAAGGCTTGACAGCCAGCCCCTACCTCTTGTGGACAATCACCCCACTTTAAAGCTTCATAATTTTTAGTTATAACTCTTCATGTTGTGGTACAACAAGGACTGATTTATTTATATGTGGTGGGGGCATTGCAGATCATTTCCCAAGGCATGAAGTAGCCAAGCTGACCACTGAAGCATAAGACTGGTCCACCCCCAACTTGTTAGGTAGTTTTTGTAATTTGAAAATGTAAATGTACATGTACTATATAAAGAAAATAACGCAGATCTAAATGTAGGCCATGTATGTAACATTCAGCTCAATATGAAATAATAAATTGAGCAGTACGGTGTCTCTCCCCACACTTTCGTTTTGGCCAGCCATATACCATTCCAAACTTTTGTAAATATATGAGTTGTGCACAATTATTAAATGTCTTTTGGATTCTTTGTTTGCATTGTTTTTACACAGGAATTGTTCCACAAGCTTTTTATGTCATTGAGCCCAATATTTTCGATGAACTAGAAAGTGAAGTTGTTCCTGACATCAATGTTGATAATGAGAAAGCTTTGATGGAGTGCCATGTTGCGGAGGATGCTCATCATGCAACCTCATTTACATCAGCTCCTCAAGCCTCGGCTGCAATGTCATCTTCCACAGTTTCGCCATCACACATAGTGTTGGATGTGGAGGCGCAGCTCCCAGTACTTGAAAAACAATGGGATTTTTGGAAGCCCCACAATCGCACTGCTTCGACATGGGCATTCTATGCAACAAAAGATTCTGCTCCAGTGGACATAACAAATCCACAACAGATGAGGTGTGTTCTATGTCATCCTGTTGGTGTCACTCCTGCAAGCAAGAAGGACATTGTGACCTATAACAAAACCAATGGTATCTCTGCCCTTCGAAAGCATGTGGATCAAGAACATGACATTGTTTTGCGTAGGTGGATTGAGAGGGAAAATGAAGGACCTGAGAAGGCCCGTACGCCAGCAAAAAAGAGGCCCAGCCCCACAAACATAGCTTCTTTTTTTGGGAGCTCCACTCCACACAACCAAAATGATGATCAACAGAAGCAGTTCAATGAGGATTTAGTCTTGTTCATTGCAAAGGAGTTGGTTCCACTGTCTTTGGTAGAATGGCTAAGAAGGATGGTGTTGAGGCAAAATCCTCGGATTGTTTTCCCTTCTCGACGGACACTTGTGAATGAGGCCATTCCAATCTTGGCAGAGAATACGAAAGAGCGTTACATGTTCTCATTTCTTCATAGTTGTGCTACTTGCTCTGTGAGTTTTGATTTGTGGATGTCAAGAGGGGGAACTGACACTTTTGTTATCATAGCGCACTTTATTAATGAACAGTGGGAGTAATGTCATGTGACTCTTGACATGTTTGAGACACCTGACACATCTGGGGCTGCCATGGCACATCAAGTCAACAATCTTCTTGTGAAGTATGGCCTCAATACTCGCATTATTGCTTACGTCAAAAACGAGGGAGGTAACTTGGCCACTTTGACCAATGTTTTGAATTCGGTGGTCTCATGTGCGTGTTTGGGGTTGGATTCTCCATTTGTAGGTAGTTCTTTTGGGCATGTGATGTCCAAGTGTTGCCAGTATGCAACAAATGATGCAAAAGTATGCGCAGATATTCTATAAAAATGCCCAATCAGAGTTGCAAAAAACCATTACTTGGACAAAAAAAAGTGGCAAAGGGAGACAAGAATGGGCAAAGGCATGTGTGGACAGCAACATTCATCCCCGCAAATTGAAGACTCCGGTGAAGACACGGTTTGCTTCCAAGGTGATCCTCTTCCAAGAGACTTTGGAGTTTAGGCAAGCCTAATCACTTGTTACTCTAGGCAAACCTCATTGGCACTGCAGTCTCGCATACCAAGTCCACAAGTGTGGGCCATTGCCCAATCAATTTCTACAGTTCTAGGGCTTGTGGTTCATGAGTGCATTATGAATCAATCTGGGGGATTTTGGCTGTTGTCCGATGCTCTTAATGCAGCCGTTGCCACAACAATTCGCATGCGAGGAAGTAGTGCTCCCAGGGCTGCAACTGTGGATCATTGCATGGGGGATTTCTCAACAGAGTTGACATTGTTGGAATGACGGATGGCTCGAGATGTGGTATATGTCTTGGAACCATTTCTTTCTTTTTTGGAAGGGTTTCAATCGCGCAAAGCTCACAATATGCTCGCGCTTATGCTTGACCCACGTTACAAGAGGTTGTCATTGGTATCACAATATGTGGGCAAAGAGCGTGCTTTGCATATTGTGTCCCAATATGATAACATGGTGTTAGAGCCTCTTTTGGTAAAGTGTTTCAAGGTCTTACATCCGGATATTCCGGCCCAATCACAGCCCACTTCCACGATGAACAAGATGTCTTTATTTGGTGTGCATGACCACAATGAAGACATGACATTGACAGTAGTGAGACAACAACTATCACATTTCAAAAGGACGAAGATAATTGAGGGTGAGTGCGTGGCTCCTTTGAAATGGTGGAAATAGCACGAGTCTTTCTTTCCATATGTGAGATTTTTGGCACGGCTAATCTTGGGCATAGTTGGATCTCAGATTGAAACTGAGAGGGTTTTTAGTATTGCAGGTGTCATAACAAGCTTGAGACGGTGCAGGTTAAATATTGAAAACCTTGATATGCTTGTGAGTGTAGTCAATAATTGGCCAAATGATGCTAGAGTTGGTTGCTTTAGTACTTTCATGAAAGAGTTTTTGGATAGGGAAGAAGTTCTCTTAGATGAGACTGAGGACTTGATTGCAGAGGCAAACCTCTTTGAGGTAGAATGATTTGTCTTAGAGACAAATTATTGTTCAGCATATTACACTATACTCCTTTGATTGGAGTTTGTTTATTTGTCATTTTTATTGAAAATTTCAGTGACATCCCGTGTACTTAGTTTGTTGTATGCTATATCGACAAAGAATCATCCCAAAAACACAAATTTATGTAGTTTTTTTTAGTTGTGCTTTTGCTGCACCATAAAAGGTAACCATAGAATTACACATGTTTAATTTGTTTTGTATTTTGAATTAAGATCCTTATGTAGTTAGTTTGTTTTAGTTGTTCTTTGCTACACCGTACGAAAACTTATAAAATCTCTGGTTTTCCGTTTTTAATGGAGACCATGCGTATTTAACTTGTTATATATACCATAAAAGACAATCACAAAAATCATATAAGTTTATTTACTTCTGTTTTACTAATAAATTCCCTGGTTTTAGTTGAAAATTCTGAATATTCAGTATGACCAATCAGATCAGTTCATCTAATTTTCCAGAAGAATAAAAAAAATTAAAAGAATTTAATATATTTTTAAAAAAGAACCGGAACCTACCCGGAACCGGTGTTTTTTTTCCAGCAACTAACCGGTAACCGGAACCGCCCCCATGTTAAAAAGTCAGAACCTGAACCGGACCGGAACCGCCTTAATAAAAAAATAACCGGATCTGGATCCGGAACCGTCTCTTCAAAAATTTGTGGAACCGGAACCGAAGGTTCCTTCACAAAGGCAAGAACCGCCCAACACTGGTGTCCACCTTTCAGCTGGAAGGCAGTAGCCCTTGTGGTGAAGAGACACCATAAGTTCCGTTCCCTTCAGGAGGCGTCATACTTTTTTTTTTTTTTTCCGGCCTTTGCAACATGTGTGTAGATGAGCCCGATCGAGGACATACAACCCACCCCCTGCCCCCCAGCAATTGCTGCCATAAAGTTGCAATGCTCATTGACTTGCACATTCCACAACAATTTGGATGGGATTGTCCAGAGATATTCAAAAGGTTCTGAGAACCATGGAGCTAATGGGATTCCAACTTTTCTTTGCTGGAGGTTTGAGCTTGCTGGTGGCTGCGCCTGTTCAGGCACCTGCACCATGTGCATTTTGGGACTCTGGTCAAGCAGAGTTGTGCACTAATTTTTGGCATTCATTGGGATTTCCAGAGCACAACTTCCATGTTGGAGAGAAAGATGACCTTTCCAAACCCCGATGTGGCTTCTATTTTAAAAATATTACCCCACTGTGTCCAAGACAAATGGAGGATGCATATCATTGAGTGCAAACAATCAGTTGTCCACATCAAAACAACCAGAATGTGCATCACTTCAGAGGATTGAGAAGCCCCAGATATCAAACTTGGGCACTGGAACAGCCGCCATCCAAATCATGTTCAAAATAGGCACAACACATTGAAGGCTTTCCCTTAGGAGTGCACGTTCCATCAAACTAGCCTTGGCCAGCATGATGGTGACACAGTGAATCTGTAAATGTACAAGACTGACTGACAACTCTCTCTCTACAATGTGGTCAACAACATTTATTATGATCTTCCTGATTCAACCCCACCAGTTCTTAGACTGCTGTCTCCCTCCTCGCTCTGGGCCCCTCGGTTCCTCAAACTCCTGGAGCTCTTTCAACTCTACAGTGCATGCTGCTACAGCACCCCGGGCCTGCCCATAGTTAGGATCAATTCGAAGAGCATCCTGGAACATCTCTTTAGCCTGTGCCAGCAGCTTAATACGCTCCCTGCTACCCATCGGCCGAAGACGAGACCGGTCCCGCATGGCCAAGCCCCAGTTCAAAAGTGCTGCATTCACAGTCTTAAATTCAGCTGTGCCTTGGAAGAGTTATACCCGTTAGTTCACCATTTCGCCAGCGTCTGTACATGTTCAGACGCAGATATATCTAGCTCTACTTGGATTCCAAGTGGAATAGACACATGTCTGACTCGCACGGAGCGAAGAAAGGGAGGTTAAGGGTTATAGGGGGCAAGGGCACAGCTTCAGAACATACTTGCAGCCAGCACACCTAAAAGCATATATTCAATATCAAAGAAGCGGGTTGCAGACCACGTACCACCCGGGGCGTACTTCTGATTGAAGCCCATCATGGCTTCAAACTTATCAATGGCTGCCAAGTAGACTTTGTCTGCATCTTGTGCTGCCCGCTGCACCATCAAAAATATGTATGTTATTACTGAAGAAATAACAGCAAATCCATGATGTTTGCCTACTGGTGAAAGCCTGTACAAGTATCTCTTACACGCATCAGAGCTCAGGGACTCGAGCTGGAAGGAATAAAAAACCCACCTCCCCCCCTTCTTCAGAAATAAGCTGGCCCCGATAGCAAAGAGCGAGGCCCCAGTTGTAGAGAGCACGGACATCTGTGCGATCAAGAGACAGTGCAAGACGGTACTTCCGCCCAGCTTCCACAAGTAGTTCTTCACACTCCTCAGAGACCTGCTGTAGTGTATTCTCCAATGCCTGCAGGATGAAAACATCAAGAAATGAGTGGATGTATCTTAAAGTATTGATCCATTTTAGCACAGGTTATCTCAAAGGTGTTGACTAGCCAAAACCAACAATGTTTTGATGCCAAATTGCGTTTCGAGGAAGAATGTCACTCCTGGAATTACCTTACCTCACTGAGAAAATTTGTTACCATCATGATAAGGAACATTTAAGCTACCACTGAAATTTGATACAAACGGTAGATAACTCTGTCCCAAATCTAAATCAGAGCAACATTGATGGTACTGACTCCCCTAAGTGAAACTAGTCTCCTGTACCAGCATTGCCAAACCACCAACAAAAGGATAACTAAATTTCCTGCAGGAGCAACTGTCAATCCTCACAGTTTTAGATCCAGCAGTGTAGGATCAAACCGGAGCCCCTTAAACAGAGCACGGTTTAACGAGAGACAAAAACTGCCAAACGATATAAATAACACAAAGATATTGACCTCCAGATCCTGCTCTGCCTCCCATGCATCGCGGCGATTTATGCCTTGTGGGGAAGGCTCCGGCAGCATGCTCCGCAGGTTCTGGCTGAGTCTCAATTTCAGCTCCCCATGTAGCAAGAGAGTGTTCCCCCATAGCCCGACCCCAACAAGACTCGAGGGCCTGAATGAATGGTTTCATACAGAAGTAAAATGTATCGAATTAGAAGCCTGGTTCAATCATGAAAGTAATACAGTGGAGGGCTAGAACTAATGTTCCAAGGTTTCTCACTGCAGGATTCCAAGGCCCCACTGTGGCAACCTTTTTCATCTACTATTTTAGGTACACCAAAAATTGGTTAAAAAAGCAGGAGCTAGAAACAAATACATAGATCAACCCTCAGTCTTGCTTAACCCAAGACAAGACATCTGACTACATTGGAGATTCCTTTGAGTTAGAACCTTTCCAACATGTTGAGGCAAATCTTGGTTGGTCAGTAATTCCGTTCATGACTCCTCCACTCAGTCCTCTAGCCACAAGAAGGAGAAAATAACACTACAATTTTAACCCTACCCAGAAACCCATATCAATAGATAGGCTATCTTCTCGACAGTAACAGGAACGTGCAGTCCAAAAATCCTTATCTCGCAAATTGCCAGCCTGTTGAACAAGCTTGAGAACTACAGCCAACTCTTTTTTACTTCTTTCTTCCCAATGAATCTGACCTGTTCTATCGTCCAATGTAGGTCTTCGATAAGAAATAAGTCTACCTAGGAGTTGTGAGGATACCTAAGAGCAACAGCTTTTCCACACAGATCCGCAGCTTCATAGAGCATGCGCTCAGCAACCCCCACCTCAATGCGCCCTCCAAGCCCCTCTCTGCCTTCATTCAACAAGGCCTCCACCTCTTCCAGCAGCTGCTCGAATTTGTCGTCATCTGGCCTGCTGGATTTGAGCACTGGAAGATTCTTACTTCTCTCATATACTTCCGTTGAGGAGGAGCTTGTGGGGCGTGTTTCTTGTTGACGGGGTGTATTGGGTCCCATGCCTCTCTCGGAATCATCCTCCATATCTGAGCTGCGGTCTTGGCCATCCTGCCACTGTCTCCCTCGTCTATAGCTGCCTGAACAAGAGTCCTCTCTTAGAATGAACGAGAAACCTTACCCAATCCAAGAAGGAAACAGTTGTAAGATAATTTAGATGGTGAAAACAGCGTACGAAGAAATGACACAAGCAATGGAAGCAGGTACTTCAGAAAAAGGTCAACTGAGTGGACCAATCAAACCAATCCATTGACCTCCTGTGAATACAGAGGTAGAGGGATTACAACCGAGATCTTAGCTGTTTTCCCCCTTGCTTCCCAACCACACACAAAGTGCACTTGGAGTTCCCTCCAAGTGTTTTACCTGGATGATTAACTCCTGTACAGTTTATGCACCAGCTAAGCAAATCTCTCAAGAGAAAACAACTATGGTGGGACTATTCACCTGTATCCCTCCCGTCCCTGCCATAATAATCACCATCATTACTGTTGTCATAGTTGCTGTCATCACGACCTAAAGCTCGTGCTTTTGTGAGGTTTGCACGCAGGCTGGGCTTCCCTCTCTGGTCAAAATCTCTTCTACTCGAAGACGACACTTCCCAATTCTCCTGGGAAAATGGTACCCTCTCAGTGGTTTGAGCCCTCTCCCCAGGCCCCCTGCCATTTAGGGACTCTTCACTGAAGTCTCTAGCACGCCCCCCTCCCCTGCTAACCCCAACTGGCACAGTAGCCTCCGGCCTTTGTTGATAATCTTCATCCCCAGGAGCCCCGGAGAACAAGGACTCATCCTTAGCAGGATCAAATTGTGCTTCTCTCTGTTCAGGACCGCTTGTACTTGAAGAAGGCACATCCCACCTCTCCTGGGTTTTTGGTCCCGTTGATAGTCCAGTCTTGGTGCTCTGGAAGCGCTTCTCCATTCGTAGAACCTCTTGTTCTGTAGAAACCACCTCGTCTTTAGACTTGTCACTCCCTTGTGCACTGTCCTTGCTCACGTCAACTGCGTATCTGCCCATCTCTCCTAATTCATCACGTAGTTGCTCATGCTCTCCATCCCCAGCAGACTCGTACCTGGGAGTACCAAACTGTTGTGCACGCTGAAATCTTCCACTGCTAAAAGACGGAAATTCTGAAGTGCTCCAATTGCCATCAGATTGGGTTGCTTTCTGTTCAAAGTTCCTTTTACTTGCAGAGGACCGCTCCCACATCTCTTGGGGGGGTGGCATCCTTGATGTTTCAATCTCAATGGTCTCAAAACCCTTTGCTATTCGCAAATCCTCTCGTCCCCTAGAAACCCACCCAAATTGAGACACTGTCCTGACTTCTATAGGTTGCCTGTTACTGCTGCTGCTCCACACTGGGTAACTGTCTGTCTCCTCTAATCTCTGACGTTGCAGATACTCTTCATTTCTACCAGCCCTTGAGTGAAAAAGCTCATTCCTGTCAGCATCAGGATTCTCCCTAAATCCCCTCCCAAATCCAGATAAGTAATCGTTGTACCCCCTGTCCTCCCCTGTTCCCACTGACTGATTTTTCCTACTTCTACTGCTAATCCCAACCACACCCTGGTTGTCAGCCCCAGAATTATCAAAGCCATTTCGTTTTCCTTGATTATCTTCAAACTTACCAATCCTTGAATATGAAAACCCTCCACTCCCTGAATAAGGCCTCCTAGCTTCTCCACTGCCCTTCCTATTTGCAGCCAGAGTTCTATGGTAAGCTTCATGCTGCTGCTTCCGCTGTAATCCAGGTTTCCCTTCAACATCCTCAAGCAATAGCCCCCTCGTGCCACTTGCTTCACTCATTTTCCCAACACCACGTTCCATCAGCTCAACTTGATCTTCATAGCCCAATGTGGTTGAGGGAAGCTGGTATCCAGTTGCAGTTCTATCCTTGACGCGCTCCCCCACTCGGACTGGACTTGAGTCACTACTCCGTCGCTGAGCTTCATCAGGGTATCTGTAACTTTCTGAGGCACCTGCAATATTTGATTGACATCTTTTGAACAAGTCACCTACTTTGCTGCATAATCCTGACAATAAAAACAAAAAGTTGAGCTCTGATCCTCCCATCAAAGAATGCTGAGCCTTTTGCTAATGTGCAGAACTCAACACACAGTTGCCTACTTATACAGAGCAATGTCTTTCTCACCTTTCTTGTCTTGATATCCAGAAGGACTAGACTCTTCCTGTTTTGCACCTCCAAACCCAAAGCTTTCTTTGCCCACCAACCTGACGTTGACATTTCCAATAATTGAATCACCTTCCGCTACAAGTTGTAGTTCCAGGGCGGAAGAAAAATTACCACCTAACCCATGACCTGGTTGTGTAGAGGAAGAAAGGACTTCCGAATTGTTGGTTTCTATATGGACATGTCTACCAAAACTTTGTACACGTTCATGTTCAAGTCCTAGAGGTTCAATGAGATCATTTTTTACAAGAGTAGTTACATCTGGACCTCGTTGAAATCCAACATCCTCCTTTGCCATTGCATATTTATTGTCAGGCATTGAATTTTCCAGTAACAAATCAACTTGAAGACTTCCTTCAGACATTGGCCTATGGTTAACATTTTCATATACTTCTACTTGTCCGGACTCTAAGGGAGGTGTCAACTGTATGACACCCCCATTTGCAATCTCCTGTGCCGGAGATGAAGTGACAGAAGGTATGGCATTGTTAACAGACTGACTTCTGGGTCCTAAATAATCTGCAGCTTCAAATTCCAGTGGAACTGTAGAATTCCCAGGAGGCCCATAACTTCGGTGCTGCTGTGGTGACGAGGGGCACGAATAGGTCGGATTTAAACGTGGATCAGTCTGCTCTGATGAGAAATCCTCAACCGAACTTTGTACAGTTATTGACTTCCCATCTACAGACAGAGCCTCATTGTCAAGTATGAGCTTGATAGGTTCCAACTTTGAGGAAACTGCCCTAATATGTCTCTCTTTCAAGGTGGAGATACTTTGTGAGAACTTCATGCCACTTGTATTTTCAGCTAATTCCTCCATGTTCGCAATCTTCCCCTCTAAGCTTGCAATAACCTCTGCCAATTGGATGACGCACTTTGCAATGTCAGTTACAACCACCTCAATGTCAAGGCCTGATTCATGGACTTCCCTTGTTTGCTCTGTCGCAACACCAGAGGTCCCAACATCCATGCTGCTAGACATGGAAGTCTCTCGTGCTGAATTTCCAGGCTCTTCCACCTCAAATGGCAACTGTGGATGGACCAAGGCCTGTTCTGAGACTTGAAGGCTGTCATTGCCTCGCCTGGTATGTTGACGAAGGCCATCTGAGACCCTCATTACCAAAGATTCTCGTATGTACACCACCTTGCTGATCATAGCTTCCTTTAGCAACAGAATAACAACCAATTTTTAAAATGGATTCGCACACCACTCAATCCAAATCCTACATCCCAGGTTTCCATATCAATCACTGTAAGCAATTGTCCACGATTTGCTTTCCCTCCTAGCTCTCACCCTGAAAGTGCCTGCTAGCCCTGCGACTAGGCCTACCAGCAAGCTGTAATCTACCGATCTCCATGGCGTGCTTACCATGACCTGCTTATCGTTGCATCATATGGCCACAATCCTCCGTACCACTAACCATGAAAAAATACCTTCCCTGTATATTTTGCAGCAAATCTCGGTCGGCACATGCAACTAAGACAACCCAGCACGCAGTTTGCGCAGCATGCATTCATCACTTTGACACTCCTCAAGGTTGTTTTATTGCACCTCTAGAGCTAACTACCACTGTAAATGATTTTGAGCCTTATGTCTTCTTGTTCATCGACTCTCAACAAAATGCACCGTATCCAGAATTGATTGACATCACATACTCGAGTGAGCGCCCCAACCCATCCATTACTGCACACAACCTACAATATTTGCAGACTTGAGACCTACCGGGATTTTGAGATAACCGAGAACACCTCGCAGATGCACGAGTATGAACGACAGTGCATCAATTGAGGAACTAGCCAATACTCCCATCACAGCTGTTTGCACGCTACCCAATACCCGCGCCAAAGCAACTCGCAAACTTCGTAATTGCTCGGTCATGGCCAGCACTTGTGCGTTATAAGCAAAGCTTGAATTTCTTCTCAAAGCGTGATGGTGTATGGCACTTAGAACAGGTACTAAGAAAACAAGGGAGAAAACAGGAAGAGGCGAAATTCCGGCTCCTTGCTTGGCTGCTGCCATAGAGGCAGCCGCGGCCACACCCAACCCCATAGCCAGTACCTCCAATCTTCCAGCTCTCAACCAATCCCAGTCTATCCATGGCTCTTCCCAGGAACTCTCCGAATTATCCATCTCCCAAATCTCCTGATTCCATGATGTAGCAGCTTGAGCTCGGGCAGAGTGATGGTCTTTGAAAGGCCTTTGAATCGGCCATGGCTGACAACAGGCATTGTGGAAGCTCGCCAAAGCACCGAGGTTCCACGCCAAAGCACCAAGGTCACCTGATGGGTGCCTTTGGAGCCGAGTGGTGGCGTGTGTGTGAGGGTGGAGAGCTCGATTATGGGGAAGTAGACGTCCCGGGCTGAGGGTGTTGCCCAGGCTTAAGCTGAAGGCCGCCATAGCTGCAACCTTCAATCTAGACAATATAGACAGTTTTAGCGATCATCTCTATGATCCCTGAGGGAGACTAGTATCCAGCGGTCCTTGCTTCCTATCCAGAGGTTGGTGAACCCATTATCCATCGGTAGCTTATTCTACTCGAAGGTTTTACTTTTCCGGTGGTTGCTTCCTGGCTTCTAAGCACCCAAAAAGACACTGGATGGTCAATGGTTCTGGTGGTCATAGCCACAAGCCTTGAGCCATTCTTCATTCCTCACCTGGACCTCTTGAGCTTTGTGGGCACCCACATAAGAGCATCAAAGTGAACATGTTTCCGGCTTCGCCAGAACCCACAGTAGTGATGTTCATGGGTGTTCAATGTTTCCATGATTTGGGGACCTGCCTTTGCCGTGGAAACTCATCACACTAAACACCACTGCACGGTAACCTCCCGCGGCCTCCAACACTCCCCTCCCCCGGCGGCGCCTTGCTGCGGAGGGACCACCTGGCAGACACCGCCTTACTAGCATGCCATAAATGCACGCCAGCGTGCTTTTTAGTCGCTTCAGCAGGTACCGGCCAGGTTGACGAGGGCCTGTATCCTGCACCAAAGTATGGCCCCAGGGCGGGGGGCTCGAGTACCGTTGCCGTGGCATTTAAGGACACCGGTGGGGATGCTCTTAGAACACTGTTATATGACCAATCTCTTGCCCAGGGTAACCAACAGCGCAATAACCCCTAACCAACAGTTCTATTCAGAGGGCGTCAACAACTTGAGGTCATTGTGCACATTAATGAATAATCAGAAGGTTTTGCATCAGGAGAAGTTGGGGGAAAACTGTGCCGGTCAATCGGAGCCCTTCTTGGAAGTGCTTCAATTGTGGGGATAAAAGGAGGAGAAATTACAGTCGAGTGCGATGGTGTATAGAAGAACCCCATAGCGATTCTTTTGAGAAATGAGCAAATGAATGTATCCCAAGTTGGGATACAATGAGATTACAGAAGCCTAATTATTCAGAAACTATTCACAGAACCATAACGAAAGAATGCCAGAATTACATGAGCCAGGACCCACAAAAGCCAGCTCTGCTACAACTTCTTTTTCTACATGACATTGCATCTGTCCCACAGTCCTTGTCAGCTTGGCATTGGTGGTTACTGCGCCTGTCCAGTACATGGCATGCACTCTCCACTGGCCTCCAAAGCTCTCTGGTATGCAAGTTGGGGCAAATTCGACGACCAAGTGCGCTGCCTGAGTTGATCTGCGAGTTTGTCTTCCCCTGTAAAAGGACAAGCTGTGTTCAATAAGAATACTCCTTGCCTTGTAAACACAAGCGAATAAACTGGCAATTTTGCCCTAAATGAAAGAACATGGAATAGACTGCACATTGCAAAGGAGTCCAGCATCTCCAGCCAACTTCATGATGACCCATTGGCTGTCTAGGAGGCACTTGTCTTTCCTGTGTCAGCCAGGGGTTAGGATGTAACCCATTTCCAGAAGAGACTGCAACTTCATGCCAACAAGCTGCTGACAGCTGGGTCGGCTAACGTGGGATGTTTTAATAACACGAAGGACCTGAAAACAAATGATAACTGTGCAACGTCAAGTCCCGGACCCAGTATTCAAATGCAGTAACGTCAGCTCATACTCCCTACCTTATAGCAGAGTGATGCAAACAGCAGGGCAGTACCTTCTCAATTGAGGACATGCCTTCAGAAGCAGGCCAATGTTGCCATGAATTCAGCACAGGCAGAGGGTGGCCCTCGGTGCTGAACACATAGTTGCGCCCTATCAAGAAAGTGTCATCAAACAGTAGATACAGGTACTTGCACCTGCTACCAAGACACGTCACATTAGAGAGAGAGCAGGGCTACTGCCTTAGATTCCTGCACATTGGCTTAATGTAATTTGCAAAATCTTCACCCAAACTGATCCTAGACAAATAGAGAGCATCTAGAGGAATTTGTATGGGTCATACCAGGAGGATAACATGGAACTGCTAAGCGGTGTGGCCACCAGAGCTCCACACTAACCCTTTTTATGGTCCTCTCCCAGGCCCTTTTGGGGTCTAGTTATTGGGCAAATCACACAAAGCAGATTGATGGTTGTGTGAAGGGATTTCTAGAGGATACCTGGAAAACTCGGATCCATTGCATTTCAGGGTAAGTCATACTACCGGCGTCAGCCCCTGACAAAGGTAGTTTCTGTCCCTTTGTGTTCCGCTCAAACTGGGCGCGGGTCAATGGCCACATGGCTACGGCCAACAACGTCTTATGAGTACATTCTATCTTCCTCTCTCCCCAAACTTGGACCTAATATGACTTAAGAGCAGCAGAAAGTACGTTTCAGCAAGGAAGAAGCTGTGTTGGTGGTCTTCCAGCTCCATAGTCACTACATCCCTAACACTGGCAAAACCTCCGTCAACTCGTGTAAACACGTTCAATGACTTCAAAATGCGTTCCCCCACCTCCAGATACCACGGATCTGTCACACCCATTCACAAGTCCACATTACTCTACACACTCTGTACCTCAGCATTTCAATGAATGGTCTTACAATGATTTCCAAGAACAGAACAGCAGGAAGTCACCTCAGTCTACATTGAGCAGGTAGCAGAGAAGATAACAAAAATACGTTCACGGCTGCAATCAATCATAATCTGTTCAGACAGACCACAACTCCACCATTTTCCAATATTCGGGGGTCTCAACCTGAATAAAAAATTAACATCTTGAAACTGTCTCAGCAAAAGGAATAGAAAATCAGTGTACATTTATACCTTTGGTGGCTTGATAGAGAAAGAAGGTCGATTCTGCCAGCTCAGGCCGCAGAGGGTAGTACTTCTCTGTTGGGTGCACTATGCCTCTATCAAACAGATATCTGCAGCCACCCATTACCATCAACATCAGAGCAACTTGGGGTAGCAAAGGAAAAGACAATGTTCTTGGACCTGTGGCATTAGCATATGCCATTTGTGTATCTGCTTCAACTATGAAGTGCTGAGACTCTGATCTAATGAATTTGGTGCTATCTTTGGAGTAGTGAACTTTTCCAGAAAACATCTTTAGTGCAGTCCAGGAGAGGGTTTCCATGCGGACTGTGGCCATTAATGATCATGCAGCTACTGACAAAAATCTCGAATTTGTCTGTAGACCAGTAGAACATTAGGTGAGGTTGAAGTCAGTCACATCAGTGAAAAAGGTTAGGAGCCATACCTCTCGGGAACAATGCCAAACTTTTCCCAAACACTAAAAAACTCGTGATGCGTTGCTACAGCTGCTGCCACATCACCAACAAGCACCTGAACGTAGTGTTATGACTTCTGAAGCATAGTTGCTGTTTTCAACCTCCATAGTAGTCCAATTTAACCTAAATACCTAAGAGAACATATTTGTCCTCAGGGGTCTTTCCACAGTATTGTAGCTCTTATGTAGAAACTCTGATTGGAGTGAAGACTGAAACGAGCTTGTGTGGATAAATGGTGGGAAGAAAGAGCAATTGCCAACTGTGATGAGAAGAATTTTTCAGATGCACCACAAAGGACATCCATGGAATCTCAGGCAGGAGGATACACCCTAGTATATCATGTATATGTAGTACATAACTGCACTCACTTGCAGAGCCGGCCAGAAAGCCTGCAAACTCGTGAACTGCAAGTAGGTAGCTCTCCCGGTCCTCATATCTGCATCATGATACCTGCCCGCAAGGGCAACAAGACTGCTTATAATGCCTGGATATCTTGAAAGGGGTTATTCACTGCAATATGAAGATCAAGAGCGACTCATGCCTATGAACATAGGTGGAAGTTACCAGGGGCCATTCCGGTAGAATTGCTGTACTGCCAAATACGCCCCATGGAACATGTGCCAATATTCATCACCTCCAAACAAGATGTCGGCCTTCATTAGGTACTCATAGAAGGAATCAACACCTGAAAATTCATGCACTTTTGGTATTGGTATCAATTCTTGCATAGCTACATATTAGGAAACGCAATCTAGTCTACACTTCCAATCAATGATCCATTCATCCTTTCACTCAGGCTCTCTCTGCCTACGTCAGGGTCTATGGTGACAAGGCTGCGGCAAACAAAGTCTTATAAGTACATTCTCTCTGCCTATGTCAGAGAGTTGGTTTCCCAATCCTTCACATTCCTTGAGTCTGCATAACTAATATGCAGAATTAAGACTTCCTAATCCTGAAGATAAAAGGGTACATACCAGCACCTATGCCTGCAGAGTGCTCAATCCACTGACCAGTCATCACACTCAGCGTGGTGCCCAATAGATTAAGAGGGCTTCGCATGCTCCATAGCTTCCTAAGTGCGCCCAAGGCAGCAGCTTCATAACGTGGGTTGTTAGTCAGACGTGATAGTGCACCCATCTCTAGTATCAGAGAACCTGCCAAATAGCCACCCAGTTCCTCTTCAACTAGAGTTCAGCATGCCAGCAGAAGCCATACTACTCATCTGCAAATCTTACTGGTAAAGTTGTCCATACATCTATTCATATCCAGGACAAACCAAAGGTCCAGGCGTACTGACAAATCATGCATGCCAGTAATAGGGTCCTGAGGCGCAAATCATGCGATGCAAAAACATGTCTTTGACAACTGCAGTCCCACTAGCAACAAGAACTTACGAGACCAATCAGAAAGTAAGTGGGATAAATTACTTTGCACTCTCATGGCTGAAATTTGACCCATAGTTGCTACTAAGACATAGACCTGCACCTGACCTCAGTATCCTGGAAAAACAACCCCGACACTCATCACTTTCCTGGAACTGATCCTCTCTTCCATCCCATTCCCTTCTCTTCCTCTTTTCAGTTCTGCCCAATCTGAGAGGGAGGTGTATAATCACTAGTTTCCACAATCAAGAGTAGATTGTCTATCTCTCATCGGGGCCCCCTGTGGAAGTTATAAAGTCAAAACTCTCTCCAAAACTTGGTCAAGAAACAGGCAAGCATACCACAGCTTGATGTGCTTGTTTCTGTTGTCTCATTGGGTCTCACTCCAAACTGCAAAAACACAATAGATGCAAGGCACCAAGATAAACACCATGTGACTATCTGCAATCCATAGTTTTTGGAGTGACCAACGTGGGCAAACCACCTCAGCAGGCACAAGAAGGAATTATCCGAAAACCAGACTCACATTGTGCATCAGGAGTTTTACTAATCAGCTAGAACATGTGAAGGATATTGATGCAAGTTCAATTCTAATGCATGAAATTCAGCACGCTACTTTTATGCTCTAAAATAAACCAGCTTCACTTGTACATCTGTTACCTAGTACTGATGCTGCTGAAACAGGTATAGCATCCTGAAATAGTGAGAGCCAAGTTTAGTTGTAGTGGGATCTGCAGTAGCATAATACAAATAGAGGAGATAGGTGACTCAACGTTGGTTTGCTAAAAGTGGAAGGGCTCACCCTCATCCTGACAGTGGGAGAGGCAAACCACTTCTGAGAGTTCTAAACCAATGTGCAACCTGGCACAGCCATGCCATTAAGCAACACTCTCATCTGCAACAAATCAAGACCTAGGTTTAGACATGATGCATTGTGCAACAGTACAGGGAGGCTCGGCTGAACAGGAGACTTGTAGCACTACCTCATGAATCAAATGAAGTTGTAAGGATCACAGCTCATTGAGATGGTAATTGTGGAGGTAATGACAGGAGAATCAAGATGTTGAAGCAACGTCCCTGGGAACTAGCACTTCATATAAAACTCTTCAAGGATGATAAATGATGATGATCGATTGAAGGAGTCGTCTGTGGTTCATATGCAGATGTTTACCATCTATTATCCTACAGCACTCGAGGAGATACATCCCTGGAAAGTCATCTATCTTGGGCTACTCAAAATTATGTTGCAGAGGAAAGACAAGCTACCAGTCTAAGTCTATTGTTGTTTCACTCCAGAAAGTGCAGAAGTACAACTTACACTTGCAGGCACTTATGTCAGATGGTGAAGCAGAAGCAGACAATGGCAAGATCTCACAGATGGACAGCAGATCACACTAGAGAAGAATACCAGACCTTCAGGTTTACCCAAGCATATGGGATGCCTGTCGGTGTCTCAAAAGCTGGCAGAAGACGTTGACCCAGGTCATTTGCTAGCAGAAGCAACCCGCCATCATATCCCCCCGGCATTAAAGAGTGGCTTGGATCAGAGGCCAGCAAATGTGCTGAGATGAGGCCACCCAGCAACCTTATATTGCACTGCATGTATCAACTACCCTGTAGAGTAATTAACACCTCCCCATACAAACGCATATACTCTTCAAACTTCATACATGTACACATATTTGGAGGGAGAGAGAAAAGAAACGAATCAAGCAAAGAATAGAGAATAATTTTAGCATACAAGAAATTCATCACAGCTAACATAGCTCTAACTTGATCATTGAACTACCAGTTTCAGTGTTACATATAGACTGAAGCTCCCAATGGCTCTACCAATTGGGCCGTCAGGGCTTTGTGCAAAGCCTGCAGAAAGCTCACTAGCACTCGGTATAAAACTTGATTGTACCAAATTTTTATACCAAATTCTTCATCATTGCATTCAAACTGGTACAATGAATACAGTAAAACACTTTTGATGATTTTACAGGAAGTTTTCCATTATTTACTTTGAACAATGATGCTTTATGAATGGAGAGGATGGTAGCACCTCAAATACATTGACACGGACATCAATGTCAAATGTGAGGTTTTCCCCCAGCCATAGCACAGCACTCTCAAACTCTGTGTCGTTGCCCAGGACAGCAAGACTGCACAAGAAGGGAGCAAAATTTCTATCAGAAACTGTGAAACAACTTTCTTACATAAAATCTCCGATAGCATGATCGGCATTCAGTTTTAGGGTTTAAGATTTCTCTAAAGTCGATTTAGACTTAAAAGCACTTGGGTAGCGAATATACATTGTTTCCACTGAGATTCTGAATCTGTGCTGTACAGTGCTAATTAAAAGAAGTTTGCTATCAACCCTCCTCGCTAGAATCCAAATGGTGTGATGCTGCTACCAGATAGGCACAGTATTGACCCAAGTAGAACCGGTAACAACTGCTTGCTTATAGTACAATGCATGACCAACTACGATGAAGTGACATTGTACCTCGACAGTGAATCAATAAGAGTGAGAGCTGTCCCATTGTACGTGTTTGAGAGATGCTTCAACTGCACAACGAGAGTTTAACTGTAAGCAACATTTTGCATTCGAGGCCATCAGCACCATCCAGCTTTAACAGACCCATTGGCATCCTCACAGAAGCTGCTTCTTCTTCACTAATCACATAGCTCTCTATTACACAGATATCCAACAGCCAGGAATGAGAGAAGGCTTGCATGCCTGAAGATTGCCAAGTTCGCCAAGGGAGTCCGTAAACGTGTGTGAGAGTGGTTTTAGCTCATCATGCTGCCCAGCCAAACAAGCATTGTTTAGTTGAAGAGGGGAGTTACTAACTTTGCAACAGTGACGGATACTGCTCATCTTACCTGCAGTACCTGAAACCCAACCCCAAATTGCTTTGCTGCAACTAGGGGTAAGTGTTCCAGCTTAGCCAATTATGAGTGATCACAGGAGCCTTCCTTGAATCCAAAATGCAGATGTCAAAAACACTTCCAGTGATTACAATGTGTGGGGCTACAAGGGATAGTCTTTACCGGAAATGCAAAGCGCATGTAGTTATTGTAGGCATGATAGAACCTGAAACCAACACTCCCCTCTCAATGTCAGGGGCGCTTTCTCCCACCACCAATCATCTTCAAAGTTGAGTACTTGACCAATGGTTCAATTCTCACAGAGTATGTTGCTCAATTTTCAGAGGCATCTAACAAAAACCTCAAGCACCAAGATGCCAAGAAACTATCATGTAGAGATGAGAATTGCTCCAAAGAATCACCCAAACGAATCAAATACATTATATTTAAGAGAGAGTATCATAGAGCTGAGAAACACTCACATTTGCCGCACGTCCTCACGGAGAGAGGCCCTATACTCCTTGGGCATGGCTGCCACTTCCGTCAATAATCCCCCCGACATGACATTCACGAGAACCAGCGCCAAAACGCCGCGAGGCCAGGAAGCGCGCTTAGCCATCCTCCCAGAATTTTCTGCTCAGCAATCCTCAAAACCTTCACGGGACATTACATCCGAATACCAGGACTGCGGAAACACTAGGCCCAAAATCTGAACTTCTCGAGTGTAGATTCGAAAGATCGCATCCCTGCTTCTGAGAGTCACATCAAAGCATACACTTCGTCCTATATCTGTAGACACCCAGAGGAAGCACTGAAGAGAAAATACACCGTCCTGAAGTATCAAGAGGCAGCAGGCCTGAGTTATGACATCTTTGAGTCTAAGTTCCGAGATCCAGTCACCAAATTCCTCTTCCAGCGGCATCATTCTGATTCTAATCAACTACAAAAGGACTCGTTTGTCTTCAGATACAAAGACAGAGTAAGAATCCACCTCCTCAAGAATCACCGCTCCATTTCGGGTCTCGTCATCGGCCTCCTCGAGGCCCAAGCTCACGGTTTTCTCCAGGACCCACCTGCCATCGCCGGTCTTAAGCTCCTATCTTCCCGGCAGGTTTGATCATCTGCTCTATTGCCCCTTGGATGATGGATCTCATCATCGTCTTCGTACTTCACGCATCTACAACAACCCCGTAGTGCCTAGAGTTGTTTGACATGTGTAAATAGAGTACAACTGCACTGTTCAGAATCCTGAATGATACATGACCGCCCAGCCAAGGCCCAGGCCCCAACTGTCGACTCTATCAAGATGCTAAGCCACGATCATAGGCCCACGGGTGTTGCCGATTTGTAGATCATGGGCCGTGGTACTGCAATCATCTGTGGACTGGGGTAGCAAGTCTTGTCAAGTGGGAGAAGAAGTGCGTTTTCCTGTGTGCCATTGTTGATAGAATGATGGACACTCATCATGGCCTTCTGTTCATTGTTGATTAGAAAGGTGGGAATTATGTGGGTACATTCAGAAGTCTCTTTCAATCATGTACAAGAGTGATTTAGTGCTAGATCTCCAGATAAAACTGTGTAAGTTTTTTTGGCTCCCCAATACAAAGCTCAATGGGAATGTTTTCAGGTGAGGCTTTATAACTTTGTTTACAATCAGCCTACAGGGGAGCTTGTGCGAAAGGTGAAGTTGAAGTGTGTAATTTACAGAGCCTACTGCACAATGCACAGGCCTTCGAGGGCCCATGGATGTTTGATGGATTGGACACTGGTTATGCACAGGCAAGGGGCACAAATACCCAACCACTGGGCTGCCAGCTCAAGTGAGAGGAAGAAGCAATGTTTGTGTGAGGGTAGGAGAGTATATCTTTCTCAGCTCTTGGAATAAAGCCCAAAATCAATCTCTGGGTTAAGACTATTTTCTGTGACAGAAGTGTACCTAATTTGATCCCTGCACAGCCCTACATTGAAACCATTGACTACAACACAATCACAGTCTTCTCTAGTGGTAGGAGTGATCTGGAGAGATATTCACCTTGCTCCATATTTCACGAAGCAAGGATACTCTCGTCGGGAATTCCAGGTCAGCAGTTATTTAGTGACTCTGGTTCTATTCCCTTTGTCAGTCAGTGATCTTATCCGCTGCTACGGACGTCAATCTCAATGTACCAGAAGTGTTAATAGCCGTGTATTCTGCATACCTTGGCAGTACCCAGGAAGAGAACCAGGCTCCATTTAGGTGGTTGCATGTGCCACCTACTCTGAACTCCCAGCACAGACCTACAGAATCACTAAAGAGCTCTGAAACAGAGTTCACATAGTGGATAAAAGAACATCCAGTATATGATTTAAACTTACCAAAACCTGCACACTGTCAGTGATGGATTTACCTTGCCACTGGAACATGCTTGGACTCACCACAAAGGCATTGACAACCCTCACCCTTGTAACTACCAAGCTCACAGCATTTCTTCCCACACAGGCTCTAACATGTCGCTGCCCAGCCATCAAGCTATTTTCGCGGCCCAGCACTGGGACTCCGGGGTGGTACAGGATGCACAAGGATTGCACCGAGTACAATTGTTTATGTGACTATCAGTGCAATTAAAGAAGGAGGTTCCTCACAATGAAGCACATTTTCAAGGCCTCTCGAACGATAAGCTTTGCATAGTCACCAGCGCACCTCTGACTCTAGAGTTTACTCTGACTACTTTAAATGTCCATGGGACTGTGACTTGAATGTAAATGGTGATGTTGACTCCAGCTGCCATAGAACCTTCTTCTAGAGAAACAAAGCTCCTCATATCATGAGTAAAAGCTATTACTTCACTCCCAAAATAAGAGATGGACTAGTAGCTTACTCATTGTAGTCAGGTTCCCCTTCATTTCAAGATCAGACGCAAAAAGTGCCTGATCCAGTAACTTCAGCACAGCAGGCCGGCTCCGTCTCCTTCATTACTTGTCGAGCTCTCTCAATTAAAGAATGGTTACAGAGATACAGAAGGAGAAGAAAATTTGGAGAGAAGACTTGCTGTCCAACTAAGCTGAGACAGGTTGGCCATGATAATCCAGGCGATGACTTCTTGCTTTGGCGCCGTCTGGCAGTAGACATTTCCAGTAGCTCACCTTCTCGCAAAGAAGGCATAAGTAGCTTCTTGCCACTGTACAGAGTAATCTAAACCCACTCAATGACCCTGCTGCTGAATCCTGGAATTTGACAGGCGGCACATCTTGCTCCATAATTAAGAGGAAAACATGGAGCTAGATCAGATGCATGACTACGTTCATACACCTAGTAGGTTCATTCCTCTCCAATCTGCATCACTGCTGGGAATACCACTCACACGATTGGCTCACCTGCAGAGTTAAGTCTCCACAAAAGGCTTATGGAGGTGTATCTTTTTCTTTGTGTAGCTGAAGACTTTCACACTCCAACTTGTTACAACAATGTATGATACAGGCACCATCATTTTGATGACATCAAATAATGGGGTAATATGTCTCTAATGGCGGGGGAGAATAAGAGACTCAGCAAAGGATATCGTTCCATTATTGGGTGCAGCATCCAAGCCAAGAATTGAGGCCATCACATGATAAAGCTCGATAAGTTCAAATGAAGGGACCTTGCGACCTCTTGCAAATTGAGGACCTGTACCAATAAAGATGGTTCGCATGGACAGGAAAGCATTGTCATAGCCATGAGATCCCCCACACTCCGGGGTCTCGGACCTTTTCGAGGCAACCGTATAGGCCTCCGCAATCATACCAATAATGGGCTGTATTCTTGAGCTTTCTGAGTAATGAAGCCGGGACGGCAGATTCCCCTTCAAATAGACCTGCAGGAACTCAGCGTTGTGCACTTTGCCAGATGCAAGCCCCTGCGTCATATTGAAGACCACGTCCGCTGCATTGACATTGGGGGGTGGCCTGATAGCCAGCACGGGGCTGTAAGTATCCACCCATTCTGCTGGGATCTGACTCCATGGCGCCAGATCCTCCAAGTATATCATCTTTTTCTCACAATTTCCTACCATTCCATGATCCCCAACCAAAATCACCGTGACATCCTCAAGCACACCGCGCCTATCGAGACCATCCAGTAGTCGGCCGATCATGGCATCAATTCGCACCACCGCATCTGTAATCTGCGGGGCATCGGGCCCAGTGTCATGGCCTGGTTGATCGGGCGCCTCAAAATAAAGGGTGATAAGGCTCGGGCGATCAACAGGAGACATATCAATGTAGCTCAACACACTATCCACACGCTCCTCATAAGGCACACTTCCATTGTAATTCCTACAGTAAAGAGTTTCGCATTTCCACAATCCTCTCACAACATCAGAGCCAGGCCAGAAAACAGTGGCTGCTTGTAATCCAGACCTGACCACAGTTTCCCAGATTGGCTCCCCAAGCCACCATTTTGGATCCCTATTTCCAACAAAGAACTTATCAGTGCTGGCAGGATCACGGAAGGTGTTTCCTATGATGCCATGCCAGGCAGGGTAGAGACCGGTTGCGATGGAGTAATGATTCGGAAAAGTTTTCGTCGGAAAGACAGGGATCATACCTGCTTCTGCCTCTGTCCCATTCAACCGCAAGCGATTGATATTTGGAGTAGGAGCTTTCCAATTGTAACCCCATCTAAATCCATCCGAGGAGATCAGGATAACAAGGGGCTTGTCAAGAACTGTCAGAGGACGCGCTACACCCCAGCCTCCCTTCACGGAGCCTTGTTTATTAACCACTGCGTAAGCGACAAGGGCCAACACCAGGCCAATTGCAGCAACCGAGCTGCAACCCAGCCCAAACCAAAATCTCCACGACCCATTGCAACATCGCTGCTCCACATCAGGGGAGTGCGGCAGGAGGGATGTGGACTGCTCGTCCAGCTTCGGAGATCCAGGCCTGGAGATGGAGACAGCTTTCTCGGCTGATGGGGTGCCCTCCTTGGGCTCCTCGTCCATCATCGCCAGAACTCCCGAGCAACCTTAATACTACATGAATACATTGCGTGACCGTGAGTTTGTCAGGGGAATCCCAAGTACGGGTTCCGAGAGGTAACATCATTATTAACGTCCACCTTGTCTGACAGTGTCTGAGTCCACCTTGACTCTTATTATACGTAAAGAGTTCAGAGGACAGCAGACTTTTCTTATAATATGTTTGTGCAGGGGACTATGGGGACCACAGAGACCTCTGGCTACATTGCATGAAAACTTGAAGACAAGATGATCACATCACACATAGTGCTTGGCAAGGATTTTGAGGGACCAGAGTGCGCAGAGAACATCCACCTGAGAGTGATGCAACCAAGCAACAAGCCCACTAAACTTCATCTCCAATTTATATCCCATCCTTGACAGCATGCCTATCTCCATGCATCAAATGGGCAAATGATCTCTCTCAACCTCGAGGCTTCATACTCTGGTCTCTGAAAGGGGCACACCTTTACAACTATTCTACATCTCAAACAGCCACAAATTTGCAGCTACCTAGTCAGATATGTTGCCCCTGCGTCGGGGAAGTCGAATTGTTACCTAAGTACACTCTTGAGTGCAAATGAATGCTTCTAGAACTGACCCAATGTAATCCCCTGGCTAGTAATCCCCACCTAAGATAATTGACTTATGGAAGATACAGAGGCCCAGAAGGCATCGCACGCTTTGTGCGATGCAAAGGCACATAGGGTGATGTATTTATGTCACTTCGGTGGGGCATTGTCACCTTTGACCCGCTGATTGGACCAGAGACCGGTCGATTTGCCCGGTACTGAGCTGGTGCAAGTGAGTAACCATCCGTGTAGATAGGTGCACATGTCCCCTTCTTCAAGACATGGTTTGAAGATGTTGGACCTGCTGTGTTGGGCTTATACACCCGTGGTTGCAATGCCGGGTGTAAAGGAGTTGGACTTTCGCTGTAAGACCCCAAAGTGTTGTTCTTAGACCGCCGCCCAAAAAGGCGGCTTTTCCAGGCATGCCATCTCCCAGGTTTGAAGCTTTCTGGTGCATGACTTTCCACCTGTCGTTGCATATGCAGGGGTAACTGAAACTCCAAGAAGTGTAGATCGGCAGCAAGCTGGTGCGAACCATGTGAAGTGAAGTGAAATGGAGGGCTTGCAACTCCATCGGCTGGGGGAAAGCTCTTCCTACTGATGGCAGCAGGGTTTAAAGGGGTTGTAGGTGTCGACACATACTTTCGGGATTCAGCAAGTACCTACACAATCACAAACTGCTCTGAAAGAGACTTCACATCTCAGACCAAATAACACAAAATCATTGCAAAGTGCCGAGTGCAGATACCAACACCTGCATTAGAAAGCAATAAATTTCATTGAGCTGTGCACCATGAAGAGACCACCTCCCAAAGGCACTGAGCAAAGAGGACTGCAAACCTCTTGATAGCGTGGTCGCTGTTGATGATTGAAGGTATGATTGAAGGTATGATAGTCTGTTTCAGAGTTCCTGAACAAGTGAGGTTTAGGTTGCGTAAACACTGTTGTTCCAGCTGGTGTCACGCTCAACCTCAAATCCTGGTATGCCATACTTGCATGAGCATCGCCAACACGAGACCTGTCAACAGGGGAGAAAAATCATAGCATGCTGTGATCATTGTTCAAAGTATGAATGCCAATATAACAAAAAGAGGAACCATCTCACATACACAATTTCAGATAGCTTTTAAATCCAATCGAGCTCATAGTTGAAGCGAGGCCCACTAAGCTATGCTGACATTTGTGTTAGTATGACATGCAGGACCCCAGTATTGAATTTGTCTTATTTGGAAACATCACTTGAAATGATGCATGGACGACATTTATTCAAACCATTCCCCGCTTTGTTTGGAACAGAAAACCTGCAGCATGTGGAAGAAAAGTAAGAGACATAGTCTGGCAACATTAATGCATAAATCAGCACCACACGAAATGAGAATTAGACTCTTAGAAAGGAAGGTATGAAACATACCCTCCACTTGGGAGCGAGTGGAGACACTGACATGGATGAGGAGCTTCTCGGTCCTTTTTGGATTTGCCAGTGACTACATATCACACCCACAGCAAGCCTATTTTGAAATTCAATCGCAGAAGCACTTTCATCAAAACATCAAGACAACCAGTTATATCGTATTGGAGATGGAATGGAGCACAATTATAGCAGGACCACCAGCCATTCAAGAGCATCCATAGCATGATCACATAGCACCTTGAACACACACTTAACCCCAAAGACTGCTACATACACCACAGCTCTGTCAAACCATTGGCATCAAAGGAACACAGGACAGTATGGCTCTAAGAGATATCCCAAATGAGTATCCTACAACAAAGTCCCCACTGTGTACAATAAGAGCATTATGAAGGACTCTAGAATTCAGGGCTCAAAGCAATTAGACCATGATTTAATAACAGTCAATCTTATGTGATCCCTAGAACTCAAATGGCACAAAGAAGTTTGGTACATGCGGTTAGCAAGCAACCTTCAACAAATGGCTATCTCTATGGAAGAGATTGCATAAGGGTGTGGACGAAATAGAAGGACAGAAGGTGATAAATTATGTGCATACCATGGCTAATGTTGATTGATAGAGAGAACCATGTGGAAGAAAAGAAAACTCACTATATCCCCAGAGAGATGCTCCAAGCAAAAGTGTTGCTAGAGCCAGCAATCCAACAGTGATGCTAGCAATAACAAAGAAAATGTTATGCGACTTCGTGAGCCTTGAAGAAGCTATTTCATCCACAGACACCTGGCTCCCAATGGTAGAGCGGGCAATCCTGTTGGAGAAAAATTATTGAGTTATAACCAATGTCTGTAGCTAACTAACATCTCAATGTGTAGTTTTGCCCCTAACTCTACACTTTAGGACAAAACCAACAAGGGTCAATGGGCATTTGGACTGCTACCCAAGCAAATATACATCACTACCACCTCTTCAGCTTGGTGTTCCTGGTGTGTGTGGCAATTCGGACAAGCCTGTGTTCTATTATAACGGAGTCATAGAGATCTGTGCAAATACTCGTGCATACTGTGCCAACTGTCAAAAGAGCCCTTGATACTTGATTGAACCTTGATTTCAATCCGTTCATTATGCATTCCTATCAAGGTCAAATGACTCTTAAGGCTTCAAAAACTTTCATGGAAGCCAATCAACCAGATATCCTCTACTAGTAATTTTTTTGCCAAAAACAAGTGTCAAGATGGAAACATCAGTCTCCGTTTGAGTCTGTTGGCTCAGATCAGATCCACATTCAGCAATCACCAAAAGGATGTCAAAGACTCACCTTGCAATCCTTGACAGAAAATGATGGCTATGCAGGTCCAAGCTTGTGGTAAAGCATGGGCGACCTGTTGCACCAATTCGTTGACGAAGTTGTCAGTGATCAGAACCAGTAACTAAAATATCATGCTTCCACAATGCCACTCACATCAGCGAAATGGCTTCGACTCGAAATGCTGCATAGTTTTTCAACTGTCTTTCGCACTAAGAGCAAGTGTATAGACTTCACACTTTCACAGGTCAATCAATTTGCCACGAGAAACGCCTCTCTAAATCCAAATGTGACGGTTTTTCTTACATACGACTGGAATGAGCTCCCAGACGATCGACAAGAGATTACTGAGGAAGGCTATTTCAAGATCTGACATGTTTGACACGATGTCAGTGCAGGTGCATTGCCTAGACGATCGACCATCTTCCTCAGAAATTACTGAGGAAGCTATTTCAAAATCCGATACGTTGAAAAGCAAGCACGTAAACTTCAAACACGCTCAATCATTGGAGAGACGTTGAAGCCAGTAACTAAAGACAAAAAAACTGCTCCTCAAACCAGAACAGTTGGACAGATCGGACCTAAACGGAATACAAACGACCTAGTGTCAAAGCACATCGTCAAGCCGACGTCAAACATTCCAAGCATATGCACAATCAGCAGAACAAGAGATGAGGGAGCTCGAATGAGCAGATGGCTTGTCACGTATGGCCATCACCGGACCTTGCCACATGCACCTCAGCCCTAAAAACCTCACACGTGGGCGCCTTGAAGACGCCATCGCACTGACCAGCACCTGCTCCAGAGCCTGCACCCACACTCACCAACCCAGACAGACCAGATCCCAGCGAGAGAGACACCCGACGGCTTGGCCGGTCACCCGGTCGTCATGACCCTCTGTCATATTAATTGTTTATGTTTCCGATGTATTTTCAGCCGTGCGATATTCATATGGACGGTCACAATTTGATCTAGAAATGAACCTCAGAGGATCTAACGGTACAATTTGAATTTGAATTTGAATTTGCCCTAAAAGTAGCTTGAATAGAGAGAGCGCTCTTTGCGAGGCCGGGGTAGGGTTGCGCGATGGAGCTGAATGACTCTCCCTCTCTTGAGCATTCTGTTCCTGAATCCCCTCCACATAGGACACCCGCTGTAGATCCCCTGGCATCTCTGACTTCGCTTCTGCGATTGCTGCTCTCGCCGGAACATCAGGGTCGAACTCAGGCATTCCCCGCGTCGTTCTGTGCAGCGCTCTTGCAATTGGACACTGGCGATGGTAATCGTGCAGGTACTACTGTGTGTGACTCGAGTCAGGATTTTGTTCCAAGTGGCACCTGTTTTCCCCGATGCTTAGAGAATCCTCCCATTCTATCTTCGTCTTTCGGTTGGGCCTCTTCCTCTTTCCCTACGCATTTTGATGTTTGCATTTGGTGCCATGGTGTTTTATTCCTCGATATCAGTTTCTCTGATTCCAGACTTCACACGTTTTTGTGGAGTGATAGTTTACTCTGCGCAGCTAAATTAAAGTTTTTTTCTGTAATTAAGCCCTACTTTAGTTGCTGCTTTGGCCCAGCTTAGTTTGACGACGAAGCTTTGACGACGTAGCACATTAAGATTTTTATGATCTTCCCCTGCTTTGACTATCTGGGCATGTTGGTGCGAGACACACAAGAAAGAAAACCTAGTCAGACAGGAGAGACATTAAGACAGAAGAAATCTTTGGAAAATCAAAGGGCTGTTAAATTTCTCTCAATTCCATTCCAGTCTCGAGAAAATTAGTGTTGCGAAAAGTCTACATCCTACAGTGTCCCAGCTGGAAATGTATGGGAATTTGGAATGGACTAATTTGTCACTTGACACGTCAACTGGCCTTGAGGTTTTCTAGGTATAAGGTTGGTTGAGCAGTTACAAGTAAGATCATGCAGCATGAGCTGTGATTGTGGCAAGGGTTTCAGACCTCCCAAGGACAAGAGGATTTCTAGAATTCAGAAGCTCCCTTTGCCTACTCCCAAGTGTTTGCCATTGCAGGTAGCTCGACAGGACGTATCAAAGAAGGGGTCCCAGATTATCCCTTATATGTTCACCTGGCTACTGCCTTGTACACTTGGATCACCACGGGGAATTTTCCTCATAGCCTCCCTCCTATGCCGGGCATTAAGGAAGACATATCATGGAAGTCAGACATTGATGGCAAAACCCGAAGTGTGGTCTCAAGGGGCTCTGTGCTTCTTGAGGTACCCTCTTTGTTACATGTCTGTTTTGAACTAGGCAATTACATTCACTTCCCTACAAAGCTTCACGAATCAATTGCAAGTGTCTGTTGTTTTTCAGAGGGCTCTATCGGTAGTGTGTAAAGCAAGTTGATTTGCAGCGGTCGTGACATTCTGGTGGTTTTTCACTCGGGTGGGTCAGTTGTGGCAAGGAGTGACGATGCAGTTGCACGTGCAGGAGCCGTGCTACTCTTCACTCAGAGGTCCACTTCCCCTTTGTCCCAACACTACATCCATCTTCTCAGAAATAATTAATAGCCAGGTAAGGTTATGTGTCTGCGATTTAAGTAAAATCTAGTACAGATAGATTATGTTTTGATCTTTTCAAGTCTATTCTGTTTGTCTTGAAGTGTGAGTCTTTAGATGTATTCTACTATGTTCGTGGTACAGATGGATCAAAGACAGTTGAAGGTCGATGTGCTACCAACACTTATAGGAGGTGAGAATCATATATCCTCTGATTTGCGAGATTAGTTTATTGTGAAAGGCAGTGCCTAAGCACGAATGTATCATCAACCATGACCACTACAAATGCATGCTGACCTATATGAGTTTCACTTATACATATGTTCGTGCATGTTGTCCCAGGCCATGGCAAGGAAAATCAGTGATTGCATTTACTTTATCTCTTGACTAGAAGTCATCAATTTGTGGGTAGGATCCCAACAATTGACCATTTTTTTCACATCTAAATGCACATCTCTTCTCAGTATTAGGTTCCTTCTTACATCCTCATAAGTAGATATTGATGTGTGCATTCTACAGTCTTCGGATTGGAGACCTACTACTGGTAAATGAAACTCTGTTGCTACAAGTTCAGGTGATTCCCTTTACTCATTTTTGTCTTTTTTTTTGGATTCTCTTGTTGCCTCACAAATTCACCACTAAGCTGTATGGGACTGCATCTCTTGGTTGGTACCCCCAAGCCAAATAGAAATAGGTTGAACCGTTTTTATCACTTTGAGTGGTTAATGGTACAGGCTCTAATGGGTTTCTTGGAAATGATAGATTCTACCCTTTCTGAAATTGATCTGTCCCAATTTGAATCGCCTCTTGTACTTGGCCCTGGTAGGGCTTTCATCTGTTCACACTTGCACACTGCAGCATGGGTTTGTTGGGTTGTATCTCACCGTATCCTTCACTAGGAAATTTTTCATGGGTGGTCAAGCACCCTTCCTCATTAATGCATGCCAACTGCCAATACGACCTCTGCCTGTAGGAGAAGTAAACTGTTCATTTCCAGCCAGGCAACAGATCATTGTCTACAATGTACATTGACTGAGCCCCACTCCCAGGTCAATGGTCATTTGGGTGTCCATGGAACACTGCTAGAACTACTGCCCTGCCCATGAGGATATAGACTTGGATGTAAGTTTTGTTGTATGTCAACCGGAAATGTATCTGGTAAGTGTTGTTCTGTTATGTTGCAGGCTACAGATTGGTATCCTACATTCAAGGATATGCTGGACAGTAACGACCTTGACAAAGTGCTTCCTGGGATCACAACTATTACCAGAGGTAGATACCCATTGCTTTTTTTTCTTATGAGGTCCTACCATCTTCATCACCAGGACTCCACCTTTCCAGCAGACTGTTTCATGGATGATGTCTTGTAAGACACCAAATGGAATTCCTGACCTATAGGCAGCACTCGACGCCATGTTTTGGCAAACACTGCATGTTCAAACGTAAAGCAGCTACAAAAGTATCAAGGTGTTTATTCACCTAAGACTGCATTGAGTTGGGACACAAAGCAGCTGTAATTAGTTTGAGCTCGTGATATGTTGCTATGACAGTGATGGTTTCTTTGTACATGTAGGTGTGCAGGTTTACAGGCAATTTTACACGGAAGAAAAGGAGCAAGCAAATGGAGTGTTGGCCATTCATGTTTCTCGGCCTTATGTTCAAAGGCAACCCATGGAGCTTTTGTCTGACATGTTGAATGTTAGTACTGTAGGTTCCATGTATCATTGACATTAAGGGTTCATTATGTTTCCATCCTAGGTTGTCTCCTATTCCAACTTCAAATTGAAATGTGCTTCTGAGCAGTTCAGTTGCTGGTTTCCAGTTTTACCGAATCCTCTCCTCTCTCTCTCCCTCCCTTTCAATTGATAAGCAGACAGCAGCTTGATGCTCATGTGAAGGGCTTTCTAGAGGAAATCTGGAAAGCCCAAACAAATTGTTATATCAAGGTAATGTCCCACTACTGGACTGAGCCCCTCATCAAGGTAGTGTCTGTTCCTCTTCTTCTGCCCAAACTGGAACAGGCAAACGTCGTCTTATGAGTAGATTCTTTCTTTCTATTACGATTCCCAGAGACAATCGGACATGAAATCATTTGTGTTCCAGCGGCAATCTTTACCAGGGTTGTGGCGGTCACTTGATGAGCAGTGTTAAACATAATCATATGCTAACTTTTAGCCTCATTCTGGATTGGACAGCAGGACCTTGGTGTTGATGGTATTAGATCCTTGTTGGGCATGCGGTCCACAGAAGGAACCATGAAGGAATCACTTCCGCCTCCTAAATCAGCACTTGTTTCATCTTTTTCGATGCTGCATAGCCCAAATGTAAGTCCCTACTCTATCTGAAAGAATACTTGTGTAGGGGGAGAATGATGTAGGTCACTTTGAGAGCTTGGTGGCTTGGACCATGCACTCGATGATGTGTGCATTGAGATATGCTATGTTGTCTTGCTTGTCTTAATGTTTTTAGGGGAGTAACTAGGTGAGGTAGGCCACATCAATGCACCAGAGATAGGCAATGTAGCTGCTAAGCAACAAGGGAAGCCCTATGGGTTGTGTTAATGGTAACTGAGCTTTGCTGCATATACCATTAGTGAGGGCTCTTCTACCCATCTGTCTTTGTGCACATTGGTGACATCTACAAATTGGGAGGGTTGGAGGTGGCAGGCAGTCGGTTGACTGTGGGAGCTCGAGCACTTGCCAAGCATGTGCACCGTAGCAGCTGTGGCTGGTGGGGCGTCATCTCTGGAACCGGTACACCTGATTGTATTTCCGTTTCCCATCAATACATCAGAAGTGTTTTATTTGTTCCTGCTTGGAACTGATGTATAAATGTATAAAGACAGTTTTTTACAAGACTCCCAGCAAGGATCATTGTAATGGATGGCAACTGCTTGAAATGCAAACTCTCTCATTGGGGGATGGGGTCGTAAAAGACTCTAATTAACACATCTGTGATAGTTGTTAGTTTTTAGTTTGCACTACATGGTGTTTCATAAATTTGCTATCAATCGGTAGAAAGCATGGAGATTGTCCTGAATTCAAAAATCAGTGCTCACATGTTGGGCACAACAGTGAGCTCGGAAGGACATGACTCAGAGTTTCACCCATTCACCCTCAATCACAAGTAATTTGGAAGGTTATTGTGGGGCGGGGCAGAGGTGGAAAAAAATGCACTTGCAATGACAATGCTACAGCACCTGATGAAGCATGCGATATGGGTAAATGTCCACCAGGCCCCTTTCCCCATTTTTGAAATCCGTGTCATCGAGGGATATGGTGCACGCTGGCTGGCTGATGGGAGTCAGGTACTCAGAAGCTTCTGTTTTTTGAATAGAAGGTACCCTCATTGCTGTCCACAAAAATATGATTGGATCCTCATTGCATTTTAGTTACTAGAAACATAATGTCTTGGTATTACTTTGGTGAAACAAAAGCAGGGGAGGGAAGAGGGGGGACAGGAATAAATCTTTATGCACGAATGGGTATTAATGAGGATTGCATGAACCCCAAAGATAAGGAAGGATTGTGCATTAGTAGTATAAGGTGAGGATAGAGGGAAAACTCCTTGGGTTTTGTGAAGGAGGACCTTCAATGGTGATTGGGAAACCTTGGTTGACTTGCAGTTTCGAGGGTTTCTCGAGCCGGCCATGGAGGAGGGATATTCAAAGAAATGGAGGCATTAACGTTCGCAGCATCTATGGTTTGTGCAAGCTGCTTCAAATGGTTATAACTACTGCAAGCAACATTGTGAAGGCAAACATTCTCAGACATGCAACATCACACCTAAACTTTAGAAAATATAGCCAAAGTTTTGTGATTGCAATTCAAATATGCACACACTAATTGTGTCATGAATACTTTCCATGTATGAGACTTTGGTTGTGGTCTTGCTCATATCTGTGTATCTTCAAAGAGGTGATCCTCAACCCACCTAAAGGGAAAAGTCCCATTCCGATGCACAAGTACCCAACAGATAACATGGATCATCACGTAGTCCTAGTTATTTTAAATGTCATTGAGTTGTTTGTTTGTGTCATGGTCTTGAACATGCTTTGTGTGTTTGTGTGTACTGCTTCAAGCTGTTGGCTGTTGTCATGCTCAATTTCTTTTGATTGTTGGCCAGGAAGTGCCCATGCCTACTGACATTCCAACACTTCCATGCACCAGTTTGCCAGAAGCTATAACTACTAGCTCAATCTAGCAACTTGCTCACTCCAGAAGAATAAGATAGGCAGACTTCAAACAAGTGCAAACTTGCTTCTCTCCCACACAAAGTATGTAAGAGTAGTGTGCTCTCCAGAATAAACCTTAAGAGCTTACTTGTGCAGATGAGCGCCCACTTCCAAAGTTGTTGTCTAGTGCACATGTATTCAGATGAGCTCTTGGACATTTCACATAATGCTGAGATTATGCACTTATGGATTGAAAAATTGTGTTGGCGGACCATTTTTTTCAAAAATGTTTTGAAATGCTGGCTTTTTACGTTTCTAGAAGGTTAATTATGTACAGCAAACGGTAAAAAATACACAAAGTAAAGTCAATTTTTGACATGACATGTTCACGCCACGTCACGTTTGCACATTGTGCTATGTAGATACCAATGTTGGACTGGTATATACCATACTCACCTAGCTTATTAGGCACTTCCGCGCCTATTAATTAATTAAAATGGAATATTATTAGGCAGATTCGTTTTTATTATTTAGGCACCTCAACTAGGTAATTTCCAAATATTAGGCATGTATTTCAGTCGACCCTGGATAACGATGAACAATTGTTTTAGACCTCCCTCAAAAACTATGGTTGAGGTTATTTTATTTAAAAAAACACATAATGTTGGTTGTATGAGTCTTGGGTGGAGGTGAAGTGCCAACAGGAGATGATTTTGTCAAGTTGGAGACTTTGTGGAATTTTACGAGCATTTGAAGATGCCTTTCAAGGTGAGGCAATGAGAGCCAATTTTACATTTTCTTTGTTTTCAAACCCAAACACCCAAGTGGAAGGAGATCTTGCCATGGAGGATGTTCTTGATATCTACCTTGATGGAAGTGTCATTGAGAGCATTAGCTGATGTCTTGCAAACATGCATATCGAGGATCGTGATGTTCCTGACCTTAACCTTCTCTCAGAATCAGAAGATTCACATGAGGTAGGTGATGAGACTTATGAAGATGTCGCATGGCCCTTTGGAAGTTGTGTGGACATGGAAAATCTAAATTGTAGGCATTTTTGCCATTTTTTGGACTTTAAATAAAATAATTTAGGCATTTTTTCCACATGTTTGGACATTTTGGATTTTTGAGCAATTTTGAGCAATTTTGAGCAATTAGGCACTTCTCAGGAGTTTTTCCAGGTTTTAGGCACATTTTCCAAAAATGTTCTAAATATAGTTAGGCACCTGATTTTGAATTAATTATTGCCTAATAAGCTAGGTAAGTACGGTAGGTCCAACCAGCGTTTTTTTTTTTGCGCGAAATTTTGCCACTTTTCGATCCAGAAATTGGCCTCACGAAATTTGCAAAGGAATTATGGGTTAAAATATGGCATTGTTTCGCATTATGCCCTCCCTAATGCCATCATGTCGCTGCAATGAGGACGTTGCTTATACAACTGTCGCACAGGGAAAGAGCCACATGCCAATTGGGTTCGTTAGATCCAGATGATCTTGCCTATCAATTTCTAAAAACCTACCACCCTGCCAGCGCAAGGAGCAAAGCCTTGGGTTCAAAGTCTTCCCGCTTTCGCCAAGGGGTCAAGCTATGGAGGGGACTCTCATTTAGGTTTCGCTTACCCGCCTAGTATCCGTGTCATGCACCTCCATTTAAGCAGACTTGCACCGCCTTTTGCAGTGGCACATGAGGCTTTGACAACGACGCAATGGCGTGAGCGTTGCGCGTGAGCGTTGCGCGTGAGCGCGCGAGCGTACGCTCACGCAGGAGTGACGTGGCGTGAGCGTCATGTCAGCATGCTGATGTGGCGGTAAATGATGATGTGGCACTGTCCGTCATCTGCCACGTCAGCATTAACATGCGTTGCCTATAACCGTGGATGGTCTTATGACCGTGGAATTAATGCAGGGAATCTTGCCTAAATATAATCAAGACGAGCGTTGAGGCCTACAATTGCAGCATCCAACATTGTGCAATTACAAATGCTTGTTTCACTTTTACAATTACGAGGACGACAAAATATCCTCACAAAGTGTGCGCCATAAAGGCTGCCACGGGAAGACCTTCCTCCCTCCTCAAATAACAATGAGAGTTAGGATCATCTTCAAAAGATGATTGTAGTGCATAGCGACAGCAAGACATGTAGACTTCGAACGGTGCAATGACAAATGTGCACTACCTAAAAGTTGTCACTCAGAGCTCACTCCGTATAGTTGGAGGCCATATCATTGCACAGCCGACGAATTGATGTGAATTACACATTTCAAATCATGGTCATCCACATACCACATTACATAGTTCATGCTACCCATGTGTTGTATCCCGCTGCAAAAGAGTATCGACCTCGTTGAAACTCATAGTGGCCTGATGAATGAAGTTGTCACGTTTGGGATCGCAAACCATCCTCCTCAAAAATATGAAATACAAATGTTTGCAGGGTATGAATTTACCTCTCTTGCCCAAACTGGTTGATAGCATATTCACAAAATCAGGACATGTGCAATTGGGGAAATTGGAAACCGTGATGTCGTAGGTCCTGTCATGAACAGCAGATGTGGAAGTGATGATTGTGAATACCCGACCATATCCTAGATCGGGTACTTCCATGGTGCTTCCAACACGAGCTTGGAGCATTCTTGCGGACTCCACTTTGCCAAAGTGTTCGGCGGTTGGAGGGAAACGCCGAACGAGCTTTCCATCTCGTTTGGTTGGCCACAAGTCAGAATTTGCGGGGGGGACCTGGGAGGATGCAGAAGTAGTAGCACATGCATGGAGTTGGGGTTGTCTCGCAAGGGAAAAACCTGCCTCCTCCAGCATTTCAATCTCCTGAAAGCTGAGATGTGTTCCCACCTTCACGGGCCAAACGGTTGGAGGAGATGGCTTCATCACTACGGAAGGACGCACAGTTCCATGCACACATCTGGCACAATCATCTGCGCAGAACCAGAACTTGTGGTTCTTGGCTTCTGGTTGACCGTATGGACGCATCAAGCCCGTGAAAGTCGGAGCAGGAGTTTGGGCACCACCTCTGGATATAGATGAAGTGCACTTCTCGAAATTAGTTGCCCTGATCGCTGTACATTTCACACGAGACCCTACACTTGTGCGTTCTATGTGCCAAACGTGGTCGGGGCATACGGACTCAAGCACATCAAGGGGTTGTTTCTCTCCTGCACCATTTCAGTGGCACTGTTTGATGCTGGAGCTTGCCGTCGTGTTGGAGGTTCCTCCACAATGGAGGTTCCGGACATGGAGCTGTCATGCAGGGGAACACGAGGCTTCGAGAAGTTATCACGGTCTGCCCTGTGGGAATCTGAATCCGAACCAGGTGGAGTGTTCAATTTCCTCTTACAGGAGCCGAATCTCTCCTCCCCTTCAAGATGTGGAACTCTAGAAACAAGTGGCGTTCCCTGGGCATACATGCTCACCGCCCGTGCTATCTTGATTGGATCCCCAGATCTGTTTGCAGCACGCAGCATCAACTCCCATTTGTCCGGACCCTTGCCACCAACCCCACCTCGTAAGAAATCACGGTATCGGGTTTGTTGTTGCAAGGCACGTATCAAATCATCTGTTGTTGCCACATACAAATCCCGACCTCGTTTCCCAGACTGCTGCAACCATGCGTTGTGCACAGTTTTTGCCAAATTGCAAGATGGCATGTCCGCCATTTCCTCAATGGACATGTTCTGCAAAGAGGATAACCACACTTCAGAACAGTGCACAGGAAACAACATAAAGAAAGCAATGAGTCAAAAATATGGAAAGCAAATGTATGAATAAAGCATGAAATAGAAGCCTCGTACCATTGTCATGGCTGCTCCCCACTGTCTATACCGGAAGTGCCAAAACGCCAGCCAATCTTCCAATGCTCTCATACTCTCAAGTGATGCAGCTCCAGAAGAGAACCACCAGGCACGAATTGTCTGGAACAAAGTGTCCGCCTCCTTCATTGTTCTAGCATCTTTGTACTCTTTACACAATTTACGGTGCTGAGTCTGCATCTCTGGTTTGATGTCCGACTTTGTATGTTTTTCCAGAGATTGTGTCAAATGGAATAGACATGTACGCTCTCTTCCTGGCATAGGCACTTTTGGGTCGCCCGATCCGAAGACAATACGAACAGCATTGAAATTTGCTTGAGCACTATCCGCCATGAAACCTGCGAAATTTGGAGATGGCAACCCATGGCAGCCCATGACACGTATCAGGGAATTCCACATAAGCTTCTGGGATTCTGTATCCTCGGATTGCATGTCACAAACTGCAATTGTCATAACTCGTTGGTACACTGGATCGTAGACATGACAAGCCATTGTCGTCCAATCCTTCACTCGTTTCACATGATCAAACATAAGAAAACAGTTCTGCAAGTCCCCAGTCTTCTACATCCGCTTCACGAGGCTAACCCCACTGCCCTCCCCAACAGTCGACATTTTGAAAAGAAAAACTTTGATGGCACCTTGACCTGGGAATACATTGTCCTGGATGTAATCGTACTTGCTCACTCGTTTCAATTCCAAAATATTGTCTATGTAGCCTCTGATCCCAGAGCCCATTCTCAATGCATTGATCTGATGCCGAATGTTAGGTGAACTTAAAGTGGAGAAATGATCCATGACCAGGTCCAATGCTGCACCGTCAAGTTTAGTCCCCACAGAATCTCCTTCACTCAAAATATGGCTTTCCAAGAAGGACTTGCTTGCGCCAAGAGCAATTGCAGATGTTGTTGCGGATGGGTTTCTCCCGAACTCCTGTTTGATCAACCTCGATACTGTCTCAACACTCTCCCTGTAATCCCCCTTCGAGACAGGATGGTTATGGAATCCGAAATGCACACAAGCTCTTGTCATTGTTTTCAAACGGTGCACAACATAGTACATTCTTGCTCCGCAGAGCGCCAAGCAGGATGGCACAAGTTTGCAGAATTTGCAGACGAAAGTGTTTGCCGGTGGAGGGGCAGTCCCAGGCTGAAATGGATTTTCCGCCAGACCCTCCCATTCGCTTTGATTATGAACCCCAGACTGAAGAAAGTGTCTGCAATTCAAATTATCACACCTAAGGTGTCCATTGCAAACTGTCCTCCTGAAAACAAGCTTGTCATCAATCTGAATATTGGATGTTTTTGTTCTGCACCACGTGTGCCCGTCGTGTTTATTGTCCATTCCATGCATCATGATTGTTACACCTCCAACTCGCGGAGGAGGAGGCAGCTCGAATAGGATATCGCCATCAAAAGTCTCCGGCAAGAACTTCACAGGCACCTGCTTCAAAGATTCCCAATCAATTCCCCGCAACTCACTTTTGAATCCAGCCATTCCTCCCATCGCCCACAATTTTGGAATGACACTACAAATCTCTTCTTCATCAGCTTCTCCAACCACAGTAGGAAAGACTGGATTTGGAATTTCACTTATGTCATCATCGGAAGAATCCGAAAGCTCAACGATTGGAGTGGAGGACGTCTGTTCTTTTTTCACCACCACCTCCCTCTTGTCTTCAACAACCGAAGCAGCAGTCCCGGGCGTCACATATGACCCAAGGGACTTTCGTCGAGGCTCTCCAAGTACTCTGTATCGACCAGGACGCACTCTCCACTGGCTGATATGAGCCGTCTCATCACGGTTTTGGAAAGAGTATTTCAACAACTTCCCTTTAAGATCGTACACCTCTTTCTCCAAAAAGATGGAGTCATTCTGCAGCTGAAAACGGGTAGCCAAGACATGTTCCAGAACAATTGCAAATCCATTGTCAAGGACTTCCTGGGAGAGCGGCACTGGTTTGTCGTCAGAGAAGAACTCCGCTTCAGAGGAAGCCATCTTCCTTCCTCGCGTACGTTTGTACCTTGCTATCGCAAATCTAGTGTAAATCGGTTTACTGATGTCTCTAGAACACAGTTGAAGAATGAGTAGAGAATATGGCGGAGGAAGATCAGACAACGACTGTGCATATTATGTTATTCTTTCCAGATATGCAGCCGTCCATTTTAATTACTTTTCTTGTGGGCCCAGTGGTCAGAGTATCCCTAGGAGCAGTGTCGGCAGCTGTTAAACCGTTAACCAGAACCTCATCAATAAACCCAATAACAAAGCCGACTTCCTGGAAGCATGCCACAGGATCTGAGGATGGGATTGCAGATTAAGTAAATGTATCTTTATACTACTACCAATGATCATGCGCACCTGGAAAGTTCCAAATGTGAAACGAATGTGGGGTTTGACTAACAAGGATGACCGTGTATGATATTCCAAGATTTGTCATCAAACTCTCGTTCATTTACATTTATTTGTGTAAGACTGTGCGCCAAGATTTCTGGGATTCGCTGTTATTTTTAAATATTGAAACCGTTCTAATACAGAACACGCCGTTTTTTTTGGGCGACACACGTCAGACATCCATAACTGAATACAAACAGCTGTACACCAATTGCTGGCATGTGCACTAATAAGGGAACGACTATGTGTAACGGTCACGCGAGAGGGAATCCGATGCTTCTAGAGACACGCAAGAACCCAGGCAATCCCGCAAGAAATCGGGAGTCACTGTGTTTTTCTACTTTTCGCGCTTAGAGAGAGAGTGGTAGTCAAGCTGGAGAGGGTTCCTTCTACAATACGAAAGAGAAGAAAGTCTCTTTATTTTACTTCCCTTAGAGAGAGACGCAGAGCAAGAGAGCAAATGACGAGGCGTCGTTTGTTGGAGAACACAGGGCCAAGGCAGCAGGTGAACACGGAGACTGATTCTGAAGAGCAGACGGACACTAAGGCAGCGGCTGTGACACAGTCGGCGATAAGATTGCGCCAGCCTTTGGAGGCAAAGATGATTCGCAGGGACACTGAAGGAGGTGGAAGCACAGGAGAAGGTCCAGAAACCCTAGAGCAGACAGAAATTCCAGCAGATGTGAGAGGGAAGAGGAAAGTTGCAGAAGGGGATCCAATTTCAAAACCTAAGAAGGCGCCAGTAAGTTTTATCTACCTTACATTTCATTGTTGAAGATATGCGTAGAGATTGAGTGGAGTCAATCTGAATAATCTGCACTTACTGTCCGTCCTAAACTATACTGAATGTCGTTGCCGCCAATCAGTTGCACATAGATGTCATTACACAACACCGATCCGGCAGGTCCTTATCTTTTGTGATTGTCGTTAACGCCGTTCGCTATCGCTCTCGCTTTTGTTTTGAATACGGCAATATCAGCTTTGCTTGTGTAGATTGTGCTGAATTGTTTCACACCATTCATAGTGAGTTTCTTTGAGACAGAGTGATGGTCGTTACCGCCATTCACTATTTGCAAATTACTCAGTCAGAACTGAATGGCATCGTGCAGAAAACTGTGAGGTCGAAGCCTACAGGATCAGAGGGGAGAGGATCTGGAGATGGGGACGAGTCCGCAAAAAGCTCAGAGAATACAGATGAAGCAGATGAATCTGAAGTGCACTACCTTGACAAGGTGAAAGAACTCATGTCATTCTAGAAGGTAAACTCTCAGGAGGTTATAAGGGACATGCTCGTATCTGGAGGGCGTCTGAACATCCCTCTATGCCGGATGATATCAATGCCTGTTGTGCGTCCACCTCTTTCCCATGGCATAACAAAATTGGAGAGTGATTTTGTGCATGGATATAGACTTGGTGCACAAGTTTTTTATGTGTCACTGACGGATATAAATGGGAAAAGCACATTAGTGTCTCCAGAGATCAGTGATAACTGGGATGAGTGCTGGAAAGATGTCAATGAGGAGTTCGAGTTGGGCCTCATGATGGGAAAGAACACCCAGCAATTCTGCAACCACATGTTCTATGTCTGGGACGACAACCACCGATTGCTGGCATGGATGGGATACATTCAGAAACACCATGCGAAAGACAAAGACAAGCATGTTGCTGTGGAGGCAATGGTTTTGGATCCTGGAAACGACATCGCTAGGCTTCTTACAGCTATGCACGACGTGAACAAGTAAGTCATCCAGGAGATTTCATTCCCTCTGTAGTGTCTTATTAATCCTCAAAAAACAGTGTTAAGGAATGCAATGTTTCCAATGTTTTTGCAGATCGACAGAGAAATCGCATGTGACAACAAGCTTGGTTCACACACTATTCCGAATTCAGAGGATTGGTCTGATGAAGCTGGATGATTTTCGGACAGTACTACCACCCAATATCATCAAGAAGTGCAAAACAGGAAGAGCTGCAGGCACTTGGTATTCTTTGACACGAGAGGCGTTTCTGGAATACATGTATGCGGTAAGCCCGAGTCTGTACTCTGTTTACTTTTCGAATACATGTTTGTAGTCCCTTCGGAGCTAATCACTACTTGAATCAATGCAGCAAGAACTGGCAGAGGCAGCTGAGAAGGGAAAATCCGAATATTACCGCACTACACCAGAGGAACTAAGGACATCAAAGGGTGTGGAAGTTGCAATAAAGAAGGAGTTTGAAATGCGAAGAACCAAATTGATGTCCGCCTTCGGAAAGCAGCTTAGAATAGTAGATCCTGGACTTGGTCCTGAGTTCCTTCAGCAGATCAAAACACACTATGACAAGCATGTGCATCCGGAGATGGAGCAGGAGAAATTGCACCGGCTGGCCATATCGATGGTCGACCCACAAACAAAAATAAGGTGGCTGGAGATATGGAACTCAGATCAAACAGTAAAGGACTTGAATCAGTTCCCAAATAGCACCATACAGCCTGGCACAAAGGTGGAAGGAATCAGTGATTTGGTGTTTGATAACTGGCTCCACAAGGCTACATTTTGGAGTCAGGTGTGTATTCAAACATGTTGTTTTCTTCTCTTCAAGTATGTGATAAGTATCTTATTTGCAATTCTGACAAATATACTATTTGCAGCTCGAAAAGCGCGCCGTCATTGTGTTGGATCAGACTTTGAAGGACCTGAACATTTCGATTGTTTCCCCTCCCCAAATGTCATTGGAGGCATACATAAGGAAGTGGTGAGGTCTCACCTGGAGATACTGTTTTTTCCGGGAGTTCTCCAAAGATGGTAACATTTTACGGTCCAACGACTTTGACAGTCAGGTTGGAGGAGAGTGGGCCATGATGCGAGTTGTGTACAGGTGCAATGTCATACTTGAAACTCTATTGCTTTTTTTGGGAAAAAATGTGGCTTCATAAGGATTGCAATCATAGATCCAGATTGAATGTCGTTGACGACATTCACTTATTTGTCTGAGTCATTCTTAAGCGAGTATATGAATTCACCTGGTTAGGATCTAAGGGTGTAATTATAGTGTCCCTGATTAGAATTGATAATGTCCTTGAATGGCGTTGACGACATTCACATCCGGAGTTGTTGAGAGGTCCTCAGAGTTATGTAAATTTTTGTAATGTCCATAGAGGTTACAGTGAGGGTTCCTCACTTCATTTTGCTGAATGTCAATGCAGACACTCAGTTGTTCTGCATTGTTTTTGCCTCTTGCGAGGAATCTGGAGGCTTGATAAGCTCTGTTATGAGAAATCCAAAGTGAATGTCGTTGACGACATTCACTTCTGTGTTTGTATTATTCAACAGCGACACTTTGAATTTACATGGATTGGGAGCTAAGTAATTGGTTTCTTTTTTGTATTTTTTTGAATGGCGTTGACGCCATTCACATACAGTGTTGTTGTGAGGTCCTCAGTGATATGTTCGTTATGAATGTGCATTGAGTTTTCCTGGAGGGTTCCTTACTCGAGTTTATGATTTCCATCCTGTGATTTTGCTTCACTTGAGGAATAATTAGGCTTGATTAGTGAATGTCGTTGACGACATTCACTTCTATGTTTGTGTCATTCCAAAACGATAGTTTGCATTCACCTGGATTAGGGTGTATTTACAGTATCATTGAATGGAATGTTTTGAATGGCGTTGACGACATTCACATCTGGAGCAGTCGCGTGGTCCTGGAAGGTCCTTGGAGCAGTTCTCAGAGCCATTTCAATCTATGTTTTTTTCATTCTGTTCTACTTGCATCTTACTCACTGAGCGCTTTTGTGGGTTGGGATTTATCTCTTTTTTTCAGGTACACGAAATATGTGCTTATGGAAGGAAATCACTTGAACGGAATTTCCAGACTATCTTGACATGTGGTCGGACCCTGCAAACGATCCAACCATGTATACTGCAAGGATATTGAAGGACTAGAGTCCTTCTCACTTCAGAGACTGTGGCTGGTACCTTGACTGCCCACCGGAGCACACGACCTTTCAAGAACAGCATATGAAATACTTGAACAATAACGCTAAGATGTTGGCGCCTTTGACTGACGAAGAGTACCAACGAAACATAGCAACATTGGCTGCCAAGGAGCCTGATGCTCAGGGAACGCCGCAGAAGGGAAAGAATGCGGGCCGCAAACCAAAAGACAAGGCTGTTGATGTCATAGCCATCTCACCAGCAAAGCCAAAGGACAAAGACAAGTCCAAAGAGAAGGAAAAGGACAAGGGGAAGGAGAAAGAAAAGGAGATGGAGAGTGGGCAGGACTTTACTGTTGGAAGATATACCCGCACTGTTCAGTGCGTGTTCGATGCCAAGCCACACCCTTCCCGTTCTGATTCGGCAGGAGAGATGAAAATTGTTAATGAGGGTTGGCTGTCGATGATGCAGAGTCGAAAGAGAGGATACACTGGGGTGTCATCCCCTACCTGGGACAATATAATCTCATTCCTCAATCTGGTGAGAATTCCAGTTTCTTTCCTTTTTCTCTGAAAGTTTCGTTGGCAGTATTTCAGTCTCGTTCTTTGAAAACATTCTTGCCATCGTTCTTATAAAAAACATGTCTGTTGCAGGTGAGCACAGGTCCCACCTTCGTGTGCGGTGTGCAGAAAACTTATGCGGCCGACATTGTCATTCTCGACATCCCGGATGGCCAGGCTGTGCCAGAAGTTCTTCCAAAGGGCAAGACGCCAGGCTGGAACAAATTCGAGGACAACTACTGGAGTTGGGTGTTCGGGTTCTGTAACAACTTCCTCTCTGATGCAGGGACACTTCTGCTTTTTCAGTCATGTGACAATGATAGTCGTCGGGCATTGGCATCATACCTCAAGTCTTCAGGGTTTGAAGTTTTGCGCACATGGAATTGTGTGAACAGCCTCTACCTTGTGAAAGGGGGTTTCCCTGGTCAGCTGGTATGCCGTCTCCCTTCTGCTTGTGCTTTCATGATGAGTTTCAATGTTCTCTGCAGCTCCACTCTAGTAGAATGTGTTATAATCGAGTATAAACCATTTCTGGCGAGTCTGTTTTCGACAGCCCCCTTTCCAATTTTCTGCTTCCTGTTTATGCCGAAGCAATGGCACTTCACGCGGCCGAGTCCCTATCCCCTGACTTTTTAGTGGCCAGCCGTAGGTGTATCCAGCGTGGATCCGGTGTTCTAAAATACTTAGACTTAGATGCAGAGGAAGCGGGGATACATTGTACTGACTCCGAGTCAGACTGAACTGTATTCTTTTAATATTCATTTTCATACTATCTGGAAAACGTTGAATCCCCTTCCTCCACCGTAGTTGTTCCTTTAGAACAAATAATAATCACAGAATCAACTTTCATTTAAATTGCAATATGTATGAATCCATCTCACAAACCTCCCTGACTCTTCTCGTATCCATTGTGCATTCATCTACAGTGTATTCATGCGTGCTCCATTCATGAATTTTTTCCTTTGTTCAACATCCATTGTACATTCATCCTCTGTACTCTTTAATCCACCCCACAAACCTTCCACACTCATTTCATATACGTTGTGCATTTGTCAAAAGTTTTGGTCATGCATCTTCCTGTCATGAATTTTTGTCATTGCTCAACATCCATTATACATTCATCCATTTTACTCTTATCCATCCCTCATTCATCCATCTACATTCATTTTTCACACTCATCCATCTGTTTATCATCCAACTGTACATTCATCCATCCTTTATTCAATGCCTTTTATTATGTCGTCCAGCTTGTTTCCGCGGTAAAGGGTGCCAATCCGCGGGAATACACTCCACTTCTTTCTGGGCGCGTGGTGACGCGGCCTTCACGTGTGATGACGTGGAGTGAGCCCCGTGACGTGGCATTTGCGCAAGGTGACGTGGCGTGAGCGCAGTTGTGCTCACGCGCTCACGTGACCAGGCTCACGCCGAGGCATCCCTGAGGCTTTGAGCAGAGTTGCTGATCTTGGACAAGATTAGTCATATTTGTCAATGGATTGTATCCATGTGACAGAGTTGTGCTAGGCTTTGCAATATGCAGTGTCGTTGTTACTTGGAAAAAATTACCTCCCTTGTCGCTCCCACAAACCGAACACTACATGAGTTGAGTTCGCATAAAACTCATCAAACATTCTTGACAGTAGCCACCGGTTCGAGATCACATGCCACAGAGTCGCCAATTGATCTTCCTCATAGGCCAGCCAGGAGCCAACATGGCTCAAGTTCTTAAATGAAAAAAAAACGTTGGGTCCAACCCGGGTATCAATACTGATATCAACCCGGGTAGGTCCTACCTGGCTGGTAGGTAGGGTGGCCAATGCCCAGGCAATACGATACTAGGGGCAATATATATCATGCTCTATACTATGGTTGTGCCTTTTTAAGGAACCCGCCGGGTTCGGGTTTGGGTATTTTTTTGGAGCCTAGTCCGGGTCTGGATCCGGGTTCGGGTCCGGGTTTCTCAACACGGACTCAGCAGGGTCCGGGTAGTTATTGGAAAATATTAGCGGGTTCACGGGTTCGGATCCGGGTCCTAGTTAATTTATTAAATAAATTAGAAAATTAAGATTAATTAAGGATAAAATTATTTTTGGCTGAAATAAAATTAAATCCTAATAATGAATTTTATTTTAGGACACATTCCTTCAAAAAGTACCATGAATATTATTGCTCATTTAACATAAGAATTAAAATAGAAATTGAGTTCCATTCTTCAATATCAATTCTGAAACATGTTAACAATAGTAATATGCCTCAAGGCTCATAGATTACTATAGCATGGATGTGTGGGAGCCAGCCTCACAACAATAACATATGGCTCCTAATAATAACATATGGCTCAGAATTTTGTGTGGCCCCTCGTAATGAGGCTGGTGAGACGATGGGGCCCGCCGTCTCATTAATATAGGAACAAACTACCTTCATGCGTCCAGGACTTCGAATTTTTTTGGCATATGATATTTACAACTACCTCCACGCAGGTAGTTTAAGGATTTTCTACATGAAGGTAGTTGCAATACCAAGCTGAAACTACCTACATGAGAGTAGTTACATACCACCTCCATGTAGGTAGTTGTAGTCACCGCGTTGCAAAACCAAGCTGAAACTACCACCTACATGAGAGTAGTTATATATCACCTCCATGTAAGTAGTTGTAGTCACCGCCTACCAAAGGAAGCATGTTCAGGGAATGGAACCCTAGACCTACATAGCCACATCAGCATCGATCTACCACCAAACCACAACCTCCTCCCTGTCAACAAACTGTAGTTTTTTTTTATATACTAGGGCTTCGCGTTGTTCCGCACTACTAGCGACGACTTTTGAGAAGGACGTCCGGACGGATGGCCATACTCGAGGATCGTAGAGTACGGATCATGCAGCCTGCCAAAATGTCGGTCACGCAGTTCCGATTGGTGGGGGGGGGGTTGGGGTTTTCCATGGGTCGTCTTGGTACAACAAGTAGATTTGGACTATGATAAATCAGTATTTTTTTATTATCCGTTGTGAGCATGCATTGGGACAAAATGTAGACTTTTTAAAGAGGAGAAGGAGGACGGTCTTTATAAAATATGGTGGCCCTGACATGGAACGTTTAGATGTGTCTAATTTAAGCTCTACCAAGCTATGCTTTTGCTCCAATAGTCGTCGTTTGACTATGTCTCCTGTCGTGCTTTGGCCAACAGTTTGACCCCTTTTAGTTGGAATGAAAGCCCGTGTTTCTTGTGACGGAAATTCATCCAATATCGGATGTTACACTTGACTGCAACGAGATGCCCTGAACATACGGATTCTCCATCCATTTTTTGGCCATTTTCGTTAAGGACTTCTATTGTATTGTACATCTCGTCGTTGTTTGTTTTTTGACGTTTGTTGTTACCGGACGTCGAGCCAGAGTTGTTTGCTTTAGTTTTTAGGAGCTTTTTCATGAAGCTCATGTTGTTTCCACCCATCCACCTCATGTCCTCGCCTCTCCTCCTCCAATTATCGGACCATTCCGTTATTGTATTTGCGTAGTCGAACAGGAAATGGTTCTCTTCTATCAATATTGTGAATTTTGCGTCTTTTAGTTCTTCGGCGAAAGTCACGAATCTGTCATTCCCGGTTTTGCCAAGGTAGGGGAATTTTGCAATACCTACGAAGATTGCTATTTCTTCATGGTCCGAAGGGACGTTCCACAAGGCGTTGTGGAAGTTTGTACTATAGGGCAGGCGCTTCCATGTGTTCCCCACCTTTAGGACATGATGGTCATTGGACGTGAAACTGTCGTATTTCTCTTTTGTCATGTCTTGGTGGGTTATTTCCTGGATTTGTTGGTCCGTTACAATGTCTATTGTGTCGGCTATTTCCGACGTTGACATGGTTGTTTGTATGTATGGTGCAGAGAGAGAGAGAGAGAGGCGGGTGCAGCTGAAAGTATATATCGGTGGGTTTTTGAGGAGAATGAAACCCTAAGAGTGCGACTTTAAATTTAATCACGCTAATCTATATAGAGAACTGTGGCTTTCTCTCTCAGACCAAGGTTGATGCTACGCCGTTTTGTTGGGAAGTTAGGTGCAAAGTGCGATGTAATATTATGTTATATTCCTCTACTTCACCTGTACCTAGAAGCATCATTCGATTAGGGACCCTCTCACAATTGGTTATTTTTTTAGCAACAACACCTAGTGAAGACGAAAGGCCTGGTCCATTGATGTTTGATTCAAGCCCAGCTATGCTGATTGAGGAATTCCAATAGGAGATGACCCTTCACTTCCTGCTCACAATTGTTTTGTTCCTGTCATAAAACCAGAGAACCTCACATCGGAACGTATAGGCTTACAAATACATACAGATCCATCTGCACTTTTTCAGTGCTCAAAGACTGGCACAAACATCAGAATACACATGAGGTTCACCTATCAGGCATCACCCATTCACAATCTCCAAAGCCTCCCTGCCACACCCAGTACATAAGCAGAGTACACATAAGTTCCTTGCTTTGCATCCTCAAATGCACCCACCTTGGGGGGGGATGCTATTGTGTGCGCAGATCCCGCGAGCAGAAAATTGCGTGAGCAGAAATCTGCTCAGCTTGAGGACCTGCCTACCTATAACCGCGGACGTCCAGTCGATTTAGAAGACCTATTACTGTGCAGAGTGGCCAGTATCACAAGGTCGGATATGGATGTTGTTTGGATGAATGAGGGATGAATGTCGGATGAATGTCTGTATAACGAATGAGAGGTGGATGAATGACATAAATGAAAGAATAGATAGTTGTTTGTAGTGGTAGCTCCCAAAACCCTTGAGCTCCGAAATCCATGAAACCATGCTTGTCTTGCTTGAAAATCAATTATGTCGGGTGCAGTGTATATTGCAAACTTTGAGTCCACATTGTTTTGTTGATTGAGAAGGACCACATGTCATTTTCCCAGTTATACAAGGTTGAGAGAGAGGCTCACATCCAATCATAAAGAAGGCATACAGGTGAACTCGTTGTTTTTAAACAAACCCTTCACAAGAATCGATTCATTCGGACAAAGAAGATCCACTACTACAAGACGCACTGTTCAGGACGAAGGTAGAACTATCCACAAAGATGCTAGCCCTGCTCTGCTGAAAACCATGTCTTTCGTGAAGCAGAGAAGGGGGAGATGCCAGCAGACTATACTCCTTAGCCGCAGCCTCCGCATAAGATGGCAAATGAAATTGTGCTGGAGGACTTGGGAAAAAATCCGGGTTGGCAAAGAACGACAGAAACCGTGGCGTCATATGACTCGTGCAACCACACAGTAATGAGTAAACTTCTTAAATACTCTAGAAGCCAAACTTCAGCCACAAAAAGGAACGCCAACAGGATCCGTCATGGGATCTATGAGTTGCCACAAAAGAACAAGCACTTACTCACATGAAAAATCCCAATCCACATCTAGAGCATCCGGCTCTTGCAGATCCTGCTCCTCCACAATCTTCTCAGTCTGGGTCGAATGCGAGGATCCCTCATAGAGTGGAGCGATGACCCGAGAGTAAAGCTCCTCGTCCCCCTCAAACCCAAAAAGATGTCTTCCTACACACTTGCAGGCATGGAACGAAGCCCCTGCAGGATAGCGAATGAAAGCACAAAACCATGTCACAAGCCAAAACAGGAGAGGAACATGTGCAACGAAGAATGGAGAAGAGTTTCGGCATGCACTTGTGCCCATGGAGAGGTCAACCATTTTGCCACCATGCCGGCTGCATGTCTCAATGAAGGTCTGCATGAACGCGGGCGACTCCTTTCGGGCACCTCTCCATGGAATTCCTCCAGTTTTTTTCAGAGTCTGGGACGCATCCACATAGTTGTGAACAACATCAGATTCAACTGGGTCGCAATTTGGGTCTATGTGTAGACCTCCTCCCCAAACGTCGAAATGCCCAACATAAGCAGGAGTGTTGGCAGGCCGAATTCGTGACAGGCCAATGGGGGGGATGCTTCCGCGTGAGAGCGCGTGAGTGTGAGAGCGTGAGCGTGAGAGCGTGAGCGTGAGAGCGCGTGAGCATAGGCGGGCTCACGCCACATCATCAGTTATTGCCACGTTGGCTGACGGGTCTGACGCCACGTCAGCCGACCTCGCCAGCGTGCCCGACGCCACGTCGTGTCATGCCACATCATTTTCATAGGCATGGCCCTATAACCGCGGACCGAAGAGGCAAATGGGGGGTCTATAGCCGCGGATTGCGCATTTGGCAGACAGAGAACCATGTGTGGGCGACGAGACGAGGTGCAGAAGAGAGTTGAATGTTGGTGAATGTTGCAGAATGATAGTGTTTGTAGAGACTGAAATGGTTGTGGATGTATTAATGTCCAGGTCATCAGTCTACAATGGTCCTCAAATGATTTAATGCCATGCTAATTTGGTATTTTATGTTGTTGTCATCAGTCTAGAATGGTTGTGGATAAGTTAATGAGGGTGAAGCAGAGCCAATGTGGATGGGACACTGCGAGTATGGATGAATGGGGATGAATAGTTGTGGACAAATGTGGATGAAATATCGTGAATGGACGATAGAGTGGATGAATATTGAGCGAGGATGTCATTCTAACATTTATGAACACCAAGCACAACGATCAATGTTGTTTGCACAAACATTAGAAATTGTACCTAAAATCCATCATGAAGCACTTGATAAGATTTAATGAATGTCTGGCATTTGGGGAAATGTAGACAGATGACAGCAACATAGAAAAAGACAACACAGCAGATGTGAGAGTGATCTTTCATTTTGCGACTTTGTCCGAGTGCTTACTACACACTACAACAGATCGCGGTAGTTATGACTGCCAAACCATGGTAGTCACGGTTTTCTTGACTTTGACCATGACTGTACCATGTTTTTATATGAAATTGACCTCCCGCAGTCGTTCATACGACTGTAGTCATATAAACGACTATCTAAGTAGTCGTCTGTATGACTACATGGCTCCGGAATGGGCGGAAGGCTGGTCAATGACAATTGACCAGATTTAGCTCACCATTCATAGTCATTTCCATGACTACAGTGTACATGGATGAGATTACATAGTCATGATGACTACTGGGGATTATGTAATTTGGTGTGTATAATACAATTAAAACACCATATGATCACATGAATGACTAATGGTGTATTGGTTAGCAGGTAGTGAACTATAATTCTTATAGTAAAGAGGTTGCAGGTTCAAACTCCTCTAAGTACAATCAAATGGATAAGATGGTCCTAGGGTTAGTAGGCGAGCTAGGGATAGCACGTGGTAGCCTAGATGGGCTCCACGTGGTTTTTTCATTATTATAAAATACATTATGCGTGGCACAATGCGGTGCGACGCGGCGTCCGACATATGTTTTTAATTGTTTTAGTTTTTGAAATTTAATTTAATTTTTAATCAATTGCGCCTCGCCACGTGGCTCGGCAGCTGCGACTGCAGTATGATGGTATATATGACTGCAGTGAGAGATATCACTTGGTTCATCTAACTGTAGTCATCCGGACCGTACCATCTTGTACTCATTGTATTCACTTGGTTTGCACGACTTACAGTCATAGAAGTCATATGTACCATTTATGACTGCAGAATAGTCATATATACAGTCATAAATACCGCAATATGTTGTAGTGGCAACATTCTGGTGTGCAATATGCTCCTCTTTAGCTGTCCTCTTCAGTGTCGACACATTGTGAGCCATTTCAGCACTATACTTCCTGCAACGCACCACCTGACCACGCTAAACATGGTTTGGACTCTAATGCGTATTGCGGCCCTTGCCAGTGAGGTAGAAATGTGCTCATGTATCTTACGAGAGCACTGCAACTTTCATGGTTTTTCATCAGGACCATTATACAACAACATACAAAATCAATCTGGCTCTCGTTTGTGCATGAGGAGGAATTCCGGGTCTTTCAACATTGTGTAACAGAAATCGACAAAACGTCTACCTTGTCTTCTTGTTTGACCCATAACCAATATTAGGCATGAGGATGTTGTCCTTGAACTTGCGCTGAAACCGAGAGTCCACCAATCATCCCCTAGGTGCCTTGTCTTCTTGTTTGACCCATAACCAATGTTAGGCATAAGGATCCCGCATTTGAACTTGTGCTGAAACCGAGAGTCCATACATCATCCACTAGATGCACTGTCTTCTTGTTTGAACCATAACCAATGTTACGCATCAGGATGTTGCCCTTGAACTTGCGTTGAGCCCGAGAGTCCACAAATCATCCCCTAGGTGCATTGTCTCCTTGTTTGACCCATAACCAATGTTAGGCATCAGGAGGCTGCCTTTGAACTTGCGTTGGACCCGAGAGTCAATACAAACATCATCCCCTAGGCGTGCACCTTAAACCTTTTGAAATGCACATTTCCAGAATGATGCGAATGAGAGACTCAAATAAACAGCTATTTGCTGTACATTACAATCAAAGCCTACAAGCCAGGATATAACTGTCCACTGTATGAAGTGCATAGAAGCCACTGTTGTAAATGCATACACGCCATGAAAATGAGAAACCATCTTTTAACGACATTACAACAAACAGGCACAAATTTTATTACAAAGTTTTGGAGGGACACAGAATGTCTGAAACTCTGAACATCAGGAGACCCCCCTAAATGATGAAACTGGCATTTCAGTCACTAGAACTATCCCCTGAAACTTGTGCTGTATCATCGACGTAAACCCGAGCTCCGAGGTGCCTGTTGTGCTTCCGAGCACATGGGGGAGATAACATGAAACTGTGTTGACGAGCAATGGCCTCCACGTAGTCGGGTAGGATGTATGAACGTGGAGGGCTGCACCACAAGTCACTGTGAAGAAAAGAGACGTCGACCAAAGGAATAGCTTCCAATATCCTGCCACCCAAAGTACCACAATTGCATTAGCCACCATGAATGAGAAAGGGGGGGCCATTTTCGTGGGAGAAATCGGATACTTATAGAAAAATAACTTACTCACATGCGAAATTGTCGTCCAGGACTTTGTCGTCCCCTTCGTTGATTTCCACATTCACTATACCCTCATGTTGTTGGGCGGCAGGCAATGGCGCTTCCAAGTTATGGAGGAGGTCATTGAAAATGGCCGCATCCCCTTCCATACCAAACAAATGTGTGCCCGCTGCCTTACAAGCATGGTACGAAGCTCCTGCAAGACAGAGTACTCTTAGGACGATGAATCAAATTTTGCACCAAGAAGAAAACACCGCAACAGGTTCGGGGTGAAACCTGTGCCAAGAGTGAGGTCCACGATGTGCGCCCCCGGATGGGAACTATTCTCCACAATTGTTTGAATAAATGATGGGCTCTTCTCCTTCTTCCCCTCTCCATGGTGTGGAACTTTTGCAAGCACACATTGGAATCCACGTAATTGTAGTGCATGTCGTCCACCACTGGATCGAACTTATCGTTGATTAAACAACCTCCCCCATGAAGCCTGAACTCTTTCACTGCTGTGGGAGTTGAAGCAGGTGCACTCTGACGAGGCATACGGCCTCAAAAAGGCGGGTCTACACACAAGACAACATGAAGCACATATTAGTGAATCCCCAAAAAATCATCTGGAAAGAGCAGTGCTTGAAACCACCGAAAATGAGTGCGTTGACGCACTCATTTCTGCAGGGGTGAAATTGAACTTCAAATGAAGCAGGTAAGAGCAGGTCGTTTACCATTTGTCCGGGACAGTCGCCCTTTGTCAAGTACAGGCTGTTCACACCATTCCACGTTTCGATGATTTTCATCCCCAAGACCTTGAGGTAGCTTGCAAGCTCCCGTCGACATTTCGTATTGACGGACTGGATCATTACAATAACCCCTGCATCCGATAAAAAAAAATTGCAAAATGAAAGACCCACCGCCAGTACCTCTCATCGAATGCATTCCATGTTGGGCAGGTGCCTGTGGGTAGAATATCCGGTACTGGCAGCCCATCCGGAATGTCCACAATCACCATGTCGGCACCATATGGTTTCTAAGTACCATTGACCCAACACTGCCCTTTCGAAACCGGAAAACAGACAGACGACAAAAATTAAATAACTATCCAAAATGGAAAACATTAATGGAGACAAATAGTGGGAATTGGCTTACCGACTCAAGGAATGCACACAGCTTGCCCCAAGTTCGAGAGGGTTCTCCAGTGTAACCAGATTTTCTGCTTTCCATCATGGCAAGGAACGAATCATTGACAAACTCGCATTTACATTCTCGCTGGATTCTAGATGGGTGCTCCACTGCGTCGTATGGCTCAAACTTCCCCTTACGTTTTTGTTCCTTGTTTGCAATTGGGGTCTGCGCTACCTCACCCCCCGCAGTCTCCCCTTGGGTGGCCTTCTCCTTCCCTTCGTCCTTTGTATCCTTTCCCTTTCCCTTCCCTCTCACATGAGTTTTGTTGGCTGCGGGTTCCTTCTCAGCGAGGTTCAGCAGATTCCTCTCATGCAATTCTTTGTCAGTGAGAGGGGCCAAAGACTCCGCATTGTCGTTCTGGTTCCGTGTCTGCAACTCATACCAGGGGCAATCTGATTTGGGAATGTCAAGATACCAGCAGCAGTCTTTAAGGTGATATCTTCCGTAGTCTCTGAGGATGGCTACCGTGTACATGGTCTGACTATTAGAGGGGTCAGAGGTCCACAAATCGATGAAGGCAGGGTACTTACTGAGGTTTTTTCCCGGAATGAGCACGTTCTTGATATACCTACAAAAAAAAGGAGGTACACTTTTAGACAATGAAGGCAAAAAAACATATATTGCGGCCCTCCCAAAATGCGTGCGTCGACGCACACAATTTTGGGGTGCACACATACTTGAGCATGAGGCAACTGAAATACACTCACAAGTAACATATGTAAGAACAGGAGAAAACCAAGGGTTCCATATGCAGAAAGATATCCCATTCTCGGCAGACAGATATTCCATTCAGAACTGCCAATGAAAGACATGATGGAGGAGAGAACACATCTGGGTTTGTGGCCCTCCAAAATTGCGTGCGTTGGCACATGCAGTTTTGCATGGCCACAAACTGTCTGTCTACTAATTGCCAAAGATATTTTCCAAACATAAAACAAATCAACGAACCTATATAGGACCCTCTTCATGGTTCCTCCGCCCCGTACTGCTAGTCAAAGTCATTTGTGCGGGAGATGCCTCCATCTCGGGAAAACTCTCTAAAGAAGCAGTTGCTCCAAGTAGTGGCCTTCCACTGCCTCAAGTAATCCTCCAAAGTGTCCTCAGGCATGGTCATGGTAATTTTGTAGTCATAAAGCTGTTTCTCCAGCACCTTGTTTGTACAAGCTTCAATCTGCAGGTATACATATGCATGGGTTAGATTCCATGCATGGGAAGATATTCTCAAAATTTTGAGCAAAGAAAGTCTTGAAAAGTACCTGGCTCAAGTAGGTGGCTTTGTGCAACCATGTATCAAGAACTTGGTTGCTGAAGGTTTGATGTGCCTGATGTTCTCATCTCTTTCACCCCTAGGGAAGCAGTATGTATCCTTGACAGTTTGGTCGGAATTCCAAATCTCCAACCATTTCACTTTCAGGTCTGCTTCCACCGCTACAGTTGACAACCGGTGAAGCTTTTCCTGTGTCATCTCCGGTTTGGTGTTATTGTTCCAGTGGATCCTCACCTGGTTAAGGAACTTGGGACCGAAATCAGGGTCAGCTATTCTCAGCTGTTTCACGAAAGCGCTCATGAGCTTCTTCCGTACCTCATGCATCGTAAACTTCATGGCTTCCGCCACTCCCTTGGACGTTCTCATACCCTCCGGGTTTTTCAAATAGTACTCTGCTTTTCCTCTCCAGCTTCAACTATTTCTTGCTGCAAAACGTAATCCGGAATGAGATCACTTATTACTGACAATCACAACAGACAATGGAAGGCTAGAGCGATGGAATACTTAACGTGTACATGTACTCCATGAATGCTTCCCTCGTCAGTTTGTACCAGGTATCTGACGTTTTTGATGTCAAATTATTTCTTGAATGACTCCGCACTCACGATGCTCTTGAATGAATTGAGGGGCATCTGGCCGATATTCTGGATCCTGAATAGTGTGTGAAGAAGGTTCGTTGTCACATGGGCAGTTTCAGTTCCCCTGTCACATACAATGGTATGTCGTCAGCGAGCGCTAAAAGCAAACAAACAGTCATGGGAAAAATGCGGACAATAAAAGGTGAGACACTTACTTGTTAACGTCATGCATTGCCGTCAACAGTGCAGTGATGTTTCCCTTGGGATCCAGCACCATTGAGGCCACAGAGTAGTGCCACTCCTCCTTGGTGCTATGATATCTCTTGATCATGTTCCTCCAGGCAAGCAATCGGTGGTTGCCATCCCAGACATGAAACATCTTGCCTGAGAAAGGCTGGGTGACGAGCCTCTTGCAAATGACAGATTCAAACTCCTCGTTTATCTGTCGTCAGATAGGATCCCAGCCTCCAACAATGGACTCGTCCACCAACACCTCTCTGCCAGCGGAGTCCACCAAGGAGACGTAAAAAACAGATTGACCCTCTATGTACCCATGGCAAAAATCATGTTCCAACTTTTGAATGTCATTCGTGAGAGCTGGTCGAACGAAGGGCATGGAGATCAGACGGCATAGGGGTATCATTATTCCCCCAGGGACGCCCATGGCCTTGATGACTTGGGCAGAATTCACTTTGGAGAAGGAAAGCAGATCTTTCGCTCCGTCTTCATAGGGCCTGCCATCGTCCTCCTCCTCAACAACCACCAGTTCCTGCTCAATCACTTCTTCCTCGACCTGAGTAGCACCTTTCCTTTTCTACGTCTACACTCAAAACGATATATTACGAATGTAAAAGACTTGCCAGAAATTGCGTGCTTCAACACACGCAATTTTCTACCCTCTGAAAGGTACTCATTTCCTTGCCTATTTCATACCCAATGTCTATCTACTCTCTTCCATAAAAGTATGCTGCAGACAGTTAATCAAATCTCACTATAGGCAGAAAAGTGAGTGTGAGAGAACATCCAGAAACTGCGTGCGTTGACACACGCAATTTCTGGGGGTTCTCTCACACTCACTTTGCGGAGTTTTCAAGGCTTCTGTCGCTGATAACACAGCACAGTTGTAACTTCGGAGATAGGGTAATGATCGTTCGAGAAATGAGAAAATGTCATAGAGAGAACCTCCAGAAATTGCTCATTTCTCGAACTCTAATCTCACTACTTGGGTGAGTAGTGGGTCACTCCCGGGTTTGGGTGTTGTGCATTGCCTGCATCCCTGTGGTCTTACTCTGAACGATCAAGCATAAAATAGCAGAAAAGAGGGCAAGAAAATTGCGTGCGCCACCGCACACAATTTTCATGCCCTGGAAACTTGACAGAAGATGGCAAGTAAGAGAATCACCTGAGGTCTTTTGGCCGAAGAACTCCCAGATGCTTTCGATGTAGCAACAATGGCGGCCGTCCTCCCAGTTTGGGCAGCCTTCTTACCCTTCGGCGTCGCCTCCTCCTCCACGACGTTCTTCCCCTTCGGCGTGGATTCCTTCGCAAGAGCTTCTGCCTCATCTGTGTCCATAGCGTCTGTGTCGTCCTCTGACGCAGTTTCATCCCCAACTTCATCAGGAGCTGGCGGCTAGTCCTCCCCCGCCATGTGTTCGGTTTCCAGGGCTGCGCTCTCCTCTGCGATCTCTTTCAGTGTCATGTTCAGCTTGCGACCTTTCATTCTCTCTCTTCCCTTCTTCCTCTCTCGCGCTGAAGTAAAAAAGAATGACTGTCTTCTACGCCTTCCACTGTCTGGCGCGGAACTCTGTCTCCTGCTACTCTCCAGCTTGAAAAACTACGATCTACTGGAATGAGCACTACAACAGATTGTGGTATATATGACTGTATATATGACTATCCCGTAGTCATAAATGGTACATATGACTGCAATGACTTTAAGTCGTGCAAACCAAGTGAATACAATGAGTACATGATGGTCGGTCACGTATGACTGCAGTAAGATGAACCAAGTGATGCATCTCACTATCAGGGCAGTCATATGTACTTCTACCATACATGACTTAATGTGCTGCTGCAAATTGTACACGTGTCTCTTTTTAATAAGTCCGGAAGGTTTTCGTGGATGTGCGCCATATGGCATCTCCAAAAATTGACACGTGACATATTATGAGGAGGCCTTGCAGTCATTATCCTGACTACCAACATGTTGATATCTGGACCTTTGGCGTCATATGATTAGTTTCCTTTAAATTTTAAATGTATTTAAAATCATTCCCATGACTATGCCTGTAGGAGCTCGTTGCCATGTGTTTTTCCAAGGATATGACACGTGTCAATGTATGATGCGATGTTGTGTAGTCATGGTGCCTACTGTAAAGAAGTTTGTTGGGTTGGAGGCGTGGCATCAAATTAGTTGTTTGAGAATTTGGTTTTTAATATTATTTGGAAAATCATAACACACCATCATTCACAAGAAAGACCAAAGTGACAAAGTGCAAAGGAATAACAAAGACACCGAAGCCAACATCAGATGTAAAAAGAGATTCTCTTAAACAACTACCAGTCAGATTTACAAAATAGCGCTGATGTCCAAGAATTTGGCTCCTCAAAACACAATCTAAGGGCACAAGTTCAGCACCCTGTATTTCTGATCGAATACTTTTGTAAGTAGAACCATGTGCACTGAAAGCAGAACCAGCCCTACTTTGTGTGCCCCTTTAGCTATCCCTACCACAACACCCATAATCCATATATATCCTCCCCTTCGCTGGACAATTAGGGACTACTTTGAAAAGAGGACAGAATAGGCTGAAATGTATTGAAGATGATGGTACCCGATTTTATCAAGTGTGCAATTGCTGCTGTTGCTTCCTGCTACATCCACGAGGCTCCTGCACTCAGCATACATGTGAGTTGCATCCACCCAATTAGCTTACTTGAATAATTCAACATGAAAGGGGGAGGGGGTACATCCTTGAGCCACACCTTGGACTGTGTTATAGAAGTTAGACTTCTGTTCATTAACCTGTCCATTAGACTTCTGTCCATAGTGTGAGCATGCAAATTATGGACAACTCTCCATATCTTTCCCTTGATCCCTAGAGTGGGAGCCATAGACCGTCTCTCCACACTGTGGAGAAATGGATCATGTGCACATGGAGGAACCACACTGCAATGCAGCAAACAAAGGCACTAGAATTGAGAGGATGATCACCTGAAAGGAGGAAAAGTGAGGGAAGAACAGAGCTAAAAAATCCTACAAAGAACCCCACAACAAGCACTTATTGTGAGCAACATTCCACCACACGAAGGATGTCCCTTTAATGGAGACACACAAACAAGAGCTGAACCACAAGGGACAGTCAAGGAGGATGAGCATGATGGGCCAGAGACAGAAGGAAATGAGGACGTCTATGACCAGATTTGGAGAAGATATGATGAGGAGAGGAAAACTTAAGTGAAGAGGACACACCTGTTCCAGCAAAAGCCAGCCTGTGGGAAGCACTGAAAAGAATGGAAATTGCAGCTCAGAGTGCAATCAGCCTAACACATGGAATTCTTCCAACTATTGGGCATGAGAAAATTAAAACCACAGAGAGTAAATACATGGCAATGCAGCAAATGAAGGCAGTATTGAGGGAGAAACCACCTAAATGGCTGGAACATAAAAAAGGAGAAAGGGAGTACTTCACTGACGAAGAAGGTGAAGGATAGGAGAGCAAGGTTGACAACTGGCTGCTTGGAAGAAAGGGGCTGTGGTGGGAAATCCTACCAAGGAGACCACAACAAACACCAAATGGGAGTGAGAATCAAGCACACAAAAGAGCTGCCCTCTTGCTGGCCCTCTTGGATGATTCTGGACCCACACTCTATCTCTGCTCCTTCAGCTATCCATGCTTGATCTGCACAAATCATGCACTCATCCTTGCCTTGCTGCTAGCAGATGACAATGAAAGCCTCAAATTGTTCTGGGAAACACCCAACTCAACTTATCACACCAGTTCCTATGCTCAATTGCATCTTCTACTCTCTGTAATCCAACATGCATTCACCTTTTTTCCTTGATTGTCCCACTGTTGACTGGGGTCAAAAAAGTATTCACTCCATAGCTTCTTGTGGTCTCCGTTACCTGTTTCTGGATTCTTTCCTGTTGTCACATTGGCAGTATCATGTCAAAAGTCACTCCAAACTACAAAGGTTCACTCAACTAGCTAACTTGCAAAATTCAACATGAAAATTTAGAGCCGCTACTGATAAGAGGAAAAAACAGGGTGAAATATGTTGAAGAAGGTGCCTTCATGAGCAGTGCCTGATTTTATCAATTCCGCCGCTGTTGTTGCAGCTTCCAGTTGACCATCTACCCATGCAGGTTTCTTGTAGCTATTGATCCACAGGGAATCATAGGTAATCTTGTGCTTGAAGTCGGGTCCTCTTGGATGAATTTGGACGCACACTCTATCCCTGCTCCTTTAGCTATCCATGCCTCTGTACAAATCATGCATTCATCCTTGCCTTGCTGCTAGCAGCTGACAATGACAGCCTAGATTTGTTCTAGGAAACACCCAATCAGCTTATCCCACTAGTTCCTATGCTGAATTGCGTCTGCTACTCTCTGTAATCTAACAGGCATTCACCTTTTTGCCTCGGTTGTCCCACCATTGACCGGGGTCAGAAAAGTATTCATTCCACAACTTCTCCTCATCTCTGTTACCTATTTTTGGATACTTGAACCTGTTGTCATATTGGCAGTATCATGTCACTCACTCCAAACTATCACCAGCTAACTTGCAGAATTCAACATGAAAATAGAGTGCCAACTCTGATAAGAGGGAAAAACAGGTGAATTGTGTTGAAGAAGGTGCCTTCATTAGCAATGCTTGAATTTATCAATTGTGCCACTGCTGATGCGGCTTCCACTTGACCATTTGTTTCTTGTACTTGTCCTTCCACAGGGAATGATAGGTAATTTGGAGCTTGAAACCCGGCCTTCTTAGATGAATCTGGACCCCCACTCTATCCCTGCTCTTCAGCTGTCCATGACTCTGCACAAATCATGCATACATCCTTGCCTTGCTGCTAGCAGCTGACATGGAAGTAAAGCTAACTTCTAATCATAAGCCCGGAGAACCTTAGCATGATCTTAGACCACATCAAAGAGAAACATCAGAGGGAATTGGCAACAGCAAGAACAGTATGTAACCACGAGGTTATAATCGCATCGTTGGAAGATCAAAAGACGACCTTACTTCGCCAATACAACACTTTGATACAACGCAGAGACGAGTGGGAATAGAAGTGGCAAAGACAGAGAGACGAAACACGCCATGTCCAAGCCGACCTCGATGCAGAAAGAGAGCGATCTCGGAAAATGGAGACAGAGGTGGAAATGCTCACAGCAGGTCCAGACACTTAAGGACTAGGTGGATACACTCAAGGGGCAGCTGAAGACTGCCAAAGACCAGGGAAGCAAGTGGCAAAGCCTCCATCCCACGTCCCTGCTGTGCATACCCTGCAAGCATCGCACTCCACGACACCACATCTCGTTCAGCCATAGTGTTGAACACTCCCTTTGCATCCTCGATGCACCTACATTTTGCATACATGTCCACCAGGGTATTGTTCAGAATGACACTTGTACAATTCCAGCTCTAAAGATGTGGCCATGGACCTCTTTCCCCTTTTCCAGAGCTGCCAGGGCAGTGTTCATAATGACATTTGGTACAATTCCAGCTTTGATGATATCGCCATGCACCTCTTTGCCCTTGTCCAGGGCTCGATGCACCCACATTTTGCATACATGTCCACCAGGGTATGGTTCAGAATGACATTTGGTACAATTCCAGCTCTGAAATGTCACCATGGACCTCTTTCCCCTTTTCCAGAGCTGCCAGGGCAGTGTTCAAAATGACATTTGGTACAATTCTAGCTTTGATGATATCGCCATGCACCTCTTTGCCCTTCTCCAGGGCTGCCAGGCTTGCACAGGCATTGCTAATGCACACAAACATGATGTGGTCGGGCTTCACCCCTTCCCCCATCATTTGCTCACCACATCTTGTTTAGCCATAGTGTCGAAAACTCCCTTTGCATCCTCAATGCATCCACATTTGGCATACATGTCTAGGTCAGGGCAGTGTTCAGAATGACATCTGGTGCAATTCCAGCTTTGACCAATGTCGCCATGGACCTCTTTCCCTTTTTCCAGCTTGCACATGCATTGCAAACACAAACAAACGTGATGTGGTTGGGCTCACCCCTTCGCGCATCATTTGCTCACAGGTCTCCAAGGCATTCGTACCACGCCCATGCTTGGTAAATCCTGCCAACATTATATTCCACGTGATCAAAGATTGTTGAGGCATTCTGTGTTGAACACTTGGTGATCATCCATGATGCTCCCCTTAACATACATGTTGACAAGGGTGTTGAGTAGAAAAACGTTCGGCGTGAATCCACTTTGGACAATGTGAGTGTGCACCTGCTTTCCAGCTTTCCTGCCAAGAGCCAAGAGCCAAGAGCCCACATTTGCATGATGGACAAACTTCTTCACATCGTACATTAAGAAAAAGCCACACCTTGCGATCGCGGTTGTCCCACCATTGTGAAGGATCTGTAAAACCCTCATGCCAGCTCTGCTATGCCGAGCAATTCAGGGCCGAGTCTGATGAGAGGGCAAACCAGGCTGAAACAGGTCGAAGAAGAATCCTACCATCATTAAATTCACGTGATCAATGCTCGTTTATAAAACAGGGATTGTGTTGTACTGTGTTGCCCCCAAGCATTTGCACTAGGAAGACAGATGAAAACGCTCAATGGAAGTAGTATTTGCCTTCTCTTTGCAGCTTCGATGCTGCCACATTTGGCATACATATCTACCAGGGTATCGTTTGGAATGACATCTCGTACAATTCTAGCTCTGATGATGTCAGCATGGACCTCTTTGCCATTTTCCAAGGCTGCCAGGCTCGCACACGCATTGCATCTACAAACGAACGTGACCAGGTTTGCCTTTACCCTTCCCACATCATTTGCTCATAGGTCTCCAATGCCTCCATCCCGCATCCATGCTGGGGCATATCCCATGATCATCACACTCTAGGTTCGTTCAGCCATATTCTCAAACACTCCCTTTGTATCCTCAATACTACCACATCTGTTTCTGGATACCCTAAATTTGACAATGTCACCATGGACCTTTTACCCTTTTCCACAAAGGTAAAATTGAAACACGGACTGCCAAGCCAAGCTGACTCTCCCAAGAACTTGTAAACATCAAGAAGAATACCACATCATGGTACTAACAGGAGCCAAGAGCCCATTGCGGTTGTGGTGCAGGTTGCGCTTCGCCCCGCATCAGTAGCTCAATGCAAAGCCTCCATCCCACGCCCTATCCTGCGATCCTCGCGTTCCATGACACAACAGCTTGATACTAAGAAACTGCGCAGGAGAAAAGAGAAAAAAAAACTAAGTCCCAGCCCTCTAATGGCTATAAGAAACTTTAAAAAAAAAAAAATTGGCTACCACCCTTGCACTAGAAGTCATTCCAACGACTATTTGGTGGTGAGCTCGCGCTGGTCAACCATCGTTGACCAACCTTCCGTCTAGTGGAGCCATGCAGTCATGATGAAGTCTACCAACATAGTCACCCAGAGACTACGTAGTCACGCAGTCATTTCAACGACTACGTGAAGCCCCATTTGGTCCAAAAATATAGGGAAGTCGTGGTCAAAGTCAGGAAACCATAACTACCGTGGCCTCGCAGTCAGATATACCGCGTTCTGTTGTAGTGGAGGGACGTCGTGCGATGAGTAGCAGCCGGGGCATCGCTCTCGGCGGTTATGCATATATTCACTGCATACATGTCCCCCTCCTAATAGCACACTCGTCCATTCTGCAGTGGCCGACGTCTTTCATTATGGAGGTATGGCCATCGCATGGATTTGATACGGATGGATGACTTATTTCAATAGAATTTTTGGATTCTCCCCGTTCAACATCTTCCATTCGTTCGCCGCCGATTCCTCTTAAACCCTACACTCAATGCATTGTCGGGTTCCACGTGGCTGAACACATTGGGATGGCATGGGATGCCGGTCTCCGCCGTCATTTCAAATGGGTCGGTAAAGGCACATAACTGCTTACCAACTGTTTTATGAACTGTTTTGACAACTGTTTCTGAAAGGTATGTCAGCTTTTAAAATAGGTCTTGGCTGACCTTTTCAGAACGGTTTGGGACATACATGACGTGTTGTTCTTTTCCGACCTCGTTAGTAAAGGTGACGGACTTCTAGGTTTCGGTCTGAAACGCAAAGGATGAGAAATGTAATCCCCACTATCGTTTGTAGCAAGAATCCACACAGAAGTTGTGGCTTCCGCACCTTGTGGCTTCCGTACTTCTGCGAGGGAATTTCTCTTGCAGCAACATGGCTTCCTCCGAAGCGGAGTTTTACTCTGTGGAGAAACCAGTACCTTTCTCGAAGGAGACCAATGACAATGGTTTTGCAATTGCGGAAGAACATCTCCTAGCAACGCGTTTCGAGTTCCAGTATGGTACTATGTGGCTCGAAAGAGAGGTTTAAGGTGTCGATGGGAAGTTGATGAAGTATGCTTTCTAGAAACCGGATGAAAACGCACTTGTGAGTCAGTGGAGAGTTCCTCTAGGAAGATACAGGGTCCTTGGAGCTCCTCACCGGTAGTTGATTGGTTCGTATGTGACGCCGGGAACTGCTGCTTCTGTTGTTCAAGACAAGAGGAATGTGGCCGTGAAGACGGAGCCCACAACTTCTAGACAAATTGTTGAGCTCTCCGACTCCTCGGAGGAGGACGTTCCAAAAATTCCTTTCTCCGGTGGTCGTGGTGCCGGAATTGAAGGACCTGTGTAGTGTCATTCCTAAACTGAAGTCAATCAGAGGAATGCCCGGTTTCAAGAGTGAATTGTGGGGGATTGATTGGGACACTGTCCCTGTTGAGCGTGTGCAGTACCTTCCGGGGTCTTTTGATGGGGATGTCGCCACCTGGGCGGGGTGGACCTGTTTCAAGCCTCATGCACGGAATGGACAAGAGACACGATGGACACCCATGGTGTTGAACAAAGTCATCCAATATTTAAATTGATGACAAGCTCGTGTTCAGGAGAGCGGTGTGCAATGGGCACCTGAGGTGCAAGCATTTGAGTTGCAGACATTTCCTGCGGTCAGAGGTTCAGAACCAAAGCGAGTGGGAGGGTGTCGTTGAGAATCCTTTCAAGCCTGGTGAAGCACCTCCAAGCTCCAACACTTTTGTTTGCAAGTTCTGCAAACGAGCGCCTTCCTGTGTGGCAGTGTGTGGAGCAAGAATGTTACTATGTGGTGCACACATTTTTCCAACTTGACTAGAGCTGGTGTGCATTTCGGGTTCCACAACCATCCAGTGTCGAAGGGGGATTACAAGGAAAGTGTTGAAACAGTATCCAGGTTGATAAGACAAGAGTATGAGAGCAATCCAACAGCCACCACCTCCACAATTGTTCTTGGAGCAAGCAAGACTTTCCTGGAAACCCATATTCTTAGTGAAGGAGATTCTGTGGGCAGGAAACTCGACGGGGCAGCCCTGGACAATGTTATGGATCATTTCTCTACCTTGAGCTTGCCGAACATTAAAAACCAGGTGAATGCATTGAGGATGGGCTCTGCTAATAGAGGGTACGTTGATAACATTTTTGAGTTGAAGCGACGGAGCAGGTATGACTAGATTCAAGAGAGTGTGTTCCCAGGTCAAGGGTCGAACAAAGTCTACCTTTTCAAAATGTCCACAGCCGGGAGGGCAGCGGAGTCAGTCTTGTGAAGCGCATGCAGAAGGGTGGCGATCTTCAGAACTGTTTCCTTATGTTTGATCACATCAAACGAGTGAAAGACTGGACTACAATGGCGTGTCATGTTTACGATTCTTTCTACTAGCGAGTCATGACAATTGCAGTGTGTGACATGTTATCAGAGGATGCGGATTCGCAGCAGCTAACGTGGAGAAGTCTCATTCGCGTTATGGCCTCCCAAGGTGTCCCATCTCCAAATTTCGCCGGATTTATGGCCGACAGTGCTCAAGCGAATTTCAATGCTGTTCGCATTGTGTTTGGATCAGGAGATCCAAAGGTGCCAATGCCAGGAAGAGAGCGAACATGTCTTTTCCATTGGACCCAGTCCCTTGAGAAACATACAAAGACAGACATCAAACCGGAAATGCAGCCTGTTTATCTTAGGCTATGCAAACAGTACAAAGATGCCAAAAGCATGGCAGAGGCGAATACATTGTTCTAGACAATTCGTGCATGATGGTTCTCATTTGGGGCTGCATCAGAAGACAGTATGAGAGCGCTAGAAGACTGGCTGGCATTTTGGCACTTTTGGTACAGACAATGGGGAGCATGCATGTCAATGGTGCGTGCACTTGCAAATGTCATTGAGTTTGTATCCATTTCCAATCATGTCTGTTGTGTTGGGGTGTGCCTGTCCTCTTTCTGATATATGTTTTTCCATTTTGCAGCACTTCTCAATTGAGGAGATGGCGGACATGCCCTCTTGCAATCTGGCGGAGACAGTGTATAATGTATGGTTGCAGCAATCTGGAAAGCGGGGTCGGGATTTGTATGTGGCGACGGTAGATTATTTGATTCAAGCTCTACTACAACAGACGAGATATCGGGAGTTTCTTGCGGGTGGCGTTGGTGGCAAGGGTCCAGACAAGTCTGAGTATGTTGCGAGCAGCAAAAGATCAGGGGATCCGAACAAGATTGCCAGGGCTGTCAGTGTCGCGCACCTCACTTCGGTAAGCTCCCCCTCAAGTCATAGTTACTCGCTTTGATGCGCGCGCCTGACTCCCAACCTGGCCGCCGGGCCAACTTGGAGCTTCCGCTGCTCACCGGGGCATAACGGTCCCCCTTTGTTCTCCCAAAGAACCCTCCACCGATTTGGAACCAGCAGGAATTCCCTTTGGTAGTTGGCAGTCCGGAACAGCTTCCCACTCTTTGGTCGTTTTCCGGCTCGCTCGCTTACTGGCTCGCTCGCTTACTCACTAGTCTTTGGTCCCAACGGGCTTGCACCGTTCTTGGGGTTACTACTCCCTATATATACTTCTGTAGCTGTCCACGGGGGTTTCACAACCAGCCATGCCATTTTATGGCGAATCACCACGAAAACCCTCGACTCCCGGTGATGAGTCGCGGTGAGTCTTGGCCCACTCACCACGGCCCCTATGGACCGTGATGAGTCCCAAGACTCCCCACGACTCCCACCACAAGGTCTCCGCCTCCATGGTGAGTCCTATGTCATCCCCACTAAGTCTCGCTAAGCTACCACCACCCCTTGTGGAGCCACCCCCACCGCAACCCGGTGTGCGGGGCTCCACCTAGTGAGCGCCTCCGCCTCCTTGAGTGCCTTGGGCACTCAAGGGTGCTTCAGCCCCCCCCATACCTATCGCTGCCGCTGCCCCCACCACAGGGGCAGCCCCTCATGTGTCCCGACCCCCCCCTGCCCTCAAGGCAAAGGGCCGCGACACACACCCCTACCAACAGGGAGTCGAAATCCTCATCGACTTGTCCATTTTGTAGAAACGAACATCCAAGTTGTGGCGTCCCACATCAAGGAGTTTGTTTCCGCACCATGGCGTCCCATGGCAAAGAACCAAACCCCACACTTGACTCTACTCTCCCACTAGCTAGTTCGGCCGACTTCTTCCAAGTCCCGGCCAAGGGTGGAGCCTCTCCAGCTCCTCCCAGTGCACTCTTCTTGGCCTACTTCAAGGCCAAGGAACGATCCTCCCCGAGGATCGAATCGCCTTACTACTGCAACAATATTGCTTGCGACCGCTCATGATGCCGCTTTGGCATCACCTTGAGCAAGGGTTCACATGGAACCCTCTTTGACTAGGAATACCTTGAACCAACCGTGCGCCCCAATCACTACAATTGGGTCCGCCTTGGAATGCTGGCCTGAGGTACGGGAACACGCCGAAGCCGCACTACGACTTCGTCCCGAGGCTACACGATTATAGTACGTGAACGGAGCATGTGGCTTCCCGCGTTAGCCCGCACTACAAGGCAACCCCCTCGGTAGCGCAGTTATAGTACGCGCACGCGCCAGGTGCGCACTAGCACGTGAACTCCCAAAGAAGGCGCAAGTTTCTTTGCCCCTCGATGGGGGTCACCCGATTTCGGCACTACGCAAACACACGATTAACCCAATTTACCTCTCCCACTTTTATAAGCTAGCATGCATTCTACACACTAGCCACCACCATGCATCACCATTCCAAACAAAATAGGACGCACAACATTTGGAATCCATTTCATTTATAGCACGTTTTTGTACAATACAAGTTTTTGCAATCGGATTCCTAAGCTAGCTAAGCCGGGCTAAGCATGCATTTCCTCCCCCACGCTCCAAGGTTGATGTCCCCATCAACGCTTCTTCCACTTTTGAGGTCGCCCTTCGAAAGCTGCGACCGCCTCTGGATGCGTTTCCCATTTCCGAGGCACGCACCCAAGATGCCTCCACATGATGATAGCCCTTCCATTGACGAGATACTCCGTTTCTCGGTTCCTGAACCTCCTCGACTTAAGTATTGCCTCCACCTCGTACTCAGGTTCATTTTCATGATCCAACAGCATAGGTGGCGGACGCAACACTTGATGCCGATTCGACGCGCTTCATCTTTGAAGTAAGGCTTCAAAAGGGAGACATGGAATACTGGGTGCACCTTGCTGTTTGCCGGCAGCTCCAATTCATACACATCCTCATTCATAACCTTCCGAATGCGAAAGGGTCCCGCATACGGAGGTACGAACTTCGGACTCACTTCCGGAGGTAGTCGGAAATTCTTGATGTTCAACTAGACCTCCGTGCCTGCCTCAAACTTCACTTCCCTCCGCTTCCGATTCGCCTGCCTTTCATACCGTTTCCTAGCTTTGGCAATGTTGTACTTTGCGAGCTTCAACAAACGCTTGCGTTCTTCCAGTACTGCCGCTACTGCCGGTTCTCAACGTCTGGGCGGTCCAACTTGTCGGCACCAGATGTGCTTTTCCATAGACCAATACGAAAGGGGAAACTCCCGTTGCGGAGTGTTCTGTGTTATTATAACAGAACTCTGCCGCGTCTAAGTGTTCCACCCAGTCTGTTTGGTCTGCCGACACGTAATTCCGCAAGATCTGCTTCACTACGGAATTCACTCTTTCTGTTTGGCCGTCGGTCGTAGTCGGAAGGCGGTGCTCATCTTCAGCCTCGTCCCCATCTTCTTCCAAAGTGTCCTCCAAAATTTACTCGTAAACTTTGGATCGCGGTCTGAGACAATATCCTTTCGGGACTCCATGATGCTTTAGACGTGCGAAGAAAGTCGCCCTGTCTCCTGCGCTTTGCGCCGTCTCCTTGGTGGGGATGAAATGGCCCATTTTACTGAACCTATCCACCACCACCATGATTGCATCAATCTTTTTGACAGTGGCATAGCAGTCATGAAATCCATCGAGACGCTTTCCCAAGTCCCCTCTGGAATCGCAAGGGTTGTAATAATAGCCCCGCTTGCTTTTGTACTCGCTCCGGTTTTGTTGGCATGTGGTGCATGTCTTGACATACTCCTCTGCCTCCTCCCTCAGTTTGGGCCAGAAATACTCTTTCTTCAAGAGTGCCGCAGTGCGCTTGGCTCCGCCGTGGCTCGCAAGCGGGCCATCATGGCATTCTCTCAAGAGACTATCTCTGATCCCTCCCTTCAGCACGTAGAGGCGCTTTTGCTTATACCGGAGCAGTCTATTTTGCAAATGGAACTGCGATTTAATCCCATCTCAGTCTTGCATCACGACTTTGCCACAGCTCATCCTTCTGGCAAGCCTTCCGATCTTCCTTTGGAGCGCCGTCTCGCCCCTATACACCAACAAAGCTGCTGCTTTCTACTTAAAGCATCGGCCACCACATTGTCCCGTCCCGGTTTATACTGGATATCCACGTCGAACACCGCCAAAGTATCTTGCCACCTAAGTTGTTTTGGGGACAACTTGGGCTGCGTGGCAAAATACTTCACGTTGACATTGTCCGTGAACACCTTCACTGGGTTGGAACCACATAGTGGCGCCAAAGCTCAAGGCAATGCACCACCGCCTTCATCTCTTTCTCGTGTGTCGGCCACCCGCTCCACTTCATTCAGTTTCTTTCTTACTTTCGTAAGCCACTGGACGTCCATCTTGCATACAGTACAACCCCCAATCGCGAAGTCCGACGCATCTGTATGAATCTCAAATGGACGATCGAACTCCGGGATTTTCAAGACTGGAGCTTCCGCATCCGCTGCTTCAATTCAGCCAAAGCTTTGCCACAAAAGTGTTCCATGCCCAGACTTTGGATTTACACAGAAGGTCCGACAACGGCCCCCGCGCGATCTTGGCGAAATTTCTCACATACTTCCGGTAATAGGAGGCGAGTCCTAGGAAGGATCGCACTCCCCGGAACCGAAGTCGGAGCTCCCAGTCCAAGATTGCCCTCACCTTTCTGTCATCCATTTTGACCCCATCCTGTGTAAATCACATGCCCCAGGAACGCCACTTTTGTGACCCCAATTCGCACTTTGAAGCTTTGCATACAGCTTCCCTTCCTGCAACTTTTGGAACACCCTTTGAGGTGCTCCAGGTGCTCCTCCTTTGGTTTTCGAGTACACCAAGATGTCGTCGATGTACACGATCACAAAGTCGTCCCACCACTCCATCCTGAAAAAGGCTGTTCATCAGCGTTCTAAAGGTTGCAGGTGCATTGGTGAGCCCAAAAGGCATCACCAAGAACTCATATGAACCATACCTTGTCCTGCACGCGGTCTTTCTCCTCATCTCCTTCCGCCACCCGAATTTGATGATAGCCGGAGCGCAAGTCGATCCGGCTGAAATACTTCGCTCCTGCAACCGATCGAAAGAGGTCGTCGATCCTTGGCAAAGGGTACCGGTTTTTAATAGTCACCTTATTCAAGCCCTGTAATCGACACACATCCGCAGCGTCCCATCCTCTTGTCTGCGAATAGCACCGGGGCTCCGTAAGGTGACTTACTCGGCCGATATACCCTTTTGACATTAGATCCTTGAGCTGAGTCTTCAGCTCGACCAACTCCCTGTGGCTCAACCGGTAGGGTGCCTTGGCAGGCGGTTTTCCGATCCCGGTATCACCTCATCTTGTGGTCAACTCCTCTTCGTGGTGGCAAGCGCTTGGTCAAATCCTCCGGCATCACATCCTGGTATTTCCTCCAAAATCCCTTGATCCAATCTGGGCTCGCTCCCCTCGCCTTCTCCCTTCACTTCTCTAATGTAGAGCAAAAACTGGGGCTCGTGTGCCTCCTCCACGGACCACTCCCTTCTGACATAAGGTTTATTCGCCACCTCCCACCGATTTGGGCGTTTCCCGACAACCCCTTAAGACCTCGCCACCATTCCCACATGGCAGAGTGCTACTCTCTGCGGCCATCTATGACCCCCCCCCCCCCCCCCCGTCCCCCCCCCGATTTGCCCCCCTCCCCCACCCAAACCCCCGCCCGCCCCGCTCCGGATTTCTTCAAAAGGTCATCCCCAAAATGAGATCTCCACTCCATCAATCTCGCCAGATGGTGAGTTTTCACGTCCCCCAACTCCCCAGTTGAAGGAGGAACATCAAACGCTAACCTTGGTCTCCAAACTGTGGTTCTCCTTTGGCAGAACGCCCCTCATAGAGGCCCCCTATGTCACTTGTTCGGAGTCCCAACTTTCGCGCCTTCTGCCGGCCCTGCGTCATGAAGGAGTGCGACCTCCTGTGTCCACCAAAACGACACGTTAGTTCGGATATTATAGTGCGACCTCCTGTGTCCACCAACACGACACGTTAGTTCGGATATTATGCACTTCTTGGCCATGTGCCCGGGCTCCCCGCAATTGAAACACACTCCATCAAAGGTCGCCTTCTGTCCGCCATAAGCCGCTCCACCTGCTTTTCCTTTCGAAGCACCGGGTGCCGCCTTGACGTGTGAAGGCCCCTCCCTTCGATTTCCACGTGCCATTGTCGCCGCGTGGCCTATCCCACTTCTTTTCCGGTCGGAAGGAGTCTCACCTTCCCGCCGGGTCTTCTTGTGGTTCAGCTCCGTACGGCCTTGTCTCTCACCCTTAGGGACATCCGAGAAACATTCAGCCCTCTCAATTGCTCGTTCAAAGTTTTGGGTGGCTTCTCCTCCAACTTCGCCCTTGCCCATGGGCCAGTCCCGCCACAAAGTTGAAGACCATTTCTGGTTCTGCCATGTCCGCGACTTCGAGCAACACCACATTGAAAGCCTGGACATACCCCCGAATGTCATCTATTTGCTTCAAATTCCTCATCTTGTCCCGGGCAAGCCAGGACGCGTTGAGGGCACAAACTGTCTCTTCATCAATTCCTTGAACCCACTCCAGTTCAAGGTTTCCGGGCTTGGACCTCGGTCGTGAAGGCATTTCTGCCACCATTGTTGAGCATAGCCCCTCAATAGGTGGGAGCCACTTCCACCCGATCCTCGTCACTCAACTTGGCCCCGGAAGTACTGCTCTAGCTCCAGGAGCAGGTGTTGAGTGCCTTCCGATTTCGGATGCCCTCGAAGGTGCCGGGTTCCTTAGGCTTCACCTTAAACTTTGCCTTAGTGGAAGTGGCATTAGCCGCCTTCAACACGTCTTTCAACGTCCCGCCAAACTGCGCCAACAACCCTTCCCAAAAGGCTGCCGGCATGGGAGGCATCTCTTGGTTTGTCGGAGCTCTCAAGGATTCCTCGGGCTCCGACTCCTCGGATTCCTCCCGCTCTTGAGCGGCCTCGTTATCGGAAACATGGATCGTTTCCTCAAACGGCCGCCTCGGTGACACGTCGCCCCCATCGGGCTCACCAGGATCATCATCTTTTGGGCCGTTCCGCTTTCGCTTCGGCTTGCCCGACCCATGATGAGGCCAATCCCAAGGACGATCGCGTATTGAACTCTGCTCTGATACCAAGTGTCGCGCACCTCACTTCGGTAAGCTCCCCCTCAAGTCATAGTTACTCGCTTTGATGCGCGCTGACTGACCCCAACCTGGCCGCCGGGGCCAACTTGGAGCTTCGGCTGCTCACCCGGGCATAACGGTCCCCCTTTGTTCTCCCAAAGAATCCTCCACCGATTGGAACCAGCGGGAATTCCCTTTGGTAGTTGGCAGTCTGGAACAGCTGCCCACTCTTTGGTCGCTTTGTGGCTCGCTCGCTTACTCACTAGTCTTTGGTCACCAACGGGCTTGCCCGTTCTCGGGGTACTACTCCCTATATATACTTCTGTAGCTGTCCGCGGGGGTTTCACAACCAGCCATGCCATTTGGCGAACCACCACGAAAACCCTCGACTCCCGGTGATGAGTCGCGGTGAGTCTTGGCCCACTCACCACGGCCCCTATGGACCGTGATGAGTCCCAAGACTCCCCACGACTCCCACCACGAGGTCTCCGCCCCCATGGTGAGTCCTATGCCACCCCCACTAAGTCCGCTAAGCTACCACCACCCCTTGTGGAGCCACCCCACCGCAACCCGGTGTGCGGGGCTCCACCTAGTGAGCGCCTCCGCCTCCTGAGTGCCTTGGGCACTCAAGGGTGCTTCAGCACCCCCCCATATCCTATCGCTGCCGCTGCCCACCACAGGGGCAGCCCCTCATGTGTCTCGACCCCCCCTGCCCTCAAGGCAAAGGGCCGCGACAGTCAGCATGTGTGCGGAAGGAGCTCCACTGGTGTCCAAAGTTAGAGGGTGAGGAGAAATTCGGGTCTTGTAAACGGAAATTGAACACCCCTCCTGGGTCGGATGTGGACTCCCACAGGCCGGACATGGACAACTTCTCCATGCGCTGTGTTCCATTTCATCAGAGGTTCGTTTCCGGCATATCCAGTGTGGACGATCCTTTGTCACAAAGCCAAAGGCAGCCATCTCCCACAGTGAATGCAATGGGGCAGGAGGCGAACGTGCTCCCCCCTATGGTGGAGTCCATGTGCCCCGACGAAGTCTGGCACATAGAATGCACCACTGCTGGGTCTTCAGTGAAGTGCACGGCAATCAGAGCAACCAATCGTGAGAAATGCAAGTCCTCCATATCCCTAGGCAAGGTCCGCACTTCGACTCCAACCTTCACTGGTTTGTTCTTGCCTTACGGGCAAGCCGAGGCAAAGAACCACAAATTTTGGTTCTGCCCTGACGACTGTGGTAGGTGCGTGCGTGGGATGTTGACCATCGGTTGTCATGAAGCCTCCTCCACCAAGCGTTGGCCTGTGAAGGTGGGGACACATCTCACAACTCACGAGAGTGCCAATGTTGGAGGAGGCAAGCTTCTCCCTTCAGCGAGCCCCCTCTGTACATGCAAGTGCTTCTAATTCAGCAAGTTCTGGAGTGCCACCCCACAACGCTGATGCATGGCCAACAAAACGAAATGGGAAGTTGGTTCATTGTTTCCCTCCGACTGCCGAGCATTTCGGCAAGGTGGAATCCGCTCGAATGACTTCAGGTCGTTTTATAGGCACTACGGAAGTTCCACATCCCGGGTATGGATGAATCTACACTATGATGACCTATCCACATCCGCTATGCACGACCGGTGTACGACATCACAGTTTCAAATTTCCCCAACTGCACCTGTCATAATTTTGTTGGCATGCTTACAAACAAGTTTGGGAAAGATAGGAAAATTTATACCCTGCAAGCATCTGTATTTTATCTTCTTGAACAGAATGGATTTGTGATCCTAGATGCGACATCTTCATTCACCAGGCCACCATGAGTTTCAACGAGGTGAATAACTTATGCAACAGGATAGGAGCACATAGCATCTCTTCACTTTGTCATCTGCAAATTCCATTATTGGATTTCACAAGAGTTGAAACTTGAACTGATGTCCCTCATATATTTGGTGCCAATGCAGGTCTCCAATTATGTTGTGCAATGTGGTGGCATTTCTTTTCTTGTGTGTAGTCGTTTGAAAATAAATGGAATGGATGCAAATGCTTTCACAAGTGAAACCCAGAATCAACGCCAGCCGCGGCACCGGCAGACCCACCTACCTCCGCAGTCTGGTTCCCTTTGTTTTTCTTCTCCCACCCGCGGGGTGGCCGTCTTTGCTGGCTCCTTCTTACTCAGTTGCGCAAAGGAACCTAGCATACAAATCCTCATCTGTCCGGAGTGCCAAGGATATGCATTCTCATTCTGATTCCTCAAGACGTTCTCCTCCCATGGAGTGGACTGCCGCGGGCAGTCGAAGTTACCACCCCAGTCGCGGTAATGAGCCTGACCCCATTCCTTCACAATTCCTGTAGTGACCTAGTGGTGTCGTCGTCTGGGTTCGCCCAATCCACGAATGAAGTCCGGATCTCACTGAGAGCCTTATCTGGAAGAGAACGAAGTGAAGTACCTGCATCCACACAAGTGTACCTCCTCCTGAAGAGCAGATATTCCCACAGACCACAAGAACTTACATGTTGACTGCAGATTTGCAGACTGTACATTAACATGTCATTGACGACATCTAAACTCCAGGGAACTTGAACAAAAATTGAAGAGCTACAGAACCACACAAAGCCGACATGCTCAACTGAACTGTTTCCGAGAGCCCAAAGAAGCAGCCAATAAGATGTCGTCAACCGCCACCAATAAGATGTCGTCAACCGCCATGAACTGTTTCCGAGAGCCCAAAGAGCAGCCAATTAAGATGTCGTCAACGCCATCTTAAATCGACCCCTACTACGTACATGGTATTTTTTTTGTGTCTGAAGAAAAATGACTTGCTGGACTAGAAAATGATGCCTGTTTTAAGATGTTGTTGATGACATCTTAAATTGCAGGAAGCACAACAAAACAATGAAGACCTGCACACGAACAAGAAACACATGTGTACCCAGTTTTGAAGAGCCCAAAGGGCACCGATTTAAGGTGTCGTCAACGCCACCTTAAATCGACCCACTTCATACATGGAATTTTGTGTTTAGTGCCAAAAAATTGCTATGTGCAATATAGACAATGCTTGTTTAAGATGTCGTCATAGACAATGCTTGTTTTAAGATGTCGTCAACGACATCTTAATGGAGTACCATCACCATAAAAGGCAGTACCTGTACAGAACTCGTTTCATTGCCTGCTCCCCGTTATACTGATGGTCGAAGTCCTGCAAGCAGAGAATGCTCCTTTCCTTCTCGAACTCACGGAAAAATTCATACTTCCACAACTCTCTTCTCCATTTCTGAACGTATGACTGGAACTTAATGCTCGGAGTGGTCATTGTGATCTTATAGTCCAGCAGTGATTTCTCAAAAGTATCAATTGCCCGCTTCTCCAGCTGCACAACCATTCGCCAAATGTTTAGTTATTCATCATAAGAAACCATGTACTCATTGCTGGAACAGTGAGAATGTTTTTACAGTCTCACCTGGCTCCAGAAGGTCGTTTTGTGCAACCAAGTATCAAATGCGCGGTCGCTGACAGGTGTCACCACCCCAGTCTCAGCGTCCTTCATTGGTTTTGGGAAATTGTTTGTATCCCGGATGATCGGATCCAAGTTCCAGATTTCCACCTCACTTTTTGAGCAGGGTCAACCATGGAAACGGAAAGGCGGTGGAGCTTTTTTTGTGTCATCTCTGGCTTAGTGGGTTTGTCCCAGTGGATCCGAACGTGCTCCAGAAACCCCTTTCCCAATCCGGGGTCAGCGATTCGAATGTGTTTGTCGAACGCGCTCTTCACGTTCTTCCTGTAGGTATCCATGTCCGCCTTCATTTTTGCCTCCACCCCGTTTGCCGTTCTCTCATCCCCATCTGTAGTGGCATAATACTCCAGCTTGGCTCGTTCTCCCGCTTCTGCTATTTCTTGATGTGACACACCCATGTAACCCTCGTGAACAACAAAACCAAAGCAAAAACATGACATATCCACAATTCAAGAAGAATGGCAGTCCGTAGAGAAACTCACTGCGTACAAGTAGTCAAGAAACACCTCCCTTGTTAGGTTGTACCAAGTATTTGTCTTCTTGATCGTTTGGCACTTCTTCAGTGTGTCCGGGGACAACTAGACACTCGCGAACGTTTCCAATGGCATCACTCCTATGCTTTGCATACGAAACAAGGAATGGACTATGTTGGTGGTAACATGGGATGTCTCCGCCCCCCTGCAATGCGAACATGTCAGTTGACAGAGTTTGAAGATTGACATAACAATGAAATGGGAGACAAGAAGTGGGCAAAACTCTTACTTGTTGATATCGTGCATTGCAGTTAGAAGCTGCGAGAACTTCCCCTCCGGATCGAGGACCATTGACTGAACCGATAGTGTCGCACTCTCTTGTTCTCCGCATACATCCTGCTGATGTACTCCATCCAGGGCACCAAACGGTGGTTGTTATCCCAGACAAAAAACATTTGTTCATGTACTAGATGTGTGCTGGGTTCTGTGAAAGCTCAATCTCAAACTCCGTATTCACTTCTTTCCAAAGTGAGTCCCAACTGTCCATTACATCCAGGTCTACTAATTTCTCAGATCCCTGGATATCAGTCAGTGACACGTAAAACACAGCCAAACCCTTCAAGTACCCATGGATAAAATCCCCCTGCAGCTTCTTGATATCGTGGTGAAGGGCAGGCCGAACTGCTGGCATAGAAATCATCTGACACAGAGGAATGAAAAGAGTGTCGTCTTTCACTTCCATGGAGTTGATGTCTTTCCTTGAGTTCACCTTGGTGGTGTACATAAGAGAGTGCACCTTGGCTTCATAGTTGGCGTCCACAACAGTGTCCATGTCTTCAAGAACAACTGTTTCCTCTGCAGGCTGGCTTCCCCCAGTTTTTTTGTTTTGTTTTGTTTTGTTTTGTTTTTTTTTTGTTCTGCAAAATGACATGTGTTAAGACACACAATTCATGGCAAGATTAAGATGGCGTCAATGACTGCTTAATCTGCTATTTTTCTAGGGTGATTTCCCCATGCAGTGGCAGATTAAGATGTCGTCAACGTTGACGACATCTTAATCTGCTGTAGTTCTAGAGTGTTTCTCCCATGTTTATATTGATTGCAAAGGCAGATTAAGCTGTCGTTGGCGACAGCTTAATCTGCTGAAGTTCTAGAGTAATTTTCCCATGTTTTGGGTTGAATTCATTGATAGATTAAGATGTCGTCAATGACACCTTAATCTGCTATAGTTGTAGGGTGTTTTTCCCATCTTTTGGGTTGAATGCAGACCTTAATCTGCTGTAGTTGTAGGGTGATTTCCCCATGTTTGAGGTTGAATGGAGTGGCAGATTAAGCTGTCGTTGACGACAGCTTAATCTGCTGTAGTTCTAGAGTGTTTCTCCCATGTTTATTTTGATTGCACAGGCAGATTAAGCTGTCATCAACGACAGCTTAATCTACTGTAGTTCTAGAGTGTTTTTCCCATGTTTTGGGTTCAATTCATTGGTAGATTAAGATGTCGTCAACGACACCGTAATCTAATACAATTGTAGGGTGTTTTTTCCCATATTTTGGGTTGAATGCAGAGGCAGATTAAGATGTCGTCAATGCCACCTTAATCTGTTGTAGTTGTAGGGTGTTTTTCCCTTGTTTTATATTGAATGCGTTGGCAAATTAAAATGTCGTCAATGACACCTTCATCTGCTGTTTTTCTAGGTGATTTCCCCATGTTCGAGGTTGAATGCAGTGGCAGATCAATCTCTTGTAGTTCTTGGGTGTTTCCTCAATGTTTTTGGTTGAACGTAGTAGCACATTAAGCTGTCGTCAACGACACCTTAATCATCCTTCTCCTTAACCTTCCTACGTACACCATTACCCGGGAAGGTGCCCTATTTAGGTGGCGTCAGTGACACCTCAATCTAACTCCTTTGTGTTGCAAGAACCATGGATTCAAAAGTATGAACTAACCTTCTCAGGCTTCTTTCCTCTGCTGGAAGACCCGCCCCCTCCTGCACGTCTTCTGCCTTGTACCTGACTCTTCTCCTTCACGGATTGCGGAGGCACTTGTGTGTTTTTCTGCTGCTCCTCAGTGGCTGAAACCTGTCGTGGACACTGCATTATTTGCACCTCCTCCTCCTGAGCGACATGACCCTGCTCTGGCATGGTCTGCTCTTGAACTGTAGGATCCACGGATGAGAACTGACGCTGACTCTCCCAAGCCTTCTTCCGCTTTCTCTGCCAAAAAGCATAATGAAGGTAAACAAACGCCATCTTAATCCTGTACACATTGCAGGATACTGCACACATACATAAACAACATTGACGTGCTGCAGTCGCGAGGGCAGCCTTGTGGGGGGGGGGGGTTGGGGTTCATTTTGGGGTGAATTGAGGATGGTTTTTTGTTTTTTTCCTGGTTTTGTATTTGGGGATGGGAGAACTTACAGTTCCATAGTTAGCAGATACACAATTGAGCAAGCATGAACGGAGGGTGAGGACGGTGCGACACATGAATAAGATGGAAGATGGAAAGATGGAAATATATTTACAAGACATGAGCTGAAAAGCTCACAAGGGTTCAGTAGACTGACCCTGGGACCTACATGGACTAGGACTAGTCATCCTCATCCTCAACCTCAGCTATCCGATGAGCCTGATGACTCCGCGCCCTTTGCCAGAGCACGTAAATGAGGCGGCGTTCCCCTAAGTCCCACAGAGCTCTCATCCAATCCCTGAGCATGACCCTCGACCTCATCCATACTAGTGCCCTGTAGTGCACTCATCCCCTCTGTGTTGGCTATGTTCTTCATGAGGGATTGCCAATCATGCTCCTTGGCGTAGTTGTACTCTACCGGAGATGGCTTCCTCTCAAACGCGCGTTGCTACACATGCCACAAATTAAAGTCAGTTCTTCGCGATGATGGAGCCAGAAAGAAGACATAACAAAATCCATAGGGAAGTACGACTTACAAATCATAGGGGGCGTGGGGGCGCGGCTGGCGTCACAAACCCCCCCCATTTGCTGTAGTGCTTGCGGGCTGTCTCGCAGAGAACTTGACACCTGTTGCCTGTGCAAGACACTTAAATATAGGCATGCCACATATCCATGTTTGACATAAGGGGTTCGACCCACAACGTAGTCACTGAGGATGTGGATCTGTAAAGTCGGCCGCAATTCTTGCCTGTCAGAATCTTGTGTCCGGCGGTCGGTGATCTGACATTAATAGGATAAAATTCTCCAGCATCTGTCAGAGTCAAAGCCGGCTACTAAACAGCATGCAAAGTAATAATTTGCCTCAGCACCTTCAGTCGGTGGATCCACTGAGACATTGTCAGGAAGTGGTTCGCATAATTCGGCCTTCCTGGTATACTCTTATCACCTGCTCTCCACTGCCCACACTCCCGTGCTCGTTCATGCAATGTCTCTCAACTCCGACGTCACTGTTTTCTACTCCAACGTGCAAGCGGAGTACCTGAGTGCCGTATAAGCCGACGAGAATGGGCTCGCCGTAGTTCAAGAAGACTTGCTTTACGTAACCTTCCGCTTTGAGGCAGGGACTGTACATGTGGTGAGAGAGGTGTATGACAAAGTGGGGAGGGTCAAGGGCACATCAGAAGAGGATGTGTCGGAGCTCCCACCTCCTCCGAATCAACGTCTGCTGGGGGACCCCGATGTGCAAGAGATTGCAAGTGTCATTCCAAAGTTGCAGTCCTTGAGGGGGTTGCCAGGATGCAAGAGTGATGTGAGAGGCATTGACTGGGATACACACTAGCGAATACCTACCCAATCAGCAAAATACCTACCCAATGAATTTAATGGTGATATCATTTTTGAGCTACCACCAGCGACATCCTCTGGGGGATTGGCAGGACGAATGGCGGGCATGGACAAGAAGCACGATGGACATCCATGGTGCTGGACGAAAACTTCCAATATATGCAATCCGCATGGCTTGAAGTTTCGTAGATCGATTCGCTCTCTCTCTCTCTCTCTCTCTCTCTCTCTCTCTCTCTCCTTTGAACATCAAATAGAAGCAGGCACGAAAAGGGTTAGTCTCAACGAAGTACCGTTCAAGAAGTTATTTTCGGATTTTTCGGGCAATCCGGGTAGATAGAAAGAAATTGACAACGTACGAAACGTGGCGACGACATGTGGCTACGAAACATGACGACGATGATGTGGCACTATGGCACCCTATTCCTGCTCTACGCTAAACTAGCTCTCGACCTTCGGTCGTCGCTAGAATAAGAGAAACATGGGAATAATGATCGTTTTAATGTAGTGGGGCCCGCTGTCAGGTCCGTGTCCCCTCTGCACCGTACGACCTCATTACGACGTGGCCACACAAAATTTCAGAGGCGATGTGTGGAAGCCAGCCTCATAATAATAACATATGACTCCTCCTTTGCGAGGTATAAATTATGGTGTCACTAGATCTTGAAGGGCACAACTTTGTGACACCCATCCGTGGGTTGAACCCACAACCACTTTTGAGGTGGTATGTGCCTACAACGCTGGCAGGCTGCTGCAGCGGCCTATTGCTGGACACATTGTAGAACCTACCCTACCACATATAAGGTGGACCCCGCATGCCCCACCTGAAATTTTGACCCGGACCTTGACCTGCTACACTTGATCGCGGGTAACGGGTTTATCGGGTTCTGGACCCTGCAGGCGGGTCCGGGTTCGGTTCCGGGTTCATTTTAGAAATGAAACCGGGTCAGGATCCGGGTTTTTGGGGATAGCACGGGTTCGGGTGCGGATAACCCGGATCCTAACCCCCCGGGTACCCAGGGTCAAAACCCGGACCCGCACAACACTGGTATATACCATAGCCGTCTGATATAGTGATGGACAAGAGTGGTATTGATACCACTATTGCTGCTATGTGAGCATCCAAAGGCACAGTAGGTGTATGTGTGGAGTTAGAGCAAGGGAATTCAAGGGCATTTATTGCTTTTATGGCATCTGCTTTATACTCATGTGCAATGTGCAAAAATACAAGTATGGTATGGTATATTTTTGTAATGTGCAATGTTTATGAGCAATGTATTTTGTATGTGCATTGTGTGGTAATTGTGATCCACTGAGAAGGTCAATTCTTCTTCTCAGGTCTTGAAATTCTTAAATATACTGAATATTTCATCTACATACCCGGGCAATATTCATATTCCCCCCATATGAGATGGAAAAACAAATATTGATACCCTACTGATATACATCCACAATTTTATGTTATTGATACCCCTCCTATACCCTACCCGGCCCCCTTATCCCCAATACCAGGACCATACCCGTATTGGGAAATGTGGGCCCTTGTGATACCAGGACAAGTTTGGTATCATATTTTCGTGATACCAATCCAACATTGGTAGATACGTCAATGGCTGAAATAACTAATAAGCTGATATAAGCAGCAAAATTGGTGTGTTTGATGCCTATTTCAAAGTTGCAGATGCTCATGTAATATTTTTGAAATCATTCAATGATATATTATGGGTATATTTAATATCTTGAAATAATTTGCAATGAAGGATACATTTAGTTGTAAGAACTTTTTTTGGCCTTCATTTCAAAATTAGAGGATCTTGTAGCCATTTCAAGGACATGACCTATTCCCTTTTCAGTAGCTAAACACTATACTTTTGGTGAAAGACTCAATATGTTCAAATTTTGATATTTAGTAGTACTAAAGTTTGGTGTCATAAATTATGCATATCACATAGGAGAAAATACCTCTGTGAATGGTTTTTTCTGGTTTTGCGGGTCTACTGTTATTTTTGGCATACTTCCACATCCTATATAAGCACATGAAAAACCTTGATAGGACCCTCATATATTATGGTGTGAAAATTGAGTCCTGAAGTACTATAACAGTCTAAGACATTTGAGCCATATACTATTCAAGATTACGACACCTTAAACTTGTCAAATCGAAATAATTTATATGTGGGCATGACAAACACTATAAGGGCTTCCCAATGATATAATGTTTGTGTGGTTTCATGCAATGTTGGTCTGGTATCCGGGTTTCGCCGGGTATCAACCCGGGTCTCTTCTCACCTAACCTACTATTCTCTGTTCCCGTAAACATTTGTAGTACCCTACCAGAAGGTTCTCGAGTTCCCTAGCGGCCCCCCAAACCCTAACAGGCGGCGGTTAGGGTTCTCCTTTCCCCGCCCTCTACCAGAGCTCGACTCGTCGCTACAAGTTTGTTTGGGTATCATGTTAATATGCACATATACACATTATGGATGTAGGGTTTCATGTGTTTATGAACGCCTCTTTAATTGGCAGCTTCGGCGGCAGATTGATGGAGGTTGTACAATAGATTTGGAATCGAGGAGAGTGGAGCAACAATTGTGGTGGTTTTTTATGGCTGTTGAGCTACTGCTTGAGAAAACTGAATACTTTGAGGATGATGACTGGGGTACTTTGTAATGTAGAGTAGAGATTTAGGGCTAGGGGCATATACTAGCTGTTTTGATTATAACAATGACATTTTGATCTTCATTTGCGAGACACTATGGATGCAATTCTGATTGAGTGTATAATTGTATGGGGGTTGGTATCCTATGAGATAGCAGGTTTCCCTTGTGGTTTTCTTGAATATTCAAATGGCCATTTCAATATTGAATTTGAATTTGAATACTAGTACCATTTTTATTTTATTATTTTTTAATACCATATCCGAGTTCATATTTTTAGGTTATTGACATTCAGATACCATTGCTCATATCCGGATTGATTGGTTTTTAAAACCACTATATGCATACCAGATTCATACTTGAAAAATCCAGGGGCTGAAACCTATCTGCTTTAAAAAAATTCAGCATTGCATACCAAGACCCTTATGGTATTTCCAATTCAAGATACTACACCAACACTAGTTTCATGCTCAACTCGATATCATAAATTTGGATCTATAACAGTTTGAGACATTTGAGCCATGTACTATTCAAGATTACGACACCTTAAACTTGTCGAATCACAAAGAATTATATATGGGCATGACAAACACATTAAGGGCTTCCCAATGATATAATGCTTGTGTGGTTTCATGTCAACTCGATATCATAAATTTGGATCCAATACGCCATATGTGGTGGAAAACGGAACGTGACATTCTTTTTGGGTTCCTAGTCGTGTGCTTTGACCCCATGATTGGTGTACCTCTCATTGGCCTGTCAAACGTACAAACCTAGGTAATCCAAAGCCACAGACTGAAGTCATTTTGCGTTACTCAAAGTCTCAAATTAGATTTAAATTGCAGCTTACCATGCAGTGCAACATTTGTCTGAATTGCCATAAATTTGGCCAACACCTCACTGTGGTTGGGCGGTTACAGGCCAGAGAACCCCGGAACCGGATGTTATGAAAAAAAAATCGAACGACATGTTTTACCTCCGATTGTTAGAAAAGTAGATCAGAGCCGCCCAAGACGGATCATTACCCGGCTCTACCAACTGGGCTGCTCTCTTGGGCACCCTTCAATGACATATTTTAATCTAATTGGGATGGCCGACGCCCCTTTGCTGAGTTGAAAAGTGGCATCCCAATCCACACAATCCATATTTGACTTAGGGCCGTACCACACTAGCGGCACACCAACGACACTGACGTGGACGTTGCCGGCTAGGGATTGTTGGATGATATAGGTCCATGTCACCAAGCGGCAATGAATCGGCTACTACACTATAGTGGTAAAAAAATCGCAACTACCTCATCTTTTCATTCTAAAAATAACCAATTCCTAGAACCTTTGACATTGCGTCGCTTCGCGATGGCAGGAGAATCATGTCACGACAAAATGTCTTCCTAAAATTGTGGATTTCCAAGGGACACTGCCCTCCCTTAAACCAATAGGAGGGTCCGAAATTGAGTGCCGCTGCCCCTCTTGCCGCTAGTGTGGTACGGTCCTTAATCTACGATAGAAACATATGTAAGTCCAAGGTGCTATTCTAGCTTCAATTGTGTTAGTTGCCAAAGTAAGTTTACTTGGGACGAAGGCCAAGGTCTTGAAAGCGCGGAAAACATAGCCTACTTGACATAAAAAGTCCTCTTCTGAAGTTCTGTCCATGATTATTTGATCCACTGAGACATTGTTTTTTTAATTGACGAATTTTCGCCAGATTTCGACCTCAAACAATAAAATGGAATATTCTGTTGCAAGTTCCCTGTTTTTACATGGATGAAATTTCCAAACTTCTTCAAATAAAAAATAAATTATGGATGATTTGCAAAATATGGATGATATAAATGGATTAAAGGTACAGAGGTGGATGACTCTAATCGCCAAACCTCTCCAAATGAAAAATAAACTATGGATGAATTCGCAAAATATGGATGATATAAATGGATTAAAGGTGTAGAGGTGGATGATTCTATCCTAATTTTAGTGGATGAACATAATGTACGGCTATTTTTTGCAAAACTCCGTAGCCACTCGTGTTGTTTCCCAAATTTCATAAAAGAAACGCGGTATGGGGGCTGTGTGCCCTTTTTCTGCCTTATGGCTCGTATCTTGAGGTTATTTTTTCCTCATTTCCATCTCCAATAAAGTTTTCAGGGCCTCTGTCCCTGTTAACCCCTAATGGACGAGCTCGTTTTTGGTGGGCCCATGCCAAAACGGAACATGCCCTCATGTTTGAGGGCATATCTGACATTTGGCAAACATCCATAGGGATGAACCGTATGAAAGTAATCCTACCTACTTCAGGAACCTACTGTAATAATTTCAACTGATTTCACCGTGTCATTAGGAAAAATACAAGCTGTAAATATTTATTGTGCTCTAGTTTTGGAGTGAAAAATTGGTTTGACCAAGCAATTGGCTTGGCAAAATGATTTATCATTGATACAACATACCCAGATTCTAATTGCCTGGTATGTACAACACCTTGGGCCAAAATTTCTAGAACCAAATTCCAAAACCACATAAGGGTTCCTTTTTATTGGAAAATAGGTGGGTCAAAAAGACCATCCATTACAATTGACACCAAATCTGCCTCAAATGTGTCCAAATTTTGATCACAAGGTGAGTTCCCCGTTCCTTGCCGAAACTCACTACCATAAAAAATTTGGAAGCATTCTAACCTATCTACATGCATAGATGAATTTTCTAACCTATCTACATGCAAAATGAATTTTCATGGTATAGGCCACCCAGGATAGCCACGTCGATAGGTCAAAGCTGCTGGAGCTTGAATTGGGTACCACTGCACAGTAAAAAAATTACTGACGGTAATGCTTTTATTATTTTAGGATGCCATAAAAACAGGCAGGTGTATGACGTCAGGGAGCACAATGAAAGTTTTTTCATCCGAGGTCATCCAACGATTTGCCACGTGGCAAATCGCTTTCTGATTTCTGACGTGGTCGCATGGTCCATTAGGGGTTAACAAAAAAAAAAAACAACAACAACGCTGCAGTGAGAGAGTGTGTAGTGTACCACTATTGCCAGGCTAAACCCTAACAATCATTTGTCATAAGCAAATAGAGTTGGACAGGTTTATATGCCTTGGGAGTAGCAGAAAGATAAGACATACAATTTACAAAGAAAGAGGTTTACGGTACAGTACCCCGCCAAGGCCACACTAGCAGCAAGGCATCACTCCCGGCACATTGCCGTTCCCATGGTGAGGGTTCCACGTTGCACCTGGTGGTACCGGTGGTGCCTGTAGGCGTCTAGAGTTTGCGTCAACGTGTTCTACCTCCTGCAATCAACCACGTTCACCTTCCGTTGCCTTTACTGAAATTTTGCATTTGATTATATATATATATATGACGTCCTCCCCAAGGGAGCGTAACTTATGGTGTCACTTGACCCCCAAGGGCTACTGCCTTCCAGCAAGAAGGTGGACACCTTCATGACACACTAGACGGTGGTTTAAACCCACAACCACATCCAACGTGGTATGTGCCCATTACCATTGGGCTACATGCTGGTTGTCTGCATTTGATAAGAATAACCAAGGATGTGCAGAGAAAGCACATGTCGATCTACTCCAGATGCAGTTTGGAGTATGTTACTTAGTTAGTGCTTTTTGTTTATCGTCGTTAGGGTAGATAAGCCGATGACATTGGCTGGATGACATTGGCTGAAATAAAGTGGAAACTGGAAGCTGATAACCCACAGGAGTCTCCGATCGGAGATTGTTAAGTCATGATTTCACAAGAAAATTTTAATTTTTAGAGGTCCCATCCGTATGGATGCATTCCAAATTACATGCTAGTGGGGGGGAGACAAGACAGGCTAACATTCGCCAGGGGAGAGCAGCTATTTCTTCAGAGACAACATCATGTAATGATCGAGTCCGATGCTGCTCGAGGGACCTATGAATTTATGCGTGGGGAGCAGTGCACCATGGAAGGGAAGAGACGATACATCTACGAGTACATCTGGTGTAGAACATTGTACCTGTAAATCGAGCAATGAGGAGTCTGGTGTTCCGTTAGGAACAACCATTTCATGCTCCCGGACTGTGGATGATGCCAGAACTGCAGGAGACACAACGGCGGCATTAACTGCACTAGTCAGACTTCAGGTGTGAGACTATGAAGTTAATCAGTGCATGCATCAGACAAATTCATATTTGTTGAAGTGATGAGGTACTAAGTTCAAAATGTGATATATGTAAGTTAAAGCAGTGGAATGAATCCAACACAATAACGATGCTTTGAAGATAAGCTCTTACAGCAGGGATTTCGTCCTAGTAATACTAGTTAGGTCGAGGCCACTTTGATGAGATTGTGGTAGCAGGCTGTCCGCAGTGGTAACCTTTGTGTTAGGAGGGGAAAAGACTAGTAGAAATTCAGGTGCACGCACTATATATGTACCTCTGGAATGAACGTGCAAAAGATGGCGCGAGCCTGTGCTTGCACCAGAGACAAGGAGGACCTGCATGTTACCAGTTATCACCAGTAGTTGGAGCATCAGCACTGGGAGGATAGATTCAGTTGCGCGGTGGTGCTTATGTCTCTTCTGGGCCGCCATGAAGCCGGCTGCTCCCTCGGGAGTTTGTTTGGCTTATGGAACTCTCTTGCAAAACAACGTTTACAAGTATGTCGGTGATCTAGTCCGCTCTCTCTGTCTCTCTGTCTCTCTCATGCGTGACTCACCGGGGGTCATAAGTTTATATGTACAAGCATGTTTTCCAAGCATGTTTTCATATCATGTGTCCCAAGAGTCAATGCATTGGACTGGTTCCCACTGATTCTTCTCTCAACGCACGGGTCTTTCATTTCAATCCCTTAGAGTCAAGGAGTCAAGAGACTTTGACAATATTCCACACTTTCCGAAACGTAGCAGTGCGAATTCAACCCTGGACCCGTTTTCACAGGACAAGAAGAAAGCAGTGTCAGTATTAGTTTAACGGTTGGTGGGAGACTTTGTCATCTAAAGGGCCTGGCCAGGGCAGCACAGCGATAGTTTACTATCCGGAGAATTTTGAAGTGTGCGGCGAGGCAGGGCCACTTCTCTTCTGTGATTATACTCGGTATATAGCAGTCTGCAATTTGTTTCTGCAGCCTTTGTGAATTACTCTTTTAACCCCTAAAGGACGACGCGACCCGAATCGGGTCGCATCGTTTTACATCCATCCCTGTAGCTTCCGCGGATGAATTCCGATGGAAGCGCCGTCTGAACGAAAAATGTTCGCCTCGTTGTCCTCCACACGCGCCTGCAAAATAATCGGGATTTGAGTAAAAGCCGTGCATGCCAGGATTTTTCAAAGTCAGAAAATGAATGGTTTTGAGGGGGGCCACGTTGTGTGACCAGCCACGTGGCCGGTGCAAAGGGGTAAATCGGCGAACTGCGGCGGCGGGGGCCACCTGCGGGGTGTGTCGGTTGGCCCTGCATGGCCCCGCGCCATCATGGAAAGGACACCCGCCAAAGCCTGGGGCCAGTGCAGGGTGGCGGGTTGGGTAAGGCTTTCGCACGCAATTGGCGAGTCCTCTCTTCCTGCGTGCGCTTCGCTGCAGCTCGACATGGAGCTTCAGTTTGCTTCATTTTTGGGATTCATGTGTGTTTACACTCCAGCGCTCGAGAGGCGATTGAAGGAGCGCCAGGCCCTAGGGATTTTGTGACCCGGATTTCTACAGGGAATGCTCGCAATGCACTTATTGCATTCCGCAATCTGCCGCCGCATTCTGCCTCTTTGCTTTCATGTTTGCTTTCATGGTGTCTGTTGTGCAGGTTTGGTGGTTGCAGATTTTTGGGGTCTCCAGGGGGTTGTTGTAGTGGGGGTTTGCTGCCTTGTTGGGGAGTGGGGTTTCTCTGGCTGCTTTGGGGGGGGGGGACTGGCTGCACGTACGGGCAGATCAGGGAGTTCGAATCCTCCTCAGTTCTGGTTTTGGATGGTAATCAGTTATCAACTTCAAAAATCCAGTTTGTAACCTGATTTCGTTTTGACAAATTTGAGACCAATTCCATTTTGCTTGTACTTTATGTGGATTGTATTGGCAATAAACCATCTAGCAATGACCTGGTGTCTTGTAAGCTCTATTACCACTTCGTTGGTATATGAATGTTACAGATTCCCCATGGTAAGCACCAGGTGTTCCGCTGCAAAGGCACCCTTGTAATGCCTATATATCGGCTGCCCCTGGCTGGATTGCCAATCTAATTCACTCTGCTTTTGTTTTGGGCAGCGTTCTGGAGCAAAGTTTAGTCATACTTATTACTTTCCTGCCTGGGAAGCATGGCCAAATATCAAAAACAAGGGAAAGAGCTGGTCTGAACGGTAAAAATCTAGGGTCTAGTGTCAGGTTTGTACCAGATTTCAGCACAACGAGAACTTGAGGCATATGTCACAGCAGATGAAACATTTGCTGCATGTTACCACCATTGTCAAGTAAGCATCCATGACGCTTCATGTGATTTGGTGCAGGTTAGAATGACCATAATCATCCCCCTTGTCTGTGCCTTTCATGCAATTTACGGCAGATGTGGGTGGTCTGGTTGGATGTCAGTTGCCATGAAAACTGACCAGCCCAGAAGGACAACACATTACCTTAGAATGATCAACGAGTATATCTGTCTGTATCTTGTCTTTTCATGGTGCCAACCTATTACGTCAAGGAGGGCGAGAGAGAGAGACCTTGTCATGTTGCAGGGAAGTGAGGCAGTTGGCCGGGTTGGGTAGTCGCCGTGGTGACGGGCGACTCGGGGGCTCGTTTCGGTTTTGCTTTTCGCCCTACGCGGGCCCTGCGTTTTTGCCTGACGTGGCCCAACACTAGGTTGCCGGGGAAGTCACCGGACCAGCACCCAAATGCCTGAATTGGCACGCCGGAAAATTGCCAAAAGGCTATCCACCTTGCAATTTTTGTCTAAATCCTAAAATTTTTTGTGGAGGCCCTTTGTCTTGGGGACAAGCATCTACTGACCGTAGGAATCAGGATTCAAAACAATTTTGCTTGCCCTTTCACTGCATTGGGGTAAGTAGAGTCAGGGGGATACAAAGTATCCTTTAGAAGTTGTGAACATCAGCTGATTGTTCAATGCTCCCAAATGACCTGCATGTATGATTTGAGGAGATTGCTTTCCTTCAGAAAAATGAATGACAAGTGTGATCACAATGTTCAGCTGGACTGTGTCTTGACTGCATCAACGGACCTTTTATACTGATGACGAACAGACAAGTATACTCTTTTATTACTCTCTGATTTTCCTTTGAACGATACAGAACGCTGTAAGGGAACTTGTTGTCGTTACCACTTGGCAAAGGGGAATCATGTGCTCCCGAGAGGGGGAACGCTGCTCCTTATACCCGATCTATGGTGGCCCAGCTAGCCCGTGGCCATCCCCCATTGACCCAGAGGATGATATCAATTGGAAACACAAGAAGAACCGCACCTGAATTTCGAGCCTCTGTAGGCGCAAATGTTAGATTTCTTTTGGACTTGGCGTTGCACTAGGGTTTCTCTCGCTCGACATCGTGGTAGGTATCTAAGAAATACAAGTGAGAGTTCTCCACTGACGTCTAGCTCACCGGGGCATTGGATTTAGAGAGGTGTTAAACCTCGGTCTGCGATTAAAAACCGGGCAGCGGAGCTCCTGCCATCGCGTTCTTGAACTCGTTCTATCACCATAGAGTGCAGGGGCCATCGCGTTCTTCGCTGTGGCTACTCGGTATTTTTTAGTGTGCTTCTTCGCTTTTCTGCGACAAACTTGACACCTTCCTAGCTCTGCATTGTGCATCTTCCGATTGTGTTCCTTCATCAGGTGGTGACAAATTTGGCACTTTTCTAGGTCCTTTTTGACGGGTCGGCCATTGTGTTCTTCTTGTCTGTGATCCTTAATTGGGTGGCGGTCGTCCTCTTTGTAGTGGCTACTCTCTACCCACTGAGTGTGACAAACTTGACCCCTGTCTGGTTTGTCTCCACGGTGGCTTTCCTCTGTCCTCTGAATGTGCTCCTTCATTGGGTGGTGACAAACTTGGCAGTTTTGCTCTGTTCCTTCTGTGAGCTGCCCTTCATTGGGTGGAGATGGCATTTTTCTTGGACCCTTTCAGTGTGCGTACTCTTAATCCTTTGAATGTGAAGCAGTCTGGTTATGGAGGTCAGACTAAGCCCGTCTTTCACCAAAGGTCTGTCACAAGAGAAGTTCCAAAATCAGGATGCTTTGTAGCTTGTGCATTATGTTGTGTTGTGATGTACCAGAATTTTTGGTCCATGCACTAGGAATCGTCAGTCCTGAACATCTGAAGGGAAGGAAACTTTCTATTGTTATCTTGAAACTGCCAGAAAAGTGTCACAAAGAGGACTCATAGAAACAAATTTGTTTTCAGCGACCCTATCTTTAGCTCCAGTGCCTCTAGAGCCTTGGAAAAGATACTTTCTGCTTTAGTGCTCAACCTCCTGTGGTCAGCCCAGGCAATGAACCTGCAGCGTAGATATTCTAAAATCACCATGCAGTGTTGTAGAACCGGCTGTTGTATGAGAGATCCTTTGGGAGGGTGCGCCTCAACACTGCTAGTCCAATGCAAAATACAAGAGGCAGCTAGTTCCACAACATTTTCCCTATTATTGACAGTTCCATCTACTGCACACTCCTCTTTGCTTCGATCTGTGGCAGTGACAAGAAACCCTGCATGTAGCCAGTCCTTGTGTCGAGAGAATTGAACAAGGCAGCAGCTACTGGAACCCATAGCAGTTGATATATTCGCACAGTTTGATTTGACAGTTGTCCACCAACCCTTACATTTTCAGTTCGGTGGGGAGGCTCCACCGGCTGGAGATGCTCACTGGGACAACAAAGTGAACGTTGAAGATGACCAACAAAGCTGCACAAGTGACATGCTGGAGTAAGCTTCTCCCATCTTTGTTGGCATCACCCATGCTATGTATCATGCTGCAGCTTGGCAGCCTGAGTTCCCCTCTTGGCTTCTCAAAGAGCATCTGGAAAGCCAAGTGAATCCATTGTAGAAAAACTGTGAGCAAGGCCCTGCATGGACACTATACCACTGGTTAGCAACCCTGCCTTCAAATCAGGGAAGCCAGATGACATAGCTAGACATGAAGAGGCTATCTAATTGTCAGGAGAGTATGAGCATGATTGAAGAAGTATCTGGCATGTAAAGTTGTGGTACACGCTTAGGAGGAAGGATATCTAACATTTGATGATTCCAGAAGTTGGTCAAGATGAAGCTCTTCCTAGGACTAATTGTGAAAAGGATGTCAGCTGTGTGATGCAAGTGTCGCAATTTTCTCTTCCAGAAGTGACTCCAAAACTTTGTAAGGCTGGACAATTCCACATTCTCCACTACATCTGCAGCAGAAATACTCTACGTCTGGTGTTTCAATGGTTCGATAAGGTCCTACCCTTAGTGTAGACCATTCCCAAATGTAGAGAACATTCCGGTGTCGTATTTCCAAATCCCACTCCGCAAAATACCCACAACACTTCCCTGACATGCCAAAGGCCCTGTGTCATGCAAAAGACATTGTTATTATCTCCGGCGCAAGTTTAGGCCACCCATATATCCAGAGCTGCAATTCCATCCACCTGGCCTGTATCCATTGGTGCACACCCTTTGTGCCCTGAAGATTGCACTCCAGGTGGCCTGTACCCATTGGTGCACACCCATTGCGCTCTGTCTTCCGTGCAGAAATGGTCACATTTGTGTCTTGTACTTCTTCTGTTTCTCTCGCTCTCTCTCTCTCTCTCTCTCTCTCTCTCTCGGTTGTGTGGCTTGTGTCTTCCTCGCTGGGATTGCACAGCGCTGGTGCTGCATTGTTCCATTGCAGCGATGGCGGCATCGCTGCAGGCTGCAATGGTGGGCACAGGCATGGCATCTCTGGGCCATCAGAGCTCTGGCTATGGTTGCCGAGTCTCAGAGGCAGCGCAGGCTGTGTTGCGGGTTGAGGGGGCAACGAGGCATGTGCGGGGAGCGTCTGCTGCGAAGGGGAGGCAGGCTGTGAGGGTATTCCAGGGATTTCGTGGCCTTCCGATGTCTGGGGGGTCTGTGAGTGGAATTGAGGCTCTCCAGAGTTTTGAGCACGCGCAGGGAGTAGCACGCGAGAGGTCGACAGCGCTGACGGTGTATGCGGGGAAGACGAGAAAGAAACTGGAGGGGCGGAAGCTGCGAGTGGCTGTTATTGGGGGCGGGCCTGCAGGGGGATGTGCCGCAGAAACTCTTGCCAAGGGTGGAATTGAGACTTTTCTGATAGAGAGGAAGCTGGACAACGCCAAGCCCTGCGGGGGAGCTATCCCGCTTTGCATGGTTGGGGAGTTTGATCTCCCCCCGGAGATCATTGACCGAAAGGTGACGAAGATGAAGATGATTTCGCCGTCGAATGTGGCTGTGGATGTGGGGAAAACCTTGAATGACGATGAGTATATTGGGATGGTGAGAAGGGAGGTGCTTGATTCTTTCCTTCGTGAGCGGGCAGCCCAAAGCGGGGCTGATGTTATCAATGGCTTGTTCTTGAGAATGGAGGTTCCAAAGGATGACGAAAGCCCATACATTCTGCACTACACGAAGTTCGATGGGATGTCCAAGGTGGGAGTTGCCTCCATTCTGGAGGTGGACGCTGTCATTGGAGCTGATGGTGCTAACAGCAGAGTGGCCAAAGACATTGATGCTGGAGAGTACGACTATGCCATAGCATTCCAAGAGAGAATTAAGATTCCCGAAGATAAGATGGCGTACTACGAGAATTTGGCAGAGATGTATGTAGGAGACGATGTCTCCCCTGATTTCTACGGGTGGGTGTTTCCCAAGTGCGATCACGTTGCTGTGGGAACCGGCACTGTGATCAACAAGCCTGCAATTAAGAAGTATCAGACTGCCACTCGCAATCGGGCCAAAGATAAGATTGCAGGTGGAAAGATCATCAGAGTGGAGGCTCATCCCATCCCTGAGCACCCCAGACCTCGTCGGGCTAGCAACCGAGTAGCCTTGGTTGGGGATGCCGCCGGGTATGTTACCAAATGCTCAGGGGAGGGCATCTACTTCGCAGCAAAGTCTGGGCGTATGTGTGCAGAGGCCATTGTTGAGGGCTCGGCTAATGGAACCAGGATGGTGAATGAGACAGACTTGAGAGTGTATTTAAACAAGTGGGATAAAAAGTACTGGGCCACCTACAAGGTACTCGACATCCTTCAGAAGGTCTTTTACAGATCCAACCCTGCTCGGGAGGCATTTGTTGAGATGTGCGCTGATGACTATGTTCAAAAGATGACCTTTGACAGCTATTTATACAAGGTTGTGGTGCCTGGCAACCCACTGGATGATATCAAATTGGCGTTCAACACCATTGGTAGTTTAATCAGAGCCAATGCCCTTAGGAAGGAATCACAGAAGCTCACTGTGTAGGGAAACACCTCCCCCGGGAACCATAAATCCTGCAATGAGAGCGGAATCAATTAGGGGATCTTAAGGTGGAGATTTATGTAATGTAAAATTCCATGTTCCATGCCATGTTGTTGTCCAGCCCAATAATCAATTGGTCCTCACTGACTCATGGATGCTCTTGACTGTTCTTAGCAGTTTGCCTTATTTGAAGCTTTGGGTGACTTCTGTCTGCCGTTTACTTCTGGTCCCTCCATGTTAATTTGCAATTCCATTTGGAGTCAGAAGGATTCTCTCTCTTACTCCCTGCTTAGCCCTTCAATGCCATCACAGCGTCTGCGAAAGGGAAGTGACAAGAAAGGTGTTGCACTGTCTATATGCAGGTCTCTCCCCTGTAACTTACCCCTCTCTCTGTCTCTCGCCTTAAGGCCAAGCCAATTACTTTTGACCTTGCAAACAAGAGATCCTGTGGATTTTGATTACATCAGCATATCAAGCACTAGCCTCTTTGGAAATGAAAGTTAACTTGAAGTCCAATTCAACAAGGTGATTCCCTGTTGAGTGCTTTCTGAAGAGTGAGAAGTGGCTCCAAATGGAAAAGCTCTTAATAGTATAAAGCACCTGAAACACAAATGAAGCACTCTCTTGCTAACTGCAGTGAGGCCTGGAAGTACCCCCTTACACACTTCTCACCTGCTGCCAAATGAATGCGCTGGGTCTCCTGTCTTATCATCAATTTTTTGCGGATTGGTGACATCATGCAATGGCAGCTTCCTCGCACCCTGCCCCACTGTCAGGACAATCCTCATTTGAAGGGCCTTGAGGAGTGCCATGGGCACCCAAAACCTTCTCGGAATGGCTGTGGAAACATATTTTGTCGAGGAGATAGACGGATGATGCAGAGTATTGTCCAACTGTTTTCAAGCGCAGCCGATTTTATTGTACCCTGAGCCATGAACAATCTTCGAAATTTGTGGCATGTCAATCCGTTGAATTCGCCCGCCTGCGTGAACAAAGAAATGATCTTGCTTTGCATGCACAGATGGATCTATGGAGGAGGTGCTTTTGTAATTGTGGCACTCGCTCAGCTTTCAAACATCGTGCAGACAAAACTGAGAAACACACGAAGATTATGAGACACAGGATCCATTCAGCCCCCCTTGCGATGCTTGAAACGGGCTGTTTCTAGCCATTGGGTTGAGGGGTGGTGCATGCACCCTGCCTTCACACACGCATCACACATTAGAGATCACAGACAGGACAGGACCCTCCTTCTAGTTCATCGGCTCTTGCCAGGTGTCGGTCATCTCACATGGCCCCACCTTCTTCTGGATGAGAAAAGGGGTGGTCTCTGAGAGATGGACGAGAAACGGACCGATGGTGCCGGTCGGAGTGACCTATTGACCCCCTCTTATCTTCCTCGAGGACAGCTACAGTGAGAGAGAGAGCGTGCAGAGAGAGCTTGCAGAATTTGGCGATGGCGAGCCTCGCAGTGAAGGTCTACAATGCAGGGGGCAGCTTCCGCGTGGTGAGCACCAAGTCTATGCCGGGTGTGCGATGGATACGCGCCCTTACTGACGTTGGTTGCCGTGTTGAGGTATACCGTTGCATTGCCTTCCATTCCTGAATGAATTGGCACCCTCGCACCTGCAAGGATTCCGTAAGCTTGGATTTAAAGAATTTCAAAATCCTGGTGGGATTTTTGTGTCTTCGAACTCGAAAGGGCTACCGTTGATGGTTGGGCTGCGTCTTCACCAAGACGGCAGATTATGCATTCCGGCTGAAAAAAATGTTTTGGCGCGATTGGATTGTAATCACGCAGACTTCAATCTTTATTGTACTGGCTACTCAACCAATTTGTGCAAGCCTCGTGTAAGTAAGAAGCATTTGCATTCAGATGTTGACAAGTACACTGGCACCTTGACATTTGTTCAATCTTCCGAATTTTCTGGAAGATGTTAACCATTCAATCCAGACCAGATCTCTGACTCTTGTCATAAGCACGGGCGTGTGTCAATGCAGCTTTTTTTGTGGTGACATGATTGAGATTCTCTGACAGTATTCATTCATGGGAAGAAATGCTTATAGTTAATGCCATGATGCTGTATGCTAGCTTATAAGGCCATTTCTTGGCTGTTCAAGAATGCCACAGTGCCAGACTTAAGTATAGTGTAGACCTCACTTATGACAAATACTGCAGCCTGGTTTGGAAGGGAGGAATTGCACATTTCGGTTTGCACTGTGTTTCTGGAATTTTTGCTTGCACATATTGTACATAACATTTGCACACTGTCATTGAAGGCTGACCAAGGCTGACATTTCCTCCCACTAATTCCATGCTGGTTAGTGGGCATCATGGTTGGGTATCTGCCTGTCTGTCTCCTGCTTTTCTCGCAGTAGTTTGTTAATGAGTTTGGCATCATATGGTAGCATCGACCATCGAGCATCTATTGGCTCTGACCCATGAAGGTGTGCAAACTATGTGAGCGCAGGTCTGCACAGAAACCAAGACCATCCTCAGTGTAGAAGACATTCTTTTGCTTATTGGAACCCGGTGTGATGGGGTTATTGGACAGGTCCGCAGCATCATCTCTCCCACATATTCATACTCCCCACAATATTTACTCTTCAACAATGTGTTTCTTGCTGGTCTTAGTCGTTGTCTCTACTCTGTAGTTGATTTCATCATGAAGAAAACTGACACATTTGGTGAGCAATCGTAAATTTGATGTTGTGCAGTTGACAGAGGACTGGGGGGAGACTCTTTTTGGTGCCTTAAAAAAAGCTGGGGGGCATGCCTTCAGTAACATGGCTGTTGGCTACAACAATGTGGACGTGGACGTTGCCACTAGACATGGTATTGCAGTTGGCAATACTCCTGTACGTAGTTTTACCACTTCTCACTGGAGTCAGCAGTCTCTCTTTGTCAGACAGTTTGAATAGTTGGGTCTCGAAGCGCTGGCGTCGTAAGCAGTTGGTTTGTTTTCACAGTTTTTCGGCATCGCCAGCTCTCTTCCTCGAAGCGGGAGCAGTAGGCTTGACATTGGGACGGTATATGCAGGGTGTGCTGACAGAAACGACAGCAGAGCTTGCTGCAGCATTGACCATGGCAGCAGCTCGGAGGGTAGTGGAAGCGGATGACTTTATGCGTGCCGGAAAATACGAAGGCTGGCTTCCAACTCTGTATTGTTCTTTTCCTCGTTATCCTTATGCTAGACTCTGCTGAGTCTACTCTGGAGACCCTTCAGGGCAGAGTTTTTCATCCTTGCAATGCTGACTATACTTTGTGACTGTGGTGTAGGTTTGTTGGCAATTTGTTGAAAGGGCAGACTGTTGGCATTATTGGAGCTGGAAGGATTGGAACTGCCTATGCACGCATGATGGTACAGCATCCTGCTTGACTGCCACTTCTTCTCTTGTCTGGGATCAATCAAGTATTTTTATATGATTTCTGAGTACTTAGACACTTTTCAGGTGGAAGAGTGGTGATTGTCACCGAAAAGCTTGGATTACCTTTCCACACAGGAGAATGTCTGAGAGGATGTATTAAGGGTGACAGGCCAAAGCATCAGCATTTGTTACCTTTGATAGTCCTGCATAGTCATACAGCTAACTGTCCCTATACTTCATTTCTTCTGCAGATAGAAGGTTTCAAGATGAATGTCATCTACTACGACTTGTATCAGTCAACGAGACTTGAGAAATTCGTGACAGGTTGGTCCATGTGACGCATAAATAGTCCGATAATTTATGGGCTGTCGTGGCTTTGTTCCACCCTTGCAGAGCCAAGACAGACACTTGTGGCAATGATTTAGTGGCATGGACATGCAGGATGCCCAATCTTGCTAATAGGAAGCATGGGAAATTGAGGAGTCCTACAGTCTGGGACGTACTATTCAAGAATGGTAGGCAAGGGAGCAATAGAAGAGCATGTATCATGTTAACCTGGCATCTTCCCCGCACATTGACCATAAGGAGGATTTTAAAACTCAAGGATCCCATGCTTATTGCTGAGTAGCCACATCCTAAGTGAGTAAGCTAGAAATGGTCAAGTACGATGCTCTGAGACACTTCACTTAGCTTTTCGGGTGCGTTGATTCTTTCACAGGGTGCCATTTCTTACATCATACTCTATGCCATTCCAGTTTTGCACATCTAATCAGCTTGCCCCTCCTCTGATATTACATTTGGCATTGATCAGCATATGGAGAATTCTTGAAGTCGCAGGGGGAGAGTCCAGTATATTGGCGAAGAGCTGCCAGTCCAGAGGAGGTTCTGAAGGAAGCAGATGTGGTATGAGTGTCACCTCGCCTGGTTCAGCGATGCACTTGGCATATGTCCTCCCGACCATCCATGTTGATCCTTGTAGCAACACTTCAGAAAGGCTAGAGATCAATCAGCTCCATCATCCGCTCTCTGTCATAGAAAGCAACTTTTAAGTAATTCAACAAGCTTTCCTGTCCAAACCCTCATTGATAAGCCAAGTCTGGAAATTAGGTGCCCGGCATAAGGAAATATAGTGGTAGGAGGTGCAGGTGTAGTGCAAGAAGAATGAGTACTTGACATTGCTATATTGCAAACAGGATGGGGGGTATTTTCTAAACGAACTTTACCAGATGATGTCAGTTTTGGTGTTGCAGGTGAGTTTGCATCCTATTCTGGATAAAACAACATATCACCTCATTAACAAAGAGCGTCTCTCCATTATGAAGAAGGTGAGGCACTTTCTTTTCACGATATGACGAGTCAAGCTCCTGTGGTGATGGGAGATGTTGAAAACTGTGTATTTAGTGAAAATTAAAAACTGTGAGAGGTTTACAGCAATCCTGATTGGATCTCAGGCATGTACAGTAAAAATTGAAAGTGCTGGAAACTCACTGTTACACAAGTGGTGCGTCTCCAGTCTCCACGTCTCCACCCCACCAATTGCTGCACCAGTATGTGGGTATCAGTAGTTCCTAGAGAAGGCTTGTCTCATCATGACAGCATTGACTGAAGTCAAGTTCTTCTTTCATTACTTTAATTTTTTTCTTGGCATGCTGTTGACCCATGTGCTGGTACCTTTTTGCTGATGGTTGGCTATAACAGGAGGCAGTGCTGGTGAATGCAAGCAGAGGACCAGTCATTGATGAAGAGGCCTTGGTGGCACATCTCAAAGTCAATCCCATGTTCCGTGTTGGACTTGATGTGTTTGAGGTGAGTGGGTGGCCGTCAAGAGAGAGAGCCAAGTTTGCTGGAGCCAACCATTGTATACTCCTGTCAGGAAAGGGCTTAAATTGAGAATTGAGATTGAAACTCCCATGAGTACATGAGTACTGTCACATTGAGCTGCAAACATTTGATGCTTCTGGGCACCTAGTCTAGACAGAATTATATAGTTACACATGGCACCACTGAATGCCCTCTGTCCCAGTATTTGTCCGGAGCCTTTGGTCATGGGATAAGTAGGACCCACTGAAGTCCAACAATGATGACAGCAAGTTCTTAACAGGCACAGTGGGACATGAATATGATGGGGTGGGTTGGGTTGCACTTTCCTGTAGGACGAGCCATACATGAAGCCAGGACTTGCAGAGCTGCCAAATGCTGTGGTGGTACCACACATTGCATCCGCCTCCAAGGTTTGGTTTTCCTGCCAGTTCTGTGTATAATGATTGGGGATGATTACCCACTACACATTCTTTCGAGGCATTTTATTGCAAGAGAGATACAGAGGTGTGATACACCTGTAGCTTGTACACACTATGGTCGACTTGCTTTTTAATCTTTGTTTCTCTTCCAAGCTTGCTTTGTGGTGACAGTTCCTTGGTGGACAGTAGCCTATACTAGATTTTTCAGTGAAGTTTGTTGCAGTTGTGTTTCTCTTCAGTACTCCACGAAAAAGATAATGTGAAAATCACATGTTGTGCAGTGGACACGAGAGGGAATGGCAACTCTGGCTGCTTTGAACATTGCCGTAAGTTTATTTGCCGGCATTCTTTTGCGGTTTTGGAACTTTGTTGATTTTGGTGGTCTGAATAATCCAGCATGGGATGACAGCTGATCAAGGGCTTCAGCCTGCTGGTGTGCCCTCAATAAATGGTTAAGAGCCACTAAAGATTAGTTGGCTTGCTTTAGTGGCAGTTGGATTTCCAATCCTCTGTTTGTAAGTCGACACCTCCATATGAGGTAAAAATATTCGACAATTGACTCTGGAAGTAATTTTCTGTGCTAAAAGAGTTTGTTGCTAATTTTTTTACAGGGCAAGATCAAGGGGTACCCAGTATGGCCCAACCCAAACAACATCGAGCCATTCCTGGATGAGAATTTGTCACCCCCAGCTGCATCTCCAAGTATTGTGAATGCCAAAGCCCTTGGTATGTGAAGACTTGTAACATGAGAGCCTCCTTTATGTATGTGCAACTGTGGTTGTGCCTGCTTCCCTCTCTAGGAGTACACATAGAGAGAGAATGAAATAGAGAAACTTTATAAGTAGATAGAGACAGAATGCTTCTCCTATTTTTTCAATGGCCCTTTAAAATGGAGTTCTTTGTTATCCTTGCCCACCTCTCTCTCTCCCGGTCCTTTTGCAAGGTCCTTTTGCAAGGCTCACAATATGGTGCTGCTTTCCCTACAGGCCTACCGGTTGGTGACGGGAAGTCAATAGCAAAGCTGTAGGGCACATTCCCTGGTTGCTAGATGGCGCAGTTGACCCTTCAGATCAGTAGCAGAAGCTCTGATCTGTGCTATTGGTTTCTGCTCCAGTTACCTATTCAGAATAAGTTGTCTTCCTGACTGAAGACATTTCTTTCACTAGCAATCAAGCGTCAGTATGCAAAACTAATCTGGTCTCATGCATGAGTTACGTCGAAGGTTTTGAAGAATGTGGGTCAATATGCAGTTTGAATTAGGAGATAGAGCTCTGCATGTAACTGATAAATTAGAAATTGTATTTGAAGTGAATGGTAATCATGGTTTGCTGGGCTTTCCATGAAAGATACTCAATGTTGACCTTGATAAGGCACCTGCGATATAACCGTGGTAGCAAATGCAGCCATAGAACTATTATGGTCAACAGGGTCATGCACATGCGTATCACTATCAAAATCCCAAAATCCCAATCATTAAGGCCGAAATGATACTAGGTATACTGGAAGAAAATGTGAAGCACGAAACAAAGGATTTTCCTGATGTGAGTATTGACAAGATATAACCGGAAAAATGTCGTCTGTTCTAGATCTAAGGTTTTAGAACAGAATGAAGATCTAAGGTTTTAGAACAGAATGAAGAGTATCTCATATACCACACAAGTTAAGCCAGTACACTGCAGACAACAGCCTGACCAAGACTTTAGTCTGTTCTAGATCTAAGGTTTTAGAACAGAATGAAGAGTATCTCATATACCACACAAGTTAAGCCAGTACACTGCAGACAACAGCCTGACCAAGACTTTAGTGCAGGAAGCATTGTATGAACTATGAAGTACCACTTCAATTCTTGCACAGCATTTCAGTGCATCACTCTTCTCTCTTGAAAAGAAAGTTGCGAGACAGTTTCACACTATTTCTGGGTGTACAAACTGTCTACTCAGTTTTTTGAAATATTCTTTGCGAACTTGGGAGACATGTTGGGAATTAATAGCTTTGGGAACCTATTGGGAATGATCGCCAAAGATCCACGGATTTAAATCGAATACTTTTGAGGATTGGGAACCTGCTTACGCAAGGCATTCAGCCAAAACCACTGTTCATTATATTTTCATCTGATTCTCACTGTCCGTGATGGCATGTCAGAAGCTACAAAGACTTGGATCATGCACGAAAGTAACTTGAGACTGCAATCTCCAACAACTCAGCAGACATCACTAAAATTTCTCCTGGTTGGGGCGCAGATCAAGCTCATGTGAGTAATGTCGGAATCAACTGCGTGCTATGTCGTGCGTTGCTCACTACATTGACCCCATGACCCCAGATGAAAGGAGTCGAAAAGTTTTTAGACCCACACCAGTGTAGCAGCTTTAGTATGTTCTAAAATGCAGAGATGCCCAGACAGGCGGGCAAGGTAAGAAAGTTTTACAAGGATGCACCGCCAAATGCATGCATCTATCATCTTTGTGGTTGTACAGCTGCCAAGGTGGTCAGTTCTAACCTGGAGTTGCCGATAATGCCGTCAATAATCACATGAGCAACATGGATGCCTTGTGGATGATACTCCCGTGCTAGACATTGTGCAAGAGCTCTCAGTGCAAATTTTCCACAGGCTGCACCAACATCTCCCGGAGATAAGCTTAAAGCCACAAGCAATCACCAGTACCATATAAGGTGCATGCTGCAAAGTACAACTCCATAGGCAATTCTGTTGTTAATGCTCTAACTTTCAACATGAGTGACACTTCACCACCAAAAACAACCATCTTTTACCTATGAGAACAACCTTGCTAGATTACGTTTATGCAACAGTGAGGAGATCAAGGGATATGAAGGAATCAGAATGTACTACACACCAAGTTCTGCAAAGCCTGCACCCCCTCTAATGGAAGCAGTAGCTCCTGTAAACAACAGAGTACCCTTTTGCCTCTCAACCATGCCCGGTAATACCTGCCCAACCCATCCACTGGTGTCACTTAGCAAGCTGACAGTTATAAATGAACTTCTGAAGCAGTTCACTCTTGTGATTGACTGTTCCTTCATTCTGTTGATTGGTGCTGATGGATACTGTCAGTTTGAATTGAGCAGAAGAAAGTGACAGGGAGGACAATGAACTCCTTGACCATCCATCCACCCTCCTGAAGTCAGTTGAAGGGGGAATTTAGCCAACCAGAGTATCAACCTCAACCCAACATTGCCATGCCCCACTCACACAACAGTCTAGTGACTTTTCAAAAAATAACGATACTGTTGATGACAATACTGTAGCTTTACCTAGTGTGGAGTGCTGGACTTCTTGGTAGTCTTCTATGAACCATTTGCAAGGGAAGAAAGTAGACAAACCTGCTGAACACAGTGGAAGGCACCCATACTGGGTGCCATCAATGACTGCTCAAATGACTCCGAGCTGATGTCTGTAAACTTTCGAGGAGGCCATGGAAACGTTGTTTTCAAATTGTACACCTGTAACCTCAAGCATATGTCATGAGACGAGAGCATTCAAGCATGCACTTCTGACCACTTCAAACATCCAAAAAGTGGGCATATGACCCCATGGATCACATCTGGGAAATTGTGAGTAGATATTAAGGAAGGGGAGGACTGGAGTTGTTTCCAGTCACATCATTTCCAACATGCAAGGCCTATATACGCAAGTAACCAATGGCAGCATTCCATGGACGTTGTGCCCCAATCTCGCTCCTCCTTTTAAATGTGTGAGAAGAAAAGGTCAAGAGGCACACACCAGGACTTCGACGGTGCCGAGCGAGTTCACAGCCTCAAAGGCCTCCTTCACCGACCTGGCATCAGCACAGTCTATGGGAATGGCGCACACCTGCGCAGTGCTCTCCTTGTCCACTATTTCCTCAGCAAGCTTCCTCAGCTTCTCTGCAGAGAGAACCATCTCTTGTCAGAAGTAGCGCCCGGTAGTAGACTCGCCATCGTATCACAATCTATTCACTGACACCAATTACAAACCTTGACAGGGATTGTGTTTCTTCAACTCAGACTGCTGTCGGCTCATTGGACTCAAAGCCTCGACATTTTCTTCG